>CM062818.1:508517623-509117623 GCA_031772625.1 Pinus tabuliformis | reverse complement strand
TTTCAGTAAGATTTTTTCTTTTTTACAAATACGATCTTGGATTAATCAATAAATACACTTGCATACACAAGCACACCTTAAGCAAAGGGCACTTGGTTTACACCACCAAGCCAAATCTTAACATAATAAATTTATCTCCCCTCATCGAGACAAAGGCATATTGTTGTTCTCCCTTTACCATTTATGTGTCACGTGTGTCTTACCACCATTGCGCCACTAAGGCATTTGTTGTGGAGACTATTAGGCCTTCACCCCCAGTTTCTTCTGGGGCATATTACCCCTCCCCGTCGAGTTCGAGTTCATAGCCCTTTGAGTCCCCACACCGACTCTTCTACTGGTTCACCTGATTCCTCATCTGATTCTGAGCCTCCTTCACTGCATATCGTCACCATGTCTGGACCCATAGCTGGTGCAAGAACCTAACCTAGTGTTGGCTCCGGTTCTATCCCGATGGTCACATCAAGCAAAACAATCTCAGGAACCATTCTGGAAGCCCCCCTGCTCCCCTTTATGGTTGGGTTAGGTCTACCAGATTTTAACCAGTTGATAAATGACCTCATACACCATGATGTTGGTTGGCCTTCTATGTCGACTAAGCTTCCTTTAGACATCCCAAAGTTTGAGGGTAATGCTAGAGAGGATCCTACCAACCATGTTCAATCCTTCCACATGTGGTGTTCGTCCAACTCCGTTACTGGTGGCTCCATTCGTCTTCAGCTATTCCAATGCACACTTACTGGAGACGTTACAAAATGGTATGTATACCAGCCCTCCGCATCTCATTCCATTTTCGTAACACTTTATAAAGCTTTCCTTTCATATTTCCAGTTACCTCTTTGGTACGACACTGGTACGGAGCTATTGACCTCATTCCATCAGTCCTCCGCCACTCACCTTTCCGACCATGTTCAAGAGTGGCATCGAAGGAGGAGCACATGTTGTGCCCCGCCCTTCAAAGACCGTGTCTATCTAGATTGGTTTCTTAGGATCCTTTAGCACCCATTGGAAAAGATGTCACGCACCATTTTCCTCAGACCGAGGAAGAATCTCTCCAAACCGCTCTAAGATATGATTTGATTTATGCACAATCAGGTTATGTCTATACGTCATTCCAAACCTCCCTCATCCTGGAAGTGCCAATGCACCGAGGGCATCTCACGTTGTCGACGGTATTATTGGAACCCTTTCACACCCTTGCCATATACTCAAAAAAGTTATGCCTATTTGCAAGGGGGCACCAGTTACTCTAACACTCATGCCCCTCCTGCTAGCAACATGTTTTCAGGACCCCAACCTGTCTACCAAACTGTTGCTCCTCCTTATGCACAGCCTAACGCTTCAGCCCCTCAAGCATTAGCGTTGCAGCCTCCCATGCATCCTCAACCCCAACAACCACCACCCCCTCAGGTCCAAGTGTTTCTGTAGTAGAGTGCGACTAATCCCCAAAATTCGAAGAAAAAGAATAAGGGGAAGGGTAACAAGGGTAACCATGGTAATCAAGGTAATCAACCTAGTGAACCCTAGGGGAACCAGCCTAACACCAACAACTAGCAACAGGGAAGCCAACCCAAGCAGAACAAGGCTATTCGTACAAACAAGCCTTATGCATGTTGTGGTGTACATGGCCATTATACACATGAGTGTCCTCTCTTACCTTAGATGCACCAAATGTGGGAAGCTCAATCGGTTTCTAGAGGTCAACAATCGCCTCAGAATCTTGCGCCATCTCAACCGACAATGCTCACAAATCCTTTCCCTCAGCAAGGATTTTTTGTTGCTCAACCTCAACTAGGTCAAGCAGCCCATCCTCCCAACCTTCTGGTCCTAGTGACTACCAGATCCTCATGATGGATTCTGACGAGGTCAATACCTCTCATCAACAACCAACTCCTTAGCACCCTATTGTTACCATCTCAGTCGAGCCATCTGGATCCACCCACCCAGGACCTCCTCTGCTAGTGAGTGCCTATCCTATGTTCCCACCAGGAACTGTTCCTCCAGGTCTCAACTATCCAAGAGTTGCTTCGTCACGACATTACCTTGTAGGCGAGATACCTTTCTTATTCCCCCTCAAGGAATATTTTTTATGCCTGTCATGGCTTCGTTAGTCCTTCCTAACATGACTTTGTAGATCCTATTATGGTACATCGATCCCCTAGTGAAAACTTCGTCTGGTCAGCTTAGACCATATCATGCTTTGACCCCAATCCAACCAGTCCCTACATCCACTGTCGTTGCTCCAGTTCCATCACAACCTCAACAGGAACTAGCTCCTGTTGTGAAAGCATCCAAACAGGGGGGGAATCTAAGAGGAAAGAACCTAAGGACAAGGCTCCCTAAGCTCCTCTATCCCCTAAGGCTGCAAATCCGACACCCCCGTGTGCTTTATGTAAAGTTGTTGGGCACGCCACCAACAATTGTCTTGAAATTCCTCAAATTAAACCTTTGGTTCATGAAGCATTCCCTAAGTCAAATATCCCAGAATTCCATGTTAACTTGTCGGGCCCACCCAAGAAACTCAAAATGTTGCGCACAAATCACCCTTGTTCCCTGTGTGATCATCATGGTCACTATTCCCATTGTTGCCCTCGTCTCGATGAATTTCGTGATTGCCTTGCTACACTTCGTAAATATGAGGCCACTCGTAGTGGATCATCTACTTCTCTACCCATGGATTCTGGTACCACTAATTAACCAGAATAGGGGGACTCTAGTCCCACCATCGTGATCCCTCCTCCCGATGGCGAGATGATGGACACCACAGGACATATCCTTTACTTGTCGTCATCCTTGAGTTCCTCGCAGGCAAACCTTTTTGAGGTTTCTGCACGTGCTTCTATCGAACCTTTTTTGACATAATCCCAGGTCTGAACATCTGTAGATCCTCCAACTAGCATCTCGGCGTCTAACATTCAAGATGATGCATATATGTGAACTATATTTCTTAGTTTGATGCACCAAGTAACACCGTCGCATCATGTACTCAGTCTTCCTCCCATCCGCCCATCTCCCAGCTGGATGAGGACACCATGGAAGCTGTCTACCCCTGATTACCCCTACACTTAAGCAAGGGGGCATTTTTTCAGAGGATTTTGAAGGCCATTTCCTTCCTCATTCCCCCAATGCGCTCTACCTCAATAAATTTTGCTCATAGCACATCCATTGGATTTGCGTGTCTTTATTTTTGCCATGAAGCTAGGTAGATACATCATCTCATTCGTTGTCTTTTGCACCTTTCATATGGATCCATGATCCACCCTGTATATTGGTCATGCCAACATTGCGAGTCACTTCTCCGGGAATCTAGCCTTAGTATCCTGGGAAATTTTTACCCCCTTGCATACGTTATTCCTTTCAAACGGTGTGTGAATTGGATCTGCCACCAATAATCAGGTCGAATATGATGCAGTGATAGGTTTTTTAATCGATGCCCTCACCCATCTCATCCTTCATCTTCATGTTTGTTTAGATTCCTTGCTACTTATCATGCAATTGAATGGTGTGTATCATGTTCATAACCAAGTCCTATTTAGAAAATATCTACGAGTTAAGCTGTTAGTACGTGAATTTGAAATCATTACGTTCAGTCATGTTCCTAGAGCCCAAAATAACTATGTAGATACCATTGCAAATAACATTCTAGATTGGAATTTATCCCATGTATACCACAGAATACAACCATAAACAATACAAATGGCGAACCATCATCGTCATATAAAATGCATAATCATATTATGTATCATATAAGTATTTGGATTCCACCACCTAAATACATCCAGTACACCCATAACATATTGGGGGCACATAGGCCCCTACATCTCCTTATCATCCTTTAGAGGATCTCGTGCCAAGTTGAGCCGAGATGCTTGAATCCATTTTTTGAGCACTCAGAACACAATGGCACTCCACACACTCCTCTTGCTAGGGAGGATCATTCCCACCTTTGCATACCAGATCAGTCCCCTCCATCACATATTCTTGTGAGAAATATCTCATGCTTGGGGGCATGATGGTTTTCCCCTAGCCATCTTCTCAATTAAATCTTGGCCTAGATCCTACTAAATCTAGGTATGGTCGATTATCCTCCCATTCCTTTGATAGTTTTTCCTACCGGCCTCTCTGGCGAGCCATATGCACATCGCATATTGTAGATGTTTGATACCATATCTTCAAATATTCTACTCTATGTCCACATAGTCTCCATGTTTGACTTAGTAGATGAGGATGATTCTAGACCACCTCTAGTAGTTCATTCTCGTTTTCCTCTCCCCTTAATTATTCACCAGGAATCATCATTCCAAGAAGAATTTAGGCTTTCTTTAGACAAGTAAGGCCACTTGCCTGAAATTTGTAGACCCCCATTCCGATGGTCAGTTTTTCTGCTACAATCTCCACAATATTTAGGGCCTTCTCCTCCTCTCACATTAGAGAGAAAACACCCTTTTATAGGAAAACCCATAGCTTTATTGTCGCACATTGCGACCAGACCGTAGCTCCATTTGATGAACTGTTAGCACCATTGGAAAGCTCTCATCGAGCTCTATAATTGGTCTTCCTTAGTTTTGTGATGATTTTACACTTCACTAGGAAGTCATTTTTCCAAGAAGGGTCCCTTTGTCGCCTCTCAAAATCGAATTTCTTCATAAAGCGACACTTGTACTTTGAGGTCCACCTTAATACTTGTCGTACCATGTGTCGATTTTCGCCATGAGTAACCATCATTTACTCATGTTTTGATGGTCTTCACTGGGCCTAGTCTGTGTGGAAACGTCATCGAGTCACCTTTGTTCAGAGCATCCATGATGAGTCACCCTTACATTCTTGGAGTCTATTTCATGTCCCATTATATCATGTCACATTATTCCATCCATATTTGCATATCATTCATCCTGTGTTGCCCATTTTGGCCTCCATTCATACTGTCTCCATCCCCTCCGGAGTTGAGTCAGTCGTTACGAGGTCAACCATGCACTTTATGCTCTGACAAGTGAATTCATATGATTATCCCTCAATCCCACTTTTCCCATTATCCTTGGTGTCAGTCCATCAGTCACATTACTATTTTCCCTTGTGCATTAGTTGAGGATCCTCATTGCCTCACCTATCGGGTCCTATTCTGTCGACATCAACTCATTTATTCCATAAGAATGGCCTAGAGGGTGGTGTATCTTGGTTCCAGCTCCCATTCTTGTTTGGCACCTTGGATCGAGCAGAGGGACTCATCATTTGACTTGGTTGTTTCATGTTCATGATTCATACACTTGATGGTCCAGTGATGTAGCAGATTGTACCAATGATTCCCGGGCATGTGTGAGATATTTTAGACCTCATGAAGGGGTGGCCCTTCAGGTAGCCCCCCACATGCTCGGATGCATTCCTATGATGCTACAGCCTCAGATGCAGTTCCGCAGAGTTGATGGGTTTGGTTCCTACCGATCACAGTACTCATAGCATGCACATCTCCTTCAAATGATTCATTCAGTTTTGCAGAACCCTTCCTTCTTCAGTAGGGCTTCTCCAGTTGTTCTACCCTCCCTCCCACCCATTTTTTAGGGAAGGGACTTTGTATCTCATGTACTAAGATATTATTGTATTCAGTCTTGGCTCATATTTTTTCCAGGTGCATTATGTGTATGGGACACATTGTATTATTTTCTAGCTCTGATATGCCAGCATGTCATGTACCATTTAGCATGTACTACATTGCTCAGTTTTATATTTCTGGGCAAACCATTATTTTTGTACTAAGTTATCTCGGTGGGTATGGGTATGCCTCCCCCACCACATTAAGGTCTGGTACCACAACATAAAAGGAGACTTGCATTAGTCTCACCCCCTCTATTCCTATGCTCTTTAAATTCAGATTTATTGATCTCTCTCTCTCTCTCTCTCTCTCCTGTGTTATCTAGTGATTGTGTCTTTGCAACGTACTTTGGTCATACATTTTTCTCCTAAGACTCGTACGTTGGGGGGGGAATCTATTATCACCAAAATATTGATCATCTAGGCTAATTTACTAGATGGATCGAAATACACCATGTAAAGCCAATTTTACCATAGTAAAATTTCTTTCACTGTGAGAAATTACTTAATAAACCACATTTGTTAAGTAATTTATAGTTAAACCTATGAAGAATAATTAAACAAATCACTATTTATTTGGCTTTCCTCAAGGAATAATTAATTAAACCATTGTTAAATTATTATTCATTGTCGTATTTGACCCAATCATGAAAAATAAACAGATAAATAATTAATTATCTTATTTTTCTGTAAGAATAATTAATTAATCACTAATTAATTATTATTCTTTGTCAAATTTGACTAAATCCCTTAGGAATAATTAAATAAATCATTATTTGTTTATTATTCCTTAACTAATTCCTTGAGATAATAAATAAATCATTTATTTATTTATTATTTCTAAATAAAAGTTTAAATACTTTTTCCCTTCTAAACAAATATAATAAAATATTCCAAGTGGTTTTTCCAAAAATGGGATCAATGATATTTTATTATTGCTCATTATTTGAGGATAACTCAATATTTTGTTATAAATAAAAGGGCTTTCCATTCATTATTCACTTTTGATTATTTTCATTGTTGTAACTCTTATTATTTTCACTATCGCACACCATATTTTTGTTGGGTTTATACATTATAGAGGAGAGAGACTCTACACAAGCTGAAGACGTTTGAGGATAGCTAAGAACCCATCCCATAGAGGGGAACTGGTAACATTTATTTGTTCCCTTCACAAGTGTTATAATAAAATTATTCTTTGTATATTTGGCTTCCATTGGATGATTGGAATTATTACTCTTTCTTTTTGTTGTTTAACTATGATTGTGGCATAGATCCGGGCTTTGGAAGGTTTTGTTTCTATTAGTTGTTGTAGATATACAATGTTTAGCATCCATTTATATTGTTGAGATTGTTTGTCATCCACAATCTTAAGGGGGTTCTTTTCGTACATCTTTGAGAAGAAAACACTACAACGGTGGGCTTTCAATTTAGCAGAGCACTCAACTAGTGAGTTTTGCTTGTTGAAAGGAATTATGGCAGTTTCTCTTCAATTCAGCAGAGCACTCATCCAACGAGGTTTGCTTGTTGAAAGGAATTGTGGCATCTTATCTTCAATGCTTTGGTGAAAATTCTCATACTTTTTTCATTTCTCCTTTTCATACAAATGACCCCTCTATATTTTTGTTTCAATTCAGTAGCTTTAGCCTTTTTTATTAGAGCGGAAAACAATTCGCTTGTCGTTGTTTCTATTTACTTCATCTCAACTCTTTCTTTGTTTTCTATTTTGGAAGATCCTTTGATTTCCTTTTTTATCTTCCTTAGTTGGTGTGGGAAGGATCCTTTTTCTCCTTGCTAGCAAAGGAATTCATCTTGTATGAGTTAGGATTCTCCTATTTATGGTTTTTTCACTCCTTCATTCCATCTAGCATTTCATGATTCCCTATTCCTTTTTCTTGGTATCTTTTTTTCTCACCTTGAGGAGTTGACTCCCTCATTTTTCTAACTATGAGCTTCCCTCCTTTTGGCTTCCTTGTAGTCTCTATAGATTGCCTCGCCATGTCTAAGTTAGGGCATCATAATGTTTGTAGGGGGGAGAAAGAATTATATTTCCTATAGATATAGAGCTCAACATGCTACAGAATGCTCTACAACCATCTATGTTCACTATGTTCTACCTACCATCAAAGGAAAAACTCAAGAGGCAAAATAAAATGAACAGTTGGAACATAGATTCATCACTAATGAATAAATGAAAGATGAGGTGGGTGGCTAGGTCCCAAAAACACTAGATACATGAAAACTATCAACATTTACTAGCAACAAAAAATAATAGTGGGGAAATTATTGGTAGAGCACTTAGAGACTCACTAGGAAATGTCATTATGCATAAATGAACTGCAAAGATAGGCCAAAAATTTCAATGATAGTCTCTCTCCCATGAAAAGAAATATAGTTGATTTGGAATTTACTACTTCAATGAAGAGGAGGATCATCCAAACACAATCCAGGTGGACTCATCATCCAAATAGATGATCTTTCATTTTTTTTTGTGATGTCTATTAGCTACTATTAAATATATTAGGAAGGTAGATAGATATAGGTTGTGTTATCAAAGTAAATTGTATTTTTAATTCTAGATAGTACATTAGGCCATAAACTCTATTACTATTCTACTAGTCTTGTTTCCCTTGTGGAAGACCAATAGAAACATTTATTTTGTATATGATGCAATTTCCTAGTAACACAAATATGCTTGATTAAAAAAAAATCAATTATTTATTAAATTCAATGAAATTCACATATAAAGTTAAGAACACTGATTTGTGTGGAAGTATTCATCAATTGGCTATTGAATATGGATGTTCCATCCAACTACAGGCTCATTAATGCATTGGTTCTCTTTGCAACGGAGGCCACCCCCAATTTGATGCTATGAATCCACAAAGGAAACACACTTCCTATGGTTGCTTATAATGTCTCTTCTCATGGCTCAATTCCTAGGTTCATATTCACCTTCCAATCCACAACCCTCTTCCTCATAAGTTTATTTGTAAACAACCATGGATATTCCATTAGATTAGTTCATCAAAATATATTTGATAAAATTACTAAAATATTCACTGTTAATTTTTCCTTAGTTTCCAAATTCTTTAGTTAGCTAGTTTTCAGCTCAATTAATTGAATTAGTTGAAATGAGAGAAATAGAAAACATAGATAAATACACACACCATCTATGATAGACATAAATATTTGATCTGCAAAAAACTTAAGGGAGAAAACTTAGCTAGAAATTGAGGATATTGTTTGGCTCTCTTTTCTCTGACATGGAAAATTTGCAAGTATAAAGAAATAGGTACTCTCTATGGAGCTACATGAGACCTATGACCTATATGGTTGTTACAAAATCTTAACCCTTTCTATTTTTCTCTATAATTCTCCACTCATGATTACTCTACTCTACTATGGATCAAAATACAATAGCATAGAATGGAACCCCTACTCTTCCTAGTGGCTTGGTATTTGACATAGCTTGATAGCTAACTAGGGGTAAGGTTCGACTCTCTCAATCCTCAACTAGAGTCATGGGTTTGAACCTTATAGAGTCTTATTCAAATCCCACACATGGTTATCTCCATAAGCATGAATAATGGGGTTGATGTGGAATCCACTCATACCATGGTAGTCAATTTAAGGGAGGGATAACGTTTTCCTACGAACTTTGATTAATGTGATTATTGCATTGTCGAAAATATCTCTTAGTGTAGATAAACGCCTTGGATTTCCATGCTAAAGTATGAAATATTAGACCCCAAAAAATGTCATTGAATTTCTCAAAATGGATCTAGAAGGTTTCATACCCAATTCCCTAAACTGGATTTGTTGTTAAAATGACCTTGCAAGCTAATTCTACCACTTTTTCCACTTTTAAAGCATCAAGATAGCTGAAAAATAATATAATTATCTAAGATAGATTGTTATTTTCTGCAATCCAAGGAAAATGGATTCATTTCTCTAGTTAGCAACCCCTCAGGCTATCCTAATTCCCACAAGGGCTTCAACACATGCTAGCCATGAAATATCAATGTAAGGATTCTATGGAATTATTACTTGCAGTGAAATTTCTTTATAATTGTGTACAACCACAATTCTCTATAAATCCATGGCTATATCTTTCACAATTTGAATTCAATATACATGTAATAGTTCACTCTAAGAAAATTTCCCCAATTTCCTAGACAAAGAACATTTTGCATGGTGAATTCCTAGTTTTTGTTAAGTTTGGCTCTCTAATACTAAATGATAGTTACCTTTAATCCTACTCCTCAAACCTTCAAAATTTGAATCAACATAATAACCATAAATTTTTAGTCTTGCATTGTAAAGGTTAAGTTTAATTGCATGGCAAGAAGGGGCCACATATCCCTCCATGCATTAAACCCACTTTAGGGTTAATTAAATAGTAAAACATAAGTATCTAATAATCAATGACATAATTAAATTTAAAATACTTTGAGTTACCTCCCTTACTAAGGCCCCTTAGCCTATTAAGCCCCTCATAGCCCACTATGTTTTTTCTTCTCTTTTGCAGCCAGTAATGTCATTCATCATTTATTTACACAACATTGAATTGGGGATGAAAACTAGGGTCTTAAAAGGCATATGCACAATTGTTTTGGAATTTTGAGATATATACATATGACTACTGGTGATGATGATAATGTGCATTGAGGAGGACAATGAAAAATCGGGTTGGGGGGAGTGGGGGAGAGGGGTGTAATACCCCAGTTGTGCTCATTAGTTTAGTATTACATTGTGTACATGATGAATGATTATAAACTAACAAATGTAAATTCTAACCAAACATTGAATGTTAATAAAAAGTACATCACTAGTTGTAGAAGAGACGGACAAAAGAAGGGGAGCTATGACTCCATAATAGGGAAATAAAAGGGATCTTAGTAGGCTAAGGAAAGGAGTAAGAGATTTAACCCAAAGTATTTGTAAAACTTAATTATTATCCTTGATTAATAACTAATTAATTTTAGTTAAGGCATAGAGGGGATTAGTGCATGAAGGAGATATGTGTTTCTTTAATGCCATGTAACTACAGATTTATTTTTTGCTATGAATGTGATTTTGTGTATGGGTATAGAACGTTCTAGAGGGGTGTCTGAATGTTGGGCACCATTCAAATTAGCAAAGAACTTGAACTATCTTAAGTTTGAATTACCCTACAAACAAACATTTGTTTGGGGAATTGGGAAACTTATACCTAAGAAAACTTCCATGGGAATTTTTCATTCAAATTATGAGAAGTCCAAGCCACAAATTATGTGATAATGTGGTTGTCAATTGTTTTCATTGAGAAATTTGCTATAGTTGATAATCCTTGAAATTCTAACTATGATATTTCCTAGCTAATTTTTGCTAGAGCCTTTGAGGGAAGTGGTTAGCGTGATGGATTATTGAACAAAGAAAGAGATCTAATTTCTTGGGTTGTGTAGACTGATGGGGAAGAGGATTGTGGATTGGAATCGTTATAAGTGTACATATCGATTCTAAACCTAGGAATTAGGTTGTGATACATAAAACTAGAGCCAACTACAAGAAGAATGCTCATTAATAAAGTTACATATTTTTTTAATATTCTATAATATTATGCTAGTGATATAGTTTTATGTTACAATGCATTACAACTTTTAGTGATATAATTTTATGTTACAATGCATTACAACTTTTGTCTTAATAGGTTTCACATAAAAAAAATAGTTAATAATTAATATAAGTACTTTGGTTGTTACTTGAATAGGTCTTTCTTATTTTATAAAGAATATGAAAATGTTAATCACATAAATAAATGCTATTTAGAAGTATAAAAGTCTCTCCCGCTATTAGAGACTCCATTTTCCAATGTATGGGTATCATCCTTAAAAATATTTGGTTTCTTACAAAAATTATATGTAACATATATCTATATATAAAATAATATTAAAAATTGTTTACATTTATCTTCTCACATTTAAGAATATATTTTTATTATGAAATATTATTTTTTAGATATCATTTAATTTTTTTCTTATATTTTTTTTTGGTGAATCTTTTCTTTCCTAAAATTATAAAATATAATATATAAAATAATATTAAAAATTGTTTGCATTTATCTTCTCACATTTAAGAATATAATTTTATTATGAAATATTACTTTTTAGATATTATTTTATTTTTTTCTTATATTTTTTTGGTGGATATTTTCCTTCATAAAATTATAAAATATAATATTTAAAAAATTGTTTAAATTTTCAGAGTTTTTAAATTTATTTAATGGCATATGGATACTTTTACGTGAGATGTTTTTCTTTTCTAAAATTTATGGAAAAAATATTTAAATTTTACTTTATAAATTCATTTTAATTATATATTAATTAATTTTAATAATGATTTAATTAATTTTAATTATATGTGAAATTATATATTTATTTAAATAGAAGGATGATAGCTAAGTTAAGGGGAGAAGTTGTGTATTAATAAATGTTTTGTGGTTTTATTAAATGTTTTATTTAATCTCTTTTTAATTAATTAAATTTTAATTTTATTATCAATAGTCAAAGATGTGGGCATATTCTTGTTGTCTCCTTTACATCAATAAATAGATTTTTAAAGTTCATCAGTTGTCATTTCAATAGATTGTGCTTAGCTCAAACAACAATTGATGCTTATGGACATTCATCAGCTGCCACTTAGTTATAGCCACTTATTAGATGACTAAAAAATATAATCCCTATTAAGGATTTTTAAAGTTCATCAGTTGTCATTTCAATAAATTGTACTTAGCTCAAACAACAATTGATGCTTATGGACATTCATCAGCTGCCACTTAGTTATAGCCAGATGACTAAAAAATATAATCCCTATTAAGTTAGTTCAACAATTGGTAGTTAGCTCAAGCATTAGCTAATGCTTATAGACATTCACCATGAATCACTTAACCAATTATACTAGTGATATATGGTAATATCTTTATGTGGAATAATTTTCTGTTTTAAAAAAAATATTTCATTATTTTATTTTGAACTTATTTTCTTTAAAAAAATAGTTAACTATTTTATTTTTAAATCATACTTAAAAAAGTTAAATCCAATTGCTTATGTATTATTATCTAGTTAAATTGGGACTAAATTCTTAAGGGAACAATTAGATTTATAAAAGTATAAATTTAACTATAAACATATACAACCCGACCACATTAAATATCTTATAAATTGAGAAATATTGCTGGCCAATTTTTCATAAACAACCAACATGCACTTTTACACGGAAAGGTCGTTCCTTGTTTCAGTATAAAAGTCTGCAAAGACCTTCAAATTATTAGAGATGCATGTACTTGTACACGGAAAGGCCGTTCTTTGTTTCCAAATAAACATCTGCAAATCGTAAATAAATGTCTGGCTAATGAAATGATGATGAGATTGAGGAATCTAGAATTCAATGACAAATGAGCCGTTGCAACACGCAGTCCGCAGTCCTTGTAGTTGTTCCAAACTAAAAGCAAGTGGATGCTCCTATCTCTGTTCATTTCAAAAAAATGGAGAATAAGGCGTCAGCGTAGACGTGCATGCGTAGACGTGCATGCGATAGAGAGTGGAATGCACACTACCAACCTTAGCTTATAAAAAGTAATATGTAAAGGAAAAAGTGTTTTGGTGTGTGACACAATTTCATTTATGATGTACAATAAATACCATCCAGTTGGGTTAGCTGCCTTTTCTTTTTCTTTTTATTAGCTATGTAATTTATGGTTAACGATAATAATTATCTAAGACTTTTTTCAATGTAATTTTGTTTATTTTGATGCGTGAATAACATATATATTTAGTTTTTAGTTGGTTGAAGCTTCCGTCAACTCATTTGGGAGTGTCATGAGGGGGTTTAATTTTTTTTCCAAGTCTATCAGGGTATACCTAACATAGTAGAGTGGGTTGGTGGGTTTTTTTGGGTGACTTTTCAATGCTTTCCATAATTATATAGAATTTTTACTTCAACCTAAAAAAGTAAAATAAAAGAAAATTAAGATATAAAACATCTTTACAAAATTTCTAGAGAAATTATTCGTCATTAAAAATAATGCTTGTTTTGACATCATCTCTATTATAAAATTATTCTCCTTAAAGGCATGCAACATCTTAATGTCATTGAACTACTTTCATGCAATTGGAGAATCGTCCTCTACCATGCCTCTGAAGTGGAGAATTGTCCTCTACCATGCCTCTGAAGTGAAGAATTCTCAGGTCAACATTCTCATTAATCCAATCCACTAAAATTTAAGAGTCCCCTACCAACTTGAAAGCTTTCACTAAAGCTAAAGGCAACCCACATATCCACCACTTCAGCAACAAGATTGTGTCTTTACCCATTCCCATTTTGAATTTCAACATCATATTTTCTGGGAAAGAAAAAAACAATTCTTGCTCCAAACTTGTTTCCTTAACTAGCACGGTCTTGTTTCCTTAACTAGCACAGTCAAAGAATCTCTATACCTCACTATCACATATCTCCATAGTTTTTGCATCTTTTTTCCTCTTGGCTTTCAATAACTTTACTTTCTATTATTCATATTGTTCATTGAATATTACATTATTTTTATGTGATTAATAACAAAAAAAACAGATGTAATTTGGCTAGCCAATATTTCTAATCTAATTGAGCTAAGGGGCTCATTCTACAACCCAGTATGAGGGGATGTGTAAGTATGTCATTCTGCCCCCTTTAAAATAAAATTAAAAATTAAAAATTATGCTCTAAATAGAAAAATAATAATAGAATGAAGATTTCCACAACTACTCATATTTGAAGAAAATTGTCGGAACCATGTATAGAATATAATAAAAAAAAATGAATATGATCTAAAGTAATTAGGAATGTCAGATCTTATATTTTTCAAAAAAAATCAACTAGATATTTAAATAAAATATTTGAAGATCTATGTTAATTAATTTATGTCGATATCAACTTTATATATATATATATTTATATATAGGAAAAAAATTGTTAAAATAAAATATTTTAATGATTTGTATATAAAAATATTCAATGTGAGTTATTAATAAAATATTTTAATACTCATTAATATTGACATATACTTAAAAATACATTAATAATAATAAAATACCTTATTTTGAGTAATAAAGTGTCTTTATGTACATGTATTTTAATGTCAATTATATATGTATTATATATCATTAAAAAAAAAATTGTATATATCATGAAAAAATAAGTTTTCACCTTGAAGAGTTTATTTAGTCTTGTTAGCTCTGCCACATATTTTGACATTTTGAGAATCAAATGCAAGCTTAGCCATATTGTCCATGTTCAAAAGAGAACTCGCACTAGTCATCTTCCTCCTTCTCCCTCACTCCGCTAACTCTCTCATAACCCTGTTGCCTCTGTTTTTCCTCCAAAACCCCGGATAAACACTTATTTCTCAAAGCCCTGAGTGCAAAGCCCAAGCCCCGTAAGTCCGTATTCACGTGACCACGCACTCCCATAATCCATCGCCACCCTCATTTGCATCCGTTGATCTCTGCCACTCCCATCTGACGGTCCCCTGTCACATTCGATAAAAAAACCAGCTCGATTGATTCCCCACCGTCCGATCACCCCCCATCACGATCGGATGACGTCCGCTCTCTCCGCGCTTGCAAAATAACGCCGCGTTAATATGCGGTGGATGGTGGTTTTCCTCTCCCCTCCACTACCACACGTCATCCTTTAAATGGTATCGCATGCCACCACAGTTTACCACCTTATGCCCTGAGGCGGTGCGATCAATACCACCTACCGCCAAAACCGCTCTCCCCACCTGATAAACTCCACATATCTTCGACACCTAATGACCATGGATATGTCCGCCTGAGATCCAGCGGCCTGCGCCCACTCCGCTTCCATATCTCTTGGTACTCCCTGCCAAGCAATCCCTGCTATCGATCCACCCAATCTAATGGTCGATATTACTCCTCCATCTGACTGTTCCAACCACTTTGCAGCTCACGTACGTTGACTGTTTCGAGCACCCGAAGGACAAAGGTGGCCAGTTACCAGTACCCGGCGCATTTGCTCCTCAACAGCTACATTCCACGGACAGCATGGCTGAAAGGGAAAAAGACAGAGCCCAAGCAGGGGAATGCATTTAACAGTTATGGGGTTCCATTCTACATGGCACTCCACCTGCCCTCTAGGATAGCAGAGCATCTGAGAAAATCAGATTTATTCACTGAAGCAAGTTAATGCACCAAAAACTCCATCAAGCAGTTAAAGCGGTTGGTGGTCAATTATGACCCCTCCATACTTAGAACGGCCGAGTGCCTTTGTAATGAAACTCTATATATACCCGGAAACAAGATGTAATCAGGGTTGATGGTTGTTGTTTTGATGTAAGTTTCAACTTCTGGAGACTGTAACTACTTTGATACTTGCAGCGTCTCGTCTTCATTTTCAGCTAATACAAGCTTCTTTTGTTGTTAATTGCTCACTTTCCATTTCTATTCTATTCCAGGTTGTGCTTGATATGCAGTTTTCCTGAATTCTTGATGTTTAGCATTAGAGGAGCTATCATCCTACCTCTGTGTTTAAACCTTGCATGTATCAATGAAGGTGTTATTCAGGTTTCTTTTCACTTAGTGACAGAGAGCTGTAATCCTGTCTGTATACTAAGGAATTAGATTTGCAGACCTCTTTACTGATTGCAGTCGGCCATCACAAGGTCTTGTGCATCTGCTAGTGTGGTCAGTATTTTCCATATTCATCCAATCTCTGAACTGTGAGTAATTGGTGGTCTAAAGCCTTGTAGTCTGGGGGTGTTCACGCATATTTGGAGTTAAGCATAGTAGAAGTGGTTATCTGGCTTGAACAAGCATCATCTCTTCCATTCATCCATTTGCAACAATAAGTTGAACATGTAATGTTCCCGAGCATCTCCAAGCTACAACCTAAGAGAGATTCTTGGGGTGATAACATTAATTGGGGTTGTTGCCGGGGAGAGGAGATTGAAGCTCATCTTCCCTGAGAGAATGACACAGTTCCATCTTTGATGATAGACAAAGTCTGGACACATTTCTGGTGGTAATCATCTATCTGGCAACTCTACTTGAGGATCAACCTTTGGCGACTCCACATTACAGTTCTGGCTTAGTTTGTGAGGCATACCAAAGAAATCCTCAGAAATCGCCAGCTGACCCAGCGCCTGACCCTGAGAAGATTGTTAAGCAGAGGAAAACCTCACAGAAAGGAGCATCACGATCAGGTAAGCCAAAGAAATCTTATGTATCTCTTAAAGAGAATATTATAGCTGAGGATATACAGTTTGAAGACTTAGAGCCTAGCATTGTTAGTAAAGAAATACCTTCAGAGATTCATAAAGCTCCTTGTTCAGTCAGTTCCCCTTTGGATCTCAATCCAAAGAAAGCCTCCCATACAATCCATCATATTCCTTTGTGTCTGTCATCTATTTCATTGCCTCCTACCATTCAGCCTGCCAGTATCCTTCCACCTATCCCAGTCATGGCAGGCCAGCAAGCTCCCACAAAGATGGAAAGAATCATAGCTGCTAGGTATGGACCCCTGGTCTTTCCTGTTCCTTTGAATGTCATGCCTACAGGGGAATACCATAAATATATGCCCAAGTTCACTGGTACAGAGGGAGTAACAGCTGAAGAACACCTTGAGTCCTTTTATAGCTATGCTCATAACCTAGATATTAGTGAAGATGATGTGTGGATGAGAGTGTTTGTCCAGAGCCTTGATGGTGAGGCTAGAAAGTGGTTCAGAGAATTGCCCCATAGGTCCATTGCAAACATTGAAGCATTAGATGATGTTTTTCTGAAGCACTAGGGAGATAAAAAGGACTTGCTATATTATCATACTGATTTTGGTAACCTGAAGAGGGAAAATGGGGAATCATTGCCTGATTTTAATAAGAGATTCAACCGTATGTATAGTAAGATACCAGCTGAAGTAAAGCCTACCCCCACCTCTGCCAAACTCACTTATGCTAATGCTTTTGACTCTGACTTCTGCCTGCTTTTAAGAGAAAGAAGATGTGCCACTCCAGCTGAAATGCAGGATGCAACCCTAGAGGTAGAATCTAATATCATGGCTGCAGAAAAGCTCAAAAGTCACGCTGATAGAAGGAGGCAGAGAGGTGAGGCTTCTTCTTTCTCTGCTTCATCTTCAAAACCCAAATTAGATAAGATGACTAAAATGATAGAGTCGTTGGCTGCTGAGATATCTAAGCTGAAAGTTGACCAGGGCTTTGGAAAAGCAAGGCTACCAAACACATTTGCTCCAAGAAACCCAAATCCTTTCAGAAGAGCAAATGAACAATTGAAAATCATTCAAAGGGGTAAATAGGCCCATGAAGGACAAAGAGTGAAGGCTCCCTTCCAGAACGTAGTCATGGAAGAGGAGAAAGTCGAAGAAGATGATGAAATTCATTGCATGGAAGATAAAGGCAGTGCTAGCTTTTTGACATTGGCTGCATATGAAGAATCATTACTCAAGGACCAAACTAATCAAGAGTGGGACAGAGAGGCTGTTCTGTAGACTGGTGAGAAGCAAAGATATAATTTGAGGTCAAAAGCAAACAATGTCAAGGAGAACCCTGCCCAAAGAGCTGTTGTCCCAACAGAGCGACAGAATGTTAGACAGAAAAGACCAGCGGCTGATCCAATCATCCTCAAAGCACCAGCTCAAGAGGTAAGAGGTCCTGATAAGTCCCCTTCCCCTTTCAGTTTTGAGTCAGAAGTCCAGAAGTTAAAAATATCTGTACCTCTGATAGAACTAGTAAAGAGTGAAGTTTTTAGAAAGCCTATCCTTGATGCTCTTGAGCTGAAAGCCTCACAAAACCCCACTGACTACATCAATTTGCAAGATGATAAGCCTGCAGTTGTTCTTAGCCCAATGATCGAACCTGCTGATGATAATTCTCCATAATTTTATGTCTCCTTGACCATTCATGACAAAACCCTCCACAATTGCCTGCTAGACAGAGGGGCCAACCACAATTTGATGCCTAAAGTTGTCATGGAAGAGTTAGGCCTTAACATCACTAGACCATATCATGACTTATTCTCATTTGATTCAAGGAAGGTAAAATGCCTAGGATTAATCAAAGACCTAGCTATTACCCTAACTCAGTTGCCCATGAAGAGCATGATGATGGATATTGTGGTAGCAGATGTCCCTCCCAAGTTTGGCATGTTGTTGTCCAGAGGATGGATTAAGAGACTGGGTGGTACATTACAAAATGATTTATCTTATACCATTGTCCCAGTTTTTTTAGGGGAAAGCAGGAGATTCTACAGAGAATCACAGTTGGCCTACATCATCAGTGACGAGAAGAATCCTTCTAATCATCCCATATATGCTGTGGACACTGATTTTGGAGCTTGTATTCTCCAAATTGAAGAATCCCAGAAGGCCTCAATGCAGATCAAGAAATCAGTAGTCCAGGCCGAGGGAGAGCAAGGAAGTCTGGTTTGGGAGATGTTCTTTGATGCAGAATGTTCGAGGGAGACTGCAAGAGCCAAGGTGGTGCTAATATCTCCAAAACAAGAAAGCACGCATCTGTATTTTAAACTGGCCTTCCAAGTTACCAACAATATAGCAGAGTATGAGGCTCTGATATTGGGCCTTAATGCAGCTAAGGACAGAGGAATCAGGAACATAAAGGTGTTCGGAGATGCTGATCTTATCATTCAGCAAGTTAATAAAATATTCCAAGCAAAGCACCCAAGGCTGAAAGCATACAGAGATGAGGTATGGAGACTTAAAGATTCTTTTGATAGTTTTTGTATCTCATACATCCCTAGAGTAAAAAATCAGCTTCTTGATTCCCTTGTTGTGTCTGCCAGCATGTTTATTCCTCCCATGCCTCCCAGACTAGTTTATGAAGTTTAGATGAAATACAGACCATCCTTGCTTGATAATGTCCAGCATTGGAAAGTTTTTGAGGATGATGACGAGATAAATAGGTTCCTGCAAGTCATTGATGAATTTTCCAAAATGAAAATTGACCAAGAGAATGAAGCCTTGGAAGAAAACCCCTAGTCCCAGCTTAGAAACAGAATTGGTAAAGAAAGCATTGTCCAATTGCCCAGTAATCATATACCTAAGGGTCTAGTTCCATTATAAAATTTGTTTGACCAAAATGATGTTCCTTATAAGGCTGCCCAAAAAGAAGACCAATCTGCAGTCTGTAAGCATAATATAGGGAGTCCAAGACAACCAAGATATATAAATCTGTCCACCCATCTGTCTGCTGCCCAGAGTGTTGAATACTGCAATTTAATGAAGCAATTTGTTGATGTCTTTGCCTGGGAATTTAGTGACCTGAAACCATATGACAAAAAGATCATCCAACATAAAATTCCTTTACAGAAAGACACCATTCCTTTCAAGCAGAAGCTGACACCAATAAATCCTTTGCTCCTTCATCTAATTGAAAAAAAAAAATCAAAAATTATTGGCTGCCAAAATCATAGTCCCTCTCAGATATTCAAAATGAGTATCCAATTTGGTAGTGGTGAGGAAGAAAAGTGGAGAAATCAGGCTTTGCGTTGATTTCAAAAACTTAAACAAATACTCTAAGAAAGACAACTATCATCTACCCAAGATGGAGCATTTGTTGCAGAAAGTCTTAGGAGCCAAAGTGATGTCTTTCCTGGATGGATTTTCAGGGTATAATCAGGTTGTTGTACACCTAGATGACCAAGAAAATACTGCATTCACCACTCCTTGGGGCACTTTTATGTATTCCAAGATGACTTTTGGGTTGATGAATGCTGGAGCCACTTTTCAGAGAGTTATGGATATAGCATTTGTGGGAGAAAAGGATAATTTTGTACTTATCTACCTAGACAATATAACAGTGTACTCCAGTAGCCACCATGACCATTTGCAGCGTTTGAAAAGGGTGTTCCTGAAGTGCAGAAGGTTTGGGATTTCAGTCAATCCTAAAAAGTCATAGTTTGTTTTAGAAGAAAGCAAGCTATTAGGACATATTGTTTCTGCCGCAGGTGTCAGAATTGACCTAGAAAAAGTAAGAGCAATACAGACTTTGTCTGTTCCAAGATCAAAGAAAGATATCCAGTCCTTTCTGGGAAAAATAAATTTTGTAAGGAGGTTTATCCCAAATTTTGCAGAACTTGTAAAGCAGATTACCTCCATGTTGAGAAAGGGGTCGGAGATCAAATGGACTAATGCAACAAGAAGATTCTTTGAGTCCATTAAGAAAGCTATTATGGAAGCTCCCAGTTTAAGAAGTCTAGATTACAACAAGGAGTTCCATATATTTTCGTTTGCCTCTGATGACACCCTTGCAACAATTTTATTGCAAGCAGATGAAGAAGGCTCGGAGCATCCAGTGGCTTTTTTCAGCAAAACATTAAGGGATGTTGAGTTGAAGTATGATATCATCTAAAAACAGGCATATGCTCTTATCAAGTCTTTGAAAGCTTTTAGAATTTACATTCTGCATTCCAAGATAATTACATATGTACCCTCTGCTTCAATAAAAGATGTTCTAATGCAGCCTGATGCTAATGGAAGAAGGGCTAAATGGATCGCAAAGCTTATTGAATTTAACATAGAATTGAAGCCCACCAAACTGGTCAAAGGTCAGGGCCTTGCCAAACTGATGGTAGAAGAAAATTGCAGAATGTTGGACATAAATCTCATGAGCACGATTCCAGAGAATGGTCAGGCAGAAGAAGAAACAGCTGAACCAGGGAAAAATCAGTCATTGGCAGAAAATTTAGCTTCTTGTGATTGGTACTCTGCAATAGTTCAATTTTTGCTGAAGCTAGAAATCCCTCCAGGTCTTAGTTCAAGCCAAGCCATAACTATTAAGCTCAGGGCAGCAAATTATTACATTCATGAAAATCTGCTCTACTGGAGGGACCCCTTGGGAATTCTTTTGAGGTGTCTGGACAAAGAGCAATCCATTGAAGTCATGCAGCAATTTCATTCCAGCATGTGTGGGGGGCATCATTATTGGAAAACTACAGCCCACAAGATTCTCAGAGTTGGATACTATTGGCCCTCCTTGTTTTCTGATGTCTTTTCATTTGTTAAACCCTGTGACAGGTGCAAAAGATTTGAAGGGAAGCAGCAATTGAAGTCCCTGCCCTTAAAACCGATACATGCTAGTGGCCCTTTTTAGCAGTGGGGCTTGGATTTCATTGGAGAAATCAATCCACATTCCAGTGGCCAACACAAATGGATCTTAGTAGCCACAGATTACTTCACTAAATGGATTGAAGCAATCCCTACCAGAAACGCTGATCATAATGTGGTCATGAAGTTCTTGACGGAGAATATCTTCACCAGATTTGGTTGTCCACATAAATTGATCATAGACAATGCAGTAGCTTTCAAGGCAAAAGAATTGGTGGACATGTGTGACTCAATGGGCATTAAGCTAGTTCATTCCACCTCATATTACCCTCAAGGCAATGGTCTAGCAGAATCTTCCAACAAGAGCCTGATAAGGATAATGAAGAAGCTATTGGAAGACAACAACAAGAATTGGGATTCTAAGCTCAAATATGCGTTGTGGGCTGACAGAGTAACCACCAAGAAATCCACAGGGAATTCTCCATTCAAGCTGGTATATGGCACTGAGGCTGTATTCCCAATTCAGTTAACCCTCCCTGTGGCAAAGTTCTTGCAAGAAGAGCAGAAGGAGGAAGAGGACATGGCAAAAAGGATCACTGATATAGTAGACGTACATCAAATAAGTCCGTGGAAAAAAAAAAGGTACATCAAATCAGAGAACAGCTGGTTGAAATATCTGCGGCACCTCAGAAGAAGATCAAGGAAGCTTTTGACAGAAGAGCCAAAACAGATAATTTTCAGGTTGGAGATTTGGTTCTGAAGTGGGATGCACTGAAAGAGAAGAAAGGAAACCATGGGAAGTTTGACTCTTTCTGGACAGGGCCTTTTATCATTTCTCAGATCCAAGGGAACAATACCTTCATACTACAAAGTATGGGAGGGGAGACAGTTTTTGATGGCCCAGTTAATGGGTGGTTTTTGAAAATTTATGTTGCTTAAGGTCTTCTGGCCTTAAGGTTGTAAATATGTTATTTTATCAGTTTTAGTGTAGGCCCAGTTAGACTCCATGCCCAATGGAACACTAGGAAATTTTTCTAATTGGTTTTCACAAGAAAGGCAATGATCTGCAGTTCTTGAGACCTCACAGGGAGGATCTCATCCCCAGAAGGAGCCAGTGTTAGCTCTGCCACATATTTTGACATTTTGAGAATCAAATGCAAGCTTAGCCGTATTGTCCATGTTCAAAAGAGAACTCGCACCAGTCATCTTCCTCCTTCTCCCTCACTCTGCTAACTCTCTCATAACCCCATTGCCTCTGTTTTTCCTCCAAAACCCTGGATAAACACTTATTTCTCAAAGCCCTGAGCACAAAGCCCAAGCCCCGTAAGTCCATATTCACGTGACCACGTGCTCCCATGATCCATCGACACCCTCATTTGCATCTGTTGATCTCCGCCACTCCCATCTAACAGTCCCCCATCACATCCGAAAAAAAAACCAGCTCGATTGATTCCCCACCGTCCGATCACCCCCCATCACGATCGAATGGCATCCGCTCTCTCCGCACCCGCGAAATAATGCCGCATTAATATGCAATGGATGGTGGTTTTCCTCTCCCCTCCACTGCCATGCGTCATCCTTTAAATGGTATCGCGCACCACCAATTTTACCACCTTATGCCCTAAGGCGATGCAATCAATACCACCTATTGCCAAAACCGCTCTCCCTGCCCAATAAACTCCACATATCTTCGACGCCTAATGACTGTGGATCTGTCCGCCCGAGATCCAACGGCCTGCGCCCACTCCACTTCCATATCTCCCGGTACTCCCTGCCAAGCAATCCCTGTCGTCGATCCGCCCAATCTAACGACCGATATTACTCCTCCATCCGACTGTCCCACCTGCTTTGCAGTTCACGTACCTTGACTGTTTCGAGCACCCGAAGGATGAAGGTGGCCAGTTACCAGTACCCGGCGCATTTGCTCCTCAACAGCTACATTCCACGGACAGCATGGCCGAAAGGGAAAAAGATGGAGCCCGAGCAGGTGAATGCATTTAACAGTTATGGGATTTTGTTCTACACGGCACTCCACCTGCCCACTAGGACAGCAGAGCATTTGAGAAAATCAGATTTATTCACTGAAGCAAGTTAATGCACCAGAAACTCCATCAAGCAGTTAAAGCGGTTGGTGGTCAATTATGACCCCTGCATACTTAGAATGGTCGAGTGCCTTTGTAATGAAACTCTATATATACTTGGAAACAAGATATAATCAGGGTTGATGGTTGTTGTTTTGATGTAAGGTTCAACTTCTAGACACTGTAACTACTTTGATACTTGCAGCGTCTCATCTTCATTTTTAGCTAATACAAACTTATTTTGCTATTAATTGCTCACTTTCCATTTCTATTCTATTCCAGGCTGTGCCTGATATGCAGTTTTCCTGAACTCTTGATGTTTAGCATTAGAGGAGTTGTCATCCTACCTCTGTGTTTAAACCTTGCATGTATCAGTGAATGTGTTATTCAGGTTTCTTTTTACTTAATGACAGAGAGTTGTAATCATGTCTGTATACTAAGGAATTAGATTTACAGACCTCTTCATTGGTTGCAGTCGGCGATCAAAAGGTCTTGTGCATCTGCTGGTGTGGTTAGTATTCTCCATATTCACCCAATCTCTGAACTGTGAGTAATTGGTGGTCTAAATCCTTGTAATCTGGGGGTGTTCACGCATGTCTAGAGTTAAGCATAGTAGAAGTGGTTATCTGGCTTGAACAAACATCATCTCTTCCATTCATCTATTTGCAACAATAAGTTGAACCTGTAATGTTCTTGAGCATCTCTGAGCTACAACCTAGAAGAGTTTCTTGGGATGATAACAAGTCTTATATATATTTTATTTAGCATTCAAAAATACGATTTAAATAATAGAAAATACTATTATATTTTACACTCTAAAATTTTACACTTGAAATTTGATCTCTACAATCATGATACATCCGTACTTCATATATTTAATCTCTCCACTCCATACATCAGTACTTAAAATATATATATTCTAATCTGACCACTATTGTGTAATTTGGCTAGTTATTTTTTCTTATTAATTATATAAAAATTATAGAATATTCAGTGAACAACCTTCAAAAACAACACAATAAACACAACGCGATAGATAACGCAACAAACAGACTCACCCCTCATTACAGGGAATTATTGTTTGCCCACAATTCACTACACCATTGCAATAGCGTGCATGTAATGACCCCCGTCAATTAACTTACACATTAATAAAAAAATTGTGCACATTTACACAAAATCCACCACCCTGCATGGTCTGGTACATAGTTTCTATTTCCAATTTAATGACATTGACATGCGGCAATCACAGAGAAGGTTCATGAATGGAATTATCTGGATGATTATAGTCATATTGGAAAGTATTCAGTGGAGGATAGGATATTTGTCTGCGGACATAAATGTCGTTGGCTGCTTCTGGTCCACCTGTCCTATGGCATTTATGCAGGCTGACTGGATCACGTGATAGTGGCTCCTTTGCCTTCACGCCCTCGGGTCTCTCCCCGCATCGACGGTGGAGATGGAAAGAAGTCCATCCGAGGGTGGATCTGGCTCGAGGCATTTCATTTGGGTTTATTGTTCCAATATGGTATTCCATGTCACATTTGGTTCGGCTCTGCACTACTCCAACCTCTGCGCAGCATCGAGCAGGCTCAGAGCCCTGACTTGTCAAGGGAGGGCTATCATTTTGCTACCTGGTCACGTTACCAGTTTGGCTTGAAGCTGTTTCTTCCCACAGCCGAGGTCTTGGTAAGCGTTCTTTGTGTTACACAGTTATCTGTCTACTGTTACAGTTCATTTTGTTACTGCTCAGGTTTATGGGCTTTAACTCACAGCAGGCTTGTGTTGCTGCCTGTAGGCATGGATGTTTACTTCTTCTTTTCCTGTAAATCATATATGGGCGCGGATGCGGTCGACCTCACGCCGACTAACAGGTATGCTCCCTGTGCTCTATACATGTCTTATTAAATCGACCGCAAGTAATGAGGGTTCTTCTGAACCAGTAGAACTGCTTATTGCCTAAGTCGGCTAGAGAGGCCCTCTGACCAGCTCCTTACAGATTTTATTTCCTCTCCTGCGTAATGGAAGAGTATTGACGGGGTTTGAACCTGACGAATCCGCCCGGCTCACACAGGGTTATAGATCCTTCCTCGAGAGGGTTCCATTTCACTGTAGACTGTAATTTGGAACGAGCCTTCGAGCTCTGGTACATTATCGGTCATTGTAATGGGATTTTTGATAAATAATTTTATTTGGGTCCTTGCCCTGGTGAAGTACTTGACTTCTGAGTTTACGGTTGGTTTGCGCCCAATGTAATTATGCAAGTACCAGGTTTTCTTTTATACTCCACTAGTGGTTTGGTCTCTACTAGCCGAATTCTGTCATTATAATGGCTATTGCCTACCCTATATTTACAAACCCCTGTTTAATTTTATACGTTATGGGATTAAAAAGAATAGGCCACTGTAGTAGTGTACATCTTTCCATTATTTATGTGATATATGTTATAATGACTGTGCCGCTGTAATAGTGTAAATCTTGCCATTATTTATATGTTGAATGTGGTTGTTCCACACCCTCCCGTTGCCTGCGGGTTTTGATTCATAATGCACAATACTCTATTTCTGTATTATAAGATGTTTAGTATAATGTGCTCCGCACGATAGCAAGGTTTCTTGGGTTTTCAACCAAGTTTTTTTAATTTCTTGGAATGATACAACAGCCTCTGCGTGCTGCAAATCTCAGGAGTATATCCATCTAGGCTATACCCTAAGTTTGACCTCGTATTTACACTCTTTCTGAGCCAGTCGATTCTGTACGGGGTCGAGTCCTGTAGAGTTTTGTTTGCAGTCATTCTTTATTTATATCTATGAGTAATTTGCCTGAATTCTTATCTTGTTGTCTCCTAAGGATTTTGTATATGAACTAACCCTAGCTGTAAAGCCTACCTCTCCACGCAGGTGCGGTCATGCTGTTAAGAAATTTTTGTTTCTTTGTTTTATATGCATTCCGTTAGCTCCATTGTTTCAAGGTTCATATCTATACATTAAATTGTCTATATATTTTATCTCTGTGTTAAGCGTAATACCAGATTTAAAGAAAGAGATTTTGTTGTTTCCTTTCAGCAAAATGTTATTTCTTTTCTTTATTGCATGAGCCATTTTATAGACTCTATACTATAGTTTCATGATTCTGGTTTGCTATGGTTATACATACTGCAATTTCTCAAAGAGTCCTCGTAGATTCATCCTACAGTTACCTCTCGGCATTTTAACAAAAAACAAGTTTCAGATCTATTCGCACGTGAGAACACTTTCATCAATATAAATTTCCATGGAAAAATAGTCCCTTTCCTACTCAGCTACCCATCCTGGTTTACTATAAGAAAACTTCCCTCACTCCCTTGTTCCACATTGCACACAGAATTCAAGGAGAATATAACAGAAACATTATGCAGACTTTTTTTAAAATAACACAGGACATAGCTCTTACATACCTGAGTCCTCTGACTGAAAGGTTGAATTCTTATTTACCTGGAATCCTCTATCTGATAATTGCTCCCAGCAGTTACCCGAATCAGGGTCTACTGTCTTCAATCCACCCAACCATGAGATTCGTCCTTCGGGACCCAAATCTCCCCCCTTGCTTCTTGCTGGACCGCAGTCTTCTGCAAGTGCTCAATAGCGAGCAGGGCTATCTGATCATTACCAGACTTAGCCACCATATTTCTTTTTCTCTCTCTGTTTGTCTCTACAGCACAGACTAACCCCCCTTCCCCTCTCCTTTTCCTCAGGAAACCTTCCCAGTTAGGGGAGGTGGTTAGGGTTGCAGTTCACTGCAACTGTTTCCTCCAACTTCCCTCTTAGAAGTTGCCAGCATTTCCAACAATAACATTTCTTCTTATTTTAGAAATAATAAAATATTATTAAATTCCAAAATAGTTAATAATGTCATATTCAGTTTTTTAACCACAGTAAATTCAAATATTTACATTTTTCCTGGGGCGTTACATCTCCCCCTCCTGAAATTGGACATCATCCCGATGTCTGTTGTCCAAGAACAGCTCCGGGTGAGCTTTTCTCATGAGCTCTTCATCTTCCCAAGTGGCCTCATTAGGCCCAAAGTGCTGCCATTGCACTTTAACTTGGGTAATAACTCGTTTACGCAGCTGTACTTCTCTCCGGTCGAGAACTCTCAACGGCTCGACCAATACCTCTCCTTCCGGTTCGACCTGCACATGCAATATTCTAAATCAGTTTCTTATAAAGAAAACTTTTAGACGAATCTCTAAAAGTAATCCTCACTTGTATCTCCTGCCATCTGATCACATGTTTAAGGTCATAAACATATTTTTTTTAATACAGAGACATGGAAGACATTGTGGACCCGGATGTGACTTGTCAGGGCGAGTTGGTAAGCCACCGGCACAACTCTTGCCAAGACTTGGAATGGTCCACAATATCGGGGTGCCAACTTGGCACACCCGCTCCATTGCAGTGTACTCTTTCTGGCTTGGATCCTTACATACACATGGTCACCGACTTGGTATTCCTTAAACCTCCTCTTCCTGTCAACAAAGCTCTTTTGCCTATCCTGGGCAGCTTTTAAATTTGAGCATACCTTTTTCACCATATCCTCCATTTCCTTAAGAATTTCTGGTCCTAACCTTAATTTGTCTTCAGGTCCACCCCAGCTTGAGGGTGTACGGCATTTCCACCTGTATAGGACCTCAAAGGGGCTCATCTGTACCGACGTATGATACCCATTGTTGTATGCGAATTCAACCAAATGCAAATACTCCTCCCACTGCGTTGGTTGCTGCATCACATATGCTCTCAACATGTCCTCTACCACCTGGTTCACTCGCTTTGTTTGTCCATCGGTCTGGGGGTGATATGCTGTACTGAAGTTCAGCTGTGTCCCCAATTCCGCAAATAATGTCCTCCAAAAAGCCGACATGAATTTCACGTCGCGATCTGAAATTATCTTCTTCGGGAGTCCATGCAATTTAAACACATTATGCATGAAGATATGGGCGATTTGTACAGCCCTGTAGGTGGATTGCACAGGTATAAAATGTGTTGCTTTACTCAATTTGTCTACCACCACCATAATAGAATCGTTATTCTTCTTTGTCCTAGGCAGCCCTATTATGAAATCCATAGAGATGGTTTCACATTTCCATTCCAGAATGGGTAAGGGTTGTAATAGCCCTGTTGGATGCTGATGCTCAGCTTTAATTTGTTGACACTTCAGACACTGTGCTAAATACTCAGCTACATTCTTCTTCATACCTGGCCAATAGTACTCTTTTCGAAATGCCGTGATCATTTTCTGATACCCTGGATGTCCAGCATAGTGACTGCTGTGAAATTCGTCCAAAATTAGATTTTTAAGACTGTTTTGACTAGGTACATATAGCCTCTTTTTATAATACAACATTCCAGCATTATCTACTTCATATCCTTGCTGATTCTTCTTGCTGGTAAACTGTTGTACTTGTTGTTTTATCTGCTAGTATTCAACATCTTGTTCTGCTGCCATTTTTATCATTTCCTCGAAGGGACTTTTCCATTCGCTGAAGGAAATTTCGTACAAACATTGTACCTTCCGACTTAAGGCATCAGCCACCCAATTTTCCCTTCCCTTCTAGTGTTTAAGTCAAAACTACTTAAGAAATCTGCCCATCGTGCTTGCCTCGCGTTTAAGGTGGGTTGGCTAAAGTAATTGGTCAGACTGTGGTGGTCTGTCATTAATAAAAAATTTCTCCCCATGAGATAATGTCGCCACATCTTCAACGCGTGTATGACGGCTACCAGCTCTAAGTCATAGGCAGAATATTTCTGCTCATGCTCTTTGAGTTTCCTTGACTCATATGCTATTACTTTCCCTTCCTGCATCAACACACCTCCCACGCCCTCCTTTCTTGCATCAGTGCACACCACATAATCCTTATTAGGATCGGCTATGCTCAAAATGGGTGCGGTGGTGAGAAAATGCTTAAGCTGCTCAAAACTTCTCTGACATTCCGAGGTTCATTTGAATGCTCTTCCCTTTTTCTGTAGGGAGGTGATAGGGTACGCTACTCTGGAGAAGCCTTCTACAAAGCATCTGTAATAACTGGCTAGTCCCATAAAAGCCCTGATGTCTGCTACATCTTTCAGTACGGGCCAGTCCATTATGGTCCTTATCTTTTCAGGGTCCACTGCGATCCCTTTTTTTGTGATTACATGGCCTAAATACTGTATTTCTTCCTTAAAGAAATCACACTTGCTGAACTTAGCGTACAACTGGTGTTATCGAAGGGTTTGTAGCACCAATTTGAGGTGCTCCTTGTGCTCTTCCTTAGTGCGAGAGTATATCAGTATATCATTGATAAATATCAGCGCAAATCTGTCCAAATATCGATGAAATACGTTGTTCATTAAGCACATGAAAGTTGCAGGGGCGTTGGTTAGCCCAAAGGGTAGCACCACAAACTCGTAATGCCCATACCTTGTTCTAAAAGCTGTTTTAGCGATGTCTTCCTCCTTAATCCTGATCTGGTGGTAACCTGATCGCAAGTCGATCTTGGAGAATACTGTTGCACCCTTCACCTGATCAAAAGGTTCATCAATCCGAGGTAGGGGATACTTATTTTTATGGTTAGTTTGTTCAACTGACGGTAATCTATACACATGCGAAGGGTCCCGTCTTTTTTTTTAACGAATAACACTAGGGCTCCCCACGGGGATACACTGGGGCGAATATAGTTTTTGTCCAATATTTCTTGTAACTGCATTTTTAACTCTGTCAACTCAGGTACACTCATTCTATAGGGTGCTCGAGATACCGATGCTTCTCCTGGTATCAATTTGATGGTAAAATCTATATCCCTCTTAGGCGGCAGTCCGGGAATCTCTTCTGGAAACAAATCCGTAAATTCTTGTATCACATGGATGTTATCCAGCGTGGTTGTTTTATCTTTCGAGTCAACGTAGCCCACTTGAATGGCGTAAATCTGACACCCCTTCCTAATGCATTTTGCTAACTGGGATGCAGTTATTGGCCGAACCTGCACTAGCCGCTTAATTCCCTGCATCTCTTGCCTAGCTCCAGTTTCATCCTTATAATAGATCATCTTTGTTTTGCAATCAACCAATGACCAATGTTTTTCTAACCAGTCCATACCGATCAGAACATCATATGAACCAAGGGGAAGCACATTTAAATCTGCCATTACTGGTTGTCCTGCTATTGTCAAAGAGCAGTCATTAACCTTTGCCAACACTCACCTCTTGGCCCCTATAGCCAGTTGTACTAGCCATGGATTCTTGTATTTAACATATTGCAGTTTACAATGTTCTACTACCTTTGGACTAATATAACTTAATGTGGCTCCAGGGTCAATTAAAACAGCTACAGTAAGGTCGGAAATTTTACCTTCAAATTCCACCATGGTCGGCTGGTACTCTGCCTGAAGATCATCCAGGGCTGCATTAATCCTCGATATGCTATGTCCTACATCGTCGACAGTCAATGCTTCTTGGATTTGCGATAACAGTTCGGTCCCCTTTCGCTGTGGACAGTTTTTGACGTAGTGGGCCCTCGACAGCCCCAACACTGAACTGGGGGTCTTGATGTCCCTTCATTGTCCAATCTTGCAGGCTGCTCACTAATTCTGGACTCATTGGCTGGCTTGGATTTGAATGAGCTTCTCTGTATAGTTCTGTTGTTCTGTCCCTTGCCAATTCCCTTGCTTCCACCACTGCGATTCCCTTTACTGTTTCCAGCTAGCTTATTGTCTCTTTTCTCATTCCATCTTTTGCCTAAAGCTTCTCCTTTCTGTTAATTATGCTGGTAACAGATCCTGGCTTTATGGATAGCCTCGTCCATTGTCTTCAAATTGTCAAACTCAATCATTTCCCACATATACAGTGGTAAACTGCTAACAAATCTTTGCACCTTAGCTTTTTCCTCTCTAATATAAGGCACATAACGAAGCAAGGAAGTAAAACGGGTGATAAATTCGTCCATGGTCTGCTGCCCCAACCGCAAGTCATGGAATTCTCTTGCCTTTTCGTTGTAGAAGCGCTCAGTCAGATATCTTTCTTTGAAGCACCTTTGGAATTTTTCCCAAGTTCTGGTCTGCTCAGTCACTCCCTTTACAATCTTAACTTCTTCCCACCACAAGGTAGTTTTTCCCTGTAGTTGGAAAATGGCTAGTCGTGCCTTAAGGTTGTGATCATACTCGTATAACTGGAAATATTTGTTCATATTGATTAACCATGCTTCAGCTGCTTCTTCCTGTTCCCCGTCAAAGTGCGGCGGTTTAATCTTATGAAACTCTCCTTGCAGCTCTATCCATTGCCTTTTTGAGGTCTGTTGTTCATATGCATTGTCAGAACGTTCCTCCCTCTCTTCCAACCCTTCAGGTGCTATATGATGGTTCTGTTTTTCTGACATTCTCTGTTGTTCCGCGCTGGGATTAGCTGGCCGCTGGTTCTATCTGTCAGACAGGCTTTTTAGAATTCTTTCTTGCTCCATAGTTAGTCGTGCGTTATCTTCGCGTAACCAAGCCATTTCATTTTTCAGTTCCTGCACTATCTCCAAAATAGCCTGATTTGTATTACATACCTCCTCACCGAGCTGTACCCATAGCTCGGGATTACTCTCAGGGCCAGGTACAGGTCCCTGACCCATTGCATACCTGCGCGACGCACTATCCCCTCTTCTCATACTGTTTGTCGTTTGGTTTTTTGTCTTTAACATAAATAATTAAAAAAATAAATCAGCTATTTGCTGTCTTCAATTTGCAGTTTTCACTTTCAATTCCAACTTCAATATCAATGTCAATTTTCATTTTCATTTTCAATTTCAACTCCTAGAGGCCTCAATTTTGTAACTGGGCTCTAATACCACTTGTAATGACCCTGTCAATTAACTTACACGTTAATAAAAAAAAATTGCACATTTACACAAAATCCACCATCCTGCATGGTCTGGTACATAGTTTCTATTTCCAATTTAATGACATTTACACATGGCAATCACAGAGAAGATTCATGAATGGAATTATCTGGATGATTATAGTCATATTGGAAAGTATTCAGCGGAGGATAGGATATTTGTCTGCGGACATAAATGTCGTTGGCTTCTTCCGGTCCACCTGTCCTATGGCATTTATGCAGGCTGACTAGATCACGTGATAATGGCTCCTCTGCCTTCGCGCCCTCAAGTCTCTCCCCGCATCGATGGTGGAGATGGAAAGAAGTCCATCCGAGGGTGGATCTGGCTCGAGGCATTTCATTTGGGTTTATTGTTCCAATATGGTATTCCATGTCATGTTTGGTTCGGCTCTGCACTACTCCAACCTCTGTGTAGCATCGAGCAGGCTCAGAGCCCTGACTTGTCAAGGGAGGGCTATCATTTTGCTACTCGGTTGCGTTACCAGTTTGGCTTGAAATTGTTTCTTCCCACAGACGAGGTCTTGGTAAGCGTTCTTTGTGTTACACAGTTATCTGTCTACTGTTACAGTTCGTTTTGTTACTGCTCAGGTTTATGGGCTTTAACTCACAGCAGGCTTGTGTCGCTGCCTGTAGGCATGGATGTTTACTTCTTCTTTTCCTGTAAATCATATATGGGCGCAGATGCGGTCGACCTCACGCCGACTAACAGGTATGCTCCTTGTGCTCTATACATGTCTTATTATATCGACCACAAGTAATGAGGGTTCTTCTGAACCAGTAGAACTACTTATTGCCTAAGTCGGCTAGAGAGGCCCTCTGACCAGCTCCTTACAGATTTTATTTCCTCTCCTGCGTAATGGCAGAGTATTGACGGGGTTTGAACCTGACGAATCTGCCCGGCTCACACAGGGTTATAGATCCTTCCTCGAGAAGGTTCCATTTCACTGTAGACTGTAATTTGGAACGAGCCTTCGAGCTCTGGTACATTATTGGTCATTGTAATGGGATTTTTGTTAAATAATTTTATTTGGGTCCTTGCCCTGGTGAAGTACTTGACTTCTGAGTTTACAGTTGTTTATGCGCCCAATGTAATTATGCAAGTACCAGGTTTTCTTTATTCTCCACTAATGGTTTGGTCTCTGCTAGCCGAATTCTGTCATTATAATGGCTATTGCCTACCCTGTATTTACAAACCCCTGTTTAATTTTATACGTTATGGGATTAAAAATAATAGGCCATTGTAGTAGTGTACATCTTGCCATTATTTATGTGATATATGTTATAATCACTGTGCCACTGTAACAGTGTAAATCTTGCCATTATTTATATATTGAATGTGGTTGTTCCACACCCTCCCGTTGCCTGCGGGTTTTGTTTCATAATGCACAGTATTCTATTTCTGTATTGTAAGATGTTCAGTATAATGTGCTCTACACGATAGCAAGGTTTCTTGGGTTTTCACCCAGGTTTTTTTAATTTCTTGGAATGATACAACAGCCTCTGCGTGCTGCAAATCTCAGGAGTATATCCGTCTAGGCTATACCCTAAGTTTGACCTCGTATTTACACTCTTTCTGAGCCAGTGTATTCTGTACAGGGTCGAGTCCTGTAGATTTTTGTTTGCAGTCATTCTTTATTTATATCTATGAGTAATTTGCCTGAATTCTTATCTTGTTGTCTCCTAAGGATTTTGTATATGAACTAACCCTAGCTATAAAGCCTGCCTCTCCACGCAGGTGTGGTCATGCCGTTCAGAAATTTCTGTTTCTTTATTTTATATGCATTTCGTTAGCTCCATTGTTTCAAGGTTCATATCTATACATTAAATTGTCTATATATTTTATCTCTGTGTTAAGCGTAATACCAGATTTAAAGAAAGAGATTCTGTTATTTCCTTTCAGCGAAATGTTATTTCTTTTCTTTATTGCATGAGCCATTTTATAGACTCTATACTATAGTTTCATGATTCTGGTTTGCTATGGTTATACATACTGCAATTTCTCAAAGAGTCCCCGTAGATTCATCCTACAGTTACCTCTCGGCATTTTTAAGAAAACAAGTTTCAGATCTATTCGCACGTGAGAACACTTTCATCAATATAAATTTCCATGGAAAAATAGTCCCTTTCCTACTCAGCTACCCATCCTGGTTTACTATAAGAAAACTTCCCTCACTCCCTTGTTCCACATTGCACACAGAATTCAAGGAGAATATAACAGCGACATTATGCAGACTTTTTTTAAAATAACATAGGACATAGCTCTTACATACCTAAGTCCTCTGACTAAAAGGTTGAATTCTTATTTCCCTGGAATCCTCTGTCTGATAATTGCTCCCAGCAGTTACCCGAATCAGGGTCTACTGTCTTCAATCCACCCAACCAGGAGATTTGTCCTTCGGGACCCAAATCTCCCCCCTTGCTTCTTGCTAGACCGCAGTCTTCCGCAAGTGCTCAACAGCGAGCAGGGCTATCTGATCATTACCAGACTTAGCCACCAGATTTCTTTTTCTTTCTCTGCCTGTCTCTACAGCACAGACTAACCCCCCTTCCCCTCTCCTTTTCCTCAGGAAATCTTCCAGTTAGGGGAGGTGGTTAGGGTTGCAGTTCACTGCCACTGTTTCCTCCAACTTCCCTCTTAGAAGTTGCCAGCATTTCCAACAATAACATTTCTTCTTATTTGAGAAATAATAAGATATTATTAAATTCCAAAATAATTAATAATGTCATATTCAGTTTTTTAACCGCAATAAATTCAAATATTTACATTTTTCCTGGGGCGTTACAGTGCACAAGTGCATGCAGTGCGTATTAGTTTTTATTATTGATGAGATTGATGAATCTAGAACTCCAATGACAAATGGATTGTTTCAACACGCAGTCCTTGCAGTTATTCCAAATTAAAAGCACATGAACGCTTCTGTTGCGGTCCAGAACCAGAAAAATGGAGAATACGGTGACAGCACAGACATGTATTCTGTACAGACTGGATTTCACGATACCAGCAATACTACTTTCAAGGGATTCACGGGATAAAAGTAAGGAGTAGTCTACCTAGGCGGAGGAATTGCCTAGTTTCTGTCACCGCCCGGAAAATTGTCCGGCTCCGCCCGCCGACAATCCCTCCGCACTCCGCCACCCTCTTCCTCCGCTCCGCATTCACTTCCTGATTTTTCCACGCAGATGGGAGCTGGCAATCCTGAAATTTTGCTGAAAGATTGCCGCCGCAGAGGAATAATGCCATTGCCAATTCGAAATGGAGGAATTGCCCGATCGCAGGCTGCTCACTCACCTTCCTCCTTGACTCGGCGCCTCCCGCTCTGCAATTCCTCCGCTCTGCTGCTCGCCACCCAGGTACACTGGACTAAAACACCATACCCAAAAAAATGCCATTTGTTATTGAAGTATCAAGTTTGTTCGGCTGTTTAAATTTCCTTAATCATATTAACCGCCAGTTTGGAGCCATTAAAACCCTAAATCATTTGTAAAAGTTCAACAGTTTGCAAAATTGAGAATGTCAATTTTGGATTAGTTATGGATAAAGTGCATATTCGAGGGCATCATGGATAACATAGCGGTGTTGAGGCAACGATATGGTCTGAACAAAAGTGCAAATGAAGTGGCTATTGTCACAGAAGCGTATCGGACTCTCAGAGATCAGGGCCCCTACCCTGCAGATCAGGTCGTCAGAGATCTCTCTGGAAAGTTTGCCTTCGTTCTTTACGACTCCACCTCCCAAGCTTTCTTCACAGCAGTGGTACGCTTGTCATTGTTATCCCTTCATTTCCTTTTTTTGTTGGGGGGTTTTGAGATTTTCCATTGAAATATCTAAGATAAACCCTTAATTTTTTCTTTCTGACCTGCTACATGCACATTTCCCTCTATCCTTCCTGCTACATTTCCCTCTATAATAAATAAAATTGAGGTTTCCCAATATTTTTCTTATCCATCTCTGGAATTTTAGTACAGGGGGGAAAATTTAAGGCCCTGCCTCTTTTATTTAATCCACAGGTTTACCATTTCACTAGCATAGACAGGTGGATCTGTTGACCCTGCAAACTCCTTCCCATCTCCTCTTTTTTGGAGTAGCTTTACATTCTTAGATGAGTTATGATGAGATCCTTTTGAAAGGAAGATTTAGCAAATTCAAATTACAAGCCTTGAGAAAAATCTGTGCCATAACTTTAGCTTTCAAATTAACTTGTGGCTTAATGGCAATGTAGAGATTTTTCCAAGCCAACTGGCGGTATTTTGGCGAATTTGCCACACACAGGTTTCAGGATCCATCCTAACTGGCAACGGTTTGATAACAGCAACATATTTGCAGTATACATTAATCTGGTTTATGGATATAATGACTAGAACTCAGTGACTCTTCTAACGTGAATATACTCTAAAATGAAGTAGATAATAGATCCTTTTTAAAACTAGAAGTAGAAGTACATGCCTACTCTTTTAATATATATACTGCGACTTTTTCTTTTTTCTGTTGTAAGGCACTTACTATCCTTTTATGGTGTAAGACAGTTACTATTTTAGAAAATTTACAAGATAGACCTGTCAACTTCATGACTTTCATTAAGGTCACGGATGAAAGAAGGTGTCCCATCATTACAAACTGCTACCCATACCCTAGCCATATAGCTACAAGTCCCAAAAGCTAAAACTAACCTGGCCTACCTTACTGATCATAGTTGAGAAACACAGCAGAGTTGGCCATCCAAGAGAAACCCTGTAATATAAAGAATATCTACATTGTTGCTCTTGTTAAAACCATTGTTAAGATATAGGCTTCAATTATTATGATTGTACATAGAAAAGTATGATCGAATTTATTCTACTGAACTTGATGATATGGTAACATAGTGATTCAAGTCAGCATACTGACTCAACTCAGATCTCAGTTGTTCAACCTGACTTTCTGCTTTAATGGACTCCTCTAAGTTCGGGGATCTGGTCTTGACTCTGGGGAGATCGTTTTTGACTTGCCATTTTAATATATGGGACATGATATAGGAGTTTGGCTCGTGAACATACCTCTTTGCTAAAAGCATTAAAATTCTTACATGATGGTTGGTATTCCTTTGCAAATGTATGGAAAAATTTTCCCAGGTTCTGCAACACTCCTATTTTGCTTACAATATTTAAGCATGAGTTATTTGCCAATGGATTTGTTCTCCTTTGTTTGGCTAGAGAGGTAAAGGGAAAATAGTTATTCAAAATCACGTGGCCAATGAACACCTTTTTCCCAGAGAGGTCTGCTCATACATCAGATTTCCATAGACCCCAAAAATGCTGCACTGAGTATTTATTTGAATAAAATCTTTCCTTAGAAATTGTGGATTTCCTGGCATTCTGACTCGGACACTATTTTTATTTCTAGGATGCCGATGGTTCAGTGCCTTTCTTTTGGGGCACTACAACTGATGGTTGCCTTTTTCTATCTGATGATCCACATGTCCTCAAAGAGGGATGTGGAAAATCTTTTGCTCCTTTTCCCCGAGGTAATATTCGACTGCTAAATTAGACCTTAACTATTCTCTGACTGTTTCACACATCAAGCATAGTGATCTAATTTTTGTCTCTTATTTATACTGATGTTGCATTTGGCCCTGCAGGTTGTTTTTTCTCTACATCAGGTGGCTTGCAGAGTTTTGAACATCCTCTGAATAAGCTGATGCCAATGCCTCGTGTTGATAGTAAGGGGCAGATGTGTGGGGCGAACTTCAAAGTAGATGTGTTTGCCAAGAGGCAGACTAGCATGCCTAGAGTGGGTAGTGAGGCCAATTGGGCCAAGGAATTTTGATATGAACCAGGCCAATTGGGCTAATGAATCCTGATAAGAACAATTTGATATTTAGAAATATCATTTTGTTTTTTATTTGATATGTATTATTTTCATAATCAATACTGATGAAGCTGAAAAGTGAGTCAGTTTTGCAATGTAAAGGTGATTTCAAAGGTTGTTACTGGCTTATACAAGTTTGCTATCTGCAAAGTTAGTTACTCCAACCTTTCTGATTAATATATATCGTTGACTATAACAACCCTTGAAACTAAGGTAAATAAGACACGGGTAGAAGCTGCTTGCTAAGAATAGCACATTCAATTGCTTAAATGGCTGTGAGAAAACTCTGAAAAGGAGCAGCTTTATTTCAATAACATACCAAACATCATAAAGAAATGATGTAAGTGGCTTTTGTAATAGTCCATTACCATCTATTTGGTAGTCTTTTAAACATTCAATTTTTTTTTTTAATATATGAAACATATGTGTTATCATTTATTTGCGCTTCAAATATATATATGAATGTTAAAAGCATCCTCTGCAGAATTTTTAATGATTTTTTTATTAATTATAAATTATTTTTTAATATATTTTAAAATGTGAAAATTTAATATAGCTAAAGCTGGTTAATTTAGTTTAGTTTTTCTTAGTTCATTTAAAATGATATATTATTTAAAGTTGTGTTTCCTTTATATTTAAAATGATACATTATTTTTAACATTTTATGTTTGTCAATTAGTTAAAAAAAATTGTAATTTGAGGAGTTTTTTATTATGGCAATAAGTTCTATTGTTGTCTACAACATTTCAAAAGTTTACCAAGTCTTACGCTTAATGGATTTGTAGGTTCGTAGTTGATTCACCAGAAATTTGATAGTAGCCAAAAAAGATTGAGATATCCAAAACAAGAAACCAAAAAAGCATCAAGATATACACACAACCTATAGCCATAAGAAATTAGAAAAGGTTGTCGGTGCATGGGTCCACCCCCCACGGGGTATATTTATCCTCCTTGACGATAGTAATCATTTGATTGGCCCAACTGATTTGGGTTTGCATTGGCCATGTGGAGTTAAAAGTCAATTCTCTCTCCCAGCATCCCCAATTTACAAGAAGATTGGCTTACCTTATTCCCAGTCCAACAAGAATGTAATGTGATCACATAGGGAAAGGTGGATAACAATATTTGAATCCGAGAAACCAATAACTCAAAATCCCAACTCTTAACCACTTTTGACACAAGGGTACCCTAGATAAATTTCTGAGTTGTGGATATGGCCAGTTGGGAATCTCCATCCACTTGGATATTAGAAAAGCCTTATTTGCTTGCGCTCTGCAGACCTTGTTCTAGAGCAATAAACTCTACAACATTGTTGTTGGTGATTCCAAAGTTGCCAACATATATCCTTAGTATTTCCATGCCAGTCCTTGAATAATCCTCCATACTTGGTTGGGCTTGGATTTCCTTTGGCAACCCCGTCAAAGTTAAGATTGGAAAAACCAAGGGGCGGGGGAGTAAATCGAGGAGGGAAGTTTATCATCTTGGGAAATGGATTAATTGTATTTTATGTTCCATGCTTGTTTCAAGAGTTCCCACCCCCTTGCAACCAACACCACAATAGTTTGGCTCCCAAGGCTTTGTTAAGCATTTATGGATCCCTCAATCCAAGGCCCCCTACCAACTTTGGTTAACATACCTTCTCCCAAGCCACTATAGCCCACTTCCTAGTGTGCTTAGTGCCTTGCCACAAGAAATCTCAAAATTTGGTAGTGATAGCTTTATAAATCAGCGTATGCGTTGGCAATGCTGAAATTTGGTATAGCGGTAAAGCTTGAAGAACATCTTTGATCAAGGTCACACGACCTTCCAAGTTCAAAGAGTGGAAGGTCTAGTTGCCAATTCGATTTGAGATCCTCTCAAGAATGTCTTGCCAACAAGAAGCACATAAAAAAATTTCTACCTGTGAGATAATTTGTTCGTTGGTTGTTGATCAATGATGAAAGGTTTCTTTACTATGTTTATAAGAAATTTATTCTTAATAACACTTATTTCTCAATCACCCAGTCACTCTTCCCGTCTCCCCCTTGGATTTCATCTCGATAGTTTTCCCAGATCACAACTCTATTTTGGCTTGACTTCTCTGTATTTCAGATCTTGTGCTTGTGGATTTATCATGATAGTAAGGACCTAGTCTTTTTAAATCAAAGCAAATCTTGCTCATGCTCAGTGTGTCATAAGGAAATGTCAATATTTCTCCAAGAAATCACATCCATCATGATGGTCTACTATGCTAAATCTCCCATGTGACCACTCCACTTCCTCCAAATGTTGCACTAGTTTTTCCTCTACAAAGGGATTCTTAGATAAAAACTAGAAAATATGCAGTTGGTGTTCTGGCTGTTCTTGTAAGAGAGTTAAGAGGATTACTTGTAGTTAGCGAAACCTCTGCAATCCCTCTAATAGTCAACCATTTAAGATTGGGTTCATCTTCAGCTAAATGCAAGGACAATTGATTTCTGTTTTGCTATCATTGTGTTGCAATGGAAGTGACAAAATTTTAAATAGTTTGTTGAGATTGCCATCATTAATGCCTTGTCTGTATAATCTTCTCACATCTGGTACTCCTAAAGCAAAAAAGAAAGCTCGTTCTATTCTTAGAATCCTTCATAGTTGGGACTCTTCAAGAACTGCTCAAACAATTCTCTTGCCCGAGACTAGCAATTCAGTCACTTCAGCACACTAGTGAAGCAGCTTCCAGTTTTCCACCAATTCATTTAGGGGCCTGACTTTTACTTGTACAGATATTCTTTGGCGGACAATAATCAAAATAAATGTAAATATCTATGTTATTCAATAGGATTTTGTTTTGTACAGTATTTAATCAGTCATAAAGGAGATGGACGACATAGAAATTTGGGGTGTCCAACTCACCTCTATAATTTACCCTTCTAGGAGATGCTTAATCGCTCCCACATGGTCATTGTAGCTTGATGTACCTTTGGGTCCCATTGACCTGATTTGATCATCTGTGTAATTGATATAAAATTTCTATCTTATCAAACATTTATATTTGAGTTGGACTAGCTTAATTGATATGTGCCCACTTTTGCTAAACAGTACATATTTTATGTCTGGAATCTGGATTAGGTATTCTCACACACAGCCATCATACCATTATCAGCAAGGTCATGATTTTTGTTTTTTAGGTTTTACTCCTTATCAGTAAATCTATGTTTAGGTTTTACCCTCCACTTTTTTTAGTGAATAGATTGAGGAATGTGATTGCACAATCTTGCTAGAATATTTGCTTGAACATGTATGTTAACCCAACTAAAAGGTTACAATTCATATGAGTTAAAATATTTCATGCATAGTATGGAAATTTATTAATATAAATGTTTTTTCATTTATGTAATTTTGGCCTAATTAAATTATCTCATACAATATTTTGGAATGGGAAATTTCCCACCAAAGTTTCTAAATCTTTTTTGTTCAGTCAATGGTTGTGAAGGAGGATTTTGTTTCTAAATCTTTTTTGGCTGAACAATGTGAACATATGTAATATGTAATGTTCTGCTAACATTAAAAAAACAAATGTAACAATTGGAATAGTTGAGGTGAGTGTTATTGCTTTCATGGTTCACTCTGGTATGTAAAGTTTCTTGACCAACAATTTTCTTTTTTTCAAGAACATTCTCAAATGTGGTTTAGAACAAATCTTTAGATTTTGGAGACTTATACGATGAAAGTTTTAAGAGATGTTTATATGACTACTGAATATGAGTGTTTTGAATGGTTGTTGATGTGCTTGGTTCTTGGCCATCTACTACATACCTTCTTGTTTCAGGTTTGTGGTTGTGTGTGCATTTGCCTTTTCTCTATAAATATATTTGTTTGTAAAAAGTCTTTTCACTGGTTTTCCATAATCAACCTGTTTCTTTTAGTCATGATTTTTGTCAAAATCGGCAGAAATTTTGGGAAAGCTGGGTTATAACTGTCAAACTTTAGGATTTTGGGTATTCAAGTGGTTTTTGATGGTTCTGAATCCATTTCTACCATACAAAAAACCATTCAAACACCTATATGATCAGTTTTTCTGAAAAAATAATCACCAAATTCTTACCCAAAAAAAATTCGACACTGTTTCTTTTTGGTTGAGAGATTTCATGTGTTACCCTTACATAATGCTAATACCATGAAAGGAAAAAACTGACGGTATCCAGGGTGCAATCTTTAAGATAAGGTAATGTCAACTTTTCATAAATTTAAAAGAATGAAACCTCTCAAAACTGTTTGATGTAAGGTAATGAATCTATCCATAATGCCAAACCCATAGCTTCAAAAATAATAAATCCACCTATATGCTTCATAAACGCGTGGTTAAAATCCATATGCTTAATAAATGCATGGTGAAAATCAATAACTGAAAATTAATAATTCCCTCTACATGCTTCATAAATGCATGGCCATCCCATGGAACTTTGTTATTTCTAATTATTATGGCCATTCCCTTTTTGAGGATACCCCAGGGTTTGAAAATACATACGCTACATAGATCGATTTAGGATTCAGTCTCACAACAACAACAACAGCTAAGAAGTATGGAAGAACAATTGCAGCTTTTTGTTTCTACTAAAAAGCAGTTAACACAAGACTGTAAACAAGAATTTGACTTTTGGTTTTGGCCCCATTTCCTTTTTAATATAAGCAGTCCTCATTTACAATGTCATTTTATAACATACTGCCGAAGGTTACAGAATGACTAACCGAGAGAGTGGGGAAATTGAAGACAACATACAGTTTTGGCATCAAAGATATGCATAATCTAGCCCATGCACTTGATGAAATGTCCCTGTCAAGTTTTGAGAAGCTCAACTTAATAGTATCTAAACAGTGTTCAGCTCTAGATGATGTAAGATTCTGCTTTGTCACAATTCACAAAGTAGTGAAGTGAAGAGTGGATTTATATATATTTTACTTGTGTGTAGGTTTTGGCCATTGTTGTTTCAGAGGCTGATGCAATGCTCTAACCAACTCAGACTTTGTAATCAATATTACCAACTATGTGTACTCTAATAGAGTAATCCTTTGCCACAAAATGTTGTTGCTTTGATTTCCTTCATCTAAGGTCTCTTTCAAGCTACCCTTCAATATCATTTTAATTTTACTGAAAACATGGAACATGCTTATCATTTGGGTTACTAACGATATCTATTTCATGTATTTTAATTGATACACAGTCACATCGTGGCACTTTAAGATCACATTTTTTACTACTCCGTTAGGAACAATTAGAAAATATTTTTTTATGGGAATTTACACAAAAAATTCATAGACAGGAAAACATCACAATGGCCATATATATATATATAGATAGTTGCTTCTTGATCTAAGTTCAAATTTTTACAAATCATCACTTTTTGAGTGAATAGAAATAACCACTGCGACAGTAAAAGAGGCACACCAGAGGCTAGAGAACAAAATAGCTCAAAGAAAGGAGTAGCGAATCCAATACAGTGCATAAGTCAACAACCTTAAAAGTTTCCTCGGCTCAAATCTGTCCACTTCAATCAACAAAAATCTGTGTCCCTTCCATTTGTCTCTTCAAAGAGCATTCAAGCACCTTCAGGGCTTTTGCTATTTAGTCATCTCTTAGCTCTCTTGTAGAATGCATGTTTCCATTTGTCTTTTCCCTTTCTGGAAGGAGTTCCTATGCCTGCAAAATTCAGGATCACAAATAAGGAGTAGTCTACAAGACAGTTAACACTTTATCACAAGCATAAAAGGACAGAACATTGTTCAGTGAACATCAACAAATCATGAAGAGGGCATGTTTAAAATAACATAACAATCTACTACTCTATCATATACTATTCCATGGAGGCAAAATCAGCTTGATGAAGTCATGAAAATCCAACAAGATCTTTGACTAGAGGCAAGGAATAAAAAATCCAACAACAAAAAATGCAATGATAAGGTCCAAACCTCGTTGGCATTTGACCATCTAACCATAACTTTATAAAGATGTAAAATATAAAGATCTATAAATCTAATAAACATCGAACCATGAACAGATTATGAAAAAGGTATTTTCATAACAACATAACAATGAGAAAACATAAATATACTTATCATATGATAGAGGGCCACCTGACGACGCCATGATAACCTAGCTTATCTATTATTTGTGCATACCTCATTGATTCCCACTAGAGTTGAAGTCCTTCCATAGATGATCAGTCATGGTAGAAGATGATACTTCTCCACTTATTCTATAGTTACCTAGAAAAATGTCAAACGTTATCGCAAAGAAATTTTCAAGAGCATCAAGGTATATATGCACAGACAATGAAAGAGTGTCAAATGTACCTGGCATGGCAGGTAAGGTTGGATGGTCTTGCATCTCCCTTTGGTCTTGGGTTATCGCCACGGTTGGGGATTGTTGCATCGCTGTAAAAATAAACATACCACATGTTAAAGAATAGTGATGATTAAATACTTAAATCTAAATCCATGACTCTATTCAACACATGAAACTAACCTGGAACCATAGACACGACATTATTTGATCGATGACGTCCTCGCTTATTGAGGTATCGAGACTCAAATGGTTCATATTCTGATGGATCAACATTTAACTCAGTTTCCAAACCACTGTTTTTTCTGTTGCTTCTTCTTTTCTTTGTGGGGCTAAAGAAACTCTTCTTCCTCTTCAAAGATGGATCAAGAGAACCCAATCCAGGTGTGAAGTCAAAATCAATAACGTGCAAATTATTGGCTTCATCCAACATTTTTTTAAGCATACTAGTCAACTGGATTGTCTTTGCCAAAGTAGTAGGAGGGTTATCGAAAATGAGACGTGTATAGCTAAACAACTCCTCCCTTGCCAAATGAAGTGCCTCGGCATCTGCATCAACAACATTTGTGGCCATGAGAGTAGCATCGACATTTGCATCATGGTTTTGAGGCTCTATATTGATCTCAGGTGGGTCATTACATATGTTATCCTCTGCGTGCTAATGAAGCAATGGATTTGAATTATCTCAGTGGAAATACAACCAATTAACCTTTATGGCATGCTTGCAAATGTTTCCACGGATAAACCATGGACATTCACACGTTATAAAATCCTTACGATACTAGGTGACAAGGTATCTTTTACCTCTATCTGTCTGACTTCTCACCCAATAAGCACGGGTTATGTTCTCATGAGGACAACAATCAGTATCCATAATTTTTCTTGTTCGTTCCACTGATGATTCTAGCTACTTTTCTCTCTTGTACTTGTTTAGAAATCCTTCTTCTTTTAAGATTTCCTTGAACCGATAACAAGGTTCAGCTGTTGTTAGTAACATATGCAATAATCAATCCATCCTCCGGGCACATTTTTTCCTTCTATCAGATAGAAATGTTGTTTTTAAGTAACAATGGTATGACTCAACAGTATTATTGGTCTCCTACTTTAAACAATCATATCTTTTTAGTGAAAAATCCCAGAAAACACGAGCCTAGGTTTATCTGATGTTCAAATTTATTGAGTACCGAGTAGGAAATTCCAACATGAATTCAAATCCCAATCTAGACATTGCATATGAAGGCATAGTATCAGAAACATTGAAAAATATATGAATATGTCATCCTATTATTGTTAATAAATGCAAATTCATCTGGGAAAAAATGGAAATCAAACTTGGCAGGGTTAATGGCCATCTTGATTGTAGAATATTGGGGTGTAAGAGAGAAAAATAAATATGTATGTATGTGTGAACCAAACCCAAATCTAGTTGATGGTAGAGATTAAATTTTGCTCTCTGTTTTTGTAAACAACCCAAACACAAACAAGGTTTGTGACAGAGATTAGTATTTGTTGTGCGTATGTGAAATGATTGGTCGATTATATGTTTTTGATCCGCAGCAATGGATCATGAATACTTCATGGATTGTGAAGGCCAAGGACGATGAAGGATTTCCTGCATTTTCCCTTGTAAACAAAGCTACAGGCCAGGCATTGAGGCATGGACGTGCAAAGAAGGATAAGGTCAGTTTTGTCATACTATCAGGGACAAATGAAGCTTTGAATGAAAGCAGGTTAAACCAGATTTAATGAGTAAAATTCTGGGAGAGACATTTCACAAGTTTTAAGCAAAAACTTGAATGAATTTAAACAAAGTCATCTACAAATGTGATGTCTGTTTTTCCTATTTCGATTCCAAAGGCAAACAGGTCAGTATTAATCTGGAATTTGTGAGCTGTGTTCCATAAAACCAATATACTAGTCATTATCTTCGAGTTCCTGCAGAACAAACATTAGATATACCAGCCGATGAATGACTGCTACTGCATGGAGTAGGCTAAACAACAGACTAAAAACAACAATTTTTGGCCACGATTCTAAAGTGATTCTGGCAGACTGGGAAGATTTTAGGTTACTGTCTGGCAGTGGTTCAGAGCTTGAGTATATCAATTATCAGTCGTAAGTTCATGCACACATAACCTATTTTTATTTTTTGAAAAGGTTTATTATATCATTTTTTCTTGCCATCCTTTATAGTTAGCATATCTTGCAGAAATATTGGTAAGTGTGGATTCCATGATTAATCTACTTACAGGTACTACCAAAGTACTAACGGGACAGAAATAGTCCGGATCTTTATCGAATGTTGAACATATTTGCTGATATATTTCATGTTCTTTTATGCAGTATTTGGCTTTTTCACTCTTACCACACACTTATCCCACCAGATATTGATGTGTGGGTATTTTATAGTGCATTGACTATACATGGCTCACCCTAGAATGACATCGAGGTGGGTATTTTATAGTGCATTGACTATACATGGCTCACCCTAGAATAACATCAAGGTCTTCCTATCCATTTCAGTGATGGCTCTTATGTGTTGAAGAACATCCTTTTGAGTCCCTTATCTTGGTCTAGATTTGTGATTCTGGTTTCTCAATTGATGTCTAGTGCCATTGGTGTGTCCTCCATCCATCTTTGGCCTTCCTTGGTTGTATATCTGGCTATAACATGTGCTTTGGCCAACCCACTTGGATCCCTCCCTTTCTAATTAGGATCTGCCTTGGGCCTCATGCACTTGTTAGGGTATTAGTTGAGGAACCTCCTTTGAGTCCCCCAAACGTCCCTAATCCATTAGAGCATACTGTTTGAGGCACACACTTAATTAGATTTCCTATAACTTAGTGGTCTAGGCATGCACTCCAAATTGTAGATTGTTTTAAGACTACCACACCTGTTTCCAGCTTCCACACTTTCCTGCATTACAGAGAGTGGGCTTTTTGGAAATTACCTATGGTTAGGCCCATTTGACTATGTACATTTGGTCAAAATCTATCATTTGACTCTTTTCAAAAAGCCGCCTATCCAACGGTCTCTATTCTCACTCTTGGAAATACCAAAATTGTCGATTTGAACACTCTGCAATGATCTCATGATCTCCTTCCTCTCTTGGGCTTGCTGGTGTTTGTTGTCTCTATGATCCCTCCACCTATTTGGAGGTTTCTACAGTTGTTCTCTTCCTCTCCTTTTAGCTTAACCCTCCATTTGCGGCTTAGGTTAGTTTGATTGAGTTGTTGACATGGTCCCTTATTCACATCTAGTCATCCAATCTCTCCTACTTAAAGGGAGTTCAATGCAAATCTTTGGATGAGGAGATAACCTTCACAACTGAGGGCATACGGGTCATGCATACTTTCATTTTCCTGATTCATCTTTAGCTGTGTAATTTGTTTATTGCTATTGTTCATTTCATTAGGAGATAGCATATCTAAACTTGTTTTCAAAATGTGAGAAGTGCTATACAAGTACAGAGTGTAGGGTCTAGACTCTAACCCTCTTTGCTACTTCTTGTTTGACTCTTTTCCTTTAAGCCCTTGTGGCTTGTGATAGACTTACAGTATATGAGGGTCAGAGGAATTCCGAAATATTTCCGAAAATATAATTGAGTTAAATTACTGAAACGACTAGTTAAATTTTGAGTTAAATTGTTTTGGAAGCGTTCACGTGAATATGTACATGATGCTTTCTCTTTCTTTTCATTTGGCGCTTCACTGGGCTTATATTCGTCCTCTCAGCCCTTAGTTCTGCTTCTCTGCCAACAGCAGGTATCTGCCTTTGAATTAATGTGATCAAACTATTGTCAGGCTTTTCTGACATGACATGAAATTTAATTTATGATTTTTCTTAACAGTGGGGGGTTTGTCTCTTTACAAAGCAAGAGCGTATATGGTTACACCAAATTCTCGGATTTCTGAAAGTAGTTAATCATGAAAGTAATACTCCTAAATTTTTTCCGCAAGGTTTACTGATCTTGAACATCATTTTGGAGATGTGGCTAAAGTAATATTCCTCTGTTCTGTACTAAAAGATTAACCGATTTCTCCCTGGTCTGAGTTTTGCTAAAAAGGCCTGTGCATTGCTCAGGAAATTCTCTGTTCTAAATATCGTTTTCTTCAACTTTCAGCTCTTACTATACCAGATAGGTGATGTCAAATCCTTGTTAACATTTTAGATGGGACAATTTATTTTTATACTGATCAATTTGTAAAATTGTCATTAGCATACATATCTGCATTTTACCACTGAGCAAACTGCCTCTCATTTCAAGAGTGGGATACTTCATGGAAACCAGGTTCGGGTGAGATGGAAGTTCTTTCTTCTAGAACCATATTTGTTTGCTGTGCATTCTTAGTAAACATTAACAGCCAATCAAGGGGCTGTGAGCTAATGATTGGCTACTTGCATTTCCATCTTATCCATTGAATTTTACATTATTCCCATTTAATGAATAAGATGGAAATGCAGTAAGCTAATGATTTGTTGCTCACTGTCTAATGGTAAGAGTTTGCCATGCATTATTGCCTTTACATCTTTTTTCAAAGATGATGATTATCTCGACAGAATTTTATACCTCTTACGAGATGAAAAATTAATTTTTAAAATTTAGGTGTTTTTGGGAACATATGGTTCTTTTCAGGCCATGATCCTATTTGTTTGCTGTGCATTATTGCATTTACATTTTGCCAAATGTAATGATTATCTAGATAGAGTTCAACAAGTCTCAGGATATGAAGAGATGGTTTCGAAATTTATGTTTATTTTTATTTTTTTTTATCCTTATGGTTCTTTTTAGGCGATGGCCCATCACGGGCTTGATATTAGCGAATATCCTTTTTATTTTTATTAAGGAAAAAATGTGCAGGCTTTTTAACTCCGGAGAGATTTTCTGTAAACGAAAATGACATTTCTGTGCTTGATATTGCATTAAATTCTATGGCTAGTTTCTGGTAAATGATCTGTAATTGGCTTAGTGCATTTTTGAGTTTTGATGTCAAAAATTGATAAGTAAACTTTCAAAACTCTCGGGACATTCTACTAAAATCATAACAATTGTGAGCTGGAATTGTATTTCCTTGGGGCTTTGAGCACAATTTCACTTCGAAGTCACTGTGGAAAGGGTGTTGTCAATAACTTTTTAGTAAAATAAGGTCGAAGTTCTGGCAGTGTTGATGACTTCGCCATATCGTTCTAGTCTTCATAGACTTTTCTTTTTGTTTCAATTTTATGCCACGCCCTTTTGCACAGGTCCAATGCCTCCTTAATGTGTGTAAAGTATGTGTTCCATTCTATATTTTACAAGAATTTTTTTTTTATATAAAGTTCCTTAACATTCTAGTCATCAGATCCTTGACATGCTAATGCAGGTTAATGGCGGGCTATCTTCCTCTCATGTCATTTGGAAAAACTCGTAAGTTTCATATATTATTTTTTCCTGTGACTCTTTTCCTTGCTCTCTCCCCTTCCATTGTTCAATTTGTTTTCTACTCTCCCCTTTCGTTGTTTAAATTGTTTGTCACCATGAGGATTCTGCCTAGGCTCAGATTCATTGACATCAATTATTAAGTTCCTCCCTAGTGGCTTGCCTCATCCTAAAAGATCCGTTTATAGGTTGCTTGTTAGTGCCTGGAAATACTGGTGGATTTACGGGCTTGTAAAGCACGAGTGCTTTCAAAGAGAAACTGATTAGAATGACAATCAGTGAGGGCGAAAGATCCACCCAGCTTCGAGGTCAAAGTGAAGGCTATGCAGAACGCCACAAGCGTGCAAATGCAGAGCCAGCAACAAGATTTAACAGAGGGTATTCGAATTCCAAGTTTTTTGTTATAAAGTCTCAGAGAAAAGGGAACGTGGTGAATAGTAATAAACAAGAAGTGTGGACGAGCAGTTGTAGAGGAAATAGAATATTAGTTGCAGTTTACAGTGAATCCTGTCATAGCCGGAGTGTGAATGTTTCTTCTCCAATTTTCTTATTCTTCTCGGTAAATTTATGACTCTACTCCTAATTGCATACTGTCATAATTAACAGGCTTGTAAAGCACGAGTGCTTTTTCATCATTAGGGACCGCAGACATTGGCTCTTTTGCCATTAACAAAGGTTCAGTAGTCTGCTGCAATTCTGGTATTTGGACTGGCTGCGGTAATTCTGATGTTTCAACTGGAAAACCCCCTTTCATCTATACACATTGTTGATCCCCACAGAAGATTGGCAAATCCGGGAGATTTCAAGCACTTTATCCATAAAAGAACAAGAAGGAAAGAAATAAATCCAAAAATGACATTTGCAATTCCGAAAAATAATCCGAAACTGTTCCTGATTTTTCCATGCAAACTGTTGAACTTTTACAAATAATTCAGGGTTTTAATGGCTCCAAACTGGCGGTTAAGATGACTGAGGAAATTTAAACAGCCGAACAGACCTGATACTTCAATAACAAATGACATTTTTTTGGGTATGGTGTGTTAGTCCAGTGTACCTGGATGGCGAGCAGCAGAGCGGAGGAATTGCAGAGCGGGAGGCGCCGAGTCTGAGGAAGAAGGTGAGTGAGCAGCCCGGGATGGGGCAATTCCTCCATTTCGAATTGGCAATGGCATTATTCCTCCGCGGCGGCGATCTGTCGGCAAAATTTCAGGATTGCCAGCTCCAATCCGCAGCTCTGCGTGGAAGAATCGGGAAGTGACGAAGAGAGTAGCGGAGGTAGGGAAAAGTGGGGGAGGACGGAGGAACTGCCGGCGGCCGGAGCCGGGCAATTTTCCGAGGCGGAGGAACTGCCGGCGGCCGGAGCCGGGCAGTTTTCAGAGCGAAAACCGGGCAATAGCGAAGCGATAGACTCCTAAAAGTAATGCGCAAAAAAAAAGTGCTTTGCTCCCCATCTGACGCATCACCCATTGAAATAGGCTAATAGCGAGGGAGACAAAGTTCCAAATATCCACTGCACCCAAAATATATATATTTATATGTATGCGGTGATTATAAAGTTTAATAAATTACTTTAACATAATAAAACAGAACACTCATATATTAAATAGGAATGTTTTACATATTCGTTGGATCTTTAACCAGAAAGATTCTGCATGCTCAGCGGTCCAAATATCCACTGCACCCAAAATATATATATTTATATGCATGTGGTGACTATAAAGTTTAATAAATTACTTCACTATAATTTTATTATAACGAATAGAAATAAATAAAAAATTAATTTTTTAATATATATATATATATATTTTATTGATCACAAAGGTTATATAGGATATAAATTATTGATTTAGATAAATCTAGATCTTAAGAAAGTGGATTTATGATTGAGACATGATAGAGCAACAATTCATACACATGGTAAACAATCATATCTAGAATGACACCTCAAAATACTCACTCACAACTTGCAATACACATGGAACACATGACATGGAAACATTACTTCCAATACGCTCTGTTAATGCTTACATGAAAAAAATTGAAAACACATCTGACTGGTCTTCACTCACATCCACTCTAGAATCTCGCAAACACCGCTCTTTCACCACCATATATTCGAGTTGTCACTTGACCTCCATTTAAAATGTAACCACCTACCATCGTTGATGAACATTGCAATATCAACAATATTGACACATCGTGTCATGGGGGCTTCCATGATAAGATTCATCAAGTAATGAACCGTCCTATGGACCAACCACCATCTGTCAAATATTTCGCTTTCGACTATCCATCAGTTTCTAGGATGGGGGTCACCATATTGAATGTGTTCAAAAGTTCATCAAACAACTTGACCTTACTAACACACAAGAATTAATGTTTCGGACACAGGGGCTTCCAATTTAAGAACCATCAACCCTTTTTATAACCAGAATTGAAACATTTCACAACTACAAACTCAATAATAGACAAGTCACCACGTCCCTCCTTGGCACAAATCAAAATTTGTTCACTTAGTTCAATCTTCATCTTGGAGTTTTCTTGTCTTCACAAAGCAACATTTGTTAGAGTGGTCAATTCCAACAAACTTACACTCACATATTGAGATGACTAGACTCAATATGTTTAAAATGCAAACTCCAAACTTTGAGATCAGAACAAGATTGCAACATCAACATCTAATGTAGAGATCTCTTCCCGACAGAAGCAAAAACATTGAGATATGCCTCCAATTTTAACACTTTTGAGATCTATCACTAGCCACTTGAAACTCCTCCGCACCAAATCTAAAGTCCAAATCTGTGAAGCAGCATGTATAGTTCATGGGCACAATTTTGCAAATTTATCATATGACAGTGCACACAATTTTGACAAAACCATCTAGGCATGAATTTAACTCCTTTGTAGGTTTCGAGAAGATAAGCACAAACACAACTTTGCAAATAGAAAGATAACAGAAGTATATGACGATGCTTGAAGAAGTTGTAAAGAAACAAACAAATCTACACACATAGGATCACAAAAAAAAATCCACACACTAACATAAACTCTCACACATCTATACTAATATGTACATAAACAATAACAATTAGGATCTCTCACATATCCTTGGCCCCTCAAGATCTCTCACATATCCTTGGCCCCTCCCTTGAGGGAGTCAAGCCATAATAGGCTCTGATACCATATTAGAAATAGAAAGAGAGAGAAAAATTACAGACAACACAAATCACTCTCATATTTGTATTGATCGCAAAGGTTACATATATATATAGGATATAAATTACTCATTTCTGCAAATCTAGATCCTAAGAAAGTGGATCTATGACTAGGACATGACACAACAACTCATAAAACAACCACGTCTAGAATAACACCTCATACTCATTGACAACTTGTAATACACATGAAACACATGACATGGAAGCGTTACTTTCAACATTTTATAAATACTATTTATACATTTTATATATTTTGTGTACTTATATTTGAAAAACTATTAATTAATAAATGCAAAAATGTTCTAGCTAGCGTTCAATTAAGTCATCGTTTTAATTTTGTGAAGCCTTGAGTTAGTAATTATGTGAATCAACATGGTTAAGAATAAATTATATTTATATTATTTTTCTTGTTAAGTAAAAGTTTATGAAATTTAAGAGGAATTTTAAAATTTTAACTTTTTTAGACTATTTTATTTGATTAAGTAATTGAAATATAAGAATTTTTTTTCATATAATTACACAATATACATATATAGCCTTTCACATGCTTGCTTTGCTTTAAGACTCCATGCTTTTCTTTCTGACATTTATGGAAAAAAAAGCATCCAAATACACAAATAAACATAAAGAGAAATTTGTTATATGATAAATGTTATAGATGTTAATAACAAAAACCGTTGAGGCTTAAATAAACCTAAAATAAAATATAGGAAACAATATAAATATTTTTTGTTTTGCTAAGGCAAGAACGGATCCTTCTTATTCAATTAAAACAGAAAAATAGTGTACACTCAACAACCACGACGGTGGGGCTCACCAAAAGGATAGGTCCACCCCAATCCACGGGCACAAGACAACAAAATGAACCCAGGGACACGGCCCACCAAAACAAACCAACCATCCAAAACTGACCGTTGGATCCTAAGCTAAAGATCTAGTGAATGTAAAACATATCGAGGGGCCAACAATATCACCTTTTAACCACCACATCGGATCCGATACACCTTGTAAACTATAATTTATAATCATATCGGGTCCATTTTTGGCATAACAAGCGAGCATTTTTACCGCCTGAAATCCACCGATTACGCGCGATTCCCATGGAGTCATGCAAACAGCTCGAAACATAACCGTTGTATCGGTCCCACCAACATGCACATTCAATCTTGGCTGTTAAATGTCCTTGCTTGATCCAACGGTTCGAGATCATATCGAGCAGACTAAAAGACTGATAGTTAGTGCACGATGAGGGCAGTATTTCCTCCCCACCCAAAGCCACGTGTCACATGGTGAGTGGAATCGCTCCCGATTGGGAAAAACCGCTTTCGGCCTAAAGAGCTTGCAATAAACTGGAAACCACCTAGAGGGTAGTAAAGCGATCACCGAAAAACAAACAGGGGTTTTGCGCCTACCGAGAAATTCTGGATTCCGGCACAAGGGCCCAAGGAAGATGCATATCCCGCCTTCCGGCCATCCCTCTAAGACTGTTGGTTTGTTGTTACCTGGGTTAAGGAGATCGACATATATCTGCATTCTACAAAGGACCTCACATATGTCATAAAAATTCATAATGAAACCAGATCGATGAGACCCCTTCTGTGTGGCTCTGCTTCGAAAATTCTGTCTCTTGATTTTTCCTGATGCTGTTGTCGGTCACTGATGGCCCTAGATGAGCATCCCTCCTTCAGCCTGTCATCCATAATCTCCTCCCACCAGCAGCACAAGTCGGTATGCTTGTTTCAAACTCCCTCATTTGCAAGCCATTCTGCAACTTTGTTGGCTTCCCCGCGAACATGCACCAACCTAAGAGTTCTCAGCCTTCATAGGTGCACTTGGATTCATTGGTAGACTTGCAAAAGCCGCCAGTGTTCTGAGATTTTCTCAAGAGCAGCGCCAGCATTTTTCCTCTTCACTGAGTTGATGACTAACTCCTAGTCAGCTTCAATGATGACATTAACAATGTAAAATTTGAAACGGGAACTATAAACTCAAAACGGGAACTCGGGCCAAAAAACGCCAAAAAAACATCAAAAACAGTGCTAAAAACGAAAAGTGTGTATACTAGAACGATGGCTTTTTTTTAGGGACAATTTTGAACATGTTTTAAAAATGGTAGTGAAAACAAAATTTTCATGCAAAATACAGCTTGAAAACGAAAAAGTGATTATACTGGAACGATGATTTTTTTTTTTAGGGTCAATCTTCAAAATTTTAAAAAAAATGCTAGTAAAATGATCCAACAACATAAAAATGACCCATAACTTCTCATTTAACACCATATGGAAATCAAAAATTTTATTTCAAGATATGATGCATACATCAGTTAGATAAATTGTCTTAAACAATTATTCAAAATCACTCATATTTTCTTACACACCATCAAAATTCACATCTTCAGATGAGTGACTAGATGCTAACGAAGATGTTCCATATTATTCTCTTTCATCAACTAGTGCCCCATTTGAGTCCACATACATGCCCATCATTTCAGGTTTCAAAATTCTTCTAGATCTACGACTGGTTTCAACAGACTCCCATCTCAACACTATTCCTTCTGGTAACAACCTTTTCAGAATCTCTATCGTCTTGAAGCAAAGAGTTCCTCTCTTTGTTAAATTGAGGTCATAAACAAGTATGTCAACATCCTCTAATTTCAATATGTCTGTGTGGCAACGATTTATATTCGTACCCTTTCTTTTTCTCTTTCCGCCATTTTTTTGTCAACTACCATCTCTGGCTTATACACACTGTTATCACCCTAAGAAACTCTCCTAGGTTGTATCTCAGAGATGCTCGGGAACATTACAAACTCAACAAATGTTGGAAATGGATGAATGGAAGGAATTATGCTTGTTCAAGCCAGATAACCACTTCTACTATGCTTAACCCCAGACATGCGTGAACACCCCCAGACTACAAGGCTTTAGACAACCAATTACTCACAGTTTAAGGATTGGGTGAATATGGAGAATATTGATCACACCAGCAGATGCACAAGACCATGTGATGGCTGGCTGCAACCAGTAAAGAGGTCTGCAAATCTAATTTCCTAGTGAACAGACAGGATGACAACTCTTTGTCACTAAGTGAAAAGAAACCTGATTAACACATTCACTGATACATGCAAGATTATAACACAGAGGTAGGATGACAGCTCCTCTAATGCTACACATCAATAGTTCAGGAAAACTTCAAATCAAGCACAACCTAGCACAGAATAGAAATGGAAAGCGAGCAATTAACAACAAAAGAAGCTTGTATTAGCTGAAAATGAAGACGAGACGTTGCAAGTATCAAAGCAGTTACAGTCTCCAGAAGTTGAACCTTACATCAAAACAACAACCATCAACCCTCATTACATTTGTTTTCTGGGTATATAAAGAGTTTCATTACAAAGACATTCTGCTATTCTAGGCGTGGAGGGGTCATAATTAACCACCAACCGCTTTAACTACTTGATGGAGTCTCTGGTGCAATCTGCCTTGCTGTGGTGAACAAATCTGATCTTCTCAGGTGTTCTGTTGTCCTTCTCAGGCAGGTGGAGTCTCATATGGGATAAAGTCCCATAATTGTTAAATGCGTTCACCTGCTCGGCTCTGTCCTTCCTTTCTCAGCCATAATGTCTGTTGAAAGTGGTGGTTGTGAAGCAAATGCACCGGGTACAGGTAAACAGGTCATCTTCGTCCTTCGGGGACTTGGAACAGTTCAAGGACGTGAAGTCGGGTCGAATGGAGAGGGAAAATCGGCCGTTGGGTTGGGCAAATCGAAAGCAGGGATTGGTTTGTAGAGGGCATCGGAAGGTATTGGAGCAGGATGAACGCGGGCCGTTGGATCTCGGGCGGACAAATCCAACGGTTTCCGGGCATTGAAGATGTGGAGGCGTTAACAGGTGGGGAAAGGCGGTTTCGGTAGTGAGCGGTATTGCTCGTACCGCTATTGAGGGTCGAGCGGTAATTGTATGAGGGGAAGCAATCCCATTCAAATGGTGACATGTGGCAGACGGGGTGGGATGAAACCACTTTTGATCGCGAGTTATCGCACTATCATTTCACCGGTGCGGGGGAAGCGATCACCGTCTGATCACAGTGGGGATGATCAGACGGTGGGTATTAATTGCGCGGGTCGGTTCGATTGATGTGACGGGAGGGGCATTGGATCGGCGGGGAGAGTGAACGACCACGGTTTAAAGGTGAGGAAGGGTCACGGCAGCGCGGAGTCACGTGGACAGGGTCACATGACGGTTTGAGCTCCGCACTCGGGGGCCTGAGGGAACATGAGCTTATACAGGGTTTTAGAGGTGAAACGGAGGTAGCTGGGGAGAAGAGATTGAAGCTCAGCTTCCCTGGGAGAACGACACAGTTCCATACTTTGATGATAGAAAAGGTCTGGACACATTTCTGGTTGAAATCATCTATCTGGCAACTCTACTGGAGAACTAACCTGGTGGCAACTCCATGTACCAGTTCTGGCTCAATTTGTGAGGCATACTTGGAGAAATCCTCAGAAATCACTAGTTGACCCATTGCCTGACCCTGAGAAGATTTCTAAGCGAGGGAAAACATCATAGAAAGGAGCATCAGGGTCAGGTAAGCCTAAAAAACTTACGCATCTCTGAAAGAGAAAGTTATAGCTGAGGATATACAGTTTGAAGATTTAGAGCCTAGCATTGTTAGTAAAGAAATACCTTCCGAGATCCATAAATCTCCTTGTTCAGTCACTTCCCCTTTAGATCTCAGTCCAAAGAAAGCCTCCCATTTAGTCCACCATATCCCTTTGTCTCTGTCATCTATTCCATTACTTCCTACCATTCAATCTGCCAGTATCCTTCCACCTATCCCAGTCATGGCAGGCCAGTAAGCTCCCACGAAGATGGAAAGAATTATAGCTGCTAGGTATGGACCCCTGGTCTTGCCTTTTCCCTTGAATGCCATGCCTATAAGAGAATATAAAAAATACATGCCTAAATTTACTGGTACAGAGGGAGTAACAGCGGAAGAACACCTTGAGTCTTTTTATAGTTATGCTGATAACTTAGATATCAGTGAGGATGATGTGTGGATGAGAGTTTTTGTTCAGAGCCTCAATGAAGAGGCCAGAAAGTGGTTCATAGAATTGCCCCATAGGTCCATAACAGACATTGAAGCATTGGATGATGCATTCCTGAAACAATGGGGAGATAGAAAGGATCTACTCTATTACCATACTAAGTTTGGACACCTAAAGTGGGAGAATGGGGAATCATTCCTTGATTTTAATAAAATATTTAACCGTATGTATAGTAAGATATCAGTTGAAGTAAAGCTTACCCGCACCTCTGCCAAACTCGCTTATGCCAATGCTTTTGACTCTGATTTCTGCCTGTTATTGAGAGAAAGAAGATGTTCCACTCTAGCTGATATGCAAGATGCAGCTCTAGAGGTGGAATCTAATATCATGGCTGCAGAAAAGCTTAAAGGTCATGCTAATAGAAAGAGGCAGAGAGGTGAGGCTTCTTCTTCCTCTGTCTCATATTCGGAACCCAAATTAGATAAGATGACCAAAATGATAGAGTCATTGGCTACTGAGATATCTAAGATGAAAGTTGAGCAGAGCTTTGGAAAGACCAGGCTTTCAAACACATTTGCTCCAAGAAATCCAAATCCATTCAGAAGAGCAAATGAACAGTTACAAATCATTCAAAGGGGTAAAGAAGCAAATGAAGAACAAAAGGTTAAAGCTCCTTTCCAAAATGTAGTCATGGAGGAGGAACAGCTTGAAGAAGAGGATGAAATTCATTGCATGGAAGATAAAGGTAGTGCTGCCTTTTTTACATTGGCTACATATGAAGAATCTTTACTACAGGACCAAACCAGTCAAAAGTGGGACAGAGAGGCTATTTTGCAGACTGGTGAGCAGCAAAGATACAATCTGAGGTCAAAAGTAAACAATGTCAAGGAGAATCCTGCCCAAAGAGCTGTTGTCCAAACAGAGCAACAAAATATCAGACAGAAAAGACTAGCAGCTGATCCAGTCATCCTCAAAGCACCAGCTCAAGAGGTAAGAGGTCTTGATAGGTCGCCTTCCCCTTTCAGTTTGGAATCAGAAGTCCAGAAGTTAAAAATATCTATGCCTCTGTTAAAACTTGCAAAGAGTGAAGTTTTTAGAAAGCCTATTCTTGAGGCCCTTGAGCTGAAAGCCACGCAAAACCCCACTGACTATGTCAATTTGCAAGATGATAAACCTGCAATTGTGCTTAGCCCAATGACTGAACTTGTTGATTATAATTCTCCATCATTTTATGTCTCCTTGACCATTCATGACAAAATCCTCTACAATTGCCTGTTAGACATAGGGGCCAACCACAATCTGATGCCCAAAACTGTCATGGAGGAGTTAGGCCTTGATATCACCAGACCTTATCATGATTTATTCTCATTTGATTCAATAAAGGTCAATTGTCTGGGATTGATCAAAGACCTAGCTATTACCCTAACTCAGCTGCCTATGAAAGGCATGGTGATGGATATTGTGGTAGCAGATGTCCCTCCTAAGTTTGGCATGTTGTTGTCCAGAGGATGGATTAAGAGACTAGGTGGGACACTACAGAATGACTTATCTTATGCCACTATCCCAGTCTTTGGAGGAGAAAGCAGGAGATTGTACAGAGAAGCACAACTAGCATACATCTTCAGTGATGAGAAGAATCCTTCTAATCATCCTATTTATGCTGTGGACACTGATTTTGGAGCATGTATTCTCCAAATGCAAGAATCTCAGAAGGCCTCAATGCAGCTCAGGAAACAAATAGTTCAGGCCGAAGAAGAGCAAGGAAGTAAAGTTTGGGAGATGTTCTTTGATGGATCATGTTCCAGGGAGACTGCAGGAGCAGGGGTGGTGTTGATATCTCCAGAACAAGAAAGCACACATCTGTCGTTTAAGCTGGATTTCCAAGTCACAAACCATATAGCAGAGTATGAGGCTATGCTATTGGGCCTTAATGCAGCTAAAGATAGAGGAATCAGAAACATAAAGGTGTTTGGAGATGCTGAGCTTATAATTCAGCAAGTAAATAGAACATTTCAAGCAAAGCACCCAAGATTAAAAGCATACAGAGATGAGGTATTAAGACTTAAAGATTCTTTTGAAAAATTTTGTATCTCATATATCCCTAGAGTAAAAAATCAGCTTGTTGATTCCCTTGCTATGTCTGCTAGTATGTTTGTTCCTCCCATGCCTCCCAGACTAGTTTATGAAGTTCAAATGAAATATAGACCATCCCTGCATGATAATGTCCAACATTGGAAAATCTTTGAGGATGATGATGAAATAAATAGGTTTCTGCAAGTTATTGATGAATTCTCTGAAATGCAAATTGACCAAGAGAATGAAACCTTGGATGAAAATCCCCAATCCCAGCTTAGAAATAGGATTGGTAAAGATAACATTGTCCATCTGCCCAACAATCATATACCTAAGGGCCTGGTTCCATTAGAAAAGTTGTTTGGTTGAATGGGTGTGTATCTGTGGCATACCAATGTACTTCAACACTTGTAACATCCTCATTTTCTGTAAATACCTTTATAACTTTAGCAACCCAGAATGGATAGCCATTGGGATCTCCATCTGCTAGCACTGCAATCATGCAACCCTCCTTAATATCTTGTACTGAACCCATGTAAAGGTCTTCCATGGCTTCATGTTGTGCACGAGATCTTCTGGAACCAATAAACATCTCTCTTTCCTCTGCCTGTGAAGAATTAATAATACCCTGAGATTGTTGCTGTTCAACAATGTTTATTTCCTCATGCGCATTCAACACATTTTGTGGCCAAATAAATGGATTTTTCAAAGGTATATCTTCATTTGTTGTTATTGAAATGATATCACTTTGATTATTGAAAAATGACTCCCACCAAATTGAATCAGCAATGTCAAAGTACTCATATGTATATCTAATACATTTTTTAATTTCTTCCAGGCAATCAGAATAATTTATATCTCTAATTTGTTTGCGTGCATTATGAACTTCACCAACTGATTTTAATAACAATATTTTTGATGCAAATATTGGATGATCTGGAATGAACTTCAAAAATTGCAAACCTGATGACAGTGCCCATTCTATAGTAGTTGAATACTTCTTGCCCGATATTAGTGTGTTCCCATCAATTTTTTTGATACGAAATTGATGTTGGAAGCTAATGTCATTAAGTTGTTCAATGCATTTCCCCTCACCATATGATCCCATAATAAACCTTCGCATGTCAACAGTTCCTTCCAACACATCAAAAGTAGGATTTGGCATGTATGATTTCTTAATACATTCAATTAATGATGGCATGCTCCCAACTTCCTTCCTCCTCAGTGTGAATGAAAAACGACTGAACATCTGATCAATATGGTCATGAGTGTGCCCAACAAGAAGGAAACCAACCTTTACCTTCTCGAAAATTCTCAATTCAGCAAGCATGTTTAGATATCCAAAAACAACCTGATTTTTGTTTTCACGGCAAGTGTTGTCCAATTGTAGATACAAAATTTCAGGAAGATTACCAGACCAATGAGAAATCACATCATGAATTATGGTTATGGTCAGATTTGCATCATTATGAATATTTGGAACTATGAAGTACACCTTTGGCAACATTTTCCCATTGAAGACCATACAACCGACCAAGTGATACTGAATAAAATTTTCCTCCTGTAAATTTTTGGGTGTGTGAACAAAATGTGGTAAAAGTGTCTTTTTCTGGTCCATACCATCAATTATCAAACCCAAATATTTATTCGGATTATCATAACACTTCTTTCGATGCTTGTACAACTTTTTCCTTTCATTTGTTTGTTGTTCGTGATGCTCTTGAAGTTCTTTGACAATTGAATCTACGCAACATAAAAAAAAGCCATTAAGAAATATGTTTTCATACTTTATGAATATACAATTTTAAAAGTTAAAGTTATGAATGGCTACCTCTTTCTGACCCTTCACATTTGTCCCTTTTTTATTTAAAAGAATCACATGTACTGAAAATCCCCATCCTTGTCTTCTTAGGAATACGAACATTGTTGAATTCTTTCTTCCATACCTTCACAAAATATTGATATGTAATAAACCGGCCATGTCCCTCAGCGCCTTTTGCATATTCTTTGTATAAGTTGTAGATTTCGCGTCTTGAAAAATTATCCGAAATATGTATTGTCTCTCTATTTGGCATACACTCTCCATGCTTTGAAAATAAATCTTTCATCCATAATGGCCCAAACTGTCTTTTATGAAGTACTTCAGAATAAAATGTGGGATCCTTTTCCAAGTTTTCTTGAATTCTCGAGAGACAAAAATTCACAATCGAATGAAACATTTTGAAAGCTTTTCTACACATAAATAAAGTCCTAATATGATAATCATAACCTGACAATGTAGATTGCATGCACCCAACTAAATATGAATTTTGCATGCTTTTATTCATTGACAAATATCTCTTCCTGCTCTCTAATGTAAATTTGAAATCCATATGTTTCAAGCAATCTTTTTGGCAACATTCACATGAAATGAGTACGTTGATAAAACTTATTCTCATCAGATATTCTGCACTACCCCTTGTATAGCTAGAACATCTTGCATTGATACGAAAAGGTTTGCTCCTACTCCTCGATACAATATTTCTTGGAAACATCTCCATCATTGGATCATCATTTGTATAAGGATTTTCATCATCATTAAGAGGAATGTTATCCACACTATGATCAAATGTGCTTTTCAAATACTAACTTGGAGGATATTCTTCATCTTCCCCTTCTTCAATGCTACTATCATAGTCCTTAGAATTCGGACTCAATGGAAACTTTGACTCGATGTTTATTGGATATTCTTCCTCATGTGCATTTTCAGTGCTGCTCTCACAGTCCATAGAATTAGGACTAAGTGCATCATCCTGTCCTTCATCACTGCTACTCTCATAGTCCTTAGAATTAGGACTAAGAGGACATTGCGACACTCCATTCTTTTGAAATTCAACATCACTCTCTTCATCACTGTTGCTCTCATAGTCCTTAGAATTAGGGCTAAGTGGACACTGTGACACTCCATTCTTTTGAAATTCATCATCCCGCTCTTCACCACTGCTGCTGTCATAGTCCTTAGAATTAGGACTAACTAGACACCATGGCACTCCATGCTTTTGAAATTCATCATCCCGCTCTTCATCAAAGCTACTCTCATAGTCCTTAGAATTAGGACTAACTGGACACCGTGACACTCCATACTTTTGAAATTCATCATCATGCACTTCATCACTACTGCTCTCATAGTCCTTAGAATTAGGACTAAGTGGACACTTTGACACTCCATTCTTTTCAAATTCGTTATCACGCTCTTCATCACTGCTGCTCTCATAGTCCTTAGAATTAGGACTAAGTGGACACCGTGACAATCCATTCTTTTGAAATTCGTCATCATGCTCTTCAACATTGTTGCTCTCATAGTCCTTAGAATTAGGACTAAGTGGACACTGTGACACTCCATTATTTTGAACTTCATCATCATGCTCTTCAACATTGTTGCTCTCATAGTCCTTAGAATTAGGACTAAGTGGACACCATGACACTCCATTCTTTTGAACTTCACCATCATGCTCTTCATCACTGCTGCTTTCATAGTCCTTAGAATTAGGACTAAGTGGACACCGTGAGACTCCATTCTTTTGAAATTTGTCATCAAGCTCATCATCACTATTGCTTTCATAGTCCTTCAAATTCGGACTAAGTGGAATCTATGACTCTTTATTTATTTGAAATTCTCCATCCCCTCTTTCATCAGTGCTGCTCTTATAGTCCTTAGGATCAGGACTAAATGGAAGAATTGACTTTCTATTCATAGTGGAAGAATTCCCGCTATATTCATCCATATGAATAGAGTTGTTACGCGATGAAGATGTTGATGCTGTATAAATTGAAACTTCACTATCAGACAATCCATCCCTTTCAAATAGAAGATGTTGAATGATACAAATGGATAGTCTCCTAAAGATATTATATAGCTTAGAGAATGAAATTTTCCCTCCAAAAATTTCCCCAAAAAAATTTCGCGAAAATATTTCCCTCCAAAAATTTTCCTCCCAAAAAATTTCGCGAAAATATTTCCCTCTTAAAAGTTTGTGAGATTTATTTCTCTTCATTATTTTATTCTACAATTTAATGAAAAATGTAAACTAATTTTTTTTATGAAATAAATCATTAAAGTTAAAATTGTAAACTACAGCTTCTACTTAAAGTATTTTAATAGTCAAAGTATATAATATTTACTAAACAATTGAATGTTTTTTATTTTTTTTTTATTTTTTTTTTTTTTTTATTTTTTTTTTTTTTATAATACATTCTGAAACAAATTAATTCCACATTTACCCCATTGTAAAACAATTCCATAATATTCGCTTTATCATATTTTCCTTCATTGCCATAAAAAAATTAACATGTTAAAATTTATTAAAACTGATTAATCCTGCATTCACCGTACGATAAAACATCTCTGTAATTTCACCTATATATTCTATTATCACTATTACTCACATTACATCAAGGTTTTCTAAGGTTCGTTGAAAGACTTGGAGCGAATTTGTAGAGCAACTACATTGGTATCAACAACATATTCAACGAAGAATTCTCGCAATTGAAAGGCCAGTTAAATTTTTCCTTGAAAATTCTCATATTAAATTAGTTTAACGAAGTAGATTTTTTTTTTAAACTTAAGATTTTTTGTCAGCCAAATTAACCAATATTTCCGTCGTGAGCATGGTGGGCCTGGGGCAACCCCATCCTGTAATCAATCGGCCACCCACTCCCTCCGCACACCCTTTCGGCCCCCTCCCAAATTCATCCACCCCTTCCCGCCTACCCCCTGCCCCCCACGTCGTCCCCCCTTTCCCCCCACAGTTGGCCCCCAACCCCACGCCTACCCCCCTCCCCACATTTTTCCCCTTTACCCCCCTCACCCTTCACAGCCTACCCCCATACCCTCCACGGCCTCCCGTCCCCCCTCACCCCTCAACCCCCATCCCACTCCACCCCCTAACCCTCTTGCCACCCCTCACCTCCTGCCCCTCAACCCCTATGCCACCCCACCTCCCTACCCCCCACGGCCCCTTCACCTCTACCCAGCCCCCTCATCCCACCCGCCACCCTGCACCCCCACCCCCCTCGTCCCCTCCACCCTACCCCTCTACCCGGCCCCCCTTCCCCACCCCCTGTCCCCCCCCGCTCCCCACTCCCCTATCCCCTCCCCTTCCCTTCCCCCTCCCCCCCGGCCTAACCCTCTACCCGGGCCCCCCTCCCCCTATCCCCACCCCACTCCCCACCTCCTCACCCTCCACCTACCCCCTACCCGCCCCACCTCCCTTCCCGCTCCCCCTCCCCCTCCTCCTCTCGCCCCCACCCGTCCCTCTGCCTCCCGCCTCCTGCCCTCCGCCCCCTTGGCTGGCCACCCAGGCGACCGGGCAGGCCACCAGCGTGGCGTAGGGTGGGGTGCCACCCCAGCGGCCCGCCCACCTACCTGAGATGTTGGGGTGGCGCGGGGTGGGCGGCGGCGCCCCACCCCGCGCCACCCCAATGGGCAGACGGCCCGCCGGGGTGGTGCGAGGTGGGCCGCCGCCACCCACCCCACACCACCTCGGGGGCCCTTTGGCTGGGCGGGCGGGCGAGCCGCTAGGGTGGCGTGGGGTAGCCGGTGGCACCCCACCCCCCGCGCCACACCGATGGCCCACCGGCCCGCCCGGGGTGGCGCTGGGAGCGGCGTCGCCGCGCCCCACCCCGCGCCACGCCGATGGCCTACCCGCCCGGGTGGCTAGCCGAGGGGGCGGAGGGCGAGAGGCGGAGGGAAGAGTGGGGGTGGAGGGGGGGGGGGGGGGGAGGAGGGGGGAGGGGGAAGGGGAAGGGAGGGGGTGCGAGTGGGGAGGGGGGAGGGGGAAGGTAGGGGGAGCAGGTGAGGGTTGGGTAAGGGGGTCGGGTAGGGGTGCCAGGGGAGGAGGAAGGTAGGGGGCGGGTGGGGGCCGAGTAGGCGGAAGGGTGGGTGAGCCAAGGAGGGAGGGGGATAGGGGGTAGGGACGGGGAAGGTAGGGGGCGGGTAGGCGGAAGGGTGGGGGAGCCGAGGAGGGAGGGGGATAAGGGGTAGGGAGGGGCGGCCGAGGGGGAGGGGGTCGAGTGGGGGTGCCGAGGGGGGTAAGGGGGCCGGGTAGGGGGTGGTGTGGGGGGTCGGGTAGGGGGGTAAGTGGGTGGGGTGGGGGAAGGGGGCGGTGCCGAGGTGGGTAAGGGGGTCGAGTGGGTTGGCCGAGTAGGGGGGTCAGGTGGGGGTGTTGAGGGGGGTAAGGGGGGTCGGGTAGGGGGGTCAGGTGAGGGTGCCGAGGGGGGTAAGTGGGTGGGGTGGAGGGCCGGGTAGGGGGGTAGGGTGGGGGAGCCGGGCAGGGGGGTAGGGGGGGGTGTCGGGGGGTAAGAAGGTCGGGTGGGTGGGCGGGTAGAGGGGTGAGGCGTGTAGGGGGGTAAGGAGTGGCGGGCGGGTAGACGGTGGAGTGGGGGGGGGGGGGCGACGGGTAGGGGGAAAGGGAGGGGGTGCGGATGAGGGTCGGGTGGGGGGGAATAGGACAGGGGTGCCGAGGGGTAGGGGGTAGGGGGTGTAGGGAAGGGAGGTAGGAGGGAGGGCCGACGGAGAGGGGGAGAGGGGGGTACGTTAGGGGGGTAGGGGGAAGGGGGGTGGCAGGGAGCGCCGGGCGAGAAGGGGGGGGGGTAAGGGGTGGGTTAGGGGGGTAGGAGGGAGGGTCGAGGGAGAGGGGGTAGGGGCAGGGGAGTTGAGGGGATAGGGGAGAGGGGGGTAGGAGGTAGGGGAGATGGGGGGTAGGAGGCAGGTAGGAGGGAGGGTCGAGGGAGAGGGGGTAGGGGCAGGGGAGTTGAGGGGATAGGGGAGAGGGGGGGTAGGAGGTAGGGGAGATGGGGGGTAGGAGGCAGGTAGGAGGGAGGGCTGAGGGGGGGTTGGGGGTAGGGAGAATGGGGGTAAGGGTAAGGGTTGGGTGAGGTGGTCATCCAATTGTGGGGAGGGGTGGATCAGTTGGGGGGGAGGGCGAGGGTGGTAGGGTGAATGGGTGGAAGGGGGGTAAGGGTGGGTTGGGGTGACCATCCGATTGCAGGGTAGGGTGGCTCGGTTGGGGGGGGAAGGGGGGTAGGCTGTAGGGGGTGGGGGGAAGGTGGTGGAGTGGCGTGGGGGGCGGGGGGGGGGGGTAAAGGGGGGCATGGAGGGGAAGTGGTTGGGGGTTGGGGTGGTGTGGGAGTAGGGGGGAGGGGTGGAAGGGGGGTAAGGGTGGGTTTGGATGGCCGTCTGATTGCGGAGTGGGGTGGGGTGGTGTGGTGTGGGTCGACTGGGGGGGAAGAGGGGTAGGGGGGCGTGGGGGGTAGGGGGTGGGGAAATCGCCCGCCACTCCGCAGATGGACGGGGTGGTGTCAGTGGGCTTCTGCCATTTCTTAACGCTAATATTTTTTTAATTTCAATTATCTAATTATACAAATTAAAAATTTATGATATATTTTCGTTGTGGATTTAAGTTAATACGTTTTCGTAATTTACTGATTTATATGTTTCTATTTTTTAGGAAAATGGCATCAAAGAAGATTTCTGTGAATATGTCTGGACCAAAGACTCTTAAAGGTGCATCTTCAAAAAACATTGGTGAACGAACTCCACCTAAGCTCATGGCTACAAATCTTTCAAGTGCCTCAAATGATAAGAAGATGATTTCAGACTGGAAGAATTCAAAAGAGTTGAAATTCCCATCAAGAATCTAGTATGTGAAAGAAAGAGAAAGCCAAAATGTGAACATATATCTATATATTGATATACCGAATGAAAATGGAATTTTTGAGCTGATGGGAAGAGTCATAGATATGTGTTCGGTACCGGACACTGAAGTTGTTTACATACTTACAAAAGCTCCCAAGTCACATGAAAGGATTAAATATCGACTAACATATTCATTGTATGACATGAGAGAGGTATCTACAAAGTTGTGTAAACAAATCGTAAATGAGATGAAACAAAACATCGTAAGTATTGTTATTTATATTTGTATTTTGCTTTCTTGAAAGTGTCTCGCTATATTTTTTTAATTTTGTTTTTATTGACATATGATATTTTGTTTGGCAGAATTTTGTTGAAAGTTGTTCAATTAGGTTGGGAGACATTCATTTCGTAGAGCATGATATCATGAAAGTTGTCAGCGGTTTTTACTCAGTGTCAGAAGAAGATATGGAAAACAAGAAAAATGTAGTAGTTGATGATGCTACAAAACTACATCCAAAGGATCAGAAAAAAAGGCCTCTAGTGGATAAATCTAGCAAGGGTAGACAAGTTACTTTTGAGGATGATGAAGTTGAAACTGACAGTGAAGCATATGTTGCCGTTACTGAAGATGACATTGGAACTGAGAAGAGCCGTAAAAGACCAAAAGTAACAACGCCCAAGAATAAATCTGTTGAGAATGTTATGACGAAGAAAAGTAAAGTTGAAGATTTTGAAGTAGTCATTACCAGCAGTCAAGAACCTAGTGAAACTTCAAAAGAAAGCAGAGAAATCATTACACCAGGAGCTGATTTAGAGGATGGCATTATCAAAACAAAACAAAATGCCATTCGACAGAATTTGACAAAGAAAAACTTAATTGATGGTGGTCGTACATTTCAGCTTAATGTCAGACAAACCTATAAGGCAAGTGAAGGACAATGTCAATATCAAGTCAGAAAGCCACACCATCTGCATGTTCACAACTTGAAGACATTGATGAGGTACAATCCATATGCTCATGTGGTTAATTATGTGCTTCTTGTTGATCCAGTGCAAGTTCCCAACAAAGAATCATTTGATAAGTCAAAATGTTTTGAATGCAATTATTATGTGCTTTGGGGGGAACCATTCTGTAGAAGCTCAAAGACAATTGATGGAGGAATATCCCAATAACCCACGTTTTGAAACAATGAAATGTATCATTTATGCTGGTTTATCGGATACAGAAGCAAAGTTAGTGGCATAGGATCATAATTTAGATATTGAATATAGGATGTCTATGACTTTCATCAAAAGGGTTAGATTTATTCATAGTGAATTTCAAGAAAAATGTGGTGGGGATAAGATAAATGTTACTGCAGATTTCTGAAGGGAATGTTGTATGGAAATAGGCTATCAAATTGAAGAGAAACCTAATTCAAAAGGTGGAAAACACAACCTTCCTAGTGATATATTCAGAGGTGTTGATAACATTTTCCAATTGGCATTTAGAACTGGAGATGTTTGGAAGTTGATTGATGAGATTTTTAGCATGTGGGAAAACATTGGCATTAAAAACCAGAAGGTCAAAAAGTCTAAGCCATTGATATGTGGTGGCAGTAAATCAGGTCCTGAATTGAAGCAGCTTCCAGAAGATATGACTATCACACCTTGGAGAGCAATGCAAGGAGTGAAAGATGAATTTTTTTTCAAAACAACATTATCTCGTGTGAAGTCAGGGAAATTATCATTGGAGGAAATGTCTGAGGAATTTCAAAAGTAAGTTTGTTGAATTATTTTTATTTATTTTTAGATTATAATTTTATTTTAAATAAAACATGTTGTTCTTGGTAGTATTTGTTATACATATCATTATATTGACTTTTTGTTACTTTATCTATGCAGTCACAAAGTTTACATGAAAATTCAAGAACAAATGGTTAGATTGTTGAATGAAGATAGTTGGGATGATGTTGTACGCAACTATTCAGATTCAAGTTCTACATCAACATTAAAAGCTTTTTATCTTGCATTTAAAAAGGTATCTTGATTTACACATTCATTTTTATTCATCTGTGTACTATTTTTAATTTATAACTTACACATATATTTGTTTATTTTATAAAAGATGAAGAAGGATGATAATGGAGTGCCAACTAGCTTTAGAACCTTTATTGAAAAAATAAAGACCGAAAGACTGAGGAAGCAACATGTTAAGAATGTTGAACTTGATCCAACTCTTACTCATTTCATTTGGAATGGGCTAGACACTGTTCAATATCAAGTAATACAAGGCAACTGTGAAGACATTGCTAAACTCATACCTAAAAGGGAGTATGCCCTAGTTATTGCAGATATTCCCCATGGTTTCAATATTCCAAACATTGACTATGATAGTGACCCTTATACTTATCAATCTCTTAGTAAAGTGGTTGCGGGATTTGTAGAAGTCACGTCATCACCATTATGGAGATTTGTGACATTTCCTTCAGACACACAATTGGCAATGATATTGTCAAGCTTCAAAGGGAAAACAAATTCAAGGATGTAGCTTACATGGTAAAACGTTTAAAATGTATATTTGATTAATGTTGAAAAATTCATTTATGTACAAGTTGATTGAACTTTTACTATTTCATGTTACAGGCAAAAGTCAAATCTTCTTAACCATGACAATCAAGTATTTATAAATGATTGTGAGTTCATTCATATTGATAGTTGGGCAAAAGATGATAGCTATATGTCTATGATTTTTAATCGGGTGGACAGAAAGAGTCATAGCCAAATACTGACTTATGATGTTGTTGTGAGAAAACTAACATATGAAGACAAAGAAGCAAAAGGAGAGATAGTTAACATTTATCAAAAACCACAATTATTGATTAACTATCTTAATACAACATATGTTCAAATGAAGGAGATTGGGTTCTGGATTTATTTTCTAGCTCAGGTAAGTTTTATTATATAGAATTGAATTTCAATATGTTATTTTTTTAATTAATATGTCATTGTACTAATTTACTTCATTATTTCTTTTGTGCTTGATAATTAGGTACAACACTAGCATGCTGCCTTCAAAAAGGAAGAAATTGCATTGCAATTGAAAAAGATCCATTACAGTGCAATTTCATTCAACAAAGAATTAATGCTCTTCAATTTCTTCCAGATGCAATGCAAGAAATTGGGTTGAAGAAAGGGGACTTTAGTGAATCACGTGTGGCAAAAAAGGCAAAGGAACCTCAACCACCATTACATGGGATGTTTGGAAAGACATACATTGGGAGATTCGCAGACATCAAAGATCCATTAGAAGACGAAAATGAGCAAAAGGAAGCAGAAAATATTGTGGAAGAAGACAATGATGAAACTCTAGAGGACGAAGAGTTTGGATTACGTGACATTGTTGATTAAATTTAAGTTATGCTTGGAAATGAAGCTCATTTTTTGTAACTATTAAGTAGTTATACTTGCAATGTTTTGACTTTGACAGTTTATGAGAAGAATATACTCTCAATTAAGGTTGTTATGCATTCAATATTTGTAATATGTGATTTTCACATTAATTTTTAAGTTAATCATTATTTTTTGAAAAAAAAGTGATTATTATTATTTTTTTGACATGAAATTCATAAAAAAAAAAAATTATTATTTAACTATTTTTAGTTAAAATTTTCGTACAAAAGTTGTGATTTTCGCATGTCAATTGTAGCAAAAAATTATCAAAACATGTAGTTTTTTAATTATATTTATGTTAAAAATGGCTATTTTTATGTCAATTGTTAAAAAAATTGTTTTTTAGAAACAATTATTTCATGTGGATTGAAAAATTAATTAACAATGTATAAATATGTAGAATATCGAAAATTCAAAATATCGACCTTCTTCTTTAAATATGCGAAACAATAAAAACCTCATTACAAAAAAAATAAAAATAAAATAAAAACAAGAAAATATGAAGAAAAAGACCACTTCAAAAATTATTAAATTTACAAAATAATTATTTACATTTCATACAGTAGTGAAAAAAAAAAGAAAAAAAAGGGCCTGGTGTAGAATTACCACGTTTTTAAATCAACATAAAAAAAAACTACCATTATAAAACGCAATGTACATAAAAAAAATTATAGTGCCAAAAACTAAGCTCTAAAAAACACGTGTGTTCTGCATCACCCCTTTTCAATTTCGGGTCACTTTTTTGCTATCTCTACAAATCAGGTAACAGTATGGGTTCTCGTTTCAAAGTTTACATTGTTCATTGTGAATGTTGTGCTTGAGTAGTGTTTCCAGGCATGATTCCATCGCCATGAGCTCTGCCATATTGTTGGTTGCTTCTCCTAGATAGCTATGGAAGATGATTTGTATGTTTCTTTATTCATCTCTCAAGACCCCTCCATAACCAGCTTCTCCTGGATTACCTTTTGAAGCCCCGTCTATGTTGAATTTTAAAAAGCCATGAGAAGCGGGTTTCCAAAAGGACTTGTCTGTTAAGGTCTTCCTGTTAATCTGCATAGAACCCTTAGGGGGATGAACCTTGAGCTCTAACTTCTCCAAAATTCTGGCCTCCCTTTGACCGATGAGTTTGCAAGTAGTTGCACCTCCCAGGATATGAACAGTCTCTTTAATTTGTTTAAGGATTAGCTTAAGGATTTTGCTCACCAGACTTGTTTTCTCCTTGAAAATCCTATTGTTGCACTCCTTCTAGACATTCCAGATTATTAATCCAGGGTTAGCATCCAGGCGGAGTTAATGATCTCATTGTCCAAGAAGTTTTTTCGCCAATTCTTCAATGTAGTAGTGATATCATTAACATTTCTGTCTGTCTGCTCAAAGACTTCTCCTACCCAATTCCACAGTATTGTGGTGAAAGTGCATCTATTCAATAGATGATTTGTAGTTTCTTCTTGTTGTCTGCATAAATGACATCTAGAGGGGCCAACAAAGCCTATTTTTCTTAGGTTATCCCATGTCAAAATCTTGCCCTGTTGAACTAGCCACTTGAATAGTTTTACTTTCATCCAATGAGGATTTTCCTAGATTTCTTTCCATGTTTTATCAGTGTTTGGAAAGTTTAGCCCTGCATCTATTCTTTTGGCTTCCTTAAGGCTGAAGAGACCTGTCTTGTTCTTTCCCCATCTTAATTGATCGTTCAATTTTGAGTTCAAGATTTGTCTCTTGTCTAAAATACCTTTAAGGGTTGTAGCTTGAGTATGTAACATGCCCATTCCACTATAATCTGAAAGTTTCCAAGTTCTCCATTTCTTATCATTCCTTGCTTGGTCACAATAGTCACTTACCCACCTTAGTCCTTTGTTGATGGTATCGGTGTGAATGTCTGCTAATTCTTCTCTTCAGAGATTGTCCTCCTGCTACCAATTATCCTCCCAGAGCCAAGCCAGGTTCCCATTTCTGATCTCCCAAAAACTATGGTTTTGGACTAGGGCCCTATTCTCCCATGCCCTATTCCAAATTGTAGAACCTTTTACTTGTCCTATCATTCTGATTAGATTTTCCTCCTGCCATTCGCTAGCATATTTGTGCTTCCAGAGTTTTGCCCAAGGGGCTTGTATTTCTTTCAGCCATCTCCACCAGATTTTGGTGCCAAGAACTCTATTTAGAATTCCTGGGTCATGAAGACCCAAGCCACCATGGGACTTAGGTTTGCATACTCTGTCCCATGCCACAAGGGCCCATTTCTTCTTTTCTTCGCCTTTCCCCCAGAGAAAGTCTCTCTGAATATTTCTTATATCAGTCATTACACTAGCTGGTGCTGGAATGGAAAATAGCATATAAATAGGGATGCTTTGGAGGACAGCCTTAGTGAGAACAAGTCTCCCTACTAGATTTAGTGCTCTTTTTTCCATTTGCTAATCTTATCTTTTAGCTTATTAAGAACAGGGTCCCAGATATCCTTGTGAAGTGGTTTGTCAGTGAGAGGAACTCCCAGGTACTTCACAGGTAGTGACTCCCTTTGAAAGCCCAGAATTCTGGAAAGATTTCTTTGAATTGAAATATTTGTATTGAAAAAGAAGATCTTTGATTTAGTTAGACTTACCTCAGTGCCTGCTGCCCTAGAAAACTCACTCAGAATCTGTTTGAATGCTTTGGCTTCCTTAACAGTGGGTGTGCCTTGAAGCATAGTGTCATCCACAAATTGTTGATGTGTCACCGTGTCCCCACCCTGAGTGAGTCTCAGACCCTGAATTCTCCCTTCCTCCTTAGCAGCTCTGATAGCTCTTCCTAACCCTTCCATCATTAGAATGAAGAGGAAAGGAGAAAGAGGATCTCCTTGCCTGAGACCTCTAGAAGGCTTGAAGGTTTTGGAAGGAGCACCATTGAGAAGAATTGAACAGTTGGCTGTGGTAACTAGCGCCATAACCCATTTAATCCAATTGTGATCAAAGCCATAGGCTTTTAAAATTTCTCTTATGTACGACCAGCTAAGCTTGTCATAGGCCTTTTCTATGTCCAGTTGCATTATCATTCTTTCCTGTTTGTTGGGTGAATGAACCGTTTCATGAGCTTGAATTATATTATCTAGAATTTGTCTTCCTTCCACATAGCCCGTTTGTTCCTCTGACACTAGGGTTGGGAGGAGAGGTTTGAGACGATTGGAAATGAATTTGGATATAATTTTGTAGATCACATTTCATAATGCTATAGGTCGAAATCTGTCTGGAGAGGTGGCCTTCTCCTGTTTGAGGATTAAGGCAATGAAAGATTCATTGAGCGCCTTTAAGACTATCTTAACTCTTTGAGAGTCTTCCACTACCTCCAGGATGTCCTGTTTTACTATCCTCCAACAAGCTTTGAAAAAGTCCACATTAAAGCCATCTGGGCCTGGTGCTTTCCCATTTTGCATCTCTTTCACGGCTTCCTCAATTTCTTCCTCTGTTACTGGTCTATTGAAATTGAAGTTATCTTCTCTGGTGACTAGGTTAGGGATGTATTGAGTGAATTTTTCTGTAAACTAGTATCTATCTTCCGAGGTTTCCTGAGCAATTTTATGAAAATGTTGGAGTAGAACCTTCTCCATCTCTTCATGAGTGTTTCTCTCTATACCATGTTGATTTGTAAGTTTCACAATTCTATTGTTGTTTCGGTGAGCTATGGTGGATCTGTGAAAGAATTTGGTGTTTCTCTCCCCTTCTTTAATCCATTGTACTCTGGATTTTTGTCTCTAGAGTATTTCCTCTTGAAGGCATCTATTGTCCCACTTCTGCTGGAGTGACTCTGCCATCTCTTTTTTTTCTTCTGTGTAGCCTTCTGTGATAAGAATCTGGTTTATTTCCTTTAGTTTCTTTTCCACCTCTCCTTTAGCTTTGAAGATGTTGCCAAATTCTATTTTGTTCCACTCTTTGAGTCTGCCTTTGATGTGTTTGAGCCTGCAGTGAAGCAGGAACATCTTTGTACCTTGAAGGTGAAGCTCTTCCTTCCACCATTGTTCAATATTTGTGAGGAAATCTGGATGTGTGAGCCAAGCATTCTCAAACCTGAAGGGGATGTTCCTTGGTCTGCCAAAAAGGGAAGCTTCCAAATGGATAGGCCAGTGATCTGAACCTCCAAAAGGTAGTATGATTGCAGTAATGCTGCTTCCCTTGAGAATAAGTTCCTCAGAAACCATAAATCTGTCCAATTTTGAGGCCACTTGGGTAGGGCCCACTCTTTTGTTATTCCAAGTGAAGATTCCATTGCTTGTTTCCATATCAACCAATTTCATATTGGTGATGAAGTTGTGGAAGGAAATTGAGTCTCTCCCAAGTATTCTAGTGCCTCCTTTCTTCTCCATGAGTGATTTTGTTATGTCGAAATCACCTCCAAGAATCCATGGTAGAGCTAGGTATCTCTTTTTCATATCCTCCAGTGTTGTGAGGAGTCGAAGTTTGTCCTCCATTGGTTGTAGACCATAGACATTGGTGATCATATAACATTTCCTATCACCCACCTGTTGGAAAATCAGAGAAAGGTGATGTCTGGATGCCTCTGCATCAATCACACCAAATTTCTATGGATCCCAGAGAGTGAGAATACCACCAGCAGATTTATTTGCCTTAACTTCAAGGTATTCATATCTATTTACCCATTTACCATGTTTTTAGTGTATCCTCTCCACTGAGCATTTTGTTTCCTGTATGAATACTATGTCAGGTTTTTCCTCTCTAATCCTTTTACTGAGATTCCTCTGTTTTCTTCTGCTCCCTAGGCCTCTAATATTCCAGGTTGTGATTTTCATTGAGGTGGGGTTATAAAGGAGTAACTAGAAAGGTCTTTCATCCTTCCTGAATCAATCATGAGCTTGCCATACTCCAGTAGTAATTCTTTCAGCCTTTTTCTTCCCCTCCTCTTGCCTGGATTCTTTGTTAGGTTTCCTGTTATTAATCCTATTGAGGAAGTCCCTTTGTTTTCCTGGTTGTCATGTCCTCTTTTGACTCCTGCAGCTGTTTGATGTGCCTTGTTAAGGAATATCTGTTGGACTTTGTCCACGTCCTCCTGAGGGATGGAGTTTATTCCCAGGTTGCCTCCCTATTCTAGAAACTTTTCCAGCTCTAGGTTCTCCCTTTCCAGGATCTCCTGTAAATCTTGATCCTGTGTACCACTTTTACTTTGAGTCATTTCCTAGTCTTTTTCTACTTCCATGGTACTCAAAGGGTCCATCGTGTGTTCATTATGTTCCTAAGTGTACTCCATGCTGGTCTCTTTTTCTTCCCCCCTTGCTATCTGATTCTCTGTACTCTCTTTATCCCCTCCCTCAGCTTCTTCTTCTCCTAAGATCTCAAAACTGTTGTAACTTTTTGTTTTATCATTCATGCTAGGGTTCTTTTGTGTCTTCCTCCTCCTTTTCCTTTTCCTCCTACTTTGGTGAAACCTGTCTGGTCTTTTCCTTTGTTGGTATTTACTTTTTCCTCCCTTCGATTGAGAGGACAGTCATTGGATAGATGCCCTTGCTCATGAAATTTGTGACATCTGAATGGGATATGTTCATAGTCAATTGCTTGAACCCACTCCTCATCATAGACTTCTAGAATGACCTCATCTAGAAGGGCTCCTGATAGGTCCATCTCCACACATATACGGGCATAGGATGTATATTTTCCCCTTAGAGTTGCCTCTGAAATTTTTAAGAAATGACCTAATTTATTGCCTATAGCTTTTAAAGACTCTGGCATCCAGTAATCTAAAGGTAAGGAGTATAGTCGAATCCATACCAATACTGAAGTGAAGGTTTCTCGCTCTGGCACAAAGTTCATCATCCATGGCCTCATATAGAGTCCAGCAGCTGCAAAGAAGTATGGCCCTCCTTCAAAGATTTTGTCCCTGTCTTCCATGTTCGTAAACACCACAGTGAAAAAACCTTTGGATCCAAGATGAATATTTAACTCCCCCTTTGGTTTCCAGTTGTATTTTATCTAGGTGTACAACGATTTCTCTGATGGCCAGATTCCCATAAATTTACATATGATGGCATAGTTTGCCATGTGATCCCTGTGCGCTTGCAGAGCTGGATTGTTCAAAAAAACCCTAGTTTTAGTTATGGTCTTGAGTTTACAGGGCCCCATCTTAGCTTTGTTCTCTGACCCTTGACCTTTATCTTCCTCTTTCTCCTCCCGACAGTTTCCTTCGTGGGCCCCTTGATCGGCATTGGTTTTGTTGTCTTTCGCCTTCTGAGTTCATGTGTCTTTTGTCTTGACCTCCAAGGACTGTGGAGGTTTGTTCTTTTTCCCTCCTTTTCCTCTGTTTGCTACCATATAACTGTAGGAGGGAGTGGAGCTCCCTCCTCCCTGTGACTCCATGGATGCTTGGTACTTGCTGTCGCTTGTTTTGTTAAACCCTAGAACAGAGCTCCCCGTTCAACCACTCACTTCAGTCTCCAAGTTAATCAACAATATAAATAATTAATAATATATCAAATTTAATAATATATCAGATTTAAGTAAAAAACTTAGCTATAAATAATTAATAATACATCAAATTTAAGTGAAAAAGTACATAAAAATTATATATTACTTCAATTTATTAGTAAAATTAAATGTATGACTTTTATCTTAAATAGAGATGATAGTTCTCACTTACTTTTTCACTATAAACCGTTCACTTCTTACAGGTTCACTATTTCTCTTTTTACTTTACAAACAAGGTTGCATAGCTAGCCTTTCCTGCTACTTAGTTTAATTATTGAACTTTGACCACATTTCAACAAGGGCTACATTGTAGATATTCTTGCTTAGAGTAAGTATAGTTGAGTTAGAATAAAAAATAATAAAGAAAACATCCTAGAACCATACTTCCAAACCAAAAAAATGTTTCTACCTTCTTACACTAAGAGAATATAAATATATTGCTATGTTGCATTGGAAATCGGCTAACTAACTAACTAACTATATATATAACTTCACATCAAATTCTAGTTTTACACAATATTACATTTGCAAGAATACAAATGATAAAGATGAACATTCAAATATGCTAAAGATAAGCATCACAAATATATTTGAATATACTAAACATGAACAAAAAGATATATGTTCTACACAAGTGAAATTAACGCTCAAGAAGAGATTTTTATCCAGCACAATAAACAAACTAATAAATTAAGAAAATGTTGAAGTTGTAATACTAGGCACAATCACATTATTAATTTTAGGTGATATAATTTTTTAGGAAAATTGTGATTTTTTTATTTGAAGATATTAATTTTTATTTGATTTTAGGCAAAATTGACTAGTACAATTTGACCATCATTTACATAACTAGATTCCAATATATTGTAAAAAATATATAAAAAATTTACATTTGCATTAATTACCTTATAACCTTTCAAAATGAATAAAGTATTTAACAAGACATATTAAAAATATCATTTAAACAATATAAAATAATAATTTAACTAACCATTATCTCACTAACTTTGAAAAAATATCGTTAAAATCTAGATTAAAATTTATGTAATCTAAGTGATGTAAAATAATAATTTAGCTAATCATTACATTTTCTAATTTCCTCCATATTTCTCAAAGTGGAATGTTTCATTCACTAAGATAATTTAATGAAATTCTTTAAAATATAATTTAAATCATACTTCCATATATTTCAAAGTGGAACATTGCATTCAATAGGAGAATTTGGGGAAATTTTTAAAAATGTAATTTAAATAATGTATAATAGTAATTTTGTTTACCATTACATAACAATATTGCATGACAATTAGGTATATTTAAAAGATTGTGATTTCAAGTATTTAATGATCAAGATGCTCATGATGAACAAAGTTGATACCATTTATAACTTTTGAATAAGAACATTTCATTTTGTGACAAGTTGGTGGGAATTCTACCACTAGATTTTAAGTCTAGTCCAAAAGTATGTTGACTTAAATTGTCATCGTTTTAAAAAGTGATAACTTTGAGGTTGGTCTATTATCTCAACCATTTAACAATATAAATTTTCACATGAAAAATATAAATGAGTGTAATTAAAAGTGAGATTTTGGAATCAAAATTAAAATGTGATTAATAATAAATTAGTATAAATATATTAAGAAATGTGGTTAGTAAATGTAGTTAATATATATTAATTGATATTATTTTTTATATGATATAATTTATTATTTTATATGATTTAATATATTATTTGAGAATTTATACAGTAATTTTATAATTATGTTACTTTAAAAAATTGAAATTGAATATAAATTTAAAAATGTAAAATAATTAAATAAAGATTTGAAGATACAAAATAATTAAATAGACCAAAATATATAACATTTAAAAATTTTGAATTAAAAAAAATAATTTCCAAAATATTCAACATGAATTTGACACGCACATATGTTATAGACATATTTGGGCACTGCAACCCCAAACTCATATGTCCATAAACTAAGGGCTCTTTAAGTCCCTAAAAGTGTTGTTTCATACCCTAAAGGATCATGGTCAGCTGATTACATCATTTCCCAGAAGTTCCACCTGAAAAACTACTCAGAACTGGCCAAAACTGGACCATACAGACTGCTCCATGGGCAAGGTGCGATGCATACTGACTGCCAAACTGGCCAGGTGCAATGCATACTGAAATGGCCTTCTGTGGGGTGCGATGAGCGAGAATAAACAAATGGCAGAGACAATTTGCAAGGTGGATGATCATGGAATCTTCCAGAAACTTCTCTTGTGACACTTGCCTCTCTGAATTCACCCAGGGATGAGTAAGAGATCATGAAATCTCCAAGTGGAACCAAGAACTATCAGTGGAATGACAATAATAAAAAACCAAGAGCTGACTCACACCCTTGCAAGACATCTATAAATGGATCCCTCATCTGAGAGATCAGGAGGCTGGAATTTTGTATTTTGTAAGGAAGTGTTGTTGGTTTGTTGGTGAGAAGAGACATTGCATTGTTGGGTGATTTTCTTGTTCATGAGGTGAAGAGGGATTCTAAAACTGGGAGGATGATGCTGGATCAGACAGTTGGGTTGTAATCCTCTCTTACATTACTATTAATAAAGTTCTTTGAGTTTCCTCCATATGATCGTGTATTTGTGAAGCTTATTGTTTATGAATGCAATTGTATGGTCAATGTGTTTCTGATTCCGCATTGTTTATGATGTTTTAGATAGAGATGCTTTGATAGTTTGTTGTTACTTTGACTCTACAGGTACTCTTTGAAGCGGGACAAGTAGGAGAGGAGTGGAAAATTCTATCAAGGAAAGGAGAAATCAAGCTAGGATCAAAGCGGAAGATCCAGGTTGGTCCTCTTTTCTTCTCTTCCATCTATCACACTTAAAGGAACTCTTGAAAAGCTTTCATTGTTTGTTTCTAAGATAGCTACCCGTCTTAGTGGGACTAGCAGTTTGAATCGACACTAGTTTTCCCTGAAACAAAATGGCGACTCCGCTAGGGAACGAATAGTTTGTTTTGTTTGTTTATTGTTTGCTTTATAAACTATAGACGGAGCCTGAAGTTAGCTAGCTAGCCTTCGAAACACCTTTGCTATGCAATTGCAAAGTAGATGAATGTTGCTTCAGTCAATCTTCGGGTTGGTTTATGAACTGAACATCTGACTTACAAAGCACTCTAAGTGCCCTTGTGGTAGCTCAGAACCTCATCAAATCCTACCCCTATGCTTTGTTTTTATTGTCCATCATTACTCAGCCTAAATCACTGAACTTAGCTGCAAATTTTGAGAAAAAACCAAGCTTAGTTTCGCTCACTGGTCCATCACACTGTCTGTAATTGTGCAACCTAGATGCATCGCACCTCCCATGTGTTGCAGGTGAGATGCATTCCTATTTCCCTTTGTTGCAGGTGCGATGATTGAGTGATACTGCTTTCTTTTCTGAAACTTGTTTTTTTCCTCCTTGTTTTCAGCTTTATTCAGTAATTTTGTTGTTCATGATCAGTACCTTCTTGTTGTAACCTTCTTCCTTCACATTATTTCAGCCTCCATTAGTTATAAATTGTAAATGTTTTTGTGTATTTGTCAATCATTTACAGTCTTCCTTTGTCGAAAGTAGCCTAATCGAACTGTCGTTTTTGATGCAAGTGTCGTAATTGTCATTTTGAATCAAAAGAAGAGTGTCGTAAAGTCTTCCTCTTCTAGATAGTTGATTGTAATTTTGTCATTGTACTCGATTTGAAATTATTAGTATTTGAAGTGTCGAAAATAGTTTTCAATTTGAAATTGAAAAGTATCGTCTTAGTCTTCCTTTCATTTTGAAAAGAAAATTGTTAGTAATGTCGCTTTAAAAAAAAATAGTTCAGATTTGTACTTAACTTTCTTTTTGGCATTCACACATTAAGAAAGCGAAAAACAAATACATGCATGTGCACCTGCATTTTGACTGCATGCGAAATTTGATTTAGGAAAGTGCATTTAGTGTGTGCTCTATGCTCTCTGCTGAAATAAAATCGTAATATTCTTTCCTTTGTAGCTAGGATTTTCATTTCTAAAAGAACATAAACGACTGTTTATCATTTTAGATTGCATATTTAGGAATTTCACATCTACATCACGTGGTGAACCTTGAAAGACAAACTTCTAAGAAAGATCAACTCTAAAATAAACCTCAATGAACATAAAAATGCTTTGGAACCTAACGCAACACATCTAGAAGTCTAGGCTAGAGACGTGTTTCGGCGTTGTAAAACCTAGTAACTATCATTTTCATCGAAGGTTGGGTGATTCCTCTTCTTTGATACGACAAGTGCCAGTACAAACTTGTGCTCCCTGTACCGTCGAGTATATATTGGGAGACCACAATAGATTGATATCCTTTATCCTTAGGAAGCCGTGTCTGCCACCCTATCGATCGTAATGCACAGAACACAACATTCGGGAAGATTGACTGCCGTACATAAGTCCTTGGTAATTTCCCTATCATTTATCACCAAGGTGTATTTTGCAGTTTTATGATCAGTTTGGTAATCCCTCTGTCTAGACTTCCAGAGCAGTCACTTTCATTCCTTTTCGACTCCTTAATAAAAAAGGTCCATCTGAGCACTTGTCACTTTAGGCTCATTAAAAATCAAAGGTGACTAGAGTCACCTTCAGCTTTTTCTCGACTCTTAAAAATTGAAAAAGCAAGTTGCGTCAAAGTGTCTTTAAAATTTATTTTAAACGGAATAACATCCCTATTCCTTTGTTGATATGAGGTTGAGATAATGGAGTCTACCAATCAAGGAATCCCTCTTGGAGGGAATCCTAGTCCTTTCTCCTCTTGGGGAGATATTGGTTCTCCATATATGGCTACATTGTCCCTTCCAAGAATCATAATCGGCTTGCCAGTATGGCTTTTCTCGACCTCTGTCGTTCAAAACACCGTAATTCCTCAACAATCTAATCAGCAACCAGATGATACTGAAGTTACCCCTTCGCCTTCTACTTCGTTTGTTTCTCCTTCCCCTTCTTCCTCTTTGCTTGGTGAAACTAGTGACACTAAAAACCAAGTAGCTGAGAAGAAAAAGAAAGGGAAGGAGAAGAAGAAGCAACCAACTAAACAAGGAAACAATAATGCATCATCTGGTGAAAATCTGCACACTAAAGTTTCCAAACCAAAAACTCCATGCGTAATTTGCAAGGAGAGACATTACCATCAAGATTGCCCTTGCATCCCGCGTATCTTGAGAGAATGGTCTCCCCGTTTGCACCATCCGATGTCATCAACCCCTGACAGTTAGGTTAACAACGCACCATCAACTAGTGAAAACAAAGTCATTAGACAAAAAGGAAAAGTCAGAGTTCCATGTAGGTTATGTGAAGGTGATCATACCCTTCACCGTTGTCCTTTCCTGGATGAAGCCAAAAGCATTTTGGATAACCATCCTGCTTCACTGCAGCAACTTCCACCTGGATACAGGAAACTCTTACCAAGTCCTTCACTAGTTGAAAACCCGATTGACACAACTCGATTGTCGATCGAATCACCTATCATTGAAAGTGAACCTCCTGAATCCATACCGGACCAAAGTCAACTGGTCGAGATGGCAATCGATCCAGTCTTACCTTCAGAAAATCCACCTTCAGATGATATAGCTTCCAAAGAGAATGAGAACGACACAGTTCAAATTCTTTTTGTTAATACAGAGTCTAATGAACTTGGGGGAAATCCACCCATTCCTTCACAACAGGAAGAGACCCCCCCAGTTCATGAAACTTATCCGGACATTTATTCGGTACCTCCTCCGAGCAGTCTAGTCGTTTTCTTTGATTGGAATCAACTAGCGAAACCTCGCCTTCCATCTAATGTACCATTCCGAATCATAGTACAAGTTTACAAAATGATCGTGTCTGGCACTATCATAGATGAAGGGGCTTTGGTGAGTATCCTTTCCTCAACTGCTTGGAAAGCGCTTGGTTCGCCATCACTTTTGCCTAAAAACAAAATTTTTCAGGCTTCAACAAAGGAACCAGTTGACCATTAGGGATCCTTCCAAGGTTATCGATAACTTTGAGAAAGAAAACCATTCATTTGAATGTGATGGTAGTCCAAGGTCCACTAGATTACAATCTACTCCTTGGACGTGATTATATATATAGCATGGAAGCCATTGTTTCCACATTCTTTTGAGTGATGTGTTTTCCACATGAAGGCAAATTGGTGCAACTTGTCGACCAGCTTTCATTTCCTGGTTCAAACACAGCTATGAATCAACCATTGTCCCTAAATGGTCTCTTCGCATCAACAATATCTCTTCAACCTTCATTACATCCACCTAATTACAACAAGTAGTTCGGTGAGTGTGATGAAGGTTAGGGGGCATGCACCCTAGTCTACTTCAAAAGGTGAACCCAGAGGAAAAGTGAGATTTTCTTGAAGGGTCATAATACTTGGACCGAATAACATTCCCGTATAGGTTATGTAATCAGTCTGACACAATTATTTCCTTTGTAGGATTGTTAATGGAAGCTCACAACATTCACCTTCGTACGTTATGTGATTGGAAGTTCACAGCAATCACCTTTGTCTATTTCGATGAACAAAGCAAAGGAAGAGTTTTTGTCTACCGACGAAAACAATCCTGCCTAACCACAGGAACTTCCATTTGGTAAACTGGAAACTCTCCTTTCATTGAAAGACCTAGGGGCATGCAAACCTTTGCATGCAAGTGAGAAGCGACCTTTGATTTTCTTATTTTGTAGGTTCTCAACCCTTTAACCTCGTAGCTCGGCCATTTCTAGCTTGCATAAAAAGGCAATGAGCACATGTTATAGTAGTGTTCAAGCTCATTAAAAAATAAATCTACCAAGAGACATTATCAAAAGACTGGTAAGAGCAATGTTCCCGCAAGGTTCAAGCTCGTTAAAAAATCAACCTGCACTAAGCACATGTTGGCACAAGGTTCAAGCTCATTAAAAAATAAACCCGCCTTCGGTAAATAACCTTTGCGATTGCTTTGCTATCAACCCTTTTGAACTTTGGTTGTGTTCCTTCCGTCACCGTTTGGCTGACCATACGCTTCCACTTGATTGTTTACCCTTTTGAGGAACATCTGCGACGAGTGATTCTGATTGCCACCCTCTTCACACTGCCATGTTTTGAGAAGTTCCAAACTTACCTGGAACCAACTGCTACCCAGAAATACCACTCGTTCCTAAAAAATGAGTCTCTTTTAAACTCTTTTTAGACTCATTAAATATAAAAATATTGTCGAGCTATTGGCCTTTCCAACTTGTTAAAGTAAGAGGAACGCCATCCCTCTCATATATTTTAATCTTTTTGGACTTGAGGGATTATTAAACAAAAAGATCGAGCACTTGTCTTTGTCAGCTCGTTAAAACTATCGAAAAGTCATCCCTTTCGTATTATTTTACACTTTTTCGGACTTAAGGGATTATGCCACGAAAAAGGATTGTTGGAGTCTCCTTTTTGTCCCTTTTCAAACTCTCTAAACATGAAAAGGACCGAGTTATCTTTGTTGTTAAACTCATTAAAACAATAGCGACAAACTTGTCCACCCAGGCAAGAATGAGTCTCACTGACGCTAGGATCTCTAAACATAAAGCAACAGGTTTGCCCGAAGGGAAAATTATAGACCAAGCATATGTTATCCTCCTCAAGCTTGTCAAAAATAAAGAGGTACTGGTCAGCAATGACTGGGGAAAAATGGGAAGAAAACTTGAAGAACTCTATTAGTAGTAGGTCGCTCTTGAACATGACACTTTCACTCCATCATCGTGATTGAGTTGGGTTGGGTTTTTCCGTTCACCATCACCATTGGTCTACTGTGCCATCCATGGGGTTAACGCTACCAGTCCATATTAGTGTCACCAATATGTTCAAGAGAAGTCATTCAGATAATTCACCATGCAGCAAACCCCTCATCCACTGCATTACATCCACTCTTCATTTTTCATGACCGCCATTCCTGAACCTTATATCATCAAATCATTTTCACCTCCACAAAAATAATTTGCTCTGTTTCACGTCGTAGATGTGGGATACATCAAGGCCCTCCTACGATAGGTCAATGCTTGTCGACATTAGCTCATTATCCAAGAAATTGACTTAGAAACAACCCTTTCAGTACTTTGAAGCTTGCATGCCTCAATGGCAAGTTTCTCACTTTCGGCGATAGGTTTACATCAATGACCTTCGACCGAAAGACTTTGCATGGTGTTCAACATCGGCTCATATATTCACACCACGTGAATTATACTGCAGTACCTTGAGGGTCATCATCATTATCGGTGACTCCTCTCGCGTCTCTTAACAGCTTACATCATTGGCTGGTAATCAGGCGATGTCTTTCCATGTTTGACTTCAGAACATCTTTTCACATGGATCGACTTGTACATCAAGCGAAAATTAGACGAGTTTTGAAGACCCCAGAACTAGTTTCATCCATCCGAGTTGCGATATATTCAGGAAAATATAGACATCAATTGTACACAGAAGTTGCACAGATAGTCATCTAAGCCAGGGAATATGACTCTTCATGCGAAGAATCACCAGTCTACAATAGCAGACGATTGTCTGTCCTATGTACATGAAAATGAATTTATAAAGCTGAGCATGGGAATGCCTACCTCAGCTAGATCATGAAAATAATATGATGATGATGTATTGTATTGTATCTTATATAGGTCACCTTCCAGTACAAATACCTCGGATCCTCATGAATAAAGCATTTCACTTGACATCAGAAGATTTACGACCTCATGCTTTAGGGGGCAGCTGTTATAGACATATTTGGGCACTGCAACCCCAAACTCATATGTCCATAAACTAAGGGCTCTTTAAGTCCCTAAAAGTGTTGTTTCATACCCTAAAGGATCATGGTTAGCTGATTACATCATTTCCTAGAAGTTCCACCTAAAAAACTACTCAGAATTGGCAAAAAATGGACCATACAGACTGCTCCATGGGCAAGGTGCGATGCATACTGACTGCCAAACTGGCCAGGTGCGATGCATACTAAAATGGCCTTCTGTGGGGTGCGATGAGAGAGAATAGACAAATGGCAGAGATAGTTTGCAAGGTGGATGATCATGGAATCTTCCAAAAACTTCTCTTGTGACACTTGCCTCTTTGAATTCGCCCAGGGATGAGTAAGAGATCATGAAATCTCCAAGTGGAACCAAGAACTATCAGTGGAATGACACTAATCAAAAACCCAGAGCTGACTCACACCCTTGCAAGACATCTATAAATGGATCCCTCATCTGAGAGATCAGGAGGCTGGAATTTTGTATTTTGTAAGGAAGTGCTGTTGGTTTGTTGGTGAGAAGAGACATTGCATTGTTGGGTGATTTGCTTGTTCATGAGGTGAAGAGGGATTCTAAAACTGGGAGGATGATGCTGGATCAGACAGTTGGGTTGTAATCCTCTCTTACATTACTATTAATAAAGTTCTTTGAGTTTCCTACATATGATCGTGTATTTGTGAAGCTTATTGTTTATGAATGCAATTGTATGGTCAATGTGTTTCTGATTCCGCATTGTTTATGATGTTTTAGATAGAGATGCTTTGATAGTTTGCTGTTACTTTGACTCTACAGGTACTCTTTGAAGCGGGACAAGTAGGAGAGGAGTGGAAAATTCTATCAAGGAAAGGAGAAATCAAGCTAGGATCAAAGCGGAAGATCCAGGTTGGTCCTCTTTTCTTCTCTTCCATCTATCACACTTAAAGAAACTCTTGAAAAGCTTTCATTGTTTGTTTCTAAGATACCTACCCATCTTAGTGGGACTAGCAGTTCCAATCGACACCAGTTTTTCCTGAAACAACGTACACCTTCTTACTTTTACTTGTAGTTGAAAGCTTCTATTTGACAATGGAAATAATTCAACATTTAAAGAGATTTGTATTTCTAGCTTGAAAAAATTCTGAAAGTATTTGTAACATCACTGATTTTAGTGTGTTTTGGGCTTAAATTTAGTTGGCCAAATTATGAAGCGTTGTTCCCATCTCCCAAAATTGATGGTATTTATTAAAAGGTTGAATCACTTCTAGCATTAATTTATTCTATGCAAAATATAAGTGGGCTTGTGGTGATCCTTTTCAACATTTTGAGAAATTAAATTTCACTTTCCCACGTTCAATAAAAATCCTATTAAATGATCATAGTATTAAATCTAAATACTAAACTAAACTAGAAACTATTCACTATGGGAATTAACACACAAAAACCATATAGTAATAATATAATAAGAAGTAGCAATATAATAAGAGTTATTAAAAAACATATATATGTTGCAATAAGACCAAAAATAAAAAAGAAGAAGAAAGAGAAAAGAAAGAAGATATACCTCTTAAACAATAGCAATTACACCTGCTCTTCAACTAGGCTAGTTGTGTTATCAACATCTCCATGAAAATTTGTGCCTCCAACTATTTGAAAATTAGTGTCCACATATGCATATGTATTAATGTTTGCAATTTTTTTCCATTTGAAATTATGTTATGATAGCATTGTTAGACATGTTTTCTTAAAGGAATCCTTGGGATTAGGATTAAATATGTTTTAAATATTTAATGCATGATTTTTAAAATTTTAAAATTATTATTATATTATTTACTGCTGATTTTCAATCCTTGAGTCCTCATATAAGAATTATGGTCGATGTTTATCCCCTGCAAACTTTTAAGCTATTAATCTTTCAAGGCATTTAAATCCATAAAGCTCTAATATGTGTACGTCTTTGTCGAAACTGAGGTCCTGTACTTCAAGTCTCTACGGATTTGTCTAGAAGTTGGACATGCAATGCAAATGTGTGGATTTGTCCTAAAGTTGGACACGCAACACCCACAAGATTCTAAATGCATATCTTCTTGATACATATAATCTCTTCTGGTCCCTAAACAATAAATGATAGACCTGAATCTAAATATTTGCGCTTCAACAGACATTAAATGAGTTTAAGGGAGGACATTAAAATGAGCATCCACGAAACACACAAGCAAAAAACATATGATTGTGGGGTGTTTTTCGAAGCAACGTACAGTAGTATAGGCAAATTGATTCAAGCCCCCAGTTTGATGCTAGAGTCAACAATACGAGCTCAAGCCGACGAAGTACAAATCTACAATCATGACTTCATAAGACTAGAGTGAAGCCAACCAATCACAGCCTAAGAAAATAAATTTAAAATAATCCAGTAAATAAAATATTTTTCAATTATAAAGTTAACATTACACATGGGGTTTTAATTTTTTTGGTCAAATTAAAAGAATTTATGGTCAACGCATTTTATGAATGCGTTATATCATGTCGCGGAATGAATAATAAAGACTCCTAACATATTTATAACTAATATATTTAAAAAATTTCTTCATATAATATCAAAAATCAATATCGTATATTACCAATACCACCTTCAAATCCATAAATTTGTGATTAAAAACTCTAATATGCATTCGAACTCTGACACCTTGGGTCACAAATCAAATTGGTGAATTGGAATGAATGGCAGTTGAATTGTTGAGCTCGCGTGCCTTCCATGGGTTTTTGTCATCTCAAATTTATGTCGTCCACGGGTGTGAAGCAACACATTTTCCCTTAGCCTAAGATTGCAATCTAGATTACCACGTATGATTTTATTACTAGCATTTGCATCAGAGGTACAAAGGAATGTCGATAAGAGAAGTGGTACAAACTTCAAATATCTTTATGAAAGAATGTCCATGACTTCATGTAGCCACTAGAGCCATAACTCCATTCCTTGGACCTGGATCAAACAATCTTCATCCACCAAAGCTTGAATAGGTTTCAAATATGCAAAGTATGGCATGAAGTTGCCTAAAAAGACCTAAAAACTATATATAGTTGAAATATTATTAGGTTCAAGCACTTTCAACACAACATTTGGTAAAGTTCAAAGCTTCGCATATAAGAAATTCAGAGATTTAATCCATATAGTTCTTGTATAGGGAATGGTTTCACATTAAAATAGTCCATAGCATCTTCTTTTGGTGGAAATATTATAGGCAAAGGGTCTACCCTAAACAATATCCTTTGTAGCATAGGAAAAGCCATGTCTTCTGAGGAACTGGAAGTCATTGAAAGATCATGGTCTCATAAGTAGCAAAGCTCAAAAATACAACCAAATCATAAAATACCCAACTTAAAGCTTAACGTTATATGCCTCAATACATCCAATGATCCAGGTGGATATTGGTGGCCACCCCCCAATTCCACTTGGACCCCCACCATTGCTTCTTTCAGTTTTTCAGTTTCCTTAATTATAGCACAGTTTACTATTTTTATCATTTTTTCGGGTCCTAAACTTTCAGAGCCGTTTTGAGGCCCTAAACGACAATTTTTTGGAAATCTACCACTAGCATTTTTTTGTTTAAAATCGTCTTTTCCATGGTAGTCCTCAGAGAGATCTTTCCAATGGGCTATCATGCGTGTCAAATGGAGATAATATGACCAAGTCGCAACCCCGGGAAGTTGGCTATCCAACTCACCCCAATGGGGCCCATAAACTCTTGGTGTTACATCTTCTCGAGTTAGGGTTTTGGTTGTTTAGGGTTTGCTCTTATTGTTCAATAATAAAAAGGCCCTTGAACCTCATTTAAGGCAGTTCAAAGGCGTGTAGCCGCCACATCTATTCTCAGAGATAAGCTACCATCACCCTCGCTGGTTTCTTTCCATTTCTTTTTGTAAGCATATTTCAGTATTTTACGTTAATGAATTGAAGTATTATTTCCGCTGCATCTCTATGTTTATGGTTATCTCTGTAATTTATTGCGTTCTTGTTTAAATCCGGATCAGTGGTATTAGAGCGGTTTGCTTTTTTTCTCTGTTTTTCTTTGCATGTCCCCAACGAGGTCGGGATGTAAGGAGTTAGGGATTGAACTGGTCGAACCTTTGCAAGATCGGCCTTGCAAATCCCGACAGCCTCCCATGGCAGATGAAAAGAAAGACGAGGGGGCAGGAGATCCTATCAAAATCTTGCTCGAGGAAGCCCTCGAACGACAAAGGAATGCAATGATGGACATCTTTGCCCAGATCCTTTAGCGACTACCCAGGGGCGACACATCGGCTTCCAACAATTACTCTAGAAATGCCACACCTTTTAAGGTACAAGTTAATTTTGAAATCCCCATATTCGAGGGTCAGATAGATGCAGATGCCATCGATAAATAGTTAAATCTGTTAGAGGGTTATTTTTCTGTTCATGATTTTTCCAGTCGGGAAAATATTATTTTCTCTCTTCTCAAAGCAGCCCCCCACGTCAAGGATTGGTGGGAATCCTACTGCGAGCAGAAGGATGAAAGTACAGGCTCACTATTTTCAGCCACACCCACTTGGAATTCATTCCAGGATGCCATCAAGGAGCAGTACTACCCTGTCGGAAGCTATGAGGATCAATACATAAAGTGGACCACGCTATGAAAGGGAAGGGACCAAGACATGCTGGAGTTCACCAATATTTTCCATACCCTTCACACAAAGTTGGGTATCAAGGATATGGAGCAGCATTTGGTACTCAAATACCATGGCTGCCTGCACAAGTACATCCAGGAAGAAATAGAATTGCTAAACATCCTCACTTAGCACGACATACTGATATGCCGTCAAGGTCGACCAAAAGTTTAAATAGAAGAAGCGAGACTTTGGATCTGTCAATCCGAAGCAAGGGAAAGGTGCCCCCAAACTGCAGAACAAAGGACAAAGCCAAGGCGGGGTGGCCCAAGACAACTCATCAAAGATGCAAGCAAAGAACAACGCCGCAAAGATGAAAAAGGACACGGGAAAGTGGTATTAGTTCCATAAGAGCTCCACTCACAACACAAGTGAGTGTCGGGTCAAGCAGTCATCGGTAGTCGAGCTAAAGGTTTCAGAATCAAATGCATGTTTCGACTCTGAGTCAGAACCCGACAAGGGGAATGACAAAGGGAAGCAGATTATCATTGCGGAGCCCAATGCCACTATGGCCACCACGAAGATCCAGAAGGAGGAATTTGAAGATCCAGAGGAGGAGGAGCATCTCTTCCACTCCCATATGTGGGTAAAGGGCGCCCCGCTATAGTTCATTATCGACAACAGGAGCCAAAAGAACCTCATTTCGGCAGAGGTTGTGAAGCGGCTAGGCTTACTGACCACAACACATCCACAACCGTACACCATCGGGTGGCTTCACCAAGGATGGGATCTTCGCGTGAGCCAGTAGTGTCGTCTTCCATACAACATCAAGCCCTTCACGGATGAGGTATTGTGTGGCATTGCTCCCCTTGAAGTTTGTGATGTATTATTAGGACAACCATACTTGTGGAAGCGACATGCTGTGTATGAATCAAGGCCCCGTGTTGTTATTGTTACTTTGGGAAATAAGTTTTACATGATACCAGAGGTAGCACCGCCTACCGCCATCTATTTGGTTACTGCAAAACAATGCAGTAAGCTCATTTCCAAAATCGGGAAATTTGTTTTCCTGATGGTACACCCTCAATGAAAGAAGAAGCCGACGACCACGACCTCCAGACGGGGCCCCTCCACACGACAACTACAATTGGACAAGGTCGTGGAGGAGTACGAGGACATCTTCACCTCCCCTGTAGGGGTTCCTTTGCACTGTCAGGTCAAGCACTCCATCGATCTAACCATAGGTACGTCACTGCCCAGTGGACCAATCTATCGACACTCTGTTCTAGAGAACGATGAAATCAAGAGGAAGATTCAAGAGATACTGTAGAAAGGTCACATCCGCTCGAGTTCATCACCCTGTGGGAGCCCGATCGTGTTGGTACAAAAGAAGGATGGGACTTGGAGACTTTGTATTGACTATCGAGCTCTGAACAAGATCACCATCTGTAATAGGTACCCTATCCCACAGATTGATGACCTCCTGGACCAACTGAAGGGGGAAAAATATTTCATTAAGATCGATTTCAAGTCAAGATATCACCAGGTACCAATCGAACCCTTCGATGTGTGGAAGACTGCCTTCAAAGCTAAGGAGGACCTTTTCGAATGGTTGGTTATGCCTTTCGAATTGACGAATTCTCATGCAACCTTCATGAGGCTAATGGATGACATCTTGTAGCCATTCATCAACTCATTTGTAGTGGTATACTTGGATGACATCCTAATCTTTAGCCAAATTTGGGAAGAGAACCTCCACCACATCTGATAGGTTCTCCAAACACTGCGACAACACAAGTTATGTGCCAATTTGGAGAAATGCACTTTTGGCATGAATCAGGTTTAGTATCTGGGATACATTATTGATGAATAGGAGGTTCATATGGATCCAACCAAGATCCAAGTCATTCGGGATTGGCCATCTCCAACCACTCTGACAGAGCTTTGCAACTTTCTAGGTCTTGCCAACTTCTACCGTCGATTCGTGTTGGGATTTTCTCATATCACTTGGCCCTTGAGTCAAGTCACCAAGGGAGGAGCGAAAGAAAAATTCTTTTGGCCTAAATGTCAATAGAATGCATTCACAGAGTTGAAATATTGCCTTTACTCGGCACCAGTGTTCGCATTACAAGACTTGCAACAACCATTTGAGGTAAAGACAGATGCCTCTGACTATGCTATTGGGGCAGTCCTTACTCAACACGGGCATCTAGTGGCATATCACAGTGAGACACTTTCAGACATAGTTCGGAAGTATCCCACTTATGACAAAGAGATGTATCCCATTATGCAGGCCTGCCGACAATGGAAGCATTACATTTTGGGGAAGGAAACAGTCATCCACACAGACTACTGACCCCTGCAGTTCATACAGACCCAAGGGAAATTGTAGAATGATCACCATCAGAAGTGGTCCACATACCTGCAACAGTGCCATTTGGATATCAAGTATAAGAAGGGCAGCACCAATAATGTTGCAGATTGCCTCAGTTGACCACCAATCATGGCGTTAACCACAGTGCTCAACTCTTATGCGCACGAGACTTCTAATTGGCCACTTCTCTACAAAAGCGACCCAGAATTCGACCACACATACCAGAAACTCTTGGAGGGTCAGCATGTTCTAGGTTTTCACCTCCAAGATGCCTTTTTTATGCCACCTGGGTCACCTTTGTGTTCCTTCAAGCGAGCGTTCCAAGATGATTTGGGAAGCACACTACAATCGCGCTGTTGGGCATTTCGAAGTCGAGAAAACGGTGGCATTACTGCATAAGTATTTCCATTGACCGAATCTTCGACGGGATGTCGGGAAGTACATTAGATCATGCACTTCCTACGCCATTGCCAAACCAACCATCAAGAAGCAAGGCCTTTATACCTCGTTACCTACCCCTAGTCGACCTTGGGAATCAATCTCCATGGATTACATGTCAGGCCTTCCTTCCACTAAGCATGGAAATTACTGTGTTTTTGTGGTCGTCGATAGGTTCTCGAAGATGGCCATTATGGCAACTTGTAAGAAGAATATCACAGCAGAAGCCACTTCTAAACTCTTCTTTGAATGAGTGTGGGTACACTTTGGGATCCCACAGTCTATCATCTCAAATCGGGACAGCAAGTTCCTCAGTACATTTTGGTCCAGTCTCTGGTCAATGCTGGACACCAAACTCACTAAGTCCACAGCCTTCCATCCTCAAACTGATGGCCAAACAGAGGTTGTCAACAGGATGATCGTACAACACTTGTACACGGAAAGACCTTCAAATTATTAGAGGCGCATGCACTTGTACATGGAAAGGTTGTTCTTTGTTTCCATATAAACGTCTGCAAATCGTAAATAAATGTTTGGCTAATGAAACGATGATGAGATTGAGGAATCTAGAATTCAATGACAAATGAACTGAAATGATGATGAGGTTGAGGATACTAGAATTCAATGACAAATGAACTGTTGCAACACGCAATCCTTGTAGTTGTTCTTGTTATACTCCTATACCAATAGGTGTCATATTTCATGATTGACTAGTTGAGCTCTGTAATATGTTCATCCCTTTCCTTGTTGCAAAGGTTTTCCATATTATCAAAAAAATAAAAATAAAAAAAGTAAAAAATGTAAAAAGGGTGCCCTAAAAGAAAAATCAAAGGGTAAAAAGAATAAGATGGTCAAAAAAGTGAAAGAAATGAATCCCAAAATAAAGAAAGACCAGGAAAGTGTGCAAATCCAAAATGCCACTACTTTTTCATTTTTTGTAAATAAAGCATTCTGTGCAGCTTGTTGAACTTTATGCCACAAATTGATGAATAACCAAACAACATAATCTTGTCCAGTTCATGTTTGAATTTCCTGTTTTACAGATAGAGAATAAAAATCTGACCAAACTATTTAATCTTGGCAGATAAGTAGATAGGTAGAGAAGCAAAGGAGCTCAGCTGTTTAATCTAAGCCCTTGGAAGTCATAAGTGCAGACCTAGGTAGGCTTACCATGCAAAGAAAAGAAAAGTTGATGAGGGTTTGCTAGTCTAAATGCACCCAAAGAAAGAAGGAAAAAATGCTAGGCAAAGTATGCAGGGTAGGTAGATTGGTGTTGCAGAATGATACCTGTAATGGGTTATGTTTCTAAAAATGTGTTAAATTTCACTTCTATCACAAGTACAAGGCATATATTTTTGATGCAGCTCAAGTGAGTCAGATTACATAACTACATCCCCTTCATACTTTTCCCTAAAAAATCATTCACTAACTTCCCCAAAGGTATTAAGATCTGCTTAATATCACACACAAGCCACTCATTCCATTTTCATCAATTGCCTAAGTAAAACCCCATTTTACTTAGGAGAATGGCCATATTTCTCATATAAAACCACTTTTCCCTTTTAGCCTAAGTTTTTAACCATATAACTTAGCGCTTTCCATTTTAAAATTCATATTAACTTTAATTTATATTATTTAAAACCCACATTATTATCCAATCCCATAGTATATAAATATGTTAAAAAACCTTGATATTTTACATATCCCCTCCCCGGTCAACTACGACCATAGTCACTGTACAAATGTGGATTAATAAGTTCATATGGAACTTATTAAGAACCTCCCCGCGCGTAAAGGAGTTAATTAACCACCTGGGTTAATTAATAACTAGTCTCGAACCAATCAAAACCACCCTGATTCAATTAAAAAACATGATTTATTTGCGTCGACCCCGCAAATTAACCTCCTGCCATCTCCATGCACCGTCTGCCGTCCGATTAACCCAGTCACCATCCAACGGTCTGCATCCATTTCACGACCCCCCTAACCGCCGAGCGTTAACGTGTGGGGAACCGACGGTATTGGTGCCCGTACTCTGCCACGCGTCGCGCTCCCGCTATGATCACTCGGCCTTCACCCGAAACCGCCCAGCCCCAAAAGCGGTGCGGGCAAAACTGCTTACCACCGCCCTTCGCTGACGTCATCCACTGACGTCAACTGTCCTTTGCTAACATCACCCGCCACGTCCCCCGCCACGTCACTTGCTCCATACTTCTACTGACATCATCCGTCCTCCAAATCAAACATTCCCGCCAAAACTCCATTTTGTCAAATAAAAGTGAAAATAGTCATTTTTTCTATGTTTTCTGCATGCAGCGCTCCGCGCTCTCCTGCAAAGTAAAATCGACTGAGGTCGCATTTCTAGTTTCTGACCAGAAAAGGCTCCATCAACGAGCTCCTCCACCTGTCAACCGACCCTCCAGCATACGGTTTCCACCTCTTTTGACACAGGTACCTGTAAATTTTCTCAATACATGGCTATCAGTGCATCAATTGCCAGGACTTCTCAGCAATCTCCGCCGGAAGTTAGCATGCCAGCCACAGAATGATCTCAATGTCATGGATTAAATAACGCAGAACAACCTCCAGTATCCCAAAAATAGGTGTTTTTCCATAGTTATGTTGTTTCCCTTGGAAAAAGTAAATTTTGGGCGAAATACTAGACAACGGTGAGCAGGGGTCAGTTCAGCATTAAAGTAAGTTAAAGAGTATCAGTTAAAAATTAAAGGCAAAGCAGATCAGCAATAAAGAATGTCAGAGCAGAGTTAAAGAGTATCAAGTTGGCATCAAAGAAAATCACATCAAAATTAAAGAGCACATTTAAGACAGGTAGTCAGCGCAGAGCTACTACAGAAGATAGCTACAAGCCCAACCCTAAAGGCCTGCCTCCAGCACAACATCAGTTAGCTGTTTCTATTTTACTTGTAAACTCTTATTAGTTAAACCTAGATATTCTCTCACGGCTATAATGAGATATTTGTTGTACATATTTTTTTGTATAAATACCCCCTCCATTAGAGTTTGGGGGTAAATTGTGGTGTGTGGATTTCTTAGACTCTGCTGTAACACTGAATTTTTGGAATAAAGAGCTGTTGGAAACATCTGTTGTCTGGCCATATTGGATGAAAAATTGAAGCAGAGGACTTGTCACAGAATTCTTGAATCAAACTCCGGATCAATAAGTCCTCTATATCTTGTGTTTTACAGTTTTCTTGTTTATTATATCATCTGTGTTTCATAATCTGAATGATAAAGAAAAGGGTTAATTCAGAACATGTTTGATTGCACTCTGTTTTCAGTCTTTGTTGTTCTCTATGTTTTCTTCAGAATTAGAATAAGCAGTGAAATCTTAATTGCTCCCATTTCCCGATTCTTCATGTTGATTATTTGCTAAATAATTCTTATCTGGTCCTTATCAGTAATCATCCTTTTTCCCTCTTTCAGTATGTTGAAGGATTCTTAACTGCCCTTCACCCATTTGAGCCCATTCCATTTGTTTTCAGCTCTTTATTTTGTTCCCTGTTTGACTACCTTGCTCTGTGAAGCCATCCTCTGTTAAGAAACCGAATCCAGAAATCCATCTTCTTTGACTCCATCATGCCCAATGGACTGAACTATTCTATCTTACCTCTCTGTTCTATTGAATCCCACCACCCAAACTCAAGACAAAACCCTTGAACTTCATAACTAGCCTAATACCTTTAAAAAACAAATCTAAATCAAAAAGAGAGAGCCCTCTCTGGATACAGATTGGCTAGATTCTGTATCTAAAAGATTGGTCTATGGTTACCTCGGCATCCTTCCCTTTCTTAAAACTTTGGGGAAAACCTGAGTGATAACATCATTGGTGACTCCAGTGGGGACCTGAACAATTGTTTGTTACTATTGTTTATTTCATATGCTACAGACGGAGTCTAAAGTTAGCCAGGTAGCCTTTGAAATGCTTTTGCTTTGCAATTGTAGAAGTAAATGAATGATGCTTCAGTCTATCTCTGGTCTAGCTTATAGATTGAACATCTAGTTTCAAATACCTAATCAATTCCTCTTGTCAAATAAAGTCTTTAAGAAAGTTTAAATCTCATATCTAAAGCCTCTTAAAGAAATCATAGAAGTTGTTTTGAAAATCCATAAAAAACAAAATAATCATAAAACACTCAAAAATTTGTTTCCTGGAGAACTAAACCTTTTCTTCAGAACTGTTTTACAGGTTTTAGATCTGATCTATGATGGTGGACAGGGATCAGACACACAAAGGTTAAAGATCATCCACCTGGTGACTCCACATCAATTTCACAACTAAGACTCCACTGGAGGGATGAATCTGAAAGAAAAATACAAAAAGGTCAGGCTTTTAACTTAGATATCATCCTTTTGAATCTTGTGATGATCACTTTCCAATCAAGAAGCCTCAAATACTCAAGAATCCACTACTAAAAGAATCCAGAGTGGTTAAGAACTTGTGGTGATCAAATTTAAGCATTAAGTGTCTTCAAGATGAATTTAACAAATCATCGCATGTATGCTCCTTTGGACAGGTCAAAGATTCTAGGTTTTCCAAACCCTTTGCCCAAATTTAACTGGTCAAGAAATCTTCCATTGTTTAAAGATGAAATAGGAGATGATGCTGCTTCACATTTATTGAAATTTCATATGCACATTCAAAATTTTAAAGTCAAATTCCATGAAGATTGCCTTATGAAAATGTTTATGTTAACTTTAGAAGAAAAAGCCAAATCTTGGTATGAAAATTTACCAGCTTCTAGCATATGTTCTTTAAAGCAGTTTCATGCTACATTTCATGACAAATACAAAGAAAGGTATTCATCTCTATTGCTAGTTCGAGACTGCTGTGACAATTTTGAAAGTTTTGTTCACTATCTTGAAAATTACTATATTGATGATGATAATTAGTTCATGGATCATGAAATATTAGAGATCTTAGGAGAGAAGCCTTTTCAAAAAGTGGAAGCCTTGCTTGAATTATCTTCCCCTCTGAAAGAAAAAGATGATGTATTTTGTTCAGAAAACCATGAAGTTTCCCCACAAGAAGAATTCTTGCAGCACTACAAACTGATCAGAATGAAGAAGAAATGCAATTCCCTGAAATTGCTCAAATAGAAAATAGCAATGAAAAGCAGCAACAGTTCAGAGATCTGGAGGTAGAGGCAATAGAGCCTGAAAATATTGAACCACAAGACCATCTTCAACAAGTAGTGGTTCCTTCAGAGATTAAAGAAAAGTCAAAGTTATTTGATGAAAATCATGTCACAAATTTTCTTTCCTTGCATGCAAATGAAATGAGACAACATACTTTGATAGATCATGATCTTTCATCCAAAATTAATAAGAGTTTGCAACTCCCTTGCAAGCTTCTATATGACAAAGACAATGTTGAGGACTTTCCTGTTGTATGTGATCAAGTTGCTATATTTGATAAAGATGAAGAGTATTCAGAGCACTTGGATACAGTGGAGAATAAAGAGGAGAAACAAATGACCAATCACTCAAATCAAGCAACAGTTTGGAATGAGGTTTGTTTTCCTGATACCAATCATCCAGAAAATCTTATATGGCAGGATTACCGTTATCCTTTGGTCAAAATATTGCAGCCATCAGTGCAAGGAGAGATTAAGAATCATGAACAAATTTCCGCTAAATCAGAAGATAGATTCATAGAGCAATATGTGGAGGAGAAAGCTTCTAATCTAATGTGTGTGTTTGATGACATTGCTTCTTTTGATGATTTTCCCAAATATGATCAGTATGATGATAATTATGTTCTTCAAATCCAAACTAACTTTACAGAGCAATCACAAGCTAATTTGGGGGATATGGAAATTCAGGTTCAACAACTTGAAAGTAGTGATCACCTTGTTCGTTTCAGCTATGAGGATGAGGAGGAATGCGCAGAAAATTTTGAAATCAACTTATCATATCTAGATTTGCAGCCCCAAAATGCCATTGAATGTCAGGCTGTAGAAGAAGACTTGGAAGCTGGAACCAATGATCAAACGATCCAAGACTATGACTGTCAAAATCAAGATGATAATGATTTTACCAGACAGACCTTACAGTCAGTAGAAATATCATCACAAAAAGCAGTTGAAAACATGCAAGGTGATAAAGATAAAGGTGATTTTTCAAATTCATGGTAGGTAGGCCATCCAGGACATTTGTACAGTTATTGGAATCAGCTCAAGAATAGTGTATATATTTTACAAGATCCTTTTGTACAATTTCTAGATTCAACAAAAGAGATCAGGAATTTCCTTATCTTCTCAGAGGTTAACAAAGCTATATTTGATTGCAAGATCTCAATTTTGAACACCAACAAGTACAAGCAACAAAGGTCACTAATATATATAATGCTTGAGTGGTTGCATTGGTTGTTTCATTTTACTTAACCAACAATCAGAAAGTTGATTAGAGTAAGTAAGTAGGATTTCAGTTTGATTTAGATCGGTTTTCAGTAGATTATGAAATAAATCCTTAAATGTTTGAATCCAATCCAAAGGCCTAAATATTTTGATGATTTACTAATTTGGTTTGAAAGGTTGCAACACCTTTTTTGTTTCAGGTCAGATCTCAGGTTGTGCAGGAGAAGGTTAACAAGATTTTGACAGAAGGACCAACGCTAAAAGTTCCTACCCAAGAGACAAGGTGCTCAAAGAAGGATTCAAGGAGGAAGAATAGATGTTTAAGTGTTGATTGGATAGTAACTTCCTGTAGTTGAAGCCCGAAGAGAAGGCCTAAGCTTCACAAGTGTGCTGTCATATATACAAAACAACAACCAGCAAAGGAAAATTTCAGAGCAAAGTAAAAGTTTTCCAAAAGGCCATCTGACCTGATGTTCTTGACTTTCCACCAGGGAAAGCCATCCCCAAGTGGAGCCACTGTTATACTCTTATACCAATAGGTGTCATATTTCATGATTGACTGGTTGAGCTCTGTAATATGTTCATCCCTTTCCTTGTTGCAAAGGTTTTCCATATTATCAAAAAAATAAAAAATAAATGTAAAGAGGGTATGCCCTAAAAGAAAAATCAAAGGGTAAAAAGAATAAGATGGTCAAAAAAAGTGAAAGAAATGAACCCCAAAATAAAGAAAGACCAAGAAAGTGTGCAAGTCCAAAATGCCACTACTTTTTCATTTTCTGTAAATAAAGCATTGTGTGCAACTTGTTGAACTTTATGCCACAAATTGATGAATAGACAAACAGCGTAATCTTGGCCAGTTCATGTTTGAATTTCCTGTTTTAGAGATAGAGAATAAAAATCTGACCAAACTGTTTAATCTTGGCAGATAAGTAGATAGGTAGAGAAGCAAAGGAGCTCAGCTATTTAATCTGAGCCCTTGGAAGTAATAAGTACAAACCTAGGTAGGCTTACCATGCAAAGAAAAGAAAAGTTGATGAGGGTTTGCTAGTCTAAATGCACCCAAAGAAAGAAGGAAAAAATGCTAGGCAAAGTAGGCAGGGTAGGTAGATTGGTGTTGCAGAATGATACCTGTGATGGGTTATGTTTCTAAAAATGTGTTAAATTTTACTTCTATCACAAGTACAAGGAAAATATTTTTGATGTAGCTCAAGTGAGGCAGATTACATAACTAACTCCCCTTCATACTTTTCCCTAAAAAATCATTCACTAACTTCCCCAAAGGTATTAAGATCTGCTTAATATCACTCACAAGCCACTCATTCCATTTTCATCAATTGCCTAAGTAAAACCCCATTTTACTTAGGAGAATGGCCATTTTTCTCATATAAAACCACTTTTCCCTTTTAGCCTAAGTTTTTAACCATATGATTTAGCACTTTCCATTTCAAAATTCATATTAACTTTAATTTATATTATTTAAAACCCACATTATTACCCAATCTCGTAGTATATAAATATGTTAAAAAACCCCAATATTTTACATATCCCCTCCCCAATCGACTACGACCATAGTCACTGTACAAATGTGTATTAATAAGTTCATCTGGAACTTATTACGAACCTCCCCACGCATAAAGGAGTTAATTAACCACCTGGGTTAATTAATAACCAGTCCCAAACCAATCAAAACCGCCTCGATTCATTTAAAAAACATGATTTATTTGCGTCGGCCTCGCGAATTAACCTCCCACCATCTCCATGCACCGTCCGCCGTCCGATTAACCTAATCGCCATCTAACGGTCCGCATCCATTTCGCGACCCCCCCTAACCGCCGAGCGTTAATGTGCGGGGAACCAGCGGTATTGGTGCTCGTACTTTGCCACGTGTTGCGCTCCCACTATGATCGCTCGCCCTCCGCCCGAAACTGCCCAGCCCCAAGAGCGGTGCGGGCAAAACCACTTACCACCACCCTCCGTTGACGTCATCTGTCCTTTGCTGACATCACCCACCACGTCCCCCGCTCCGTACTTCTGCTGAGGTCATCCGTCATCCAAATCAAACATTCTCGCCAAAACTCCATTTTGTCAAATAAAAGGGAAAAGAGTCATTTTTTCTATGTTTTTTGCATGCAGTGCTCCACGCTCTCCTGCAAAGTAAAATTGACTGAGGTCGCATTTCTAGTTTCTGACCAGAAAAGGCTCCATCGACGAGCTCCTCCGCTTGTCAACCGACCCTCCAGCATACAATTTCCTCCTATTTTGACATAGGTACCTGTAAATTTTCTCAATACATGGCTATCAACACATAAATTGCCAGGACTTCTCAGCAATCTCCATGGGAAGTTAGCATGCCAGCCACATAATGATCTCAATGTCATGGATTAAAGAGCGCAGAATAACCTCCAGTATCCCAAAAACAGGTGTTTTTCCATAGTTACGCTGTTGCCCTTGGAAAAAGTAAATTTTGGACGAAATACCAAACAACGGTGAGCAGGGGTCAGTTCAACATTAAAGTAAGTTAAAGAGTATCAGTTCAGAATTAAAGGCAAAGCAGATCAGCAATAAATAATGTCATAGCAGAGTTAAAGAGTATCAGGTCGGCATCAAAGAAAATCACATCAAAATTAAAGAGCACATTTAAGATAGGCATTCGGCGCAGAGCTACTATAGAAGATAGCTGCAAGCTGAACCCTAAAGGCCTGTCTCCAGCACAACATCAGTTAGTTGTTTCTATTTTACTTGTAAACTTTTATTAGTTAAACCTAGATATTATCTCACAGCTGTAATGAGATATTTGTTGTACATATTTTGTAGTATAAATACTCCCTCCATTAGAGTTTGGGGGTAGATTGTGGTGTTTGGATTTCTTAGACTCTGTTGTAACACTGAATTTTTGGAATAAAGAGCTGTTGGAAACATTTGTTTGTCTGGCCATATTGGATGAAAAATGGAAGCAGAAGACTTGCCACAGAATTCTTGAATCAAACTCCGAATCAATAAGTCCTCTATATCTTGTGTTTTACAGTTTTCTTTTTTATTATATCATCTACGTTTCATAATCTGAATGATAAAGAAAATGGGTTAATTCAGAACATGCTTGATTGCACTCTGTTTTCAGTCTTTGGTGTTCCCTGTGTTTTCTTTAGAATTAGAATAAGCAGTGAAATCTTAATTACTCCCGTTTCCTGATTCTTCATGTTGATTATTTGCTAAATAATTCTTAACTGGTCCTTATCAGTGATCATCCTTTTTCCCTCTTTCAATATGTTGAAGGATTCTTAACTGCTCTTCACCCATTTGAGCCCATTCCATTTGTTTTCAGCTCTTTATTTTGTTCCCTGTTTGACTACCTTGCTCTGTGAAGCCATCCTCATTTAAGAAACCGAATCCAGAAAGCCATCTTCTTTGACTCCATCATGCCCAATTGACTGAACTATTATGTCTTACCTCTTTGTTCTATTGAATCCCACCACCCAAACTCAAGACAAAACCATTGAACTTCATAACTAGCCTAATACGTTTAAAAAACAAAGCTAAATAAAAAAGAGAGAGCCCTCTCTGGATACAAATTGGCTAGATTCTGTATCTAAAAGATTGGTCTGTGGTTACCTCGGCATCCTTCCCTTTCTTATAACTTTGGGGAAAACCTGAGTGATAACAGTTCCAAATTAAAATCAAATGGATGCTCTTATCTCCGTTCATATCAGAAAAATGGAGAATAAGGCGTCAACGCAGACGTGCATGTGATAGAGTGGAATGCACAATACCAACCATACCTTATACCTTATAAAAAGTAATATGTAAAGGAAAAAGTGTTTTGGTGTGTGACACAATTTAATTTATGCTGTACAATAAATACCATACAGTTGGGTTCGCTACTTTTTTTTTTCATTTTATTAGCTATGTAATTTATGGTTAACAATAATAATTATCGAAGATTTTTTTTCAATGTAATTTTGTTATTTCACGAAAAGTTAAAAAGTACAATTCTTTGGTGGTTTGGTAGTTTATTTTGATGCGTGAATAGCATATATATTTAGGTTTTAGTTGGTTGAAGCTTCCGTCAACTCATTTGGTAGTGTCATGAGGGGGTTCTATTCTTTTTTAAGTCTATCAGGGTTATACTCAACATAATAGAGTCAGTTGGTGGGCCTTTTCGGGTGACCTTTCAATGCTTCCCATAATTACATAGAATTTTTACCTCAACATAAAGAAGTAAAAAAAAAAAAAAAATTGAAAAGAAAATTAAGATATAAAACATCATTACAAAATTCCAAGAGAAATTATTCATCATTAAAAATAATGCTTGTTTTGACATCATCTCTGTCATGAAATTATTCTCCTTAAAAGCATGCAACATCTTAATGTCATTGAACTACTTTCATGCAATTGGAGAATCTGTTAAAAATAGCAACAAGAAATGCTAAATATATAAGTGCTAAAAATAGCATTGTTATAAATAGCATTTCGGGATACATTACAATTTTAGTTAGTCCCTGAACTAAAATTGAGAATTAAAATTCGAATTTGATCTTAGTAGTTGTTTGAAAAATAATTAATTAATTCATCTTAAGTTAATTATTTGGAGAAAATCAAACATGAAGTCTATGTGAAGACATGCAACAGTTTCCCCTTTGATTGAGGAAGTTATCCCTTGATTAAGGAGATCAGGATGAGTTGTACTTTGAGTTGTAATTATTTAGCTCAGTTAACTGAGTTAAGTCCAGTGAGATTAGTTCCAACAATTTGTTGAACTGATTGTGAGTTCAGTTAGTTAATTCATGCATGCATGTAACTACTGCACTTCAGATAATTGAATATTCTCTCATAAATAACTCATGCATGTCAGTTCAATCAGAAACCCAATTGAGATCAGATGATGGGACAATGTACTATCAGTTGCAGGAATATTCCATTGAGGATATCTCTTGCATGTAGAAGGAATTCATTCCTTGGAGATTGCGCAGTTACTTCTGAGTTTGGTGAGTTGTGTGAGAGGTCAATTCACACAGGTGGTAACCAGAGGACCCAAGAGAAACTGCACAAGGAAATAGGAGGCTTGGAGTATTGGAGGAAGGCATATGTTGTGTCTGTTCAGTCTATGAGCAGCATTAAGGGATTGTACTGAGAGCTGGATAGCTTGTGAGTTCAAGCTTTGTGTAATCCAGACATATTTCCACTTGTATGATAATACAAAGATCGAGGTTTTTAGCTGAGGCTTTCCCCATAGTATTCTTCTGTGTTCATGTGTGATTGATTTCTCATTCTTTGTTATATGTGTTCTATTTGATCTTACTCAAAATCGATCACGCATCCACAAGTTTGTTTGTAGAAGTAGATCAAGTATTTTGCTTTAGTATATTGCATTATTAGGTGATCTATAGTGGGAATTTCTACATGGTATTGGAGCAAAGGTGATCAAAGCGAAGAATAGTATACAAAGAAGGGAGAAGGAAGAAGTTCCTGATTATAGAATTCGAATTCTTATCACATCTCAAATTTCACCAATGGCGTTCAACGATTTGAGACTCGAGTATGCCCTTGGTGGCAGCTCAAATTATATATCTTGGAAGGATCACATGGAAGCGGTATTAGAGGACAACGATTTGAAGGACTTCATTGATCAAGAAGTCCCCAATCCAGCAGCTGTTAATGCCCAAGAATTGGCAGAATGGAAGAAATGTGTGGCTAGAGCGAGGAGGATTCTTCTGGAGGGAGTTTGAGACCACATAGTCTCGAGTCTCCATGGGAAGGAGACACCGTTCTCAAAGTGGAAAACATTGAAGGATCTATATCAGAACAACAACGATCAGAGGAAGTTGGCGCTAAAAGACAAGCTTCGGAAAATCAAGTGTGAAAAGGGCGACATGATCTCTACATATCTGAACAAGCTCACCACCTACAGGGATGATCTTGGAAGTATAGGGATCACAACAGCCAATGATGACATGGTAAGTCTTGCTCTCCTCGGTCTTCCTAAGAGGTGGCATAGCTACCAAGACTCGGTAAATGGAAGAGAGAAATTGCCAGATTGGGAACGACTTTGATCGGATTTGATGCAGGAGGAGATAAGAAGAGGCACCAGAGATGGATCTTCATCAAAGCAAGATGATGAAAAAAATCTAGCCTTAGCAAGTAAGATGAGGAAAGGGAAAGGGAAGGCATCCCATTCCAAATCCAGTTCTTCCCATGGTGGGAAGAAGATTGACAAATCAAAAGTGAGATGCTTTCATTGTCATGAGGTAGGCCATTATGCTACGAATTGTCCATAGAAGAAATCCAAAAAGGGATCCTCGAAGGGATCAGATGGTGAGGCACTAGTCTCACAGTTCGAATCGGATTTCACCCTCATCGCATGCATGGTTTCATCGATGGTGGGGTGTATTTGGTACCTGGACAGTGGAGCTTCATTCCAAATGACCGGTGACAAGAATCTTTTGAGTACCTTGGAGGAGAAGGACCTCTAGATGTGCATCGAGATGGGCAATGATGGAAAGTACAGTGTTTCAGGTGAAGGTACGGTTGTGTTTCAGAGGGAGCATGGAGCTCCTCTCACCCTGACTGATGTAAAGTATGTGCCAGGTCTGAAGAAGAATCTTGTGTTCGTCGCTATGCTGGAAGACAAAGGCTATGATGTAGTCTTTAGTAAAGGAAAGGCATTCCTGAGGCATATCGGCACTGAACAGACCAAGAGGATTTGGATTCAAGTAAATAATCTCTACAAGCTAGAGGTAGACGACTGTGTTGCATTGAGTTCCAAAGCAGAGTTGGTGTAGAGCCAAGATGTTGGCGAGCTATGGCATAGAAGATTGGGCCACTTGCACCATGGGGCCTTGAAGATCATGCAATAGATTTCTACTGGACTTCCCAAGGGAAAACTGGAGCAAATGGATACATGCAAAGGTTGTACCTTGGGTAAGTATGCAAAATATTCCTTTTAGGATCAAGACAGTAGAGCTGGAGAAATCCTGGAGTGAGTTCATACAAATGTGTGTGGACCATTCTCTACAGCCTCCACCGCTAAACAAAGGTACTATGTTATTTTTATTGATGATTTTTCTCGTAGATGTTGGATCTACTTTATGCAGAAAAAGGATCAAACCTTCTCAAGGTTTTATGAGTTCAAAGCCTTGGCAAAGAAAGAATCTGGAAAGGAAATAAGGGCCTTGCAAAGCGACAATGGTGGAGAGTATGTCTCCCAACAGTTTAAGGACTTCTATGCAGTAGAAGGAATTAAACGAGAGTTGATGACACCCCATAACCCACAACAGAATGGGGTGGCCGAAAGGAAGAACAGATCGATTGTGGGAGCAACTCGAGCGATGTTGCATGACCGAAGCCTACCACTTCATTTGTGGGCTAAGGCATGAAATACAACAATATACTTGCAGAATAGAAGACCACATCGTATACTGGGAATGAAGACACCAATGGAGGCCTTCTCTGGGAAGAGACCAGATGTGAGTCACTTCAAGATCTTTGGATCATCGGTTTATTTCCATGTGACCAAAGATGCCCAGAAGAAGCTAGATACAACAGCTGAGTTGGGGATACTTGTGGGGTACACTAATACACCCCACAACTATTGGGTGTTCTTGCCTATCAGTCAGAGGACAGTGGTAGGCAGAGATCTAAAGTTCGACGAGCAGAAATTCATGTGAGTATGACTTGAGAGGGAGCTCAAGTTGCATGCAGAGGAGGAACTTTTGGTTCCTAAGGAGGAGGAGCCTCAGACTGATGCGAAGCAACCGCATGCAGAGGATCTAGGAGTGGATACATCCACTCATGTAGAGTCTTCCAGAGATGGGCGGAAATGCTCAAGGGAAGCTGACAAGTTGATGCTGGATGTGAGAGAGAATGTGGGACAACCATCTTCTCAGCACAGATAGAGGAGGTCACTCGAGCGGTACACTGGTTACATGGCCTTGGTTGGGGAGTGTGTAGAGACCGAACCTTCTTCATTCAAGGAAGCAGTGCAGCAACTAGTCTGGGTTGATGCAATGGTGGAGGAGGACGACTCCATCGTTTGGAACAATGTTTGGGCTGTTGTCCCAAGACCGGAGGACAAGTCAGCAGTGAGTTCTCGATGGCTTTACAAGGTAAAGCAAGAAGCTGATGGGAGTGTTGAGAAATATAAGGCAAGGTTTGTTGCCCGTGGTTTCTCACAGGTTGAGGGGATCGACTACAATGAGACTTTTGCTCCTATAGTAAGGTACTCATCTATCAGATCGATGTTGGCACTATCAGCGCAGATGGGTTGGAAGATCCATCAGATGGATGTGAATATTGCGTTCCTCAATGGCAATATTGAGGAAGAGGTGTACATTGAGAAACCAGAAGGTTTTGAGACCTTCAATCGTGAGTCGCATGTGTGCCGACTCAAGAGAGCTTTGTACGGGCTGAAGCAAGCACCTCGTGCTTGGTACACCAGGATCGATAGTTATTTCACCGGGTTGGGCTTCACAAAGAGTGAAGTGGATGTGAACCTTTACCACATCATGGTAGAAGGTAAGCCATTGATCATTGTTCTTTATGTTGATGATCTGATATTGACAAGTGATGATCAGTTGATCAAGTCTTGCAACGAGGACCTTGCAAGAGAGTTCGAGATGAAAGACATGGGTCTTATGCACTACTTTCTAGGCATGGTGTAGAAATTTTGAATAATTTAACACATATTCACAGAGATTATCCCGATCATACAATTATAAGCGGAACATGTATAATACATAATCTCCTCTACGTTGATCATCAATTTACAGAAGCAGAAACATTCACAGGCACACATAGAAGCATCAATCAAACTCATAAACACAGTATGTATCCCGGGGAAAGCATCTTGCTAAAAACCCCACACTATCTGTATATTATATTGATTGAATCATGTAACATTACAAAGTACAATGCTTATCACAAGCAATCCAGTACCAGCTCCACCTATTACACACAATACAGCTCAGATTTGATCTCCAAATATCCCCCGCTGCTTGCCTGCCTCCACTGCTCAATACCTGCTCAAGAACTGATGAGAATGGCTTCCCAAACTCGTTTTTCACTTGCAAAATAGTCACTCACTCTTTGTGGACGTGAGAAAAGGCTAAAATGTGGGCCAAATACGTGAGCAAACTCATTGGCATACTCAATCCCTTGATTGTGCAAGATCTGATGCACAACTATAGTCACAACTGATAGCAATCTGATTCTCTACCACTTGTCCCTGTTGAACTGAACATGCACTGACATGCAACTGAGTTAACTGATGTATTCATTAGTTTTATTATGAGTTAATAATTAGTTTAACAACTCATCATTAGTCTATCTTCAGTTAGACTAAATACAACTAGTTTAACTAAGTCAGACTGAACACAACTCCATCAACTGTACCTCCAGTCCACTAAACTCAACTCACTTGAGTTCTAACTGAAGTCATGCATGCAAAAACTCAACTGACTCATAAGAAAAGCGTATTTCCTTCTGACAGCTGCATGTGCCACCTCTGTAGCTCAAACTGAAGTGCTCCAAGAGAATAAGATCAAGTTTATAGTCCAAATATTATTGTGAGATAATAATATTTGACTTTTCTATTTTTGACAGCCAGTCTAAAAATAGACTTTGATCACTCACACTTTCATCAAAAATAGAAGTCCATCTATTTTTCCCAACTTGATCAATCATCCATAAACATAGACATGATCCATATGTCTAAAAATAGACATAGTCTAAAAATAGTCTTGCGCCAAATATAGCCTGCGGGCCCACTTAGTGAAGGCGACTCTTTTCACTAAGCTCCATCATCTTGTTGCAATCTCAACAAGAATTTCTTGTTGCACATTTTTCAACACTCCCTCTCAACAAGAAAGGCTTCCTCTCAAACCCGATCCTGTAACTCTGGAATGTTCTCCATGCAACACATCTGGCCGGTCCACTTTCTCTGTCATCAAAGTCTCTGACTGCTATTGCCTCTGTCGACTGAAACTCTGCATCTCTGTGCTCTTCCGTATCTGACTGCTCTAGCCTCTGTCACTTTGATCTCTGACTGCATCCGTGCTGCTGCTGGTTCTATCTCCCAGCATTGCATCCGCACTGCACCTCCCAACTGACCTCCCTGTTGGGATAGAAACATCCTCTGATGCTGAAGCTCTACCTGCTGCTGACAAGTGCTCCCTCTCTGACATCTGCGCTACTACAACATCTCCATGCATCTCGCACCATTTCACACCTCTCTGTGCCACCTAGCACTATGCAAAACACTTGTGCCTCTCGCATTGCTACAGCCTGCTAGCTATGTGTTGTCCTGGGATTCCCTGCACTGTCGCTCTCTCTGCCGCTCCAACCACATCTGTCTCTACCCAATCAGTCAGTTCCTGCTACTACGTATCGGGGCTCCCGTAGCAAGGTCTCATCCAAGAGGTTGGGTACCTCAAGGATCTTGCCCCTCCTCCTTGGGATGACCAATCCACATCACCCCACCTCCTACCTGGAGGTATGGATGCATGCGATCCCTCAGCCCACCTGGCTTGAAGTTTCCCCCTACTGGAGGTCTCTGGATGAGTAGATGTCTCTACTCGATCTCCTCTCAGCTTCCCCTGTTGTGGCTCCTCCACAACCTCCTGAAGCTGCTGCACCAATCGTGGCTCCTCCACAATCGTCTGAGACTTCTTCTGGCTCTGCATGTTGAGAGGTAATATACGCTCCCTCTCAACCACCAAGTCTCCATCAGTTGCCTCGCTGCTCAAGGCTTTGCATGCATCTTGAACCTTAAGAGCATACAGGTTCCTGACCCATGAACCAATCTCATGACAACGAAAGCATCGCACCTTCGACTTGTCAACTTTCTTCCCATCACTGGAAGAACAAGATTCGAAAAGAGAAACCTTCTCCTTCCCCTTCTTCGCCTTACTCGCTAAGGCACAGTTCTCCTCATCATGCATAGATGAAGAACTGTCTCTGGTGCTCCGTCTAATCTCCTCCTGCATCAAATCCGACCATGGTCGTTCCCAATTTGGCAGTTTCTCCCTTCCATTCACCGAGTCCTGGTAGCTATGCCAACTCTTAGGAAGGTCAAGGAGTCCTAGACTCACCATCCTCATCATCAACAGTAACCCCCACACTTCCCAGCTCATCTCGACACTGAGTGAACCTCGTGAGATACTGGGGCATACTATCTCCATTCTCGAACTGAATGTTTCTGAGTTTTATCTCTTGCTTTGGAATTAAATTCGAATTCCACCAGCACAAAACTCAACTGCTTCCAATCTAGAATTCGTGAGAACAAAATATTTCTCGTACAGAGATTGACTGTATGGGCTTTCACCGGATATTTCACCTTCCAAAGGAAGGATGAATCCAGAGGCTACCTGGCCCGATTACAGGCTCTGCCTAGAGAAATAGAATGTAAACACTTCCTGAATAGTAGATCTGATGATCAATCCTCGCTTGATATCCTGTAAAAATCTCTTCTACAAATCAAGCAGCTCCGATACCATGTATAAATTTTGAATAATTTAACACATATTCACAGAGATGATCCCGATCATACAATTATAAGCGGAACATGTATAATACATAATCTCCTCTACGTTGATCATCAATTTACAGAAGCAGAAACATTCACAGGCACACATAGAAGCATCAATCAAACTCATAAACACAGTATGTATCCCGGGGAAAGCATCTTGCTAAAAACCCCACACTATCTGTATATTATATTGATTGAATCATGTAACATTACAAAGTACAATGCTTATCACAAGCAATCCAGTACTAGCTCCACCTATTACACACAATACAGCTCAGATTTGATCTCCAAATCTCCCCCGCTGCTTGCCTGCCTCCACTGCTCAATACCTGCTCAAGAACTGATGAGAATGGCTTCCCAAACTCGTTTTTCACCTGCAAAATAGTCACTCACTCTTTGTGGATGTGAGCAAAGGCTAAAATGTGGGCCAAATACGTGAACAAACTCATTGGCATACTCAATCCCTTGATTGTGCAAGATCTGATGCACAACTATAGTCACAACTGATAACAATCTGATTCTCTACCACTTGTCCCTGTTGAACTGAACATGCACTGACATCCAACTGAGTTAACTGATGTATTCATTAGTTGTATTATGAGTTAATAATTAGTTTAACAACTCATCATTAGTCTATCTGCAGTTAGACTAAATACAACTAGTTTAACTAAGTCAGACTGAACACAACTCCATCAACTGTACCTCCAGTCCACTAAACTCAACTCACTTGAGTTCTAACTGAAGTCATGCATGCAACAACTCAACTGACTCATAAGAAAAGCGTATTTCCTTCTGACAGCTGCATGTGCCACCTCTGTAGCTCAAACTGAAGTGCTCCAAGAGAATAAGATCAAGTTTATAGTCCAAATATTATTGTGAGATAACAATATTTGACTTTTCTATTTTTGACAGCCAGTCTAAAAATAGACTTTGATCACTCACACTGTGATCACTCACACTTTCATCAAATAAAAAATTCATTTTTTCCCAACTTGATTAATCATCCATAAACATAGACATGATCCATATGTCTAAAAATAGACTTGCGCCAAAAATAGTCTGCGGGCCCACTTAGTGAAGGCGACTCTTTTCACTAAGCTCCATCATCTTGTTGCAATCTCAACAAGAATTTCTTGTTGCACACTTTTCAACACATGGAAGTGTGGCAAAAGTATGGGGAAATGTTTGCGTATCAAGGCAAGTATGCCAATGAGATACTCAGGCGATTCCACATGGAGAAGTGCAAACCCATGCAGACTCCTCTAGCTGGTAACTGGAGGAAGGAGGATGCTACTTCAGGTGAGGTAGTAGCTGCTACTATTTATCGATAGCTTATGGGTTCATAATATATCTAGTGAGCACTATCAAAGAATCTCTATAACTCACTATCATATATCTCCATAGTTTTTGCATCTTTTTTCTTTTTGGCTTTCAATAACTTTACCTTCTATTATTCATATTGTTCATTGAATATTACATTATTTTTATGTTATTAATAACAAAAAAACAACTATGTAATTTGGCTAGCTAATATTTCTAATCTAGTTGAGCCAAGAGGCTCATTCTACAACCAGTATGAGGGGATGTGTAAGTATGCCATTGTGCCCCCTTAAAATAAAAATAAAAAATAAAAATTATGCTCTAAATAGAAAAATAATAATAGAATGAAAATTTCCACAACTATTCATATTTGAAGAAAATTGTGTATAGGATATAATTAAAAAAAATGAATATGATCTAAAGTAATCAGAAGTGTTAGATCTTATATTTAAAAAAAAAAATCAACCAAATATTTAGATAAAATATTTGAAGATCTATGTTAACTAATTTATGTCGGTATCAACTTTATATATATCTATATATAGAATTTTTTTTTTATTAAAATAAAATATTTTAATACTAATTAAGATTGATATATACTTAAAAATACATTAATAATAAAAAAATACTTTAATTTGAGTAATAAAATGTCTTTATGTACATGTATTTTAATGTCAATTATATATATAATATATATCATTTAAAAAAAATTATATATATATCATGAAAAAATAAATTTTCAAAGTGAAAAGTTTATTTAATTATATATATTTTATTTAACATTTAAAAATACAATTTAAATAATAAAAAATAACATTATATCTCTCGATTCATTGTATATAATACATCCATACTTATATATATTTAATCTCTCTACTCATAATACATCCTACTTAATATATATTTAATCTCTCCGCTCATAATACATCCGTACTTAAAATGTATCTATCATGGTGTAACCACTCTTACTTAATTTGACTAATTATTTTTCCTTATTAATTAAATAAAAATTATAGAATATTCAGTGAACAACATTCAAAAACAACACAATAAACACAACGCGATAGACAACGCAATAAACAGACTCACCCCTCATTACAGGGAATTATTGTTTGCCCACAATTCAATGCACCATTGAAATAGGGTGCACAAGTGCATGCAGTACGTATTAGTTTTTTTTTTATTGATGAGACTGATGGACCTAGAACTCCAATGACAAATGGACTGTTTCAACACGCAGTCCTTGCTTTTTATTCCAAATAAAAAGCACATGGATGCTTCTGTCGCGGTCCAGAACCAGAAAAATGGAGAATACGCCGACAGCGCAGACATGTATTCTGTACAGACTGGATTGCACGATACCAGCAATACTACTTTCAAGGGATTCACGGGATAAAAGTAATGCGCAAAGAAAAGGTGTTTTGCTCCCCATCTGACGCATCAGCCATTGGAATAGCGATGGATATAATTGATAAGCATTCCATTGAACCTATCCTGAGTTAAAGCATCCAGTGATTCTTTATACCGTGCAAGTGTGGATTATAGCTCAGAGTTGGTCCCAAAGATTCTGCGTTCTTTTCCAGAAGAGAAAAACAGAACACTCATATATTAAATAGGAATGTTTTACATATTCGTTGGATCTTTAACCATAAAGATTCTGCATGCTCAGCGGTCCAAATATCAACTGCACCCAATATATATATTTATATTTATATGTATGTGGTGATTATAAAGTTTAATAAATTACTTTAATATAATTTGATTGATAACGCATAGAAATAGTAAATAAAAAATTAATATTTTAATTATTTTTTAAATTGGATCATTGTAAAATTTTTTGTATTTTTATTGATTATAAATGTTATTTATTAGGATACAGATTATTGATTTTTTTTAAATTTAAATCTTAAAAAGGTGGATTTATGATTAGGATAAGACAGAGCAACAACTCATACATATGGGAAACAACCACTTCTAGAATAACACCTCAAAATACTCATTGACAACTTGTAATATATATGGAATACATGATATGCAAGCATTACTTCCAATATGCTTTGTTAATGTTTACATGGAAAATATTGAGAACACATCTAACTAGTCTTCATTAGCACTCACATCCATTCTAGAATCTTGCAAACATTGCTCTTTCACCACCATATTTTTGAGTTTTCACTTGACCTCCATTTAAAACATAATCACCTTTGACCATCGTTGATGAACATTGCAAGATCAACAATATTGACACATCGGCTCATCGGGGCTTTTGTGATAAGAGTCGTCTAGTAATGAACCAGCCTATAGACCAACCACCATCTCTCATATATTTCACTTTCGGCTATCCATCAGTTGCTAAGATGAGAGTCTAGATATTGAATGTGTTCAAAAGTTCATCAAACAACTTGACCTTACCAACACACAAGAATTAATGTTTCGAACACTAGGACTTCTAGTTTAAGAATCACTAACCCTTTTTATAACCAGAATTGAAACATTTCACAACTACAAACTTAGTAATCATCAAACTATCAGCTATCAATTAGGCATAGACAAGTCACCATGTCCCTCCTTAGCACAAGTCAAAATTTGTTCATTTGGTTCAATCTTTATCTTGGAGTTTTCTCGTCTTCACAAAGTAACATTTGTTAGAGTGGTCAATTCCAACAAACTTATACTCACATATTGAGTTGACCAGACTCAATATGTTTAAAATGCAAACTCCAAACTTTGAGATCAGAACAAGATTGCAACATCAACATTTGATGCAGAGATCTCTTCCCTGCAAAAGCAAAACATTGAGATATGCCTCCAATTTTAACACTTTTGACATATATCACTAGCCACTTGAAACTCCTTCGCACCAAATCTCAAGTCCAGATCCATGCAGCAGCATGTATAGTTCATAAGCTCAAATTTGCAGATTTATCATATGACAATGCACACAATTTTGACAAAACCATCTAGGCATGAATTTAACTCGTTTGTAGGTTCTGAGAAGATAAGCACAAACACAACTTTACAGATAGCGAGATAACGGAAGGATATGACTATGCTTGAAGAAGTTGTAAAGAAACAAACAAATCTACACACATAGGATCACAAAAAAAAGTCCACACACTAAAATAAACTCTCACACATCTATACTAATATGTACTGAAACAATAACACTCAGGATCCCTCACATATCCTTGGCCCCTCCCTTGAGGGGGTCAAGACATAACAGGCTTTGATACCATATTAGAAATAGAAAAAGAGAGAAAAATTACAGACAACACAAATGATTCTCATATTTTTATTGATCACAAAGGTTATATATATATATAGATAGGATACAAATTACTGAGCAAATCTAGATCCTAAGAAAGTGAATCTATGACTCGGACATGACACAACAACAACTCATACACATGGGAACCAACCACATCTAAAATAACACCTCATACTCACTCACAACTTATAATACACATGGAACACATGACATGGTAGCATTACTTCCAACATTTTATGGATACTATTTAGACATTTTATATATTTTGTGTACATGTATTTGAAAAACTATTAATTAAATTAAGTCATCGTTTTAATTTTGTGAAGCCTTGAGTTAGTGATTATGTGAATCAACATGGTTAAGAATAAATTATATTCATATTATTTTTCTGGTTAAGTAATTAAGAAGAAATTTAAGATTTTGCCTATTTTTAAAGACTATTTTATTTGATTAAGTAATTGAAATTTAAGAAAAAAAATTCATATAATTACATAATATACCTCTATAACCTTTCACATACTTGTTTTTCCTTTCACATGCTTACTTTTCTTTAAGACTCCATACTTTTCTTTCTTAAATTTATGAAAAAAAATTCCAAATATTATAAATGTTAATAAAAAAACAGCAAAGGCTAAAATAAACATAAATTATAACGTAATAAGCCATATAAATAATTAATAATAAATCAAATTTACTAACATATCAGATTTAATTAAAAAACTTAACCATAAATAATTAATAGTGCATCAAATTTAAATGAAAAAGTACCAAAAAAAAACTGTATATAACTTTAATTTATTAACAAAATTAAATGCATGAGGTTTATCTCAAATATAAATGAGAGTTTTCACTTTCTCACTATCACCATTTCCCCTTTTTCTTTACAAATAAAGACTCCTCACATATTTAAAAACTTTGTTTATATAGTATCAAAAATCATTATTGTATATTACCAATACCACCTTCAAATCCATAAATTTGCAATTAAAATCTCTAATATGCATTCGAGCTGACACCTTGGGTCACAACTCAAACTGGTGAATGAGAGTGGATGGCAGTTGAATTGTTGATATCGCGTGCCTTCCACGGGTTTATGTCATCTCAAATTTATGCCGTCCACGGGTGTGAAGCAACACCTTTTCCTTTAATATTTAAGATTGCAATCTAGAATACTACCTATGAGAGAGAGGGGTACAAAGTAACGTTGACGAGTGGGAATATGAAAATAAGTAAAATCAACATTTAAGTAAAATGCTATCAAATAAATTTAATTTGCATTTCTAACTGCAATATCTAAAAAATGTCGATCAGTTGCGTAAAACTATGATCCATTTTTTTTCACGTTGTATATATACTTGAAATCCATGAATGTGGTACAAATTTCAAATATCTTATGAAAGAATGTCCACGACATCATGTAACCACCAGAGCCATAACTCCATTCTTTGGACCTGGATCAAACAATCTTCATCCACCAAAGCTTGAATAGGTTTCAAATATGCAGAGTATGGCATGCTCTTGCCCAAAAAGACCTAAAAACTATATATAGCTGAAATATATAGTTGAAATATTATTAGGTTCAAGTACTTTCAACACAACATTTGGTAAAGTCCAAAGCTTCGCATGTAAGAAATTCATAAATCTAATGCATAAGTAGTTCATGTATAGGGAATGGTTTCACATTAAAATAGTCCATATCATCTTCTTTTAGTGGAAATCTTATAGGAAAATGGTCTACCCTAAACAATATCCTTTGTAGCATAGCCAAAGCCATGTCTTTTGAGGAACTGGAAGTCATTGAAATATCATGATCTCATCAGTAGCAAAGCTCAACAACACAACCAAATCATAAAATACCCAGCTCAAAGCTTAATGTTATATGCATCAATACATCCAAAGCATAAAATACCAAACTCAAAGCTTAACATTATATGCCTCTTAACGTGAGACATGGGACTCAAAAACTTCCCAAAAGGCGCTTGCATGTTGGGGTGTCCATCCTTTCAGATAACATACCATACCATGTCAATTTGGAGCACAAGATAAGAAACCAAGCGTTTTGGGCAATCCATGGAATTGCAAGGTGAAAAGCAACACCAAAATTGTTTTAGAAGCTCTCCCTGGAAGGTTTTCACACAAAAACTGAAGAAATAGCCTAAAAGTCATTACTATTATCAAAAAAAATATAAATTTGAAGCCTATTGAAAACAATAAACATTTCCCCCTTATATTTTCTCAAATTCCCAATTAATTTTGTGCATTTTCTAAAGATTAATGACATGTTCAAAGCCACTATTGATGAAAACACATTCCCAATTAATGGAAATTTCAAGCCGACAGGTAGTGAAACACATTCCATGAGAGATTTCCTTAGGAGCACAGACCAAAAATGACATTTTGAATATATGATCTAGATTAATTTAAGAAAACACTTATAAACTATCCATATGCCCTTCAAAATACAGGTTTTTAAGAGGCTCTAGAAACATCAATTGTTAAATGTTAAAATATGTTAAACATTCATACAATAACGACATTAATAATCTTGAAGCAACGAGATATAAGAAGTTATTGTGTTAAAGATGGTTCATCTGCCCACTTCATTGAAATGAAGAATGATTGTCAAGATTAGCCATCTCCCACCTTTAACACGACATTTTGTTGGATTTCAAACTAGCCAAGTTGTTTTGCTAGGTGTTTGGGATATTTCCACCCTTGAAAAAAACACAAAAAACATAAAAAGGCACATTTGTAGGTCTCCCCAATACCAAAATATGCTTCACAAAAACACTAATATAAGGCACCTACATACACAGAGATTTGAAAAGGAAAATAGTAACTATTGGTAATATTTGCGATATGGTCTCCCAACACTATTTCTTTTCATAAGCTGGAAAACCCTTTCGCATTGAATCCTGCTACTTGCCATCTTGTTTTTTGATCAAATGATTTTACCTTTTGAGAATTCTGAGGATGTGTGCAATTAATCGGCAATGGTTGAAAACAATATTAGATGAAAAGAGATGGCAATGGGTGAAAACATGTAACAAACACTGATACCAAACCTACTGACATGGAATGTCATGAGAGGAACACTTGTGGCTTTCATAACATTGATGTGCTAACAAAGTAATTTTGATATGTACGTGCCTCGAAAGAAATATTTTTAAAATAATGAGTTTACATATTACGTGGTGGATGACGAATCTATGAACAATACCCTAAGGAACAACGTCATAATAGAAGTCAATGAGAAATCATCTTAATCCCTCAAAATTTGTTCTATATCAGATAGTCTTAGATGATAAGATAGTGTACTTGATGAACCTTCTTTTGACCTTGAGCCAGGACACCACCAAAGGCACTACCTCTCCTTGTCCTTAACAAATCTTGGGCTAGAGTTTTGACATTTTCCTTGCAGTTGCGCCTGATATTCTCCCTACACTTCTTAGATCAAAATAACAAAAAACAATTTACAATGTCTTTTCATAGGGGTTACAACTTTTAAAATATGAAAAACATTGAGAATCAATGGAAAACCTCAAACCTCTAAAGGTAAATGTTGATTTCTAGTAGCATCGGATGTTCTTTGAGCCTCAAAATTTGCAAGGAGGCTAGGAAATGAGTATTCTAGAATACCCAGAAATCATTTTGGGAAATTCCACATGGAGATAGTTTTATTAAAATAATTAATTATTTTTAATGGATGCCTAAGTCTAAACTTAGGAAATTAAAATAATTAAAGGGTATTAATTAAACTGGGGGTGAAACTTCTAGAAGAAGACGAGGATCAAGCCAAAATTATATGAGCCATTGATTAGAATCTAATCTGGGTCGTTGATTGGTCAACGATAGGATTATAAGAAGAGGCTTGATGGGCATTTGAAAAACACATCGGGTGAGAGATCAAAGATCGATTTTCTCAAGAGAGCAGTGCGAAAGTTCCTGGAGAAGTTGATCGAGGAAATTTATTGTAGTGAGGGGTAGGGATAATTTTCCGGAAGAAGTTTTCGTGATTTGAAGAGTGCAACGTAGAAAGGGTAGATAGTAGTCCGGAGAAGCAGCATCGGGCCACCCAGAGGCAGCGTAGATCTACGTTGTGGCAGCATAGAGCTTCATAGGGAGTCTATATTTCTGTTGGGGAATAGTCGGGATCTAGTTCTAGATCTGGGGTGTAAGATCAGAAGGCCAGAGGGTTGAATTTTCCAACAAGCAGAGGATCGAGAGGAGGTGTAGCACAATCCCAGCAGTAGTGACACAATACTGCATAGAGATTGCACAGAGGCTCATCTCCAACGCAGATCAATGTCAGATTTCCTAGTGATAAGGTGAGATCATCTCACTATCTTTTGTCCAGTTAGATTTGTGTATAAGATTTCCAGTTTAGGAATCTGAAGAATTGTACTAAAAAATTACTGCATAATAATTCAAACCCTCAGCTGTTGCACCGGTTTTCCCACATTGGGTTTTTCTAGGGACATTGGTCCAAAAATAATGGTGTCACTTGAGTGTGTTATTTATTTCTTTCTCAGATTCTTGTTACCGCATCTTATTTAAAGTTGTGAAGCTTGCAGTTGTAGTTACTTGGATATTTACAATAGAACACAATAAATAACTTGCATGGATTAACAAGTAAGAGAAGTAATTTCAGTTTGTTGATGTAGTGATTCGAGGCTTCTCAAATTTTTACATGGTATCAGATTGCACGTGAAGCAAGAGAGCAGACCGGAAGAGCCCAACGTTGAAGAGAAGGAGGGAGATCGAAGTGTTGCGTAGGAAACAGATCGAATCCCCAGATGGATTGTGTAGTCCAGGCCATGAGGGAAAGAGTCTCGAGAAAAATCTCTCTCTAAGTGAGTTGACAGATAGGTAAGATTTCTAGATCAAGATTTGTGAGCGGCAGAGGGAGCAACGCAGAGCAGTCTTCAGGTGAGACACAGTTTTCTATAGTAGTTGCTGGGGTAGAAAAACGTCAGAAGAAGGAAGGAGACACTTTTTGAGGTAAATTCTTCCTCAAAGAATTCTGAGCCAGGGAATTCGATTTCTCAATTGCTAAGCAGTTGTAGAGAGGAGCAGATATACTAACTCTAGTAGGGAGTGTGTAGGCCATCCTAGTAGCAACACATAGAAGAGAGGAGGCAATTCAACATGTTATTGGCAGAGATGGAAGCTAACGGGCTAAGAGATCAAGATCGGTTGGACGGAGCATCCAACTATGTGATCTGGAAGGTTATGATCTCATTCCTTCTGGATGAGAATGATCTCAAGATTTATGTCGATAGTGTGGCAGTTGAACCTACAGATGTGGTTCCACTCAAGAAGTACAAGGCTGAAATGGCGAAGGTCAATAAGTTGATCCTCAATGGAGTGAGGTATCATGTTGTATGTCACATTGTTGGCAAAGGGACTACCAAGGAGATGTGGGATGCCTTGGCTACGTTGTATCAAGGATCTTTCCAGCAACGAAAGATTTACTTGGAGGAGAAAATGAGATATGTGAGGATGCAGAAGAGGGAATGCATTGATCCGCTCCTATTGAAGCTTCATGAAGTCCGAGATCAGTTGGTAGTTGTAGGGTCATCGCCTCAGCCTACAGAGACGGTGAGGCTAGCCTTGAGTTTAATCTCAAAAGAATGGCAAGTATTTGTCCAGAGTATCTTGGGCAGAGAGAAATTGTCGGATTGGGAAGGGATGTGGGCCTCTCTTCAACAGGAGAGATGAGGTGAGACTTAGTCAAGTGAAAACTTGATAGCAACAACAATAGTGGAATGAAGCCCAAGGAGGAGGAGAGAATGTAGCCCTTGCATCAAAGGGGAAGTAGGAGTAGTGGAAGTGGAAGAACGATGTCTCAAAGATCAAATGTTTTTGGTGTCGTGAATTTGGTCACTAAGATACAAGATGTCCTCTCAAGAAGGACAAGGACAAGAAACATGATACGTAGGCTGCAACTGCAAAGGTCGAGGAGGAGGAGTTTTCCATGATTGCCTAGATATCTCCAAGGGAGAGGTGGGGTGATCTAGTACTATAGTTTGAAAGAACTACAGATGGGCAGGATCCTTGAGGAGTCCACCTCTTGGATCAATACCTTGCTATGGGAGCCCATTTCAGAAATAGCAGGATGGACTAGTGTCCGTTGGTGCAGAGGAGTGTCAGAGTGACAGTTATAGTGGCTAGGAGCGCTAGAGATTGAGCAACGTAGAGCAAATTTGGAAGCAGTGCAATTGGCACAGTGCATAGTCAACAACAACGCAAAGGCTTTAGAGGGTCAGCGCAGAGACTAGCGACAATGAGAACCCCAGCAACAGATGCATCATGCTAAACACATGTTCAGTATTTTGGATGTTTTTTCATTTCAATTGTTCTGGTTGTAACAACATCAGTTGAAGAAGGTTGCAGTGCAATGCAGTTGGCAGCAACATGCAGAGTCAGCAACAACACGGATGCAGCATTTGTGCAATAGTTGGTGGGTAGTGATGTCAGACATCAACAACGCTGAGGGAAATGTTACAGAGTCAAAATGATGCTTCAGCAGGTTGCATTACTAAAGCAAATTCCTTGCTAAGAGGGATTGTTGATTTCTGGTTGCATCGGATGTGCTCTAAGCCTCAAAATTTGCAGGAAGGCTAGGACACATGTATTCCAGAATACCCATAAATCGTTTTGGGAAATTCCGCCCAGAGACAATTTTATTTAAATAATTAATTATTTTTAATGGATGCCTAAGTATAAACTTATGAAATTAAAATAATTAAAGGGTATTAATTAAACTTGGGGTGAAACTTTAAGAAGAAAATGAGGATCAGGCCAAAATGATCTGAGTCATTGATTAAAAGCTAATCTGGGTTGTTGATTGATCAACGAGAGGATTATAAGAAGAGGCTTGATGGGAATTTGGAAAACACATCGGGTGAGAGATCAAAGATCGATTTTCTCAAGAGAGCAATGCAGCAGTTGTCGGAGAAGGTGATTGAGGAGATTTCTTGTAGTGAGGGGCAGGGATAATTTTCTAGAGAAAGTTTTCCTGATCCGGAGAGTGCAAGGTAGAGAGTGCAGAGAGTAGTCTGGAGAGACAACGTTGGGCCACGCAGAGGCAATGTAGAGCTATGTTGTGGTAGCACAGATCTTCAAAGTGAGTTTTTATTTCTGCTTGGGAACAATTGGGATCTAGTGTCGGAGCTAGGGTGTAAGACTGGAAGGAGAGAGGGTTAAAGTTTCCAGCGAACAGAGGATCGAGAGGACGTGCAGCATAGTCCCAGCAGTAATGACACAATAACTATGTGGGTGTGATGCAATACTACGCAGAGACTGCACAAAGACAACGCAAAGGCTCATCTCTAACACAGATCAGTCATGGATTTCCAAGTGACAGGGTGAGATCATCTCACTATCTTTCGTCCAGTTAGATCTTTGTATAGGATTTCCATTTTGGGCATATGAAGAATTGTACTAAAAAATTATTGCATAATAATTCAAACCCTCAGCTACCGCACCAGTTTTCTCACATTGGGTTTTTCCGGGGGCATTGGTCCAAAAATAATGGTGTCACTTGTGTGTGTTATTTCTTTCTTACTCAGATTCTTGTTTCTGCATATTATTTAAAGTTGTGAAGACTGTAGTTGTCATTACTTCAATATTTACAGTAGAACGCAGTAAATAACTTGCATGGATTAACAAGTAGGAGAAGTAATATCAATTTGTTGCAGTAGTGATTCGAGGTTTCTCAAATTTTCATAGTAAATCAGTGCAATTGTTTCACTGCCTCCTTTGTGGGTTCAATACCAAGGATTTAATTAAATATGCATCAGTCATCTTTAAAAGTTAAAACTATATTTCAACACTGAGAAATTGGGAAGACATATATGATAATGAATTCCAATTTTATACTAGTACAACCATAATTAGAATAGTAAAATTCGAGAATATCGTACTCAATTTCTTTGCATGTCTCTTACCAACGAAACCATATGAAGAGGAGGACAAAAATAATGATCTTGAATATGTTAATGCTTATGTATATAAACCCTACCATAATCTATTTGGTAACTTGTCAAAAGAATTCATCTTATTTCACATCTTAAATATCAAGAAAGGAATCATAGCAAAGATATTTACCTTCACATGTAAATATTGTGTTGGCCCTGAGATGGCGTTTGCATAGAAAGCATGCCTGGCCAAAGTGGGCAGCAATATGAATGTGGCTAGTCACCATCGTTGCTTCATGAGAAGCACCACCGTCTTCTGATAACTACTTGTAATTCTCCCAGAATTTTATAAAGAAAAAATTTTCGAAAGGAAGAGGAATAACCCCGAGCTCTCCTAAATCTAGCGTGTGCTTATTTCATCCTATGTCACCTAGTTTGATTTTGAATTCGAGTTCGATGACCTTGAAGTTCGATAAAAAATCGACGACAAAATTTTTTGGAATAAAATTCCACATTAAATTTGATATATATATATATATATATATATATTTGGGTGTGGAGCTTGATTATCTTCTGTATTCAAAGGTATCACTGCATTGGACCCTAGTTCGAAATGGGGCGGCAATGCCGTCCGTAAAATATTCGATGTGTTATCACTCAAATTTTCCCAGAAGTTGTAAGAAGGGGAAAGGGGTCCGAGGTAACCACAAACCAATCTGTATCTAGAGAGGGATCTCTCTTTAAGTTTTAGCTTTGTTTTTTGAAATATATTAGGCTAGTTGTGAAGTTTAGGAGTTTTGTTTGAGTTTGGGTGGTGAGATTCAATAGCAGAGGGGTAAGACTGAGTAGTTCAGGCCATTGGGCTAATGGAGTCAAAGAAGATGGCTTAACTAGATTAGGTTTCTTAACAAATGATGGTTTTACAGAGCAAGATGGTCAAATAGGGAACAAACAAAGATTTGGAATAAATGGAATGGTTTAAAAAGGGGTGAAGAGCAGTTACGAATCCTTCAACCTATTTGAAGGGGAAACTTGAATTGATTACTAATAAACAGTAGTTAAGTATTCTTTAATTAATATTCAAAGTGAACGAAATAGAAAACATGAGCAATCAAGGTTTCACTGTTTATTCTAATTCAGAAGAAAACATAAAGAATAATAACGATTGAAAACAAAGTGCAATCAAGCATATTCTGAATTACTCTCTTTCGTTTATCATTCAGATATGAAACATAAATGATATAAGAAATAAGGAAAACTTTAAAACACAGGGTATAGAGAACATATTGATCCGATGTTTGATTCAAGAAATCTGTGGAAAGTCCCTTGCATCAATTCTTTATCCAGCAAGTCATACAAAAGTTTGGTCCAATCAGCACTTTATTCCAAAATAACCAATATTATAGTAATGTATATGAATCCACCCAAAATACTTCAAATGGAGAAGTATTTATACTAATTTGTAAACTGAAATATCTTAAAAAAATATCAAGATTAGTTTCACAAATATCTCCAACTATTTACATTAATAGAAATTTAATAAAGGATATTCCAAACTAATGAATCTATTTGGCACTATGTTTATGGATTTATGGTGACAAATAAGAGAAATTCGAATTTGGTAGCAACCCTTAGTTGATGAGATATACAAGCGTATCTCAATCCGTAATAGATATGTAAAAATTGAAAGAGGTTTTTGTATATAGGAATGTTTTTGAGATAAACCTTTCTCAGTTTCCCAAAATTCATCTTCAGTTGTTCATAATATTCTCTGCAAACAGATGTCAAAAACAAGACTTTGCACAAACTGAAAAATAGGCTGTGAAGACATGCACTTATCTCCCTCTTGGTAATACCTGTGTAAAAAGTGAGAGATTTTTTTGTAGATGAGACTTTTGGGAACAAAAACCTCCTCCAGTTTCTCAAAATAATTCTTGGAGTGGCCACAATAGTTTCTGCAAAACTATGACTTAAACAAGAAATTTCTGAAGAATGTACCATTTCTATTCTGATTTCATCTTTTAACCTTAAATTCCTTTCAACTATTTTTCACTTTTACTTTGGATAAACTTCATTGTAGCTGGTGAAAGTGTTTTCATATTTTTTTAACCCTTAATGTCTTCATGTTTACTTTTACTGTTTACTGTTTACTTTTTACTTTTACCACTTTGTTTTTTCATCTGTCTTTACTTTGACATGAATTTGTATACTCTATTTTGTAACTGTCTTCCCTGTTGTTTATCTTCATGCTAGCTGATTTACTTGACTTGGTCTTCAATCTGATACTTTTTAATCCTGATACACTTTGACTGTTCTTTACTGTGTCCTTTTACCTTCACTGTATATTTTAGGTTTTTACTGTCTATTTCAACAGTAAATCGTTTAATTTCATGTTTCATCTGCTTGTCTTTTTAATGTATGTTTTATCTTCTATCTCTGTTTGAATAGATTTGATAAAAATCTTGGAGTAAATAGGTCTTATGACTAGTATTAAGACTGTTTATCCAAGGATGTGGTCTTCTGATCACCTGTAAAACAAAACAAATTGTTAAGAAAGCATTGGTTTGCAGGGGAGGTCGAAAAGGTTTCTTTTGGGCTTGAGAGGTTTGTGGAGTGAGTCCAGAATTCTTTTCGGGAGGTAAACCATGCTCGAATCGGTTAACAGAGGCTTCAGGTGGTGCAGCTAGGTTACAAAGGGTTTTACTGCACAATCAGGTGAAAATGAGCAACACTGGGGTTTTTGTGTTTAAATGGGTAAATGGTTGGTATTAGCGGGTGAAAGGATGAATGATGAGACATTTTGTCGTTTAGTAGAAGGTGGTAAGCGGTTTCTATTGCATCGCTTATGGGGAAGGGTGGTATTTAGCCTTAAGCCAGCGATTCCATAGATTACTCAATGCGTGGCGGAGGCACTGTACAAAAACCGCTTTGCGATCGCGCGCTAACGCATGGTCGCAAAGGGTCATACGATATGCATGACAGCCATTGGATCTGGGCGCATTGATCAGACGGCTATCGGGGCTTTGAAGTGACGGGGATATAATGGAGGCGGGCCCGATACATTTAAGGATTAATTAATCGCATCAGGGGTGGTGGGATTGGCTGGTGAGGTTATTAATTAACCATGAGGGTTAATTAATCCTGTTTATTGGAGCAGAGGGTCGAGGTTCTTAATGGGTTACTGATTAACTCATTAATCCTATTTTAAAACAGATTATGTTTATATTTTAACCCAAGGGGCGGGGTATTTAAAAATTTGGGGTTTTGTATAATATAATAATACAGGAGAGGGTAAAGTTGTTTTATTCGGGAATTTACATAATAATAACATTAGTGGTTAATATGACCAAATGAATGGGAAAGCGCTAAGTTTAATGTTTTCCGAAAATGCATTTCATCATACAACACTTATACCTTAGGCTAATGATATATGAGGATTTCATGTAGATAGAAAAGCTTTATAAAGGGAATGAGTGACTTTATGAAGGGGTGAATATTGATGAAGGGGATTTAAGTGCTTTAGGTATTTCAAATTATTGGGCCGAGGGTCTGGTCCCTCCAAAAGTCAGAGAAATGCTCTGAGCCCCCCTAACTTGTTTATAGGTACCTTTAGCACTTAGGGGAAATTAGTGAATTTTTTGGGAAAAATGGAGTAAGGAAGTTAATTAGTTTGACTTTGTCTCCTTGATGTGTTGTCTCCAATGTGAGTTGTGCTTTGTCCAAGTGATGAAAGAAAAATATTTAAGCATTAAACTTAACCATTCACCACACATTTATTCTACAACCATCATCTACTTACCCTACCTACTTTATCCTAGCATTTTTACTTCTTTATTAGGGTGCACTTAAACTAGCAAACCCTTATCACACTTTATTTTTTTTACATGTAGATATCTATCTAAGTCTAGCCTTATTTCATCCAAGGGCTTAGATTAAACTGTTGAGCTTCTTTTATTCACTCTACCTATCTACTTATCTGCCAAGATTAAACAGTTTGGTCATATTTTATTCTCTACTTCTAAAACATGAAATTCAAATATGAACTAGCCAAGCTTAAGTTGTTTGAATATTCATCAATTGTGGCATAAGTTAACAAGCTGCACACAATTTTTTATTGTACAAGAGTAAAAAGTAGTGGCATTTAGGCTTGCACAATTTCCTTGGTTTTTCTTTTTGGTGGGGTTCATTTTTTTTTCACTTTTTTGACCATCTTATTCTTTTTACCCTTTGATTTTTCTTTTAGGGTATACCCTCTTTACATTTTTTAAATTTTTTTATTTTTTGATAATATGGAAAACCTTTGCAACAAGTAAAGGTATGAACATATTACATAGCCCATCAATCAATCATGAAATATGACAGCTATTGGTATAGAAGCATAACACTGGCTCCACTTGGGGATGGCTTTTCCTGGTGTAAAGTCAAGAACAGCAAGTCATATGGCCTCTGAATGATTTTGACTGAACTATGAAATCTTCTTTTGCTTGTTGCTTTATTGTATGTATGACAGTGACACTTATGAAGCTTAGGGCTTTCTCTTCGGGCTTCAACTTCACAATCTGACCATCCAATCAACACCAAACCTTTATTCTTCCTTCTTGAATCCCACTTGAGCACCTTGTAACTTAGGTAGGAATCTTCAGTCTTGGTCTTTTTATCAAAAATCTTTTTAACCTTTTCCTGCACAACTTGAGATCTGACCTGAAACTAAAAGGTGCTGCAACCTTCAAACCAAATTAGTAAATCATCAAGATCTTAGGGCCTTTTGATTGGATTCAAATCTTTTAGGATTTATTTCATAATCTACTAAAAATTGAATTAAATCAAACTGAAATCCTACCTACTCTATATTATTGAAAATCAGGTTGAATTAAATAATACAAAAATGCCAATGAAGCCAATCAAGCAACTGCAGAAACAAATGAACTGCTTGACTGATTGTTAGTGAAATCAGAAGCATAATTTGATCATGTACCCACATAATCAAAATTGTGATATATAAAGGCCACTATTGATGTATTTGGTCCTTATAGAGAAAACATGTTAAAGAATTTGAGTTGAGAAGAACCTCCATATAATCTGCTATAGGATCAACAAAAGCATAAAGTGTGATAGTTTCTTCTGGGCCTTCATTGTCTAATTTATCAGTTGTATCCTCAATACTAAACCCTGCAACTACTTCTTCAGTCTTTCTCTTGAAAGCATAATCATCCTCAATCTGCAAATCAAAAGGTAGTACAATTTCCTCATGGTTTGGAGAAGGAAGATTTTGTAAGAATTCTTTAGGATCTCGAAAATTATATGACTGAATTTGAGAATGCAAAAGTTTAATTTCATTTTCATATTTTTCAACAACTAAATTAAGAAAACACATTTTAGTTTCATGAGAGTATTTTCTTATTTTGACAATTATAAACACAACTCTTAAAAAATCTTCATCAAGCTGAAATTTTGATAACTCATCCCTGAATTCATTTAAAATTTCATCAAATGAAAGATTTTCCACAAACCTGGTCATCCTGTCTCACTATTAATGCTTTGGAATATGGATTATTTGGTTGTGGAATTTCTCTGAAATTTGAAGCTCTGGATATTTGAACAATGGAGTCTTGATTGTTTGAGGCTTCTTGATTGGAAAATGATCATCAAAAGAGTCAGAAGAATGATGCTCAAATGTGCAAGGATATTTTATATTTACAATTTTAAAAAGAGAATAATTAAAAAATTAATCTAAAATCTTCTATAAAATACTATATGCATTTGAAAGACTTTCTTGATGAGAAAGAACATAATGTCTCGGATAACAATCCAATTTAAAGCTTGATCTTTTCACATAGTTCTTTCAGGTTCTTTCCTCTAATGGAGTCTTTATTGTAGAATTGATTTTGGAGTTGCTAGATGGATGATTTTAACCTCTGTGTGTCTGATCACTGTCCACCATCATAGATTAGATCTAAACCTGTAAAACAATTCTGAAGAAAAAGTTAGTTCTCCAGGAAGCCATATTTCAGATATTTTATCATTTTTTTTCTTTTTTTATGAATTTTCAAAACAACTTCTATGATTTATTTAAGAGGCTTTAGATATGAGATTTAAACTTTCTTAAAGATTTATTTGACATGAGGAATTGGTTGAATGTTTGGAAATTAGATGTTCAGTTCATAAACTAAATCGGAGATAGACTGAAGCAACATTCATCTAATATGCACTTGCAAAGAAAAAGCAGTGCAAAGGCTACTTGGCTAACTTCAGGCTCCGTCTGTAGTTTATAAAGCAAACAATAAAAACAAAGAAACAAACTATTTTTTCCCCAGCGAAGTCGCCACTATGTTATCACTTAGATTTTCCCAGAAGTTGTAAGAAGGGGAAAGGGGTCCGAGGTAACCACAAACCAATCTTTTAGATATAGAATCTAGCCAATCTATATCCAAAGAGGGCTCTCTCTTTAAGTTTTAGCTTTGTTTTGAAAGATATTAGGCTAGTTGTGAAGTTTAGGAGTTTTGTTTGAGTTTGGGTGGTGAGATTCAATAGCAGAGGGGTAAGACTGAGTAGTTTAGGCCATTGGGCTAATGGAGTCAAAGAAGATGGCTTAACTGGATTAGGTTTCTTAACAAAGGATGGTTTTACAGAGCAAGATGGTCAAATAGAGAACAAACAAAGATTTGGAATAAATTGAATGGTTTCAAAAGGGGTGAAGAGCAGTTAAGAATCCTTCAACCTATTTGAAGGGGAAACCTTTCCTAGACATAGGACATTTTGCATGGTGAATTCCTAGTTTTTGTTAAGTTTGGTTCTCTAATACTAAAGGATAGTTACCTTTAATCCTCCTCCTCAAACCTTCAAAATTTGAATCAACATAATAACCATAAATTTTCAGTCTTGCATTCTAAAGGTTAACCTTAATTGCATGGCGAGAAGGGGCCACATATACCTTCATGCATTAAACCCACTTTAGGGTTAATTGAATAGTAAAACATATGTATCTAATAATCAATGACATAATTAAATTTAAAATACTTTGGGTTATCTCCCTTACTAAGGCCCCTTAGCCTATTAAGCCCCTCATAGCCCACTATGTTTCTTCTTCTCTTTTGCAACCAGTAATGTCATTCATCATTTATTTACACAACATTGAATAGGGGATGAAAACTGGGGTATTAGAAGGCATATGCACAATTGTTTTGGCATTTTGAGATATATACATATGACTACTGGCGATGATGATAATGTGCGTTAAGGAGGACAATGAAAAATCAAGTGGGGGGGGATGTAATACCCCAGTTGTGCTCCTTAGTTTAGTATTACGTTGTGTACATGATGAATGATTATAAACTAACAAATTTAAATTCTAACCAAACATTGAATGTTAATAAAAAGTACATCACTAGTTGTGGAAGAGATGGACAAAAGAAGGGGAGATATGACTCCATAATAGGGAAATAAAAGGGAGTTTAGTAGGCTAAGGAAAGGAGTAAGAGATTTGACTTAAAGTCTTTATAAAACTTAATTATTATCCTTGATTAATAACTAATTACTATTTAGTTAAGGCATAAAGGGGATTAGTGCATGAAGGAGATATGTGTTGCTTTAATGCCATGTAACTAAAGATTTATTTTTTACCATGAAAGTGATTTTTTGTATGGGTATAGAAATTTCTAGAGGGGTGTTTGAATGTTGGGCACCATTCAAATTAGCAAAGAACTTGAACTATCAGAAGTTTGAATTACCCTACAAACAAACATTTGTTTGGGGAATTAGGAGACTTATCCCTAAGCAAACTTCCATGGGCATTTTTCATTCAAATTATGAGAAGTCCAAGCCACAAATTATGTGATAATGTGGTTGTCAATTGTTTTCATTGAGAAATTTGCTATAGTTGATAATCCTTGAAATTCCAACTATGATATTTCCTAGCTAATTTGTGCTAGAGCCTTTGAGGGAAGTGGGTAACTTGTGATGGATTATTGAACAAAGAAAGAGATCTAATTTCTTGGGTTGTGTAGACTAATGGGGAAGAGGATTGTGGATTGGAATCGTTATAAGTGTACATATCGATTCTAAACCTAGGAATTAAGTTGTGATACATAAAACTAGAGCCAACTACTAGAAGAATGCTCATTAATAAAGTTACATATTTTTTTAATATTCTATAATATTATGCTAGTGATATAGTTTTATGTTACAATGCATTACAACTTTTAGTAATATAGTTTTATGTTACCATGCATTACAACTTTTGTCTTAATAAATTTCACATAAAAAAATAGTTAATAATTAATATAAGTACTTTGGTTGTTACTTGGATAGATCTTTCTTATTTTATAAAGAATATGAAAATGTTAATCACATAGATAAAAGTTATTTAGAAGTATAAAAGTCTCTCTTGCTATTAGAGACTCCATTTTCCAATGTATGGGTATCATCCTTAAAGATATTTGGTTTCTTACAAAAATTATAGGTAACATATATCTATATATAAAATAATATTAAAAATTGTTTGTATTTATCTTCTCACATTTAAGAATATAATTTGATTATTATGAAATATTACCTTTTAGATACAATTTTATTTTTTTCTTATATTTTTTTTGGTGGATCTTTTCCTTCATAAAATTATAAAATATAATATTTAAGAAATTGTTTAAATGTTGTGACTTTTTAAATTTATTTAATGGCATATGGATACTTTTAAGTGAGATGTTTTTCTTTTCTAAAATTTATGAAAAAAAATATTTAAATTTTATTTTATAAATTCATTTTAATTATATATTAATTAATTTTAATAATGATTTAATTAATTTTAATTGCATGTGAAATTATATATTTACTTAAATAGAAGGAGGATAACTAAGTTAAGGGGAGAAGTTGTATATTAATAAATGTTTTGTGGTTTTATTAAATGTTTTATTTAATTTCTTTTAATTAAATTTTAATTTTATTATCAATAAAAAAAATTGTTGGCGCCCATGGGGCTTTGGATTGATGGTGAATGGGCGCGCTGTTAAAGCACTCCTTGTGATAGGTCACCGGTTCAAATCCCCTGTGGGTACTTAGGTTAATCTTAACTAGAGAAAAAAAAATAATAAAAAATGTTGGCATATTCTTGTTGTCTCCTTTACATCAATAGAGAGATTTTTAAAGTTCATCAGTTGTCATTTCAATAGATTGTGCTTAGCTCAAACAACAATTGATGCTTATGGACATTCATCAGCTCCCACTTAGTTATAGCCACTTATTAGATGATTAAAAAATATAATCCCTATTAAGTTAGTTGTTTGTGGTTCTTAAGTCATTCAACAATTGGTAGTTAGCTCAAGCATTAGCTAATGCTTATAGACATTCACCATGAGTCACTTAACCAATTATACTAGTGATATATGGTATCTTTATGTGGAACATTTTTCTGTTTTAAAAAAATATTTCATCATTTTATTTTGAACTTATTTTCTTTAAAAAAATAGTTAACTATTTTATTTTAAATCATATTTAAACAAGTTAAATCCAATTGCTTATGTATTATTATTTTTTTAAATTATATTTAAACAAGTTAAATCCAATTGCTTATGTATTATTATTTAGTTAAGTTGGGATTAAATTCTTAGCGAACAATTAAATTTATAAGAGTATAAATTTAACTATAAACATATACAACCCGACCACATTAAATATCTTATAAATTGAAAAATTGAGAAATATCGCTGGCCAATTTTTCATAAACAACCAGCATGCACTTTTACACGGAAAGGTCGTTCCTTGTTTCAGTATAAAAGCCTGCAAAGACCTTCAAATTATTAGAGGCGCATGTACTTGTACACGGAAAGACCGTTCTTTGTTTCCATATAAACATCTGCAAATCGTAAATAAAAGTCTGGTTAATGAAATGATGAGATTGAGGAATCTAGAATTCAATGACAAATGAACTGTTGCAACACGCAACCCTTGTAGTTGTTCCAAACTAAAAGCAAGTGGATGCTCCTATCTCTGTTCATTTCAGAAAAATGGAGAATAAGGCGTCAGCGCAGACGTGCATGCGATAGAGAGTGGAATGCACACTACCATCCATAGCTTATAAAAAGTAATATGTAAAGGAAAAAGTGTTTTGGTGTGTGACACAATTTAATTTATGTTGTACAATAAATACCATACAGTTGGGTTAGCTGCTTTTCTTCTTTTTCTTTTTATTAGCTATGTAATTTATGGTTAACAATAATAATTATCTAAGATTTTTTTTCAATGTAATTTTGTTTATTTTGATGCGTGAATAACATATATGTTTAGTTTTTAGTTGGTTGAAGCTTCCGTCAACTCATTTGGGAGTGTCATGAGGGGGTTCAATTTTTTTTCCAAGTCTATCAGGGTATACTTAACATAGTAGAGTCGGTTGGTGGGCCTTTTCTGGTGACTTTTCAATGCTTTCCATAATTATATAGAATTTTTACTTCAATCTAAAGAAGTAAAATAAAAGAAAATTAAGATATAAAACATCCTTACAAAATTTTTAGAGAAATTATTCGTCATTAAAAATAATGCTTGTTTTGACATCATCTCTATAATAAAATATTCTCCTTAAAGACATGCAACATCTTAATGTCATTGAACTACTTTCATGCAATTGGAGAATCCTCCTCTACCATGCCTCTGAAGTGAAGAATTTTCAGGTCAACATTCTCATTAATCCAATCCACTAAAATTTGAGAGTCCCCTACCAACTTGAAAGCTTTCACTAAAGCTAAAGGCAACCCACATATGCACCACTTCAGCAACAAGATTGTGTCTTTACCAATTCCCATTTTGAATTTCAACATCATATTTTCTGGGAAAGAAAAAAACAATTCTTGCTCCAAACTTGTTTCCTTAACTAGCACGGTCTTGTTTCCTTAACTAGCACGGTCAAAGAATCTCTATACCTCACTATCACATATCTCCATAGTTTTTGCATCTTTTTTCCTCTTGGCTTTCAATAACTTTACCTTCTATTATTCATATTGTTCATTGAATATTACATTATTTTTATGTGATTAATAACAAAAAAACAGATGTAATTTGGCTAGCTAATATTTCTAATCTAATTGAGCTAAGGGGCTCATTCTACAACCCAGTATGAGGGGATGTGTAAGTATGTCATTCTGCCCAAAATAAAATTAAAAATTAAAAATTATGCTCTAAATAGAAAAATAATAATAGAATGAAGATTTCCACAACTACTCATATTTGAAGAAAATTGTCGGAACCATGTATAGGATATAATAAAAAAAAATGAATATGATCTAAAGTAATTAGGAATGTCAGATCTTATATTTTTCAAAAAAAATCAACTAGATATTTAAATAAAATATTTGAAGATCTATGTTAATTAATTTATGTCGATATCAACTTTTTATATATATATATATATATATATATATATATATATATATATATATATATATTTATATATAGGAAAAAAATTGTTAAAAATAAAATATTTTAATGATTTGTATATAAAAATATTCAATGTGAGTTATTAATAAAATATTTTAATACTAATTAATATTGACATATACTTAAAAATACATTAATAATAATAAAAATACCTTATTTTGAGTAATAAAGTGTCTTTATGTACATGTATTTTAATGTCAATTATATATGTATTATATATCATTAAAAAAAAATGAGTATATATCATGAAAAAATAAGTTTTCACCTTGAAGAGTTTATTTAGTCTTGTTAGCTCTGCCACATATTTTGACATTTTGAGAATCAAATGCAAGCTTAGCCATATTGTCCATGTTCAAAAGAGAACTCGCACTAGTCATCTTCCTCCTTCTCCCTCACTCCGCTAACTCTCTCATAACCCCGCTGCCTCTGTTTTTCCTCCAAAACCCTGGATAAACACTTATTTCTCAAAGCCCTGAGTGCAAAGCCCAAGCCCCGTAAGTCTGTATTCACGTGACCACGCACTCCCATAATCCATCGCCACCCTCATTTGCATCCGTTGATCTCCGCCACTCCCATCTGACGGTCCCCTGTCACATTCGATAAAAAAACCAGCTCGATTGATTCCCCACCGTCCGATCACCCCCCATCACGATCGGATGACGTCCGCTCTCCCCGCGCCCGCGAAATAACACCGCGTTAATATGCGATGGATGGTGGTTTTCCCCTCCCCTCCACTGCCACACGTCATCCTTTAAATGGTATCGCATGCCACCACAGTTTACCACCTTATGCCCTGAGGCGATGCGATCAATACCACCTACCGCCAAAACCGCTCTCCCCACCTGATAAACTCCACATATCTTCGACGCCCAATGACCGTGGATCTGTCCGCCTGAGATCCAACGGCCTGCGCCCACTCCGCTTCCATATCTCTTGGTACTCCCTGCCAAGCAATCCCTGCTATCGATCCACCCAATCTAATGGCCGATATTACTCCTCCATCTGACTGTCCCACCCACTTTGCAGTTCACGTACCTTGATTGTTTCGAGCACCCGAAGGACGAAGGTGGCCAGTTACCAGTACCCGGCGCATTTTCTCCTCAACAACTACATTCCACGGACAGCATGGCCGAAAGGGAAAAAGACGGAGCCCGAGCAGGTGAATGCATTTAACAGTTATGGGATTTCATTCTACATGGCACTCCACCTGCCCGCTAGGATAGCAGAGCATCTGAGAAAATCAGATTTATTCACTGAAGCAAGTTAATGCACCAGAAACTCCATCAAGCAGTTAAAGCGGTTGGTGGTCAATTATGACCCCTCCATACTTAGAATGGCTGAGTGCCTTTGTAATGAAACTCTATATATACCCGGAAACAAGATGTAATCAGGGTTGATGGTTGTTGTTTTGATGTAAGGTTCAACTTCTGGAGACTGTAACTACTTTGATACTTGCAGCGTCTCGTCTTCATTTTCAGCTAATACAAGCTTCTTTTGTTGTTAATTGCTCACTTTCCATTTCTATTCTATTCCAGGTTGTGCTTGATATGCAGTTTTCCTGAATTCTTGATGTTTAGCATTAGAGGAGCTATCATCCTACCTCTGTGTTTAAACCTTGCATGTATCAATGAAGGTGTTATTCAGGTTTCTTTTCACTTAGTGATAGAGAGCTGTAATCCTGTCTGTATACTAAGGAATTAGATTTGCAGACCTCTTTACTGATTGCAGCCGGCCATCACAAGGTCTTGTGCATCTGCTAGTGTGGTCAGTATTTTCCATATTCATCCAATCTCTGAACTGTGAGTAATTGGTGGTCTAAAGCCTTGTAGTCTGGGGGTGTTCACGCATATTTGGAGTTAAGCATAGTAGAAGTGGTTATCTGGCTTGAACAAGCATCATCTCTTCCATTCATCCATTTGCAACAATAAGTTGAACCTGTAATGTTCCCGAGCATCTCCAAGCTACAACCTAGGAGAGATTCTTGGGGTGACAACATTAATTGGGGTTGTTGTCGGGGAGAGGAGATTGAAGCTCATCGTCCCTGAGAGAATGACACAGTTCCAGCTTTGATGATAGACAAAGTCTGGACACATTTCTGGTGGTAATCATCTATCTGGCGACTCTACTGGAGGATCAACCTTTGGCGACTCCACATTACAGTTCTGGCTTAGTTTGTGAGGCATACCAAAGAAATCCTCAGAAATCGCCAGCTGACCCAGCGCCTAACCCTGAGAAGATTGTTAAGCAGAGGAAAACCTCACAGAAAGGAGCATCAGGATCAGGTAAGCCAAAGAAATCTTATGTATCTCTTAAAGAGAATATTATAGCTGAGGATATACAGTTTGAAGACTTAGAGCCTAGCATTGTTAGTAAAGAAATACCTTCAGAGATTCATAAAGCTCCTTGTTCAGCCAGTTCCCCTTTGGATCTCAATCCAAAGAAAGCCTCCCATATAGTCCATCATATTCCTTTGTGTCTGTCATCTATTTCATTGCCTCCTACCATTCAGCCTGCCAGTATCCTTCCACCTATCCCAGTCATGGCAGGCCAGCAAGCTCCCACAAAGATGGAAAGAATCATAGCTGCTAGGTATGGACCCCTGGTCTTTCCTGTTCCTTTGAATGTCATGCCTACAGGGGAATACCATAAATATATGCCCAAGTTCACTGGTACAAAGGGAGTAACAGCTGAAGAACACCTTGAGTCCTTTTATAGCTATGCTCATAACCTAGATATTAGTGAAGATGATGTGTGGATGAGAGTGTTTGTCTAGAGCCTTGATGGTGAGGCTAGAAAGTGGTTCAGAGAATTGCCCCATAGGTCCATTGCAAACATTGAAGCATTAGATGATGTTTTTCTGAAGCACTAGGGAGATAAAAAGGACTTGCTATATTACCATACTGAGTTTGGTAACCTGAAGAGGGAAAATGGGGAATCATTGCCTGATTTTAATAAGAGATTCAACCGTATGTATAGTAAGATACCAGCTGAAGTAAAGCCTACCCCCACCTCTGCCAAACTCACTTATGCTAATGCTTTTGACTCTGACTTCTGCCTGCTTTTAAGAGAAAGAAGATGTGCCACTCTAGCTGAAATGCAGGATGCAACCCTAGAGGTAGAATCTAATATCATGGTTGCAGAAAAGCTCAAAAGTCACGCTGATAGAAGGAGGCAGAGAGGTGAGGCTTCTTCTTTCTCTGCTTCATCTTCAAAACCCAAATTAGATAAGATGACTAAAATGATAGAGTCATTGGCTGCTGAGATATCTAAGCTGAAAGTTGAGCAGAGCTCTGGAAAAGCAAGGCTACCAAACACATTTGCTCCAAGAAACCCAAATCCTTTCAGAAGAGCAAATGAACAATTGAAAATCATTCAAAGGGGTAAAGAGGCCCATGAAGGACAAAGAGTGAAGGCTCCCTTCCAGAACGTAGTCATGGAAGAGGAGAAAGTCGAAGAAGATGATGAAATTCATTGCATGGAAGATAAAGGCAGTGCTACCTTTTTTACATTGGATGCATATGAAGAATCATTACTCAAGGACCAAACTAATCAAGAGTGGGATAGAGAGGCTGTTTTGTAGACTGGTGAGCAGCAAAGATATAATTTGAGGTCAAAAGCAAACAATGTCAAGGAGAACCCTGCCCAAAGAGCTGTTGTCCCAACAGAGCAACAAAATATTAGACAGAAAAGACCAGCAGCTGATCCAATCATCCTCAAAGCACCAGCTCAAGAGGTAAGAGGTCCTGATAAGTCCCCTTCCCCTTTCAGTTTTGAGTCAGAAGTCCAGAAGTTAAAAATATATGTACCTCTGATAGAACTAGTAAAGAGTGAAGTTTTTAGAAAGCCTATCCTTGATGCTCTTGAGCTGAAAGCCTCACAAAACCCCACTGACTACATCAATTTGCAAGATGATAAGCCTGCAGTTGTGCTTAGCCCAATGATCGAACCTGCTGATGATAATTCTCCATAATTTTATGTCTCCTTGACCATTCATGACAAAACCCTCCACAATTTCCTGCTAGACACAGGGGCCAACCACAATTTGATGCCTAAAGCTGTCATGGAAGAGTTAGGCCTTAACATCACTAGACCATATCATGACTTATTCTCATTTGATTCAAGGAAGGTAAAATGCCTAGGATTAATCAAAGACCTAGCTATTACCCTAACTCAGTTGCCCATGAAGAGCATGATGATGGATACTGTGGTAGTAGATGTCCCTCCCAAGTTTGGCATGTTGTTGTCCAGAGGATGGATTAAGAGACTGGGTGGTACATTACAAAATGATTTATCTTATGCCACTGTCCCAGTTTTTTTAGGGGAAAGCAGGAGATTGTACAGAGAAGCACAGTTGGCCTACATCATCAGTGACGAGAAGAATCCTTCTAATCATCCCATATATGCTGTGGACACTGATTTTGGAGCTTGTATTCTCCAAATTGAAGAATCCCAGAAGGCCTCAATGCAAATCAAGAAATCAGTAGTCCAGGCTGAGGGAGAGCAAGGAAGTCTGGTTTGGGAGATGTTCTTTGATGGAGAATGTTCGAGGGAGACTGCAAGAGCCAAGGTGGTGCTAATATCTCCAAAACAAGAAAGCACGCATTTGTCTTTTAAACTGGCCTTCCAAGTTACCAACAATATAGCAGAGTATGAGGCTCTGATATTGGGCCTTAATGCAGCTAAGGACAGAGGAATCAGGAACATAAAGGTGTTCGGAGATGCTGATCTTATCATTCAGCAAGTGAATAAAATATTCCAAGCAAAGCACCCAAGGTTGAAATCATACAGAGATGAGGTATGGAGACTTAAAGATTCTTTTGATAGTTTTTGTATCTCATACATCCCTAGAGTAAAAAATCAGCTTGTTGATTCCCTTGCTGTGTCTGCCAGCATGTTTATTCCTCCCATGCCTCCCAGACTAGTTTATGAAGTTTAGATGAAATACAAACCATCCTTGCCTGATAATGTCCAGCATTGGAAAGTTTTTGAGGATGATGACGAGATAAATAGGTTCCTGCAAGTCATTGATGAATTTTCCAAAATGAAAATTGACCAAGAGAATGAAGCCTTGGAAGAAAACCCCTAGTCCTAGCTTAGAAACAGAATTGGTAAAGAAAGCATTGTCCAACTGCCCAGTAATCATATACCTAAGGGTCTAGTTCCATTATAAAATCTGTTTGACCAAAATGATGTGCCTTATAAGGCTGCCCAAAAAGAAGACCAATCTGCAGTCTGTAAGCATAATATAGGGAGTCCAAGACAACCAAGATATATAAATCTGTCCACCCATCTGTCTGCTGCCCAGAGTGCTAAATACTGCAATTTAATGAAGCAATTTGTTGATGTCTTTGCCTGGGAATTTAGTGACCTGAAACCATATGACAAAAAGATCATCCAACATAAAATTCCTTTACAGAAAGACACCATTCCTTTCAAGCAGAAGCTGACACCAATAAATCCTTTGCTCCATCTAATTGAAAAAAATTCAAAAATTATTGACTGCCAAAATCATAGTCCCTCTCAGATATTCAAAATGAGTAGCCAATTTGGTAGTGGTGAGGAAGAAAAGTGGAGAAATCAGGCTTTGCGTTGATTTCAAAAACTTAAACAAATACTCTAAGAAAGACAACTATCATCTACCCAAGATGGAGCATTTGTTGCAGAAAGTCTCAGGAGCCAAAGTGATGTCTTTCCTGGATGGATTTTCAGGGTATAATCAGGTTGTTGTACACCTAGATGACCAAGAAAAGACTGCATTCACCACTCCTTGGGGCACTTTTATGTATTCCAATATGACTTTTGGGTTGATGAATGCTGGAGCCACTTTTCAGAGAGTTATGGATATAGCATTTGTGGGAGAAAAGGATAATTTTGTACTTATCTACCTAGACAATATAACAGTGTACTCCAGTAGCCACCATGACCATTTGCAGCATTTGAAAAGGGTGTTCCTGAAGTGCAGAAGGTTTGGGATTTCAGTCAATCCTAAAAAGTCACAGTTTGCTTTAGAAGAAAGCAAGCTATTAGGACATATTGTTTCTGCCGCAGGTGTCAGAATTGACCTAGAAAAAGTAAGAGCAATACAGACTTTGTCTGTCCCAAGATCAAAGAAAGATATCCAGTCCTTTCTGGGCAAAATAAATTTTTTAAGGAGGTTTATCCCAAATTTTGCAGAACTTGTAAAGCATATTACCTCCATGTTGAGAAAGGGGTCGGAGATCAAATGGACTGATGCAACAAGAAGATTCTTTGAGTCCATTAAGAAAGCTATTATGGAAGCTCCCAGTTTAAGAAGTCCAGATTACAGCAAGGAGTTCCATATATTTTCGTTTGCCTCTGATGACACCCTTGCAACAATTTTATTGCAAGCAGATGAAGAAGGCTCGGAGCATCCAGTGGCTTTTTTCAGCAAAACATTAAGGGATGTTGAGTTGAAGTATGATATCATCTAAAAACAGGCATATGCTCTTATCAAGTCTTTGAAAGCTTTTAGAATTTACATTCTGCATTCCAAGATAATTGCATATGTACCCTCTGCTTCAATAAAAGATGTTCTAACGCAGCCTGATGCTAATGGAAGAAGGGCTAAATGGATTGCAAAGCTTATTGAATTTAACATAGAATTGAAGCCCACCAAACTGGTCAGAGGTCAGGGCCTTGCCAAACTGATGGTAGAAGAAAATTGCAGAATGCTGGACATAAATCTCATGAGCACGATTCCAGAGAATGGTCAGACAGAAGAAGAAACAACTGAACCAGGGAAAAATCAGTCATTGGCAGAAAATTTAGCTTCTTGTGATTGGTACTCTGCAATAGCTCAATTTTTGTTGAAGCTAGAAATCCCTCCAGGTCTTAGTTCAAGCCAAGCCAGAACTATTAAGCTCAGGGCAGCCAAATATTACATTCATGAAAATCTGCTCTACTGGAGGGACCCCTCGGGAATTCTTTTGAGGTGTCTGGAAAAAGAGCAATCCATTGAAGTCATGCAGCAATTTCATTCCAGCATGTGTGGGGGGCATCATTATTGGAAAACTACAGCCCACAAGATTCTCAGAGTTGGATACTATTGGTCCTCCTTGTTTTTTGATGTCTTTTCATTTGTTAAACCCTGTGACAGGTGCAAAAGATTTGAAGGGAAGCAGCAATTGAAGTCCCTGCCCTTAAAACCCATACATGCTAGTGGCCCTTTTTAGCAGTGGGGCTTGGATTTCATTGGAGAAATCAATCCACATTCCAGTGGCCAACACAAATGGATCTTAGTAGCCACAGATTACTTCACTAAATGGATTGAAGCAATCCCTACCAGAAACGCTGATCATAATGTGGTCATGAAGTTCTTGACGGAGAATATCTTCACCAGATTTGGTTGTCCACATAAATTGATCACAGACAATGCAGTAGCTTTCAAGGCAAAAGAATTGGTGGACATGTGTGACTCAATGGGCATTAAGCTGGTTCATTCCACCTCATATTACCCTCAAGGCAATGGTCTAGCAGAATCTTCCAACAAGAGCCTGATAAGGATAATGAAGAAGCTATTGGAAGACAACAACAAGAATTGGGATTCTAAGCTCAAATATGCGTTGTGGGCTGACAGAGTAACCACCAAGAAATCCACAGGGAATTCTCCATTCAAGCTGGTATATGGCACTGAGGCTGTATTCCCAATTCAGTTAACCCTCCCTGTGGAAAAGTTCTTGCAAGAAGAGCAGAAGGAGGAAGAGGACATGGCAAAAAGGATCACTGATATAGTAGAGGTACATCAAATAAGTCCGTGGAAAAAAAAAGGTACATCAAATCAGAGAACAGCTGGTTGAAAGATCTGCGGCACATCAGAAGAAGATCAAGGAAGCTTTTGACAGAAGAGCCAAAACAGATAATTTTCAGGTTGGAGATTTGGTTCTGAAGTGGGATGCACTGAAAGAGAAGAAAGGAAACCATGGGAAGTTTGACGCTTTCTGGACAGGGCCTTTTATCATTTCTCAGATCCAAGGGAACAATACCTTCATACTACAAAGTATGGGAGGGGAGACAGTTTTTGATGGCCCAGTTAATGGGTGGTTTTTGAAAATTTATGTTGCTTAAGGTCTTCTGGCCTTAAGGTTGTAAATATGTTATTTTATCAGTTTTAGTGTAGGCCCAGTTAGACTCCATGCCCAATGGAACACTAGGAAATTTTGCTAATTGGTTTTCACAAGAAAGGCAATGATCTGCAGTTCTTGAGACCTCACAGGGAGGATCTCATCCCCAGAAGGAGCCAGTGTTAGCTCTGCCACATATTTTGACATTTTGAGAATCAATTGCAATCTTAGCCGTATTGTCCATGTTCAAAAGAGAACTCGCACCAGTCATTTTCCTCCTTCTCTCTCACTCCGCTAAGTGTCTCATAACCCCATTGCCTCTGTTTTTCCTCCAAAACCCCGGATAAACACTTATTTCTCAAAGCTCTGAGCACAAAGCCCAAGCCCCGTAAGTCTGTATTCACGTGACCACGTGCTCCCATGATCCATCGACACCCTCATTTGCATCTGTTGATCTCCGCCACTCCCATCTAACAGTCCCCCATCACATCCGACAAAAAAACCAGCTCGATTGATTCCCCACCGTCCGATCACCCCCCATCACGATCGAATGGCATCCGCTCTCTCCGCACCCGCGAAATAATACCGCATTAATATGCAATGGATGGTGGTTTTCCTCTCCCCTCCACTGCCATGCGTCATCCTTTAAATGGTATCGCGCACCACCAATTTTACCACCTTATGCCCTAAGGCGATGCAATCAATACCACCTATTGCCAAAACCGCTCTCCCTGCCCGATAAACTCCACATATCTTCGACGCCTGATGACTGTGGATCTGTCCGCCCGAGATCCAACGGCCTGCGCCCACTCCACTTTCATATCTCCCGGTACTCCCTGCGCCCAATCTAACGACCGATATTACTCCTCCATCCGACTGTCCCACCTGCTTTGCAGCTCACGTACCTTAATTGTTTCGAGCACCCGAAGGATGAAGGTGGCCAGTTACCAGTACCCGGCGCATTTGCTCCTCAATGGCTACATTCCACGGACAGCATGGCCGAAAGGGAAAAAGATGGAGCCCGAGCAAGTGAATGCATTTAACATTTAGGGGGTTTTGTTCTACACGGCACTCCACCTGCCCACTAGGACAACAGAGCATTTGAGAAAATCGGATTTATTCACTGAAGCAAGTTAATGCACCAGAAACTCCATCAAGCAGTTAAAGCGGTTGGTGGTCAATTATGACCCCTGCATACTTAGAATGGTCGAGTGCCTTTGTAATGAAACTCTATATATACTCGGAAACAAGATATAATCAGGGTTGATGGTTGTTGTTTTGATGTAAGGTTCAACTTCTAGACATTGTAACTACTTTGATACTTGCAGCGTCTCATCTTCATTTTTAGCTAATACAAACTTCTTTTGCTATTAATTTCTCACTTTCCATTTCTATTCTATTCCAGGTTGTGCCTGATATGCAGTTTTCCTGAACTCTTGATGTTTAGCATTAGAGGAGTTTTCATCCTACCTCTGTGTTTAAACCTTGCATGTATCAGTGAATGTGTTGTTCAGGTTTCTTTTTACTTAATGACAGAGAGTTGTAATCATGTCTGTATACTAAGGAATTAGATTTGCAGACCTCTTCACTGGTTGCAGTCGGCGATCAAAAGGTCTTGTGCATCTGCTGGTGTGGTTAGTATTCTCCATATTCACCCAATCTCTGAACTGTGAGTAATTGTTGGTCTAAATCCTTGTAGTCTGGGGGTGTTCACGCATGTCTAGAGTTAAGCATAGTAGAATTGGTTATCTGGCTTGAACAAACATCATCTCTTCCATTCATCTATTTGCAACAATAAGTTGAACCTGTAATGTTCTTGAGCATCTCTGAGCTACAACCTAGAAGAGTTTCTTGGGATGATAACAAGTCTTATATATATTTTATTTAGCATTCAAAAATACGATTTAAATAATAGAAAATAATATTATATTTTACACTCTAAAAAACTTTACACTTGAAATTTGATCTCTACAATCATGATACATCCGTACTTCATATATTTCATCTCTCCACTCCATACATCAGTACTTAAAATATATCTATTCTAATCTGACCACTATTGTGTAATTTGGCTAGTTATTTTTTCTTATTAATTAAATAAAAATTATAGAATATTCAGTGAACAACCTTCAAAAACAACACAATAAACACAACGCGATAGATAACGCAACAAACAGACTCACCCCTCATTACAGGGAATTATTGTTTGCCCACAATTCACTACACCATTGCAATAGCGTGCATGTAATGACCCCCGTCAATTAACTTACACATTAATAAAAAAATTGTGCACATTTACACAATCCACCACCCTGCATGGTCCGGTACATAGTTGCTATTTCCAATTTAATGACATTGACACGCGGTAATCACAGAGAAGGTTCATGAATGGAATTATCTGGATTATTATAGTCATATTGGAAAGTATTCAGCGGAGGATAGGATATTTGTCTGCGGACATAAATGTCGTTGGATGCTTCTGGTCCACCTGTCCTATGGCATTTATGCGGGCTGACTAGATCACGTGATAATGGCTCCTTTGCCTTCGCACCCTCGGGTCTCTCCCCGCATCGACGGTGGAGATGGAAAGAAGTCCATCCGAGGGTGGATCTGGCTCGAGGCATTTCATTTGGGTTTATTGTTCCAATATGGTATTCCATGTCACATTTGGTTCGGCTCTGCACTACTCCAACCTCTGCGCAGCATCGAGCAGGCTCAGAGCCCTGACCTGTCAAGGGAGGGTTATCATTTTGCTACCTGGTCACGTTACCAGTTTGGCTTGAAACTGTTTCTTCCCACAGTCGAGGTCTTGGTAAGCGTTCTTTGTGTTACACAGTTATCTGTCTACTGTTACAGTTCATTGTGTTACTGCTCAGGTTTATGGGCTTTAACTCACAGCAGGCTTGTGTTGCTGCCTGTAGGCATGGATGTTTACTTCTTCTTTACATGTAAATCATATATGGGCGCGGATGCGGTCAACCTCACGCCGACTAACAGGTATGCTCCCTGTGCTCTATACATGTCTTATTAAATCGACCGCAAGTAATGAGGGTTCTTCTGAACCAGTAGAACTGCTTATTGCCTAAGTCGGCTAAAGAGGCCCTCTGACCAGCTCCTTACAGATTTTATTTCCTCTCCTGCGTAATGGAAGAGTATTGACGGGGTTTGAACCTGACGAATCCGCCCGGCTCACACAGGGTTATAGATCCTTCCTCGAGAGGGTTCCATTTCACTGTAGACTGTAATTTGGAACGAGCCTTCGAGCTCTGGTACATTATTGGTCATTGTAATGGGATTTTTGTTAAATAATTTTATTTGGGTCCTTGCCCTGGTGAAGTACTTGACTTCTGAGTTTACGGTTGGTTTGCGCCCAATGTAATTATGCAAGTACCAGGTTTTCTTTTATTCTCCACTAGTGGTTTGGTCTCTACTAGCCGAATTCTGTCATTATAATGGCTATTGCCTACCCTATATTTACAAACCCCTGTTTAATTTTATACGTTATGGGATTAAAAAGAATAGGCCACTGTAGTAGTGTACATCTTGCCATTATTTATGTGATATATGTTATAATGACTGTGCCATTGTAATAGTGTAAATCTTGCCATTATTTATATGTTGAATGTGGTTGTTCCACACCCTCCCGTTGCCTGCGGGTTTTGATTCATAATGCACAATATTCTATTTCTGTATTATAAGATGTTCAGTATAATGTGCTCCGCACGATAGCAAGGTTTCTTGGGTTTTCACCCAAGTTTTTTTAATTTCTTGGAATGATACAACAGCCTCTGCGTGCTGCAAATCTCAGGAGTATATCCATCTAGGCTATACCCTAATTTTGACCTCGTATTTACACTCTTTCTGAGCCAGTCGAATCTGTACGGGGTCGAGTCCTGTAGAGTTTTGTTTGTGGTCATTCTTTATTTATATCTATGAGTAATTTGCCTGAATTCTTATCTTGCTGTCTCCTAAGGATTTTGTATATGAACTAACCCTAGCTGTAAAGCCTACCTCTCCACGCAGGTGCGGTCATGCTGTTCAGAAATTTTTGTTTCTTTGTTTTATATGCATTCCGTTAGCTCCATTGTTTCAAGGTTCATATCTATACATTAAATTGTCTATATATTTTATCTTTGTGTTAAGCGTAATACCAGATTTAAAGAAAGAGATTCTGTTGTTTCCTTTCAGCAAAATGTTATTTCTTTTCTTTATTGCATGAGCCATTTTATAGACTCTATACTATAGTTTCATGATTCTGGTTTGCTATGGTTATACATACTGCAATTTCTCAAAGAGTCCTCGTAGATTCATCCTACAGTTACCTCTCGGCATTTTTAAGAAAACAAGTTTCAGATCTATTCACACGTGAGAACACTTTCATCAATATAAATTTCCATGGAAAAATAGTCCCTTTCCTACTCAGCTACCCATCCTGGTTTACTATAAGAAAACTTCCCTCACTCCCTTGTTCCACATTGCACACAGAATTCAAGGAGAATATAACAGAAACATTATGCAGACTTTTTTTAAAATAACACAGGACATAGCTCTTACATACCTGAGTCCTCTGACTGAAAGGTTGAATTCTTATTTACCTGGAATCCTCTATCTGATAATTGCTCCCAGCAGTTACCCGAATCAGGGTCTACTGTCTTCAATCCACCCAACCATGAGATTCGTCCTTCGGGACCCAAATCTCCCCCCTTGCTTCTTGCTGGACCGCAGTCTTCTGCAAGTGCTCAATAGCGAGCAGGGCTATCTGATCATTACCAGACTTAGCCACCAGATTTCTTTTTCTCTCTCTGCCTGTCTCTACAGCACAGACTAACCCCCCTTCCCCTCTCCTTTTCCTCAGGAAACCTTCCCAGTTAGGGGAGGTGGTTAGGGTTGCAGTTCACTGCAACTGTTTCCAAAATAGTAAATTCCAAAATAGTTAATAATGTCATATTCAGTTTTTTAACCACAGTAAATTCAAATATTTACATTTTTCCTGGGGCGTTACATCTCCCCCTCCTGAAATTGGACATTGTCCCGATGTCTATTGTCCAAGAACAGCTCCGGGTGAGCTTTTCTCATGAGCTCTTCATCTTCCCAAGTGGCCTCATCAGGCCCAAAGTGCTGCCATTGCACTTTAACTTGGGTAATAACTCGTTTCCGCAGCTGTACTTCTCTCCAGTCGAGAACTCTCAACGGCTCGACCAATACCTCTCCTTCCAGTTCGACCTGCACATGCAATATTCTAAATCAGTTTCTTATAAAGAAAACTTTTAGACGGATCTCTAGAAGTAATCCTCACCTGTATCTCCTGCCATCTGATCACATGTTTAGGGTCATAAACATATTTTTTTAATACAGAGACATGGAAGACATTGTGGACCCGGATGTGACTTGGCAGGGCGAGTTGGTAAGCCACCGGCCCAACTCTTGCCAAGACTTGGAATGGTCCACAATATCGGGGTGCCAACTTGGCACACCCGCTCCATTGCAGTGTACTCTTTCTGGCTTGGATCCTTACATACACATGGTCACCGACTTGGTATTCCTTGAACCTCCTCTTCCTGTCAACAAAGCTCTTTTGCCTATCCTGAGCAGCTTTTAAATTTGAGCATACCTTTTTCACCATATCCTCCATTTCCTTAAGCATTTCTGGTCCTAACCTTAATTTGTCTTCAGGTCCACCCCAGCTTGAGGGTGTACGGCATTTCCACCCGTATAGGACCTCAAAGGGGCTCATCTGTACCGACGTATGATACCCATTGTTGTATGCGAATTCAACCAAATGCAAATACTCCTCCCACTGCGTTGGTTGCTGCATTACATATGCTCTCAACATGTCCTCTACCACCTGGTTCACTCGCTCTGTTTGTCCATCGGTCTGGGGGTGATATGCTGTACTGAAGTTCAGCTGTGTCCCCAATTCCGCAAATAATGTCCTCCAAAAAGCCGACATGAATTTCACGTCACGATCTGAAATTATCTTCTTCGGGAGTCCATGCAATTTAAACACATTATGCATGAAGATATGGGCGATTTGTACAGCCCTGTAGGTGGATTGCACAAGTATAAAATGTGTTGCTTTACTCAACTTGTCTACCACCACCATAATAGAATCGTTATTCTTCTTTGTCCTAGGCAGCCCTGTTATGAAATCCATAGAGATGGTTTCCCATTTCCATTCCGGAATGGGTAAGGGTTGTAATAGCCCTGCTGGATGCTGATGCTCAGCTTTAATTTGTTGACACTTCAGACACCGTGCTAAATACTCAGCTACATTCTTCTTCATACCTGGCCAATAGTACTCTTTTCGAAGTGCCGTGATCATTTTCTGATACCCTGGATGTCCAGCATAGTGACTGCTGTGAAATTCGTCCAAAATTAGATTTTTAAGACTGTTTTGACTAGGTACATATAGCCTCTTTTTATAATACAACATTCCAGCATTATCTACTTCATATCCTTGCTGATTCTTCTCGCTGGTAAACTGTTGTACTTGTTGTTTTATCTGCTGGTATTCAGCATCTTGTTCTGCTGCCCTTTTTATCATTTCCTCGAAGGGACTTTTCCATTCGCTGAAGGAAATTTCGTACAAACATTGTACCTTCCGACTTAAGGCATCAGCCACCCGGTTTTCCCTTCCCTTCAAGTGTTTAATATCGAAGTCAAAACTGCTTAAGAAATCTGCCCATCGTGCTTGCCTCGCGTTTAAGGTGGGCTGGCTAAAGTAATTGGTCAGACTGTGGTGGTCTGTCATTAATAAAAAATTTCTCCCCATGAGATAATGTCGCCACATCTTCAACGCGTGTATGACGGCTGCCAGCTCTAAGTCATAGGCAGAATATTTTTGCTCATGCTCTTTGAGTTTCCTTGACTCATATGCTATTACTTTCCCTTCCTGCATCAACACACCTCCCACGCCCTCCTTTCTTGCATCAGTGCACACCACATAATCCTTATTAGGATCGGCTATGCTCAAAATGGGTGCGGTGGTGAGCAGATGCTTAAGCTGCTCAAAACTTCTCTGACATTCCGGGGTCCATTTGAATGCTCTTCCCTTTTTCTGTAGGGAGGTGATAGGGTACGCTACTCTGGAGAAGCCTTCTACAAAGCGTCTGTAATAACTGGCTAGTCCCATAAAGGACCTGATGTCTGCTACATCTTTCAGTACGGGCCACTCCATTATGGTCCTTATCTTTTCAGGGTCCACTGCGATCCCTTCTTTTGTGATTACATGGCCTAAATACTGTATTTCTTCCTTAAAGAAATCGCACTTGCTGAACTTAGCGTACAACTGGTGTTCTCGAAGGGTTTGTAGCACCAATCTGAGGTGCTCCTTGTGCTCTTCCTTAGTGCGAGAGTATATCAGTATATCATCGATAAATATCAGCGCAAATCTGTCCAAATATCGATGAAATACGTTGTTCATTAAGCACATGAAAGTTGCAGGGGCGTTGGTTAGCCCAAAGGGTAGCACCACAAACTCGTAATGCCCATACCTTGTTCTAAAAGTTGTTTTAGCGATGTCTTCCTCCTTAATCCTGATCTGGTGGTAACCTGATCGCAAGTCGATCTTGGAGAATACTGTTGCACCCTTCACCTGATCAAAAAGTTCATCAATCCGAGGTAGGGGATACTTATTTTTTATGGTCAGTTTGTTCAGCTGACGGTAATCTATACACATGCGAAGGGTCCCGTCTTTTTTCTTAACGAATAACACTGGGGCTCCCCACGGGGATACACTGGGGCGAATATAGTTTTTGTCCAATAGTTCCTGTAACTGCATTTTTAACTCTGTCAACTCAGGTACACTCATTCTATAGGGTGCTCGAGATACCGATGCTTCCCTGGTATCAATTCGATGGTAAAATCTATATCCCTCTTAGGCGGCAGTCCGGGAATCTCTTCTGGAAACACATCCGTAAATTCTTGTATTACATGGATGTTATCCAGCGTGGCTGTTTTATCCTTCGAATCAACGTAGCCCACTTGGATGGCGTAAATCTGACACCCCTTCCTAATGCATTTTGCTAACTGGGATGCAGTTATTGGCCGAACCTGCACTGGCCGCTTAATTCCTTGCATCTCTTGCCTAGCTCCAGTTTCATCCTTATAATAGATAATCTTTGTTTTGCAATCAACCAATGACCAATGTTTTTCTAACCAGTCCATACCGATCAGAACATCATATGAACCAAGGGGAAGCACATTTAAATCTGCCATTACTGGCTGTCCTGCTATTGTCAAAGAGCAGTCATTAACCTTTGCCAACACTCACCTCTTGGCCCCTATAGCCAGCTGTACTAGCCATGGATTCTTGTATTTAACATATTGCAGTTTACAATGTTCTACTACCTTTGGACTAATATAACTTAATGTGGCTCCAGGGTCAATTAAAACAGCTACAGTAAGGTCGGAAATTTTACCTTCAAATTCCACCATGGTCGGCTGGTACTCTGCCTGAAGATCATCCAGGGCTGCATTAATCCTCGGTATGCTATGTCCTACATCGCCGACAGTCGATGCTTCTTGGATTTGCGATAACTGTTCGGTCCCCTTTCGCTGTGGACAGTTTTTGACGTAGTGAGGCCCTCCACAGCCCCAACACTGAACTGGGGGTCTTGCTGTCCCTTCACTGTCCAATCTTGCAGGCTGCTCACTAATTCTGGACTCACTGGCTGGCTTGGATTTGAATGAGCTTCTCTGTATAGTTCTGTTGTTCTGTCCCTTGCCAATTCCCTTGCTTCCACCACTGCGATTCCCTTTACTGTTTCCAGCTAGCTTATTGCCTCTTTTCTCATTCCATCTTTTGCCTGAAGCTTCTCCTTTCTGTTAATTATGCTGGTAACAGATCCTGGCTTTATGGATAGCCTCGTCCATTGTCTTCAGATTGTCAAACTCAATCCTTTCCCATATATACAGTGGTAAACTGCTAACAAATCTTTGCACCTTAGCTTTTTCCTCTCTAATATAAGGCACATAACGAAGCAAGGAAGTAAAACGGGTGATAAATTCGTCCATGGTCTGCTGCCCCAACCGCAAGTCATGGAATTCTCTTGCCTTTTCGTCGTAGAAGCGCTCAGTCAGGTATCTTTCTTTGAAGCACCTTTGGAATTTTTCCCAAGTTATGGTCTGCTCAGTCACTCCCTTTACAATCTTAACTTCTTCCCACCACAAGGTAGCTTTTCCCTGTAGTTGGAAAATGGCCAGCCGTGCCTTAAGGTTGTGATCATACTCGTATAACTGGAAATATTTGTTCATATTAATTAACCATGCTTCAGCTGCTTCTTCCTGTTCCCCGTCAAAGTGCGGCGGTTTAATCTTACGAAACTCTCCTTGCAGCTCTATCCATTGCCTTTTTGAGGTCTGTTGTTCAGATGCATTGTCAGAACGTTCCTCCCTCTCTTCCGACCCTTCAGGTGCTGTATGATGGTTCTGTTCTTCTGACATTCTCTGTTGTTCCGCGCTGGGATTAGCTGGCCGCTGGTTCTGTCTGTCAGACAGGCTTTTTAGAATTCTTTCTTGCTCCATAGTTAGTCGTGCGTTATCTTCGCGTAACCGAGCCATTTCATTTTTCAGTTCCTGCACTGTCTCCAAAATAGCCTGATTTGTATTACGAGCCTCCTCACCGAGCTGTACCCATAGCTCGGGATTACTCTCAGGGCCAGGTACAGGTCCCTGACCCATTGCATACCTGCACGACGCACTATCCCCTCTTCTCATACTGTTTGTCGTTTGGTTTCCTGTCTTTAACATAAATAATTAAAAAAAAAAATCAGCTATTTGCTGTCTTCAATTTGCAGTTTTCACTTTCAATTCCAACTTCAATATCAATGTCAATTTTCATTTTCATTTTCAATTTCAACTCCCAGAGGCCTCAGTTTTGTAACTGGGCTCTGATACCACTTGTAATGACCCCCGTCAATTAACTTACACATTAATAAAAAAATTGTGCACATTTACACAAAATCCACCACCCTGCATGGTCTGGTACATAGTTGCTTTTTCCAATTTAATGACATTTACACGCGGCAATCACAGAGAAGGTTCATGAATGGAATTATCTGGATGATTATAGTCATATTGGAAAGTATTCAGCGGAGGATAGGATATTTGTCTGCGGACATAAATGTCGTTGGCTGCTTCCGGTCCACCTGTCCTATGGCATTTATGCAGGCTGACTGGATCACGTGATAGTGGCTCCTCTGCCTTCGCGCCCTCAAGTCTCTCCCCGCATCGATGGTGGAGATGGAAAGAAGTCCATCCGAGGGTGGATCTGGCTCGAGGCATTTCATTTGGGTTTATTGTTCCAATATGGTATTCCATGTCACATTTGGTTCGGCTCTGCACTACTCCAACCTCTGTGTAGCATCGAGCAGGCTCAGAGCCCTGACTTGTCAAGGGAGGGCTATCATTTTGCTACCCGGTCGTGTTACCAGTTTGGCTTGAAATTGTTTCTTCCCACAGCCGAGGTCTTGGTAAGCGTTCTTTGTGTTACACAGTTATCTGTCTACTGTTACAGTTCGTTTTGTTACTGCTCAGGTTTATGGGCTTTAACTCACAGCAGGCTTGTGTCGCTGCCTGTAGGCATGGATGTTTACTTCTTCTTTTCCTGTAAATCATATATGGGCGCAGATGCGGTCGACCTCACGCCGACTAACAGGTATGCTCCTGTGCTCTATACATGTCTTATTATATCGACCACAAGTAATGAGGGTTCTTCTGAACCAGTAGAACTACTTATTGCCTAAGTCGGCTAGAGAGGCCCTCTGACCAGCTCCTTACAGATTTTATTTCCTCTCCTGCGTAATGGCAGAGTATTGACGGGGTTTGAACCTGACGAATCTGCCCGGCTCACACAGGGTTATAGATCCTTCCTCGAGAGGGTTCCATTTCACTGTAGACTGTAATTTGGAACGAGCCTTCGAGCTCTGGTACATTATTGGTCATTGTAATGGGATTTTTGTTAAATAATTTTATTTGGGTCCTTGCCCTGGTGAAGTACTTGACTTCTGAGTTTACAGTTGTTTATGCGCCCAATGTAATTATGCAAGTACCAGGTTTTCTTTTATTCTCCAACTAATGGTTTGGTCTCTGCTGGCCGAATTCTGTCATTATAATGGCTATTGCCTACCCTGTATTTACAAACCATTGTAGTAGTGTACATCTTGCCATTATTTATGTGATATATGTTATAATCACTGTGCCACTGTAACAGTGTAAATCTTGCCATTATTTATATGTTGAATGTGGTTGTTCCACACCCTCCCGTTGCCTGCGGGGTTTTGTTTCATAATGCACAGTATTCTATTTCTGTATTGTAAGATGTTCAGTATAATGTGCTCCGCACGATAGCAAGGTTTCTTGGGTTTTCACCCAGGTTTTTTTAATTTCTTGGAATGATACAACAGCCTCTGCGTGCTGCAAATCTCAGGAGTATATCCGTCAAGGCTATACCCTAAGTTTGACCTCGTATTTACACTCTTTCTGAGCCAGTCGATTCTGTACGGGGTCGAGTCCTGTAGAGTTTTGTTTGCAGTCATTCTTTATTTATATATATGAGTAATTTGCCTGAATTCTTATCTTGTTGTCTCCTAAGGATTTTGTATATGAACTAACCCTAGCTGTAAAGCCTGCCTCTCCACGCAGGTGCGGTCATGCCGTTCAGAAATTTCTGTTTCTTTTGTTTTATATGCATTCCGTTAGCTCCATTGTTTCAAGGTTCATATCTATACATTAAATTGTCTGTATATTTTATCTCTGTGTTAAGCGTAATACCAGATTTAAAGAAAGAGATTCTGTTATTTCCTTTCAGCGAAATGTTATTTCTTTTCTTTATTGCATGAGCCATTTTATAGACTCTATACTATAGTTTCATGATTCTGGTTTGCTATGGTTATACATACTGCAATTTCTCAAAGAGTCCCCGTAGATTCATCCTACAGTTACCTCTCGGCATTTTTAAGAAAACAAGTTTCAGATCTATTCGCACGTGAGAACACTTTCATCAATATAAATTTCCATGGAAAAATAGTCCCTTTCCTACTCAGCTACCCATCCTGGTTTACTATAAGAAAACTTCCCTCACTCCCTTGTTCCACATTGCACACAGAATTCAAGGAGAATATAACAGCGACATTATGCAGACTTTTTTTAAAATAACATAGGACATAGCTCTTACATACCTAAGTCCTCTGACTGAAAGGTTGAATTCTTATTTACCTGGAATCCTCTGTCTGATAATTGCTCCCAGCAGTTACCCGAATCAGGGTCTACTGTCTTCAATCCACCCAACCATGAGATTTGTCCTTCGGGACCCAAATCTCCCCCCTTGCTTCTTGCTAGACCGCAGTCTTCTGCAAGTGCTCAACAACGAGCAGGGCTATCTGATCATTACCAGACTTAGCCACCAGATTTCTTTTTCTTTCTCTGCCTGTCTCTACAGCACAGACTAACCCCCCTTCCCCTCTCCTTTTCCTCAGGAAATCTTCCAGTTAGGGGAGGTGGTTAGGGTTGCAGTTCACTGCCACTGTTTCCTCCAACTTCCCTCTTAGAAGTTGCCAGCATTTCCAACAATAACATTTCTTCTTATTTGAGAAATAATAAGATATTATTAAATTCCAAAATAATTAATAATGTCATATTCAGTTTTTTAACCGCAGTAAATTCAAATATTTACATTTTTCCTGGGGCGTTACAGTGCACAAGTGCATGCAGTGCGTATTAGTTTTTTTTATTGATGAGATTGATGAATCTAGAACTCCAATGACAAATGGATTGTTTCAACACGCAGTCCTTGCAGTTATTCCAAATTAAAAGCACATGAACGCTTCTGTTGCGGTCCAGAACCAGAAAAATGGAGAATACGGTGACAGCACAGACATGTATTCTGTACAGACTGGATTTCACGATACCAGCAATACTACTTTCAAGGGATTCACGGGATAAAAGTAAGGAGTAGTCTACCTAGGCGGAGGAATTGCCTAGTTTCTGTCACCGCCCGGAAAATTGTCCGGCTCCGCCCGCCGGCAATCCCTCCGCACTCCGCCACCCTCTTCCTCCGCTCCGCATTCACTTCCTGATTTTTCCACGCAGATGGGAGCTGGCAATCCTGAAATTTTGCTGACAGATTACCGCCGCAGAGGAATAATGCCATTGCCAATTCGAAATGGAGGAATTGCCCGATCGCAGGCTGCTCACTCACCTTCCTCCTTGACTCGGCGCCTCCCGCTCTGCAATTCCTCCGCTCTGCTGCTCGCCACCCAGGTACACTGGACTAACACACCATACCCAAAAAAATGTCATTTGTTATTGAAGTATCAGGTTTGTTCGGCTGTTTAAATTTCCTTAATCATATTAACCGCCAGTTTGGAGCCATTAAAACCCTGAATCATTTGTAAAAGTTCAACAGTTTGCAAAATTGAGAATGTCAGTTTTGGATTAGTTATGGATAAAGTGCATATTCGAGGGCATCATGGATAACATAGCGGTGTTGAGGCAACGATATGGTCTGAACAAAAGTGCAAATGAAGTGGCTATTGTCACAGAAGCGTATCGGACTCTCAGAGATCGGGGCCCCTACCCTGCAGATCAGGTCGTCAGAGATCTCTCTGGAAAGTTTGCCTTCGTTCTTTACGACTCCACCTCCCAAGCTTTCTTCACAGCAGTGGTACGCTTGTCATTGTTATCCCTTCATTTCCTTTTTTTGTTGGGGGGTTTTGAGATTTTCCATTGAAATATCTAAGATAAACCCTTAATTTTTTCTTTCTGACCTGCTACATGCACATTTCCCTCTATCCTTCCTGCTACATTTCCCTCTATAATAAATAAAATTGAGGCTTCCCAATATTTTTCTTATCCATCTCTGGAATTTTAGTACTCTTTTCATCGGAATCATATTTCCTAGCCGCGCAATTGACAGGGGGGAATTTAAGGCCCTGCCTCTTTTATTTAATCCACAGGTTTACCATTTCACTAGCATAGACAGGTGGATCTGCTGACCCTGCAAACTCCTTCCCATCTCCTCTTTTTTGGAGTAGCTTTACATTCTTAGATGAGTTATGATGAGATCCTTTTGAAAGGAAGATTTAGCAAATTCAAATTACAAGCCTTGAGAAAAATCTGTGCCATAACTTTAGCTTTCAAATTAACTTGTGGCTTAATGGCAATGTAGAGATTTTTCCAGTCAACTGGCGGTCTTTTGGCGAATTTGCCACACACAGGTTTCAGGATCCATCCTAACTGGCAACGGTTTGATAACAGCAACATATTTGCAGTATACATTAATCTGGTTTATGGATATAATGACTAGAACTCAGTGACTCTTCTAACGTGAATATACTCTGAAATGAAGTAGATAATAGATCCTTTTTAAAACTAGAAGTAGAAGTACATGCCTACTCTTTTAATATATATACTGCATCTTTTTCTTTTTTCTGTTGTAAGGCACTTACTATCCTTTTATGGTGTAAGACAGTTACTATTTTGGAAAATTTACAAGATAGACCTGTCAAATTCATGACTTTCATTAAGGTCACGGATGAAAGAAGGTGTCCCATCATTACAAATTGCTATCCATACCCTAGCCATATAGCTACAAGTCCCAAAAGCTAAAACTAACCTGGCCTACCTTACTGATCATAGTTGAGAAACACAGCAGAGTTGGCCATCCAAGAGAAACCCTGTAATATAAAGAATATCTACATTGTTGCTCTTGTTAAAGCCATTGTTAAGATATAGGCTTCAATTATTATGACTGTACATAGAAAAGGATGATCGAATTTATTCTACTGAACTTGATGATATGGTAACATAGTGATTCAAGTCAGCATACTGACTCAACTCAGATCTCAGTCGTTCAACCTGACTTTCTGCTTTAATGGACTCCTCTAAGTTCGGGGATCTGGTCTTGACTCTGGGGAGATCGTTTTTGACTTGCCATTTTAATATATGGGACATGATATAGGAGTTTGGCTCGTGAAAATACCTCTTTGCTAAAAGCATTTAAAATTCTTACATGATGGTTGGTATTCCTTTGCAAATGTATGGAAAAATTTTCCCAGGTCCTGCAACACTCCTATTTTGCTTACAATATTTAAGCATGAGTTATTTGCCAATGGATTTGTTCTCCTTTGTTTGGCTAGAGAGGTAAGGGGAAAATAGTTATTCAAAATCACGTGGCCAATGAACACCTTTTTCCCAGAGAAGTCTGTTCATACATCAGATTTCCATAGACCCCAAAAATGCTGCACTGAGTATTTATTTGAATAAAATCTTTCCTTAGAAATTGTGGATTTCCTGGCATTCTGACTCGGACACTATTTTTATTTCCAGGATGCCGATGGTTCAGTGCCTTTCTTTTGGGGCACTGCAGCTGATGGTTGCCTTGTCCTATCTGATGATCCACATGTCCTCAAAGAGGGATGTGGAAAATCTTTTGCTCCTTTTCCCCGAGGTAATATTCGACTGCTAAATTAGACCTTATCTATTCTCTGACTGTTTCACACATCAAGCATAGTGATCTAATTTTTGTCTCTTATTTATACTGATGTTGCATTTGGCCCTGCAGGTTGTTTTTTCTCTACATCAGGTGGCTTGCAGAGTTTTGAACATCCTCTGAATAAGCTGATGCCAATGCCTCGTGTTGATAGTAAGGGGCAGATGTGTGGGGCGAACTTCAAAGTAGATGTGTTTGCCAAGAGGCAGACTAGCATGCCTAGAGTGGGTAGTGAGGCCAATTGGGCCAAGGAATTTTGATATGAACCAGGCCAATTGGGCTAATGAATCCTGATAAGAACAATTTGATATTTAGAAATATCATTTTGTTTTTTATTTGATATGTATTATTTTCATAATCAATACTGATGAAGCTGAAAAGTGAGTCAGTTTTGCAATGTAAAGGTGATTTCAAAGGTTGTTACTGGCTTATACAAGTTTGCTATCTGCAAAGTTAGTTACTCCAACCTTTCTGATTAATATATATCGTTGACTATAACAACCCTTGAAACTAAGGTAAATAAGACACGGGTAGAAGCTGCTTGCTAAGAATAGCACATTCAATTGCTTAAATGGCTGCGAGAAAACTCTGAAAAGGAGCAGCTTTATTTCAATAACATACCAAACATCATAAAGAAATGATGTAAGTGGCTTTTGTAATAGTCCATTACCATCTATTTGGTAGTCTTTTAAACATTCATTTTTTTTTTTAATATATGAAACATATGTGTTATTATTTATTTGGGCTTTAAATATATATATGAATGTTAAAAGCATCATCTGAAGAATTTTTAATGATTTTTTTTTATTAATTATAAATTATTTTTTAATATATTTTAAAATGTGAAAATTTAATATAGCTAAAGCTGGTTAATTTAGTTTAGTTTTTCTTAGTTCATTTAAAATGATATATTATTTAAAGTTGTGTTTCCTTTATATTTAAAATGATACATTATTTTTAACATTTTATGTTTGTCAATTAGTTAAAAAAATTTGTAATTTGAGGAGTTTTTTATTATGGCAATAAGTTCTATTGTTGTCTACAACATTTCAAAAGTTTACCAAGTCTTACGCTTAATGGATTTGTAGGTTCGTAGTTCATTCACCAGAAATTTGACAGTAGCCAAAAAAGGCTGAGATATCCAAAACAAGAGATTACCAAGAAACCAAAAAACCATCAAGATATACACACAACCTATAGCCATAAGAAATTAGAAAAGGTTGTCGGTGCACGGGTCCACCCCCCACGGGGTATATTTATCCTCCTTGACGATAGTATTCATTTGATTGGCCCAACTGATTTGGGTTTGCATTGGCCATGTGGAGTTAAAAGTCAATTCTCTCTCCCAGCATCCCCAATTTACAAGAAGATTGGCTTACCTTATTCCCAGTCCAACGAGAATGTAATGTGATCACATAGGGAAAGGTGGATAACAATATTTGAATCCGAGAAACCAATAGCTCAAAATCCCAACTCTTAACCACTTTTGACACAAGGGTACCCTAGATAAGTTTCTGAGTTGTGGATATGGCCAGTTGGGAATCTCCATCCACTTGGATATTAGAAAAGCCTTATTTGCTTGCGCTCTGCAGACCTTGTTCTAGAGCAATAAACTCTACAACATTGTTGTTGGTGATTCCAAAGTTGCCAACATATATCCTTAGTATTTCCATGCCAGTCCTTGAATAATCCTCCATACTTGGTTGGGCTTGGATTTCCTTCGGCAACCCCGTCAAAGTTAAGATTGGAAAAACCAAGGGGCGGGGGAGTAAATCGAGGAGGGGAGTTTATCATCTTGGGAAATGGATTAATTGTATTTTATGTTCCATGCTTGTTTCAAGAGTTCCCACCCCCTTGCAACCAACACCACAATAGTTTGGCTCCCAAGGCTTTGTTAAGCATTTATGGATCCCTCAATCCAAGGCCCCCTACCAACTTTGGTTAACATACCTTCTCCCAAGCCACTATAGCCCACTTCCTAGTGTGCTTAGTGCCTTGCCACAAGAAATCTCAAAATTTGGTAGTGATAGCTTTATAAATCAGCGTATGCGTTGGCAATGCTGAAATTTGGTATAGCGGTAAAGCTTGAAGAACATCTTTGATCAAGGTCACACGACCTTCCAAGTTCAAAGAGTGGAAGGTCTAGTTGCCAATTCGATTTGAGATCCTCTCAAGAATGTCTTGCCAACAAGAAGCACATAAAAAATTTTCTACCTGTGAGATAATTTGTTCGTTGGTTGTTGATCAATGATGAAAGGTTTCTTTACTATGTTTATAAGCAATTTATTCTTAATAACACTTATTTCTCAATCACCCAGTCACTCTTCCCGTCTCCCCCTTGGATTTCATCTCAATAGTTTTCCCAGATCACAACTCTATTTTGGCTTGACTTCTCTGTATTTCAGATCTTGTGCTTGTGGATTTATCATGATAGTAAGGACCTAGTCTTTTTAAATCAAAGCAAATCTTGCTCATGCTCAGTGTGTCATAAGTAAGGAAATGTCAATATTTCTCCAAGAAATCACATCCATCATGATGGTCTACTATGCTAAATCTCCCATGTGACCACTCCACTTCCTCCAAATCTTGCACTAGTTTTTCCTCTACAAAGGGATTCTTAGATAAAAACTAGAAAATATGCAGTTGGTGTTCTGGCTGTTCTTGTAAGAGAGTTAAGAGGATTACTTGTAGTTAGCGAAACCTCTGCAATCCCTCTAATAGTCAACCATTTAAGATTGGGTTCATCTTCAGCTAAATGCAAGGACAATTGATTTCTGTTTTGCTATCATTGTGTTGCAGTGGAAGTGACAAAATTGTAAATAGTTTGTTGAGATTGCCATCATTAATGCCTTGTCTGTATAATCTTCTCACATCTGGTACTCCTAAAGCAAAAAAGAAAGCTCGTTCTCTTCTTAGAATCCTTCACAGTTGGGACTCTTCAAGAACTGCTCAAACAATTCTCTTGCCCGAGACTAGCAATTCAGTCACTTCAGCACACTAGTGAAGCAGCTGCCAGTTTTCCACCAATTCATGTAGGGGCCTGGCTTTTACTTGTACAGATATTCTTTGGCAGACAAGAATCAAAATAAATGTAAATATCTCTGTTATTCGATAGGATTTTGTTTTGTACAGTATTTAATCAGTCATAAAGGAGATGGACGACATAGAAATTTGGGGTGTCCAACTCACCTCTATAATTTACCCTTCTAGGAGATGCCTAATCGCTCCCACATGGTCATTGTAGCTTGATGTACCTTTGGGTCCCATTGACCTGATTTGATCATTTGTGTAATTGATATAAAATTTCTATCTTATCAAACATGTATATTTGAGTTGGACTAGCTTAATTGATATGTGCCCACTTTTGCTAAACAGTACATATTTTATGTCTGGAATCTGGATTAGGTATTCTCACACACAGCCATCATACCATTATCAGCAAGGTCATGACTTTTGTTTTTTAGGTTTTACTCCTTATCAGTAAATCTATGTTTAGGTTTTACCCTCCACTTTTTTTAGTGAATAGATTGAGGAATGTGATTGCACAATCTTGCTAGAATATTTCCTTGAACATGTATGTTAACCCAACTAAAAGGTTACAATTCATAAGAGTTAAAATATTTCATGCATAGTATGGAAATTTATTAATATAAATGTTTTTTCATTTATGTAATTTTGGCCTAATTAAATTATCTCATACAATATTTTGGAATGGGAAATTTCCCACCAATGTTTCTAAATCTTTTTTGTTCAGTCAATGGTTGTGAAGGAGGATTTTGTTTCTAAATCTTTTTTGGCTGAACAATGTGAACATATGTAATATGTAATGTTCTGCTAACCTTAAAAAAATAAATGTAACAATTGGAATAGTTGAGGTGAGTGTTATTGCTTTCATGGTTCACTCTGGTATGTAAAGTTTCTTGACCAACAATTTTCTTTTTTTCAAGAACATTCTCAAATGTGGTTTAGAAGAAATCTTTAGATTTTGGAGACTTATACGATGAAAGTTTTAAGAGATGTTTATATGACTACTGAATATGAGTGTTTTGAATGGTTGTTGATGTGCTTGGTTCTTGGCCATCTACTACATACCTTCTTGTTTCAGGTTTGTGGTTGTGTGTGCACTTGCCTTTTCTCTATAAATATATTTGTTTGTAAAAAGTCTTTTCACTGGTTTTCCATAATCAACCTGTTTCTTTTAGAGTAGTCATGATTTTTGTCAAAATCTGGCAGAAATTTTGGGAAAGCTGGGTTATAACTGTCAAACTTTAGGATTTTGGGTATCCAGGTGGTTTTTGATGGTTCTGAATCCATTTCTACCATACAAAAAACCATTCAAACACCTATATGATCAGTTTTTCTGAAAAAATAATCACCAAATTCTTACCCAAAAAAAAATTCGACACTGTTTCTTTTTGGTTGAGAGATTTTCTGTGTTACCCTTACATAATGCTAATACCATGAAAGGAAAAAACTGACGGTATCCAGGGTGCAATCTTTAAGATAAGGTAATGTCAACTTTTCATAAATTTAAAAGAATGAAACCTCTCAAAACTGTTTGATGTAAGGTAATGAATCTATCCATAATGCCAAACCCATAGCTTCAAAAATAATAAATCCACCTATATGCTTCATAAACGCATGGTTAAAATCCATATGCTTAATAAATGCATGGTGAAAATCGATAACTGAAAATTAATAATTCCCTCTACATGCTTCATAAATGCATGGCCATCCCATGGAACTTTGTTATTTCTAATTATTATGGCCATTCCCTTTTTGAGGATACTCCAGGCTTTGAAAATACATATGCTACATAGATCGGTTTAGGATTCAGTCTCACAACAGCAACAACAGCTAAGAAGTATGGAAGAACAATTGCAGCTTTTTGTTTCTACTAAAAAGCAGTTAACACAAGACTGTAAACAAGAATTTGACTTTTGGTTTTGGCTCCATTTCCTTGTTAATATAAGCAGTCCTCATTTACAATGTCATTTTATAACATACTGCCGAAGGTTACAGAAGGACTAACAGAGAGAGTGGGGAAATTGAAGACAACATACAGTTCTGGCATCAAAGATATGCATAATCTAGCCCATGCACTTGATGAAACGTCCCTGTCAAGTTTTGAGAAGCTCAACTTAATAGTATCTAAACAGTGTTCAGCTCTAGATGATGTAAGATTCTGCTTTGTCACAATTCACAAAGTAGTGAAGTGAAGAGTGGATTTATATATATTTTACTTGTGTGCAGGTTTTGGCCATTGTTGTTTCAGAGGCTGATGCAATGCTCTAACCAACTCAGACTCTGTAATCAATATTACCAGCTATGTGTACTCTAATAGAGTAATCCTTTGCCACAAAATGTTGTTGCTTTGATTTCCTTCATCTAAGGTCTCTTTCAAGCTACCCTTCAATATCATTTTAATTTTACTGAAAACATGGAACATGCTTATCATTTGGGTTACTAACGATATCTATTTCATGTATTTTAATTGATACACAGTCACATCGTGGCACTTTAAGATCACATTTTTTACTACTCCGTTAGGAACAATTAGAAAATATTTTTTTTATGGGAATTTACACAAAAAATTCATAAACAGGAAAACTTTACTATGGCCATATATATATATATATATATATATATATATATATAGTTGCTTCTTGATCTGAGTTCAAATTTTTACAAATCATCACTTTTTGAGTGAATAGAATTAACCACTACGACAGTAAAAGAGGCACACCAGAGGCTAGAGAACATAATAGCTCAAAGAAAGGAGTAGCGAATCCAATACAGTGCATAAGTCAACAGCCTTAAAAGTTTCCTCGGCTCAAATCTGTCCACTTCAATCAACAAAAATCTGTGTCCCTTCCATTTGTCTCTTCAAAGAGCATTCAAGCACCTTCAGGGCTTTTGCTATTTAGTCATCTCTTAGCTCTCTTGCAGAATGCATGTTTCCATTTGTCTTTTCCCTTTCTGGAAGGAGTTCCTATGCCTGCAAAATTCAGGATCACAAATAAGGAGTAGTCTACAAGACAGTTAACACTTTATCACAAGCATAAAAGGACAGAACATTGTTCAGTGAACATCAACAAATCATGAAGAGGGCATGTTTAAAATAACATAACAATCTACTACGCTATCATATACTATTCCATGGAGGCAAAATCAGCTTGATGAAGTCATGAAAATCCAACGAGATCTTTGACTAGAGGCAAGGAATAAAAAATCCAACAACAAAAAATGCAATGATAAGGTTCAAACCTCGTTGGCCTTTGACCATCTAACCATAACTTTATAAAGATGTAAAATATAAAGATCTATAAATCTAATAAACATCGAACCATGAACATAGGTATGAGAACATAGTAACTACATGTTTAAGTATAAAAATCAAACATGTTGCATGAACATAAATAAGTAAAGAGATTCTATTTGACAGCAAGCAAATTTTTCAGTGACCATGAATAGATTATGAAAAAGGTATTTTCATAACAACATAACAATGGGAAAACATAAATATACTTATCATATGATAAAGGGCCACCTGACGACGCCATGATAACCTAGCTTATCTATTATTTGTGCATACCTCATTGATTCCCACTAGAGTTGAAGTCCTTCCATAGATGATCAGTCATGGTAGAAGATGATGCTTCTCCACTTATTCTATAGTTACCTAGAAAAATGTCAAACGTTATCGCAAAGAAATTTTCTAGAGCATCAAGGTATATATGCACACACAATGAAAGAGTGTCAAATGTACCTGGCATGGCAGGTAAGGTTGGATGGTCTTGCATCTCCCTTTGGTCTTGGGTTATCGCCATGGTTGGGGATTGTTGCATCGCTGTAAAAATAAACATACCACATGTTAAAGAATAGTGATGATTAAATACTTAAATCTAAAACCATGACTCTATTCAACACATGAAACTAACCTGGAACCATAGACACGACATTATTTGATCGATGACGTCCTCGCTTATTGAGGTATCGAAACTCAAATGGTTCATATTCTGATGGATCAACATTTAAATCAATTTCCAAACCACTGTTTTTTCTGCTGCTTCTTCTTTTCTTTGTGGGGCTAAGGAAACTCTTCTTCCTCTTCAAAGATGGATCAAGAGAACCCAATCCAGGTGTGAAGTCAAAATCAATAACGTGCAAATTATTGGCTTCATCCAACATTTTTTTAAGCATACTAGTCAACTGGATTGTCTTTGCCAAAGTAGTAGGAGGGTTATCGAAAATGAGACGTGTATAGCTAAACAACTCCTCCCTTGCCAAATGAAGTGCCTCGGCATCTGCATCAACAACATTTGTGGCCATGAGAGTAGCATCGACATTTGCATCATGGTTTTGAGGCTCTATATTGATCTCAGGTGGGTCATTACATATGTTATCCTCTGCGTGCTAATGAAGCAATGGATTTGAATTATCTCAGTGGAAATACAACCAATTAACCTTTATGGCATGCTTGCAAATGTTTCCACGGATAAACCATGGACATTCACACGTTATAAAATCCTTACGATACTAGGTGACAAGGTATCTTTTACCTCTATCTGTCTGACTTCTCACCCAATAAGCACGGGTTATGTTCTCATGAGGACAACAATCAGTATCCATAATTTTTCTTGTTCGTTCCACTGATGATTCTAGCTACTTTTCTCTCTTGTACTTGTTTAGAAATCCTTCTTCTTTTAAGATTTCCTTGAACCGATAACAAGGTTCCGCTGTTGTTAGTAACATATGCAATAACCAATCCATCCTCCGGGCACATTTTTTCCTTCTATCAGATAGAAATGTTGTTTTTAAGTAACAATGGTATGACTCAACAGTATTATTGGTCTCCTACTTTAAACAATCATATCTTTTTAGTGAAAAATCCCAGAAAACACGAGCCTAGGTTTATCTGATGTTCAAATTTATTGAGTACCGAGTAGGAAATTCCAACATGAATTCAAATCCCAATCTAGACATTGCATATGAAGGCATAGTATCAGAAACATTGAAAAATATATGAATATGTCATCCTATTATTGTTAATAAATGCAAATTCATCTGGGAAAAAATGGAAATCAAACTTGGCAGGGTTAATGGCCATCTTGATTGTAGAATATTGGGGTGTAAGAGAGAAAAATAAATATGTATGTATGTGTGAACCAGACCCAAATCTAGTTGATGGTAGAGATTAAATTTTGCTCTCTGTTTTTGTAAACAACCCAAACACAAACAAGGTTTGTGACAGAGATTAGTATTTGCTGTGCGTATGTGAAATGATTGGTCGATTATATGTTTTTGATCCGCAGCAATGGATCATGGATACTTCATGGAGTGTGAAGGCCAAGGACGATGAAGGATTTCCTGCATTTTCCCTTGTAAACAAAGCTACAGGCCAGGCATTGAGGCATGGACGTGCAAAGAAGGATAAGGTCAGTTTTGTCATACTATCAGGGACAAATGAAGCTTTGAATGAAAGCAGGTTAAACCAGATTTAATGAGTAAAATTCTGGGAGAGACATTTCACAAGTTTTAAGCAAAAACTTGAATGAATTTAAACAAAGTCATCTGCAAATGTGATGTCTGTTTTGCCTATTTCGATTCCAAAGGCAAACAGGTCAGTATTAATCTGGAATTTGTGAGCTGTGTTCCATAAAACCAATATACCAGTCATTATCTTCGAGTTCCTGCAGAACAAACATTAGATATACCAGCCGATGAATGACTGCTACTGCATGGAGTAGGCTAAACAACAGACTAAAAACAACAATTTTTGGCCACGATTCTAAAGTGATTCTGGCAGACTGGGAAGCTTTTAGGTTACTGTCTGGCAGTGGTTCAAAGCTTGAGTATATCAATTATCGGTCGTAAGTTCATGCACACATAACCTATTTTTATTTTTTGAAAAGGTTTATTATATCATTTTTTCTTGCCATCCTTTATAGTTAGCATATCTTGCAGAAATATTGGTAAGTGTGGATTCCATGATTAATCTACTTACAGGTACTACCAAAGTACTAACGGGACAGAAATAGTCCGGATCTTTATCGAATGTTGAACATATTTGCTGATATATTTCATGTTCTTTTATGCAGTATTTGGCTTTTTCACTCTTACCACACACTTATCCCACCAGATATTGATGTGTGGGTATTTTATAGTGCATTGACTATACATGGCTCACCCTAGAATAACATCGAGGTCTTCCTATCCATTTCAGTGATGGCTCTTATGTGTTGAAGAACATCCTTTTGAGTCCCTTATCTTGGTCTAGATTTGTGATTCTGGTTTCTCAATTGATGTCTAGTGCCATTGGTGTGTCCTCCATCCATCTTTGGCCTTCCTTGGTTGTATATCTGGCTATAACATGTGCTTTGGCCAACCCACTTGGATCCCTCCCTTTCTGATTAGGATCTGCCTTGGGCCTCATGCACTTGTTAGGGTATTAGTTGAGGAACCTCCTTTGAGTCCCCCAAACATCCCTAATCCATTAGAGCATACTGTTTGAGGCACACACTTAATTAGATTTCCTATAACTTAGTGGTCTAGGCATGCACTCCAAATTGTAGATTGTTTTAAGACTACCACACCTGTTTCCAGCTTCCACACTTTCCTGCATTACAGAGAGTGGGCTTTTTGGAAATTACCTATGGTTAGGCCCATTTGACTATGTACATTCGGTCAAAATCTATCATTTGACTCTTTTCAAAAAGCCGCCTATCCAACGGTCTCTATTCTCACTCTTGGAAATACCAAAATTGTCGATTTGAACACTCTGCAATGATCTCATGATCTCCTTCCTCTCTTGGGCTTGCTGGTGTTTGTTGTCTCTATGAACCCTCCACCTATTTGGAGGTTTCTACAGTTGTTCTCTTCCTCTCCTTTTAGCTTAACCCTCCATTTGCTGCTTAGGTTAGTTTGATTGAGTTGTTGACATGGTCCCTTATTCACATCTAGTCATCCAATCTCTCCTACTTAAAGGGAGTTCAATGCAAATCTTTGGATGAGGAGATAACCTTCACAACTGAGGGCATACGGGTCATGCATACTTTCATTTTCCTAATTCATCTTTAGTTGTGTAATTTGTTTGTTGCTATTGTTCATTTCATTAGGAGATAGCATATCTAAACTTGTTTTCAAAATGTGAGAAGTGCTATACAAGTACATAGAGTAGGGTCTAGACTCTAACCCTCTTTGCTACTTCTTGTTTGACTCTTTTCCTTTAAGCCCTTGTAGCTTGTGATAGACTTACAGTATATGAGGGTTAGAGGAATTCCGAAATATTCCCGAAAATATAATTGAGTTAAATTACTGAAACGACTAGTTAAATTTTGAGTTAAATTGTTTTGGAAGCGTTCACATGAATATGTACATGATGCTTTCTCTTTCTTTTCATTTGGCGCTTCACTTGGCTTATATTCGTCCTCTCGGCCCTTAGTTCTGCTTCTCTGCCAACAGCAGGGATCTGCTTTTGAATTAATGTGATCAAACTATTGTCAGGCTTTTCTGACATGACATGAAATTTAATTTATGATTTTTCTTAACAGTGGGGGGTTTGTCTCTTTACAAAGCAAGAGCGTATATGGTTACACCAAATTCTCGGATTTCTGAAAGTAGTTAATCATGAAAGTAATACTCCTAAATTTTTTCCGCAAGGTTTACTGATCTTGAACATCATTTTGGAGATGTGGCTAAAGTAATATTCCTCTGTTCTGTACTAAAAGATTAACCGATTTCTCCCTGGTCTGAGTTTTGCTAAAAAGGCCTGTGCATTGCTCAGGAAATTCTCTGTTCTAAATATCGTTTTCTTCAACTTTCAGCTCTTACTATACCAGATAGGTGATGTCAAATCCTTGTTAACATTTTAGATGGGACAATTTATTTTTATACTGATCAATTTGTAAAATTGTCATTAGCATACATATCTGCATTTTACCACTGAGCAAACTGCCTCTCATTTCAAGAGTGGGATACTTCATGGAAACCAGGTTCGGGTGAGATGGAAGTTCTTTCTTCTAGAACCATATTTGTTTGCTGTGCATTCTTAGTAAACATTAACAGCCAATCAAGGGGCTGTGAGCTAATGATTGGCTACTTGCATTTCCATCTTATCCATTGAATTTTACATTATTCCCATTTAATGAATAAGATGGAAATGCAGTAAGCTAATGATTTGTTGCTCACTGTCTAATGGTAAGAGTTTGCCATGCATTATTGCCTTTACATCTTTTTTCAAAGATGATGATTATCTCGACAGAATTTTATACCTCTTACGAGATGAAAAATTAATTTTTAAAATTTAGGTGTTTTTGGGAACATATGGTTCTTTTCAGGCCATGATCCTATTTGTTTGCTGTGCATTATTGCATTTACATTTTTCCAAATGTAATGATTATCTAGATAGAGTTCTACAAGTCTCAGGATATGAAGAGATGGTTTCGAAATTTATGTTTTTTTTTATTTTTTTTTATCCTTATGGTTCTTTTTAGGCGATGGCCCATCACGGGCTTGATATTAGCGAATATCCTTTTTATTTTTATTAAGGAAAAAATGTGCAGGCTTTTTAACTCCGGAGAGATTTTCTGTAAACGAAAATGACATTTCTGTGCTTGATATTGCATTAAATTCTATGGCTAGTTTCTGGTAAATGATCTGTAATTGGCTTAGTGCATTTTTGAGTTTTGATGTCAAAAATTGATAAGTAAACTTTCAAAACTCTCGGGACATTCTACTAAAATCATAACAATTGTGAGCTGGAATTATATTTCCTTGGGGCTTTGAGCACAATTTCACTTCGAAGTCACTGTGGAAAGGGTGTTGTCAATAACTTTTTAGTAAAATAAGGTCGAAGTTCCGGCAGTGTTGATGACTTCGCCATATCGTTCTAGTCTTCATAGACTTTTCTTTTTGTTTCAATTTTATGCCACGCCCTTTTGCACAAGTCCAATGCCTCCTTAATGTGTGTAAAGTATGTGTTCCATTTTGTATTTTACAAGAATTTTTTTTTTTATAAAGTTCCTTAACATTCTAGTCATCAGATCCTTGACATGCTAGTGCAGGTTAATGGCGGGCTATCTTCCTCTCATGTCCTTTTCCTTCATGTCATTTGGAAAAACTCGTAAGTTTCATATATTATTTTTTCCTGTGACTCTTTTCCTTGCTCTCTCCCCTTCCATTGTTCAATTTGTTTTCTACTCTCCCCTTTCGTTGTTTAAATTGTTTGTCACCATGAGGATTCTGCCTAGGCTCAGATTCATTGACATCAATTATTAAGTTCCTCCCTAGTGGCTTGCCTCATCCTAAAAGATCTGTTTATAGGTTGCTTGTTAGTGCCTGGAAATACTGGTGGATTTACGGGCTTGTAAAGCACGAGTGCTTTCAAAGAGAAACTGATTAGAATGACAATCAGTGAGGGCGAAAGATCCACCCAGCTTCGAGGTCAAAGTGAAGGCTATGCAGAACGCCACAAGCGTGCAAATGCAGAGGCAGCAACAAGATTTAGCAGAGGGTATTCGAATTCCAAGTTTTTTGTTATAAAGTCTCAGAGAAAAGGGAACGTGGTGAATAGTAATAAACAAGAAGTGTGGACGAGCAGTTGTAGAGGAAATAGAATATTAGTTGCAGCTTACAGTGAATCCTGTCATAGCCGGAGTGTGAATGTTTCTTGTCCAATTTTCTTATTCTTCTCGGTAAATTTATCACTCTACTCCTAAATGCATACTGTCATAATTAACGGGCTTGTAAAGCACGAGTGCTTTTTCATCATTAGGGACCGCAGACATTGGCTCTGTTGCCATTAACAAAGGTTCAGTAGTCTGCTGCAATTCTGGTATTTGGACTGGCTGCGGTAATTCTGATGTTTCAACTGGAAAACCCCCTTGCATCTATACACATTGTTGATCCCCACAGAAGATTGGCAAATCCGGGAGATTTCAAGCACTTTATCCATAAAAGAACAAGAAAGAAAGAAATAAATCCAAAACTGACATTTGCAATTCTGCAAAATAATCCGAAACTGTTCCTGATTTTTCCATGCAAACTGTTGAACTTTTACAAATAATTCAGGGTTTTAATGGCTCCAAACTGGCGGTTAATATGACTGAGGAAATTTAAACAGCCGAACAAACCTGATACTTCAATAACAAATGACATTTTTTTGGGTATGGTGTGTTAGTCCAGTGTACCTGGGTGGCGAGCAGCAGAGCGGAGGAAGGTGAGTGAGGAATTGCAGAGCGGGAGGCGCCGAGTCGAGGAGGAAGGTGAGTGAGCAGCCCGCGATCCGGCAATTCCTCCATTTCGAATTGGCAATGGCATTATTCCTCCGCGGTGGCGGCGGCGATCTGTAAATTTCAGGATTGCCAGCTCCGATCCGATCTGCATGGAAGAATCAGGAAGTGAATGCGAAGCGGAGGAAGAGAGTGGCGGAGTTAAGGAAAAGTGGCGGAGGGCGGAGGAACTGCCGGCGGCAGCGGGCAATTTTCCTAGCGAAAACCGGGCAATTCCATAGACTATTCCTAAAAGTAATGCGCAAAAAAAAAAAGTGCCCCATCTGACGCATCACCCATTGAAATAGCGAGGGAGACAAAGTTCCAAATATCCACTGCACCCAAAATATATATATTTATATGTATGCGGTGATTATAAAGTTTAATAAATTATTTTAACATAATAAAACAGAACACTCATATATTAAATAGGAATGTTTTACATATTCGTTGGATCTTTAACCAGAAAGATTCTGCATGCTCAGCGGTCCAAATATCCACTGCACCCAAAATATATATATATATATATTTATATGCATGTGGTGACTATAAAGTTTAATAAATTACTTCACTATAATTTGATTGATAACGCATAGAAATAAATAAAAAATTAATTTTTTAATATATAGGTTATATAGGATACAAATTATTGATTTAGATAAATCTAGATCTTAAGAAAGTGGATTTATGATTGAGACATGATAGAGCAACAATTCATACACATGGTAAACAACCACATCTAGAATAACACCTCAAAATACTCACTGACAACTTGTAATACACATGGAACACATGACATGGAAACATTACTTCCAATACGCTCTGTTAATGCTTACATGAAAAACATTGAAAACACATCTGACTGGTCTTCACTCACATCCACTCTAGAATCTCGCAAACACCGCTCTTTCACCACCATATATTCGAGTTGTCACTTGACCTCCATTTAAAATGTAACCACCTACCATCGTTGATGAACATTGCAATATCAACAATATTGACACATCGTGTCATTGGGGCTTCCATGATAAGAGTCATCAAGTAATGAACCGTCCTATGGACCAACCACCATCTGTCAAATATTTCGCTTTCGACTATCCATCAGTTTCTAGGATGGGGGTCACCATATTGAATGTGTTCAAAAGTTCATCGAACAACTTGACCTTACTAACACACAAGAATTAATGTTTCGGACACAGGGGCTTCCAATTTAAGAACCATCAACCCTTTTTATAACCAGAATTGAAACATTTCACAACTACAAACTCAATAATAGACAAGTCACCACATCCCTCCTTGGCACAAATCAAAATTTGTTCACTTAGTTCAATCTTTATCTTGGAGTTTTCTTGTCTTCACAAAGCAACATTTGTTAGAGTGGTCAATTCCAACAAACTTACACTCACATATTGAGATGACCAGACTCAATATGTTTAAAATGCAAACTCCAAACTTTGAGATCAGAACAAGATTGCAACATCAACATCTGATGTAGAGATCTCTTCCCGACAGAAGCAAAACATTGAGATATGCCTCCAATTTTAACACTTTTGACATCTATCACTAGCCACTTGAAACTCCTCCACACCAGATCTAAAGTCCAAATCTGTGAAGCAACATGTATAGTTCATGGGCACAATTTTGCAGATTTATCATATGACAGTGCACATAATTTTGACAAAACCATCTAGGCATGAATTTAACTCCTTTGTAGGTTTCGAGAAGATAAGAACAAACACAACTTTGCAAATAGAAAGATAATAGAAGGATATGACGATCCTTGAAGAAGTTGTAAAGAAACAAACAAATCTACACACATAGGATCACAAAAAAAAATCCACACACTAACATAAACTCTCACACATCTATACTAATATGTACATAAACAATAACAATTAGGATCTCTCACATATCCTTGGCCCCTCCCTCGAGGGAGTCAAGCCATAATAGGCTCTAATACCATATTAGAAATAGAAAGAGAGAGAAAAATTACAGACAACACAAATCACTCTCATATTTGTATTGATCGCAAAGGTTACATATATATATAGCATATAAATTACTCATTTCTGCAAATCTAGATCCTAAGAAAGTGGATCTATGACTAGGACATGACACAACAACTCATAAAACAACCACATCTAGAATAACACCTCATACTCATTGACAACTTGTAATACACATGAAACACATGACATGGAAGCGTTACTTTCAGCATTTTATAAATACTATTTAGACATTTTATATATTTTGTGTACTTATATTTGAAAAACTATTAATTAATAAATGCAAAAATGTTCTAGCTAGCATTCAATTAAGTCATCGTTTTAATTTTGTGAAGCCTTGAGTTAGTAATTATGTGAATCAACATGGTTAAGAATAAATTATATTTATATTATTTTTCTTGTTAAGTAAAAGTTTATCAAATTTAAGAGGAATTTTAAAATTTTACCTTTTTTAGACTATTTTATTTGATTAAGTAATTGAAATATAAGAATTTTTTTTCATATAATTACACAATATACATATATAGCCTTTCACATGCTGGCTTTGCTTTAAGACTCCATGCTTTTCTTTTTGAAATTTATGGAAAAAAAAGCATCCAAATACACAAATAAACATAAAGTGAAATTTGTTATATGATAAATGTTATAGATGTTAATAACAAAAACCGTTGAGGCTAAAATAAACCTAAAATAAAATATAGGAAACAATATAAATTTTTTTTTTTTTGCTAAGGCAAGAGCGGATCCTTCTTATTCAATTAAAACAGAAAAATAGTGTACAATCAGCAACCACGGCAGTGGGGCTCACCAAAAGTACAGGCCCACCCCAATCCACGGGCACAAGACGACAAAATGAACCCAGGGACACGGCCCACCAAAACAAACCAACCGTCCAAAACTGACCGTTGGATCCTAAGCTAAAGATCTAGCGGATGTAAAACATATCGAGGGGCCAACAATATCACCTTTTAACCACCACATCGGACCCGATACACCCTGTAAACTATAATTTATAATCATATTGGGTCCATTTTTGGCATAACCAGCGAGCACTTTTACCACCCGAAATCCACCGATTACACGCGATTCCCATGGAGTCATGCAAACAGCTCGAAACATAACTGTTGTATCGGTCCCACCAACATGCACATTCAATCTTGGCTGTTGAATGTCCTCGCTTGATCCAACGGTTCGAGATCATATCGGGCAGACTAAAAGCACCGATAGTTAGTGCGCGATGAGGGCGGTATTTCCTCCCCACACAAAGCCACGTGTCACATGGTGAGTGGAATCGCTCCTGATTGGGAAAAGCCGCTTCCGGCCTAAAGAGCTTGCGATAAACCTGAAACCACCCAGAGGGTGGTAAAGTGATCACCGAAAAACAAACGGGGTTTTTGCGCCTACCGAGAAATTCTGGATTCCGACGCAAGGGCCCAAGGAAGATGCATATCCCGCCTTCCGGCCATCCCTCTAAGACTACTGGTTTGTTGTTACCTGGGTTAAGGAGATCGACATAGACCTGCATTCTGAAAAGGACCTCACATATGTCATAACAATTCATAATGAAACCAGATCAACGAGACCCCTTCTGTGTGGCTCTGCTTCGGAAATTCTGTCTCTTGATTTTTCTTGATGCTGTTGTCGGTCACTGATGGCCCTGGATGAGCATCCCTCCTTCAGCCTGTCATCCGTAATCTCCTCCCACCAGCAACACAAGTCGGTATGCTTGTTTCAAACTCCCTCATTTGCAAGCCAGTCCGCAACTTTGTTGGCTTCCCTGCGAACATGCACCAACCTAAGAGTTCTCAGCCTTCATAGGTGCACTTGGATTCGTTGGTAGACTTGCAAAAGCCGCCAGTGTTCTGAGATTTTCTCAGGAGCAGCGCCAGCATTTGTCCTCTTCACTGAGTTGATGACATTAACAATGTAAAATTTGAAACGGGAACTATAAACTCAAAACGGGAACTCTGGCCAAAAAACGCCAAAAAAACATCAAAAACAGTTTTAAAAACGAAAAGTGTGTATACTGGAATGATGGTTTTTTTTTTAGGGACAATTTGAACATGTTTTAAAAATGGTAGTGAAAACAAAATTTTCGTGCAAAATACAGCTTGAAAATGAAAAAGTGATTATACTGGAACGATAATTTTTTTTTTAGGGTCAATCTTCAAAATTTAAAAAAAATGCTAGTAAAATGATCCAACAACATAAAAATGACTCATAACTTCTCATTTAACACCATATGGAAATCAAAAATTTTATTTCAAGATACGATGCATACATCAGTTAGATAAACTGTCTTAAACAATTATTCAAAATCACTCATATTTTCTTACACACCATCAAAATTCACATCTTCAGATGAGTGACTGGATGCTAACGAAGATGTTCCATAGTCTTCTCTTTCATCAACTAGTGCCCCATCTAAGTCCACATACATGCCCATCATTTTAGGTTTCAAAATTCTTCTAGATCTACGACTGGTTTCAGCAGACTCCCATCTCAACACTATTCCTTCTGGTAACAACCTTTTTAGAATCTCTATCGTCTTGAAGCAAAGAGTTCCTCTCTTTGTTAAATTAAGGTCATAAACAAGTATGTCAACATCCTCTAATTTCAATATGTCTGTGCGGCAACAATTTATATTTGTACCCTTTCTTTTTCTCTTTCTGCCGTTTTTTTGTCAACTACCATCTCTGGCTTATACACACTGTTATCACCCCAAGAAACTCTCCTAAGTTGTATCTCAGAGATGCTCGGGAACATTACAAACTCAACAAATGTTGGAAATGGATGAATGGAAGGAATGATGCTTGTTCAAGCCAGATAACCACTTCTACTATGCTTAACCCCAGACATGCGTGAACACCCCCAGACTACAAGGCTTTAGACCACCAATTACTCACAATTTAAGGATTGGGTGAATATGGAGAATATTGATCACACCAGCAGATGCACAAGACCATGTGATGGCTAGCTGCAACCAGTAAAGAGGTCTGCAAATCTAATTCCCTAGTGAACAGACAGGATGACAGCTCTCTGTCACTAAGTGAAAAGAAACCTGATTAACACATTCACTGATACATGCAAGATTATAACACAGAGGTAGGATGACAGCTCCTCTAATGCTACACATCAAGAGTTTAGGAAAACTGCAAATCAAGCACAACCTAGAACAGAATAGAAATGGAAAGTGAGCAATTAACAACAAAAGAAGCTTGTATTAGCTGAAAATGAAGATGAGACGCTGCAAGTATCAAAGCAGTTACAGTCTCCAGAAGTTGAACCTTACATCAAAACAACAACCATCAACCCTCATTACATTTGTTTTCTAGGTATATAAAGAGTTTCATTACAAAGACGTTCTGCTATTCTAGGCGTGGAGGGGTCATAATTGACCACCAACCGCTTTAACTACTTGATAGAGTCTCTGGTGCAATCTGCCTTGCTGTGGTGAACAAATCTGATCTTCTCAGGTGTTCTGTTGTCCTTCTCGGGCAGGTGGAGTCTCATATGGGATAAAGTCCCGTAACTGTTAAATGCGTTCAACTGCTTGGCTCTGTCCTTCCTTTCTCAGCCATAATGTCTGTTGAAAGCGACGGTTGTGAAGCAAATGCACCGGGTACAGGTAAACAGGTCATCTTCATCCTTTGGGCACTTGGAACAGTTCAAGGACGTGAAGTCAGGTCGAATGGAGAGGGAAAATCGGCCGTTGGGTTGGGCAGATCGACGGCGGGGATTGGTTTGCAGAGGGCAACGGGAAGTATGGGAGCGAGATGAACGCGGGCTGTTGGATCTCAGGCGGACAAATCCAACGGTTGCTGGGCATTGAAGATGTGGAGGCGTTAACGGGTGGGGAAAGGCGGTTTCGGTAGTGAGCGGTATTGCTCGTACCGCTATTGAGGGTCGAGCGGTAATCGTACGAGGGGAAGCGATCCCATTCAAATGGTGACATGTGGCAGACGGGGTGGGATGAAACCACTTTTGATCGCGAGTTATCGCGCTATCATTTCACTGGTGCGGGGGAAGCGATTGCCATCTGATCGTAGTGGGGATGATCAGACGGTGGGTATTAATTGCGCGGGTCGGTTCGATTGATGTGACGGGAGGGCCGTTGGATCGGCGGGGAGAGTGAACGACCACGGTTTAAAGGTGAGGAAGGGTCACGGGAGCGCGGAGTCACGTGGACAGGGTCACATGACGGTTTGAGCTCCGCACTCGGGGGCCTGAGGGAACATGAGCTTATACAGGGTTTTAGAGGTGAAACGGAGGTAGCCGGGGAGAAGAGATTGAAGCTCAGCTTCCCTGGGAGAACGACACAGTTCCATACTTTGATGATAGACAAGGTGTGGACACATTTCTGGTTGAAATCATCTATCTGGCAACTCTACTGGAGAACTAACCTGGTGGCAACTCCATGTTCTAGTTCTGGCTCAATTTGTGAGGCATACTTGGAGAAATCCTCAGAAATCACTAGTTGACCCAGTGCCTGACCCTGAGAAGATTTCTAAGCGAGGGAAAACATCATAGAAAGGAGCATCAGGGTCAGGTAAGCCTAAAAAACTTACGCATCTCTGAAAGAGAAAGTTATAGCTGAGGATATACAGTTTGAAGATTTAGAGCCTAGCATTGTTAGTAAAGAAATACCTTTAGAGATCCATAAATCTCCTTGTTCAATCACTTCCCCTTTAGATCACAGTCCAAAGAAAGCCTCCCATATAGTCCACCATATCCCTTTGTCTCTGTCATCTATTCCATTACTTCCTACCATTCAATCTGCCAGTATCCTTCCACCTATCCCAGTCATGGCAGGCCAGCAAGCTCCCACGAAGATGGAAAGAATTATAGCTGCTAGGTATGGACCCCTAGTCTTGCCTGTTCCCTTGAATGCCATGCCTGCAAGAGAATATCAAAAATACATGCCTAAATTTACTAGTACAGAGGGAGTAACAACCGAAGAACACCTTGAGTCTTTTTATAGTTATGTTGATAACTTAGATATCAGTGAGGATGATGAGTGGATGAGAGTTTTTGTTCAGAGCCTCAATGAAGAGGCCATAAAGTGGTTCATAGCATTGCCCCATAGGTCCATAGCAGACATTGAAGCATTGGATGATGCATTCCTGAAACAATGGGGAGATAGAAAGGATCTACTCTATTACCATACTGAGTTTGGAAACCTAAAGTGGGATAATGGGGAATCATTCCTTGAATTTAATAAAATATTTAACCGTATGTATAGTAAGATATCAGTTGAAGTAAAGCCTACCCCCACCTCTGCCAAACTCACTTATGCCAATGCTTTTGACTCTGATTTCTGCCTGTTATTGAGAGAAAGAAGACGTGCCACTCTAGCTAATATGCAAGATGCAGCTCTAGAGGTGGAATCTAATATCATGGCTGCAGAAAATCTTAAAGGTCATGCTGATAGAAGGAGACAGAGAGGTGAGGCTTCTTCTTCCTCTGTCTCATCTTCAGAACCCAAATTAGATAAGATGACCAAAATGATAAAGTCATTGGCTACTGAGATATCTAAGCTGAAAGTTGAGCAAAGCTTTGGAAAGACCAGGCTTCCAAACACATTTTCTCCAAGAAATCCAAATCCATTCAGAAGAGCAAATGAATAGTTGCAAATCATTTAAAGGGGTAAAGAAGCAAATGAAGAACAAAAGGTTAAAGTTCCTTTCCAAAATGTAGTCATGGAGGAGGAACAACTTGAAGAAGAGGATGAAATTCATTGCATGGAAGATAAAGGTAGTGCTACCCTTTTGACATTGGCTACATATGAAGAATCTTTACTACAGGACCAAACCAGTCAAAAGTGGGACAGAGAGGTTGTTTTGCAGACTGGTGAGCAGCAAAGATACAATCTGAGGTCAAAAGTAAACAATGTCAAGGAGAATCCTACCCAAAGAGCTGTTGTCCAAACAGAGCAACAGAATATCAGACAGAAAAGACCAGCAGCTGATCCAGTCATCCTCAAAGCACCAGCTCAAGAGGTAAGAGGTCTTGATAGGTCGCCTTCCCCTTTCAGTTTGGAATCAGAAGTCCAGAAGTTAAAAATATCTATGCCTCTGTTAAAACTTGCAAAGAGTGAAGTTTTTAGAAAGCCTATTCTTGAGGCCCTTGAGCTGAAAGCCACGCAAAACCCCACTGACTATGTCAATTTGCAAGATGATAAACCTGCAATTGTGCTTAGCCCAATGACTGAACTTGTTGATGATAATTCTCCATCATTTTATGTCTCCTTGACCATTCATGACAAAATCCTCCACAATTGCCTGCTAGACATAGGGGCCAGCCACAATCTGATGCCCAAAACTGTCATGGAGGAGTTAGGCCTTGATATCACCAGACCTTATCCTGATTTATTCTCATTTGATTCAAGAAAGGTCAAGTGTCTGGGATTGATCAAAGACATAGCTATTACCCTAACTCAGCTGCCTATGAAAGGCATGGTGATGGATATTATGGTAGCAGATGTCCCTCCTAAGTTTGGCATGTTGTTGTCCAGAAGATGGATTAAGAGACTAGGTGGGACACTACAGAATGACTTATCTTATGCCACTGTCCCAGTCTTTGGAGGAGAAAGCAGGAGATTCTACAGAGAAGCACAACTGGCATACATCTTCAGTGATGAGAATAATCCTTCTAATCATCCTATTTATGCTGTGGACACTAATTTTGGAGCATGTATTCTCCAAATAGAAGAATCTCAGAAGGCCTCAATGCAGCTCAGGAAACAAATAGTTCAGGCCGAAGAAGAGCAAGGAAGTCAAGTTTGGGAGATGTTCTTTGATGGATCATGTTCCAGGGAGACTGCAGGAGCAGGGGTGGTGTTGATATCTCCAGAACAAGAAAGCACACATCTGTCGTTTAAGCTGGCTTTCCAAGTCACAAACAATATAGCAGAGTATGAGGCTATGCTATTGGGCCTTAATGCAGCTAAAGACAGAGGAATCAGAAACATAAAGGTGTTTGGAGATGCTGAGCTTATAATTCAGCAAGTAAATAGAACATTTCAAGCAAAGCATCCAAGGCTAAAAGCATACAGAGATGAGGTATGGAGACTTAAAGATTCTTTTGAAAATTTTTGTATCTCATATATCCCTAGAGTAAAAAATCAGCTTGTTGATTCCCTTGCTGTGTCTGCTAGCATGTTTGTTCCTCCCATGCCTCCCAGACTAGTTTATGAAGTTCAAATGAAATATAGACCATCCCTGCATGATAATGTCCAACATTGGAAAGTCTTTGAGGATGATGATGAAATAAATAGGTTTCTGCAAGTCATTGATGAATTCTCTAAAATGCAAATTGACCAAGAGAATGAAACCTTGGAAGAAAATCTCCAATCCCAGCTTAGAAATAGGATTGGTAAAGATAACATTGTCCAAATGCCCAGCAATCATATACCTAAGGGCCTGGTTCCATTAGAAAAGTTGTTTGGTTGAATGGGTGTGTATTTGTGGCATACCAATGTACTTCAACACTTGTAACATCCTCATTTTCTGTAAAGACCTTTATAACTTTAGCAACCCAGAGTGGATAGCCATTGGGATCTCCATCTGCTAGCATTGCAATCATGCAACCCTCCTTAATATCATGTACTGAACCCCTGTAAAGGTCTTCCATGGCTTCATGTTGTGCACGAGATCTTCTGGAACCAATACACATCTCTCTTTCCTCTACCTGTGAAGAATTAATAATACCTTGAGATTCTTGCTGTTCAACAATGTTTATTTCCTCATGTTCATTCAACACATTTTGTGGCAAAATAAATGGATTTTCAAAGGTATATCTTCATTTGTTGTTGTTGAAATGATATCACTTTGATTATTGAAAAATGACTCCCACCAAACTGAATCAGCAATGTCAAAGTACTCATATGTATATCTAATACATTTTTTAATTTCTTCCAGGCAATCATAATAATTTATATCTCTAATTTGTTTGCGTGCATTATGAACTTCACCAAATGATTTTAATAACAATATTTTTGATGCAAATATTGGATGATCTGGAATGAACTTCAAAAATTGCAAACCTAATGATGGTGCCCATTCTGCATTAGTTGAATACTTCTTTCCCCATATTAGTGTGTTCCCATCAATTTTTTTGATACGAAATTGATGTTGGAAGCTAATGTCATTAAGTTGTTCAATGCATTTCCCCTCACCATATGATCCCATAATAAACCTTCGCATGTCAACAGTTTCTTCCAACACATCAAAAGTAGGCTCTGGCATGTATGATTTCTTAATACATTCAATTAATGATGGCAAGCTCCCAACTTCCTTCCTCCTCAATGTGACTGAAAAACGACTGAACATCTGATCAATATAGTCATGAGTGTGCCCAACAAGAAGGAAACCAACCTTTACCTTCTGGAAAATTCTCAATTCAACAAGCATTTTTAGATATCCAAAAACAACCTGATTTTTGTTTTCACGGCAAGTGTTGTCCAATTGTAGATAGAAAACTTCAGGAAGATTACCAGACCAATGAGAAAGCACATCATGAATTATGGTTATGGTCAGATTTGCATCATTATGAATATTTGGAGCTATGAAGTACACCTTTGGCAACATTTTCCCATTGAAGACCATACAACCGACCAAGTGATACTGAAAATTTTCCTCCTGTAAATTTTTGGGTGTGTGAACAAAATGTGGTAAAAGTGTATTTTTCTGGTCCATACCATCAATTATCAAACCCAAATATTTATTCGGATTATCATAACACTTCTTTCGATGCTTGTACAACTTTTTCCTTTCATTTGTTTGTTGTTCGCGATGCTCTTGAAGTTCTTTGACAATTGAATCTACGCAACATAAAAAAAAGAGCCATTAAGAAATATGTTTTCATACTTGATGAATATACAATTTTAAAACTTAAAGTTATGAATGCCTACCTCTTTCTGACCCTTCACATTTGTCCCTTTTTTATTTAAGAGAAGCACATGTACAACAAATCCCCATCCTTGTCTTCTTAGGAATATGGACATTGTTGAATTCTTTCTTCCATACCTTCCCAAAATATTGATATGTAATAAACCGGCCATGTCCCTCAGCGCCTTCTGCATATTCTTTGTATAAGTTGTAGATTTCGCATCTTGAAAAATTATCCGAAATATGTATTGTCTCTCTATTTGGCATACACTCTCCATGCTTTGAAAAGAAATCTTTCATCCATGACATTGCAGTATTTGATAATGGCCCAAACTATCTTTTATGAAGTACTTCAGAATAAAATGTGGGATCCTTTTCCAAGTTTTCTTGAATTCTCAAGAGACAAAAATTCCCAATCGAATGAAACATTTTGAAAGTTTTTCTACAGATAAATAAAGTCCTAATATGATAATCATAACCTGACAATGTAGATTGCATGCACCCAACTAAATATGAATTTTGCATGCTTTTATTCATTGACAAATATCTCTTCCTGCTCTCTAATGCAAACTTGAAATCCATATGTTTCAAGCAATCTTTTTGGCAACATTCACATGAAATGAGTGCGTTGATAGAACTTCTTCTCGTCAGATATTCTGCTCTACCCCTTGTATAACTAGATCATCTTGCATTGATACGAAAAGGTCTGCTCCTACTCCTCGATACAATATTTCTTGGCAACATCTCCACCATTGGATCATCATTTGTATAAGGATTTTCATCATCATTAATAGGAATGCTATCCACACTATGATCAACTGTGCTTTTCAAATACTGACTTGGAGGATATTCTTCATCTTCCCCTTCTTCAGTGCTACTGTCATAGTCCTTAGAATTCGGACTCGATGGAAAATTTGACTCGATGTTTATTGGATATTCTTCCTCATGTGCATTTTCAGTGCTGCTCTCATAGTCCATAGAATTAGGACTAAGTGCATCATCTTGTCCTTCATCACTGCTACCTTTATACTCATTAGCATTAGGACTAAGTGCATCATCCTGTCCTTCATCATTGCTACTCTCATAGTCCTTAGAATTAGGACTAAGAGGACATTGCGACACTCCATTCTTTTGAAATTCATCATCACGCTCTTCATCATTGTTGCTCTCAAAGTCCTTAGAATTAGGACTAAGTGGACACTATGACACTCCATTCTTTTGAAATTCATCATCCCGCTCTTCACCACTGCTGCTGTCATAGTCCTTAGAATTAGGACTAACTAGACACCGTGGCACTCCATACTTTTGAAATTCATCGTCCCGCTCTTCATCAAAGCTGCTCTCATAGTCCTTAGAATTAGGACTAACTGGACACCGTGACACTCCATACTTTTGAAATTCATCATCATGCACTTCATCATTGCTTCTCTCATAGTCCTTAGAATTATGACTAAGTGGACACTTTGACACTCCATTCTTTTCAAATTTGTTATCACGCTTTTCATCACTGCTGCTTTCATAGTCCTTAGAATTAGGACTAAGTGGACATCGTGACAATCCATTCTTTTGAAATTCGTCATCATACTCTTCAACATTGTTGCTCTCATAGTCCTTAGAATTAGGACTAAGTGGACACCGTGACACTCCATTCTTTTGAACTTCATCATCATGCTCTCCAACACTGTTGCTCTCATAGTCCTTAGAATTAGGACTAAGTGGACACCATGACACTCCATTCTTTTGAACTTCACCATCATGCTCTTCATCACTGCTGCTTTCATAGTCCTTAGAATTAGGACTAAGTGGACACTGTGAGACTCCATTCTTTTGAAATTGTCATCAAGCTCATCATCACTATTGCTTTCATAGTCCTTCGAATTCGGACTAAGTGGAATATGTGACTCTTTATTTATTTGAAATTCTCCACCCCCTCTTTCATCAGTGCTGCTCTCATAGTCCTTAGGATCAGGACTAAGTGGAAGAATTGACTTTCTATTCATAGTGGAAGAATTCCCGCTATATTCATCCATATGAATAGAGTTGTTATGCGATGAAGATGTTGATGTTGTATAAATCGAAACTTCACTATCAGGACAATCCATCCCTTTCAAATAGAAGATGTTGAATGATACAAATGGAGAGTCTTCTAAAGATATTATATAGCTTAGAGAATGAAATTTTCCCTCCAAAAATTTCCCCCAAAAAATTTCGCGAAAATATTTCCCTCCAAAAATTTTCCTCCCAAAAAATTTCGTGAAAATATTTCCCTCCTAAAAGTTTGTGAGATTTATTTCTCTTCATTATTTTATTCTACAATTTAATGAAAAATGTAAACTAATTTTTTTTATGAAATAAATCATTAAAGTTAAAATTGTAAACTACAACTTCTACCTAAATTATTTTAATAGTCAAAGTATATAATATTTACTAAACAATTGAATGTTTTTTTTTTTTAATTTTTATAATACATTCTGAAACAAATTAATCCCACATTCACCCCACTGTAAAACAATTCCATAATATTCGCTTTATCATATTTTCCTTCATTGCCATAAAAAAATTAACATGTTAAAATTTATTAAAACTGATTAATCCCGCATTCACCGTACGGTAAAACATCTCCGTAATTTCACCTATATATTCCATTATCACTATTACTCACATTACATCAAGGTTTTCTGAGGTTCGTTGAAAGACTTGGAGCAAATTTGTGGAGCAGCTACATTGGTATCAACAACATATTCAACGAAGAATTCTCGCAATTGAAAGGTCAGTTAAATTTTTCCTTGAAAATTCTCATATTAAATTAGTTTAACGAAGTAGATTTTTTTTTTAAACTTAAGATTTTTTGTCAGCCAAATTAACCAATATTTCCGCCGTGAGCATGGTGGGCCCGGGGCACCCCCATCCTGCAATCAGCCGGCCACCCACTCCCTCCGCACACCCTTCCGGCCCCCTCCCCAAACTCATCCACCCCTTCCCCCCTACCCCCTACCCCCACGTCCTCCCCCCTACCCCCCTTTCCCCCCACAGCCGCCCCCCAACCCCACGCCTACCCCCCTCCCCACCTTTTTCCCCTCTACCCCCCTCACCCTCCACACCCTACCCCCATACCCTCCACGGCCTCCTGTCCCCCCTCAATCTCCATCCCACTCCACCCCCTAACCCTCCTGCCACCAATCACCTCCCGCCCCTCAACCCCTATGCCACCCCACCTCCCTACCCCCCACGGCCCCTTCACCCCTACCCAGCCCCCCCATCCCACCGCCACCCCTCTACCCGGCCCCCTTCCCCACCCCCTGTCCCCCCCGCTCCCCACTCCCCTATCCCTTCCCCCCTCGACCTACCCCTCTACCCGGGCCCCCCTCCCCCTATCCCCACCCCAGTCCCCACCTCCCCACCCTCCCCCTACCCCCTACCCGCCCCCCCTCCTCCTCCCGCTCCCCCTTCCCCCCCCCTCCTCCTCCCGCCCCCACCCGTCCCTCCACCTCCCGCCTCCCGCCCTCCGCCCCCTCGGCCGGGCAGGCCGCCAGCGTGGCGCAGGGTGGGGCGCCACCCCGGCGGCCCACCCACCCTCCCGGGCTGCTGGGGTGGCGCGGGGTGGGCGGCGGCGCCCCACCCTGTGCCACCCCAATGGGCAGACGACCCGCCGGGGTGGCGCGAGGTGGGGCGCCATCGCCCACCCCACGCCACCCCAGGGGCCCGTTGGCTGGGCGGGTGGGCGAGCCGCTGGGGTGGCGCGGGGTAGCCGGTGGCGCCCCACCCCCCGCGCCACACTGATGGCCCGCCGGCCTGCCCGGGGTGGCGCGGGGAGCAGTGTCGCCACGCCCCACCTCGCGCCACGCCGACGGCTTGCCCGCCTGCCCGCCCGGGTGGCCGGCTGAGGGGGCGGAGGGCGGGAGGCGGAGGGACGAGTGGGGGCGGAGGGAGGAGGGGGGGGGGGCGGGGGAGGAGGGGGGAGGGTGAAGGGGAAGGGAGGGGGGGCAAGGGGCCGAGGGGGGCGGGTGGGGAGGGGGGAGGGGGAAGGTAGGGGGAGTGGGTGAGGGTCGGGTAGGGGGTTCAAGTAGGGGTGCCGGGGGAGGAGGAAGGTAGGGGGCAGGTGGGGGCCGGGTAGGCGGAAGGGTGGGGGAGCCGAGGAGGCAGGGGGATAGGGGGGTAGGGAGGGGGAAGGTAGGGGCCGGGTAGGCGGAAGGGTGGGGGAGTCGAGGAGGGAGGGGGATAAGGGGGTAGGGAGGGGCGGGCGAGGGGGATGGGGTCGAGTGGGGGTGCCGAGGGGGGTAACAGGGGCCGGGTAGGGGGGTGGCGTGGGGGGCCGGGTAGGGGGGTAAGTGGGTGGGGTGGGGGACTGGGTAGGGGGAAGGGGGCGATGTCGAGGAGGGTAAGGGGGTCGAGTGGGTTGGCCGGGTAGGGGGGTCAGGTGAGGGTGTCGAGGGGGGTAAGGGGGGTCGGGTAGGAGGGTCAGGTGAGGGTGCCGAGGGGGGTAAGCGGGTGGGGGGGGGCCGGGTAGGGGGGTAGGGTGCGGGTGCCGAGGGGGGTAAGCGGGTAGGATGGGGGGGGCGGGTAGGGGTGGTGTTGACGGGGGTAAGGAGATGGGGTGGGGGAGTCGGGTAGGGGGGTGGGGGGGGTGTCAAGGGGGTAAGAAGGTCGGGTGGGTGGGCCGGGTAGAGGGGTGAGGGGGTCGAGGGGGTGAGGCGGGTAGGGGGGTAAGGAGGGGCGGGCGGGTAGACGGTGGAGTGGGAGGGGTGACGGGTAAGGGGAAAGGGAGGGGGTGCGGGTGAGGGCTGGGTGGGGGGGATAGGGCAGGGGTGCCGAGGGGTAGGGGGTGGGGGTGTAGGGAAGGGAGGTAGGAGGGAGGGCCGACGGAGAGGGGGAGAGGGGGGTGGGTTAGGGGGGTAGGGGGGAAGGGGGGGTGGAAGGGAGCACCGAGGGAGAAGGGGGGGGTAAGGGGTGGGTTAGGGGGGTAGGAGGGAGGGCCGAGGGAGAGGGGGTAGGGGCAGGGGAGTTGAGGGGGTAGGGGAGAGGGGGGGTAGGAGGCAGGTAGGAGGGAGGGCTGAGGGTGGGTTGGGGGTAGGTGGAATGGGGGTAAGGGTAAGGGTTGGGTGAAGTGGTCATCCGATTGTGGGGAGGGGTGGATCGGTTGGGGGGTAGGGCGAGGGTGGTAGGGGGAATGGGTGGAAGGGGGGTAAGGGTGGGTTGGGGTGACCGTCCGATTGCGAGGTAGGGTGGCTCGGTTTGGGGGGGGAAGGGGGGTAGGCTGTAGGGGGTTAGGGGGTGGGGGGGAAAGGGGTGGAGTGGCATGGGGGTTGGGGAGCGGGGGAGGAGGTAGAGGGGGCGTGGGGGGGGAAGTGGTTGGGGGGTGGGGTGGCGTGGGGGTAGGGGGGAGGGGTGGAAGGGGGGTAAGGGTGGGGTTGGATGGTCGTCCGATTGCGGGGTGGGGTGGCGTGGCGTGGCGTGGGTCGGTTGGGGGGGAAGAGGGGTAGGGGGGCGTGGGGGGTAGGGGGTGGGGAAATCGCCCGCCACTCCGCAGATGGACGGGGTGGTGTCAGTGGGCTTCTGCCATTTCTTAATGTTAATATTTTTTTAATTTCAATTATCTAATTATACAAATTAAAAAATTATGATATATTTTCGTTGTGGATTTAAGTTAATATGTTTTCGTTATTTACTGATTTATGTGTTTCTATTTTTCAGGAAAATGGCATCAAAGAAGATTTATGTGAATATGTCTGGACCAAAGACTCTTAAAGGTGCATCTTCAAAAAACATTAGTGAACGAACTCCACCTAAGCTCATGGCTACAAATCTTTGAAGTGCATCAAATGATAAGAAGATGATTTGAGATTGGAAGAATTCAAAAGAGTTGAAATTCCCATCAAGAATTTAGTATGTGAAAGAAAGAGAAAGCCAAAATGTGAACATATATCTATATATTGATATACCAAATGAAAATGGAATTTTTGAGCTGATGGGAAGAGTCATAGATATGTGTTCGATACCGGACACTGAAGTTGTTTACATACTTACAAAAGCTCCCAAGTCACATGAAAGGCTTAAATATCGACTAACATATTCATTGTATGACATGAGAGAGATATCTACAAAGTTGTGTAAACAAATCGTAAATGAGATGAAACAAAACATCGTAAGTATTGTTATTTATATTTGTATTTTGCTTTCTTGAAAGTGTCTCGCTATATTTTTTTAATTTTGTTTTTATTGACATATGATATTTTGTTTGGTAGAATTTTGTTGAAAGTTGTTCAATTAGGTTGGGAGGCATTCATTTCATAGAGCATGATATCATGAAAGTTGTCAGCGGTTTTTACTCAGTGTCAGAAGAAGATATGGAAAACAAGAAAAATGTAGTAGTTGATGATGCTACAAAACTACATCCAAAGGATCAGAAAAAAAGGCCTCTAGTGGATAAATCTAGCAAGGGTAGACAAGTTACTTTTTAGGATGATGAAGTTGAAACTGACAGTGAAGCATATGTTGCCATTACTGAAGATGACATTAGAACCGAGAAGATTCGTAAAAGACCAAAAGTAACAACGCCCAAGAATAAATCTGTTGAGAATGTTATGACGAAGAAAAGTAAAGTTGAAGATTTTGAAGTAGTCATTACCAGCAGTCAAGAACCTAGTGAAACTTCAAAAGAAAGCAGAGAAATCATTACACCAGGAGCTGATTTAGAGGATGGCATTATCAAAACAAAACAAAATGCCATTCGACGGAATTTGACAAAGAAAAACTTAATTGATGGTGGTCGTACATTTCAGCTTAATGTCAGACAAACCTAGAAGGCAAGTGAAGGACAATGTCAATATCAAGTCAGAAATCCACCCTATCTGCATGTTCACAACTTGAAGACATTGATGAGGTACAATCCATATGCTCATGTGGTTAATTATGTGCTTCTTATTGATCCAGTTCAAGTTCCCAACAAAGAAGCATTTGATAAGTCAAAATGTTTTGAATACAATTATTATGTGCTTGGGGGGAACCATTCTGTAGAAGCTTAAAGACAATTGATGGAGGAATATCCCAATAACCCACATTTTGAAACAATGAAATGTATCATTTATGCTGGTTTATCGAATACAGAAGCAAAGTTAGTGGCATAGGATCATAATTTAGATATTGAATATAGGATGTCTATGACTTTCATCAAAAGGGTTAGATTTATTCATAGTGAATTTCAAGAAAAATGTGGTGGGGATAGAATAAATGTTACTGCAGATTTCAGAAGGGAATGTTGTATGGAAATAGGCTATCAAATTGAAGAGAAACCCAATTCAAAAAGTGGAAAACGCAACCTTCCTAGTGATATATTCAGAGGTGTTGATAACATTTTCCAATTGGCATTTAGAACTGGAGATGTTTGGAAGTTCATTGATGAGATTTTTAGCATGTGGGAAAACATTGGCATAAAAACCAGAAGGTCAAAAAGTCTAAGGCTTTGATATGTGGCGGCAGTAAATCAGGTCCTGAATTGAAGCAGCTTCCAGAAGATATGACTATCACACCTTGGAGAGCAATGCAAGGAGTGAAAGATGAAATTTTTTTCAAAACAATATTATCTCGTGTGAAGTCAGGGGAATTATCATTGGAGGAAATGTCTGAGGAATTTCAAAAGTAAGTTTGTTGAATTATTTTTATTTATTTCTAGATTATAATTTTATTTTAAATAAAACATGTTGTTCTTGGTAGTATTTGTTATACATATCATTATATTGACTTTTTGTTACTTTATCTATGCAGTCACAAAGTTTACATGAAAATTCAAGAACAAATGGTTAGATTGTTGAATGAAGATAGTTGGGATGATGTTGTACGCAACTATCCAGATTCAAGTTCTACATCAACATTAAAAGCTTTTTATCTTGCATTTAAAAAGGTATCTTGATTTACACATTCATTTTTATTCATCTGTGTACTATTTTTAATTTATAACTTACACATATATTTGTTTATTTTATAAAAGATGAAGAAGGATGATAATGGAGCGCCAACTAGCTTCAGAACCTTTATTGAAAAAATAAAGACCGAAAGGAAGCAACATGTTAAGAATGTTGAACTTGATCCAACTCTTACTCATTTCATTTGGAATGGGCTAGACACTGTTCAATATCAAGTAATACAAGGCAACTGTGAAGACATTGATAAACTCATACCTAAATGGGAGTATGCCCTAGTTATTGCAGATATTCCCCATGGTTTCAATATTCCAAACATTGACTATGATAGTGACCCTTATACTTATCAATCTCTTAGTAAAGTGGTTGCGGGATTTGTAGAAGTCATGTCATCACCATTATGGAGATTTGTGACATTTCATTCAGACACACAATTGGCAATGATATTGTCAAGCTTCAAAGGGAAAACAAATTCAAGGATGCAGCTTACATGGTAAGACGTTTAAAATGTATATTTGATTAATGTTGAAAAATTCATTTATGTACAAGTTGATTGAACTTTTACTATTTCATGTTACAGGCAAAAGTCAAATCTTCTTAACCATGACGATCAAGTATTTATAAATGATTGTGAGTTCATTCATATTGATAGTTGGGCAAAAGATGATAGCTATATGTCTATGATTTTTAATCGGGTGGACGGAAAGAGTCATAGCCAAATACTGACTTATGATGTTGTTGTGAGAAAACTAACATATGAAGACAAAGAAGCAAAAGGAGAGATAGTTAACATTTATCAAAAACCACAATTATTGATTAACTATCTTATAGACATATGTTCAAATGAAGGAGATTGGGTTCTGGATTTATTTTCTGGCTCAGGTAAGTTTTATTATATAGAATTGAATTTCAATATGTTATTTTTTTAATTAATATGTCATTGTACTAATTTACTTCATTATTTCTTTTGTGCTTGATAATTAGGTACAACACTAGCATGCTGCCTTCAAAAAGGAAGAAATTGCATTGCAATTAAAAAAGATCCATTACAGTGCAATTTCATTCAACAAAGAAATAATGCTCTTCAATTTCTTCCAGATGCAATGCAAGAAATTGGGTTGAAGAAAGGGGACTTTAGTGAATCACGTGTGGCAAAAAAGGCAAAGGAACCTCAACCACCATTACATGGGATGTTTGGAAAGACATACATTGGGAGATTCGCAGACATGATCCATTAGAAGACGAAAATGAGAGAAAGGAAGCAGAAAATATTGTGGAAGAAGACAATGATGAAACTCTAGAGGACGAAGAGTTTGGATTATGTGACATTGTTGATTAAATTTAAGTTATGCTTGGAAATGAAGCTCATTTTTTGTAACTATTAAGTAGTTATACTTGCAATGTTTTGACTTTGACATTTTATGAGAAGAATATACACTCAATTAAGGTTGTTATGCATTCAATATTTGTAATATGTGATTTTCACATTAATTTTTAAGTTAATCATTATTTTTTGAAAAAAAAATGATTATTATTATTTTTTTGACATGAAATTCATAAAAAAAACTATTATTTAACTATTTTTAGTTAAAATTTTCGTATAAAAATTGTGATTTTCGCATGTCAATTGTAGCAAAAAATTATCAAAACGTGTAGTTTTTTAATTATATTTATGTTAAAAATGGCTATTTTTATGTCAATTGTTAAAAAATATTGTTTTTTAGAAACAATTGTTTCATGTGGATTGAAAAATTATTTAACAATGTATAAATATGTAGAATATCGAAAATTCAAAATATCAACCTTCTTCTTTAAATATGCGAAACAATAAAAACCTCATTACAAAAAAAAAAAAAATTAAAATAAAAACAAGAAAATATGAAGAAAAAGACCACTTCAAAAATTATTAAATTTACAAAATAATTATTTACATTTCATATAATAGTAAAAAAAAAAAAAAAAAAAAAAAAAGGGTTTGGTGTAGAATTACCACGTTTTTAAATCAGCATAAAAAACACTACCATTATAAAACACAATGTACATAAAAAAAAATTATAGTGCCAAAAACTAAGCTCTAAAAAACACGTGTGTTCTGCATCACCCCTTTTCAAAATCGGGTCACTTTTTTGCTATCTCTACAAAACGGGTAACAGTATGGGTTCTCGTTTCAAAGCTTACATTGTTCATTGTGAATGTTGTGCTTGAGCAGTATTTCCAGGCATGATTCCATCGCCATGAGCTCCGCCATATTGTTGGTTGCTTCTCCTAGATAGCTATGGAAGATGATTTGTATGTTTCTTTATTCATCTCTCAAGACCCCTCCATAACCAGCTTCTCCCGGATTACCTTTTGAAGCCCCGTCTATGTTGAATTTTAAAAAGCCATGAGAAGGGGGTTGCCAAGAGGACTTGTCTGTTAAGGTCTTCCTGTTAATCTGCATAGAACCCTAAGGGGGATGAACCTTGAGCTCTAACTTCTCCAAAATTCTGGCCTCCCTTTGACCGATGGGTTTGCAAGTAGTTGCACCTCCCAGGATATGAACAGTATCTTTAATTTGTTTAAGGATTTGCTTAAGGATGTTTCTCACCAGACTCTTTTTCTCCTTGAAAATCCTGTTGTTGCACTCCTTCTAGACATTCCAGATTATGAATCCAGGGGTCAGCATCCAGGCGGAGTTAATGATCTCATTGTCCAAGAAGTTTTTCCGCCAATTCTTCAATGTAGTAGTGATATCATTAACATTTCTATCTGTCTGCTCAAAGACTTCTCCTACCCAATTCCACAGTATTGTGGTGAAAGTGCATCTATTCATTAGATGATTTGTAGTTTCTTGTTGTTGTCTGCATAAATGACATCTTGAGGGGCCAACAAAGCCTATTTTTCTTAGGCTATCCCATGTCAAAATCTTGCCCTGTTGAACTAGCCACTTGAATAGTTTTACTTTCATCCAATGAGGATTTTCCTAGATTTCTTTCCACATCTTATCAGTGTTTGGAAGGTTTAGCCCTGCATCTATTCTTTTGGCTTCCTTAAGTTTGAAGAGACCTGTCTTGTTCTTTCCCCATCTTAATTGATCGTTTAATTTTGAGTTCAAGATTTGTCTCTTGTCTAAAATACCTTTAAGGGCTGTAGCTTGAGTATGCAACATGCCCACTCCATTGTAATCTGAAAGTTTCCAAGTTCTCCATTTCTTATCATTCCTTGCTTGGTCACAATAGTCACTTACCCACCTTAGTCCTTTGTTGATGGTATCGGTGTGAATGTCTGCTAATTCTTCTCTTCAGAGATTGTCCTCCTGCTACCAATTGTCCTCCCAGAACCAAGCCAGGTTCCCATTTCTGATCTCCCAAAAACTATGGTTTTGGACTAGGGCCCCATTCTCCCATGCCCTATTCCAAATTGTAGAACCTTTTACTTGTCTTGTCATTCTGATTAGATTTTCCTCCTGCCATTCGCTAGCATATTTGTGCTTCCAGAGTTTTGCCCAAGGGGCTTGTATTTCTTTCAGCCATCTCCACCAGATTTTGGCGCCAAGAACTCTATTTAGAATTCCTGGGTCATGAAGACCCAAGCCACCATGGGACTTAGGTTTGCATACTCTGTCCCATGCCACAAGGGCCCATTTCTTCTTTTCATCGCCTTTCCCCCAGAGAAAGTCTCTCTGAATATTTCTTATATCAATCATTACACTAGCTGGTGTTGGAATGGCAAATAGCATATAGATAGGGATGCTTTGGAGGACAGCCTTAGTGAGAACAAGTCTTCCTACTAGATTTAGTGCTCTGTTTTTCCATTTTCTGATCTTATCTTTTAGCTTATTAAGAACAGGCTCCCAGATATCCTTGTGAAGCGGTTTGTCAGTGAGAGGAACTCCCAAGTACTTCACAGGTAGTGACTCTCTTTGAAAGCCCAGAATTCTGGAAATATTTCTTTGAATTGAAATATTTGTATTGAAAAAGAAGATCTTTGATTTAGTTAGACTTACCTCAGTGCCTGCTTCCCTAGCAAACTCACTCAGAATCTGTTTGAATGCTTTGGCTTCCTTAACAGTGGGTGTGCCTTGAAGCATAGTGTCATCCACAAATTGTTGATGTGTCACCGTGTCCCCACCATGAGTGAGTCTCAAACCCTGAATTCTCCCTTCCTCCTTAGCGGCTCTGATAGCTCTTCCTAACCCTTCCATCATTAGAATGAAGAGGAAAGGAGAAAGAGGATCTCCTTGCCTGAGACCTCTAGAAGGCTTGAAGGTTTTGGAAGGAGCACCATTGAGAAGAATTGAACAACTGGCTGTGGTAACTAGCGCCATAACCCATTTAATCCAATTGTGTTCAAAGCCATAGGCTTTTAAAATTTCTCTTATGTACGACCAGCTAAGCTTGTCATAGGCCTTTTCTATGTCCAGCTGCATTATCATTCTTGCCTGTTTGTTGGGTGAATGAACCGTTTCATGAGCTTGAATTATATTATCTAGAATTTGTCTTCCTTCCACATAGCCCGTTTGTTCCTATGACACTGGGGTTGGGAGGAGAGGTTTGAGATGATTGGAAATGACTTTGGATATAATTTTTTAGATCACATTTCATAATGCTATGGGTTGAAATCTGTCTGGAGAGGTGGCCTTCTCCTGTTTGGGTATTAAGGCAATGAAAGATTCATTGAGCGCCTTTAAGACTGTCTTAACTCTTTGAGAGTCTTCCACTACCTCCAGGATGTCCTGTTTTACTATCCTCCAACAAGCTTTGAAAAAGTCCACATTAAAGCCATCTGGGCCTGGTGCTTTCCCATTTTGCATCTCTTTCACGGCTTCCTCAATTTCTTCCTCTGTTACTGGTCTATATAGATTGAAGTTATCTTCTCTGGTGACTAGTTTAGGGATGTACTGAGTGAATTTTTCTGTAAAATAGTATCTATCTTCCGAGGTTTCCTGAGAAATTTTCTGAAAATGTTGGAGTAGAACCTTCTCCATCTCTTCATGAGTGTTTCTCTCTATACCATGTTGATTTGTAAGTTTCACAATTTTATTGTTGTTTCGGTGAGCTATGGTGGATCTGTGAAAGAATTTGGTGTTTCTCTCCCCTTCTTTAATCCATTGTACTCTGGATTTTTGTCTCTAGAGTATTTCCTCTTGAAGGCATCTGTTTTCCCACTCCTGCTGGAGTGACTCTGCCATCTCTTTTTTTTCTTCTGTGTAGCCTTCTGTGATAAGAATCTGGTTTATCTCCTTTAGTTTCTTTTCCACCTCTCCTTTAGCTTTGAAGATGTTGCCAAATTCTATTTTGTTCCACTCTTTGAGTCTGCCTTTGATGTGTTTGAGCCTGCAGTGAAGCAGGAACATCTTTGTACCTTGAAGGTGAAGCTCTTCCTTCCACCATTGTTCAATATTTGTGAGGAAATCTGAATGTGTGAGCCAAGCATTCTCAAACCTGAAGGGGATGTTCCTTGGTCTGCCAAAAAGGGAAGCTTCCAATTGGATAGGCCAGTGATCTGAACCTTCAAATGGTAGTATCAGTGCAGTAATGCTGCTTCCCCTGAGAAGAAGTTCCTCGGAAACCATAAATCTGTCCAATTTTGAGGCCACTTGGGTAGGGCCCCCTCTTTTGTTATTCCAAGTGAAGATTCCATTGCTTGTTTCCATATCAACCAATTTCATATTGGTGATGAAGTTCTGGAAGGCAATTGAGTCTCTCCCAAGTATTCTAGTGCCTCCTTTCTTCTCCATGAGTGATTTTGTTATGTTGAAATCACCTCCAAGAATCCATGGTAGAGCTAGGTATCTCTTTTTCATATCCTCCAATGTTGTGAGGAGTCGAAGTTTGTCCTCCATTGGTTGTGGACCATAGACATTGGTGATCATCTAACATTTCCTATCACCCACCGGTTGGAAAATCAGAGAAAGGTGATGTCTGGATGCCTCCGCATCAATCACACCAAATTTCTATGGATCCCAGAGAGTGAGAATACCACCAGCAGATTTATTTGCCTTAACTTCAAGGTATTCATATCTATTTACCCATTTACTATGTTTTTTGCGGATCCTCTCCACTGAGCATTTTGTTTCCTGTATGAATACTATGTCAGGTTTTTCCTCTCTAATCCTTTTACTGAGATTCCTCTGTTTTCTTCTGCTCCCTAGTCCTCTAATATTCCAGGTTGTGATTTTCATTGAGGTGGGGTTATAAAGGAGTAACTAGAAAGGTCTTTCATCCTTCCTGAATCAATCATGAGCTTGCCACACTCCAGTAGTAATTCTTTCTGTCTTTTTCTTCCCCTCCTCTTGCCTGGATTCTTTGTTAGTTTTCCTGTTATTAATCCTATTGAGGAAGTCCCTTTGTTTTCCTAGTTGTCATGTCCTCTTTTGACTCCTGCAGCTGTTTGATGTGCCTTGTTAAGGAATATCTGTTGGACTTTGTCCACGTCCTCCTGAGGGATGGAGTTTATTCCCAGGTTGCCTCCCTGTTCTAGAAACTTTTCCAGCTCTAGGTTCTCCCTTTCCAGGATCTCCTGTAAATCTTGATCCTCTGTACCACTTTCACTTTGAGTCATTTCCTAGTCTTTTTCTACTTCCATGGTACTCAAAGGGTCCATCGTGTGTTCATTCTGTTCCTGAGTGTACTCCATGCTGGTCTCTTTTTCTTTCCCCCTTGCTGTCTGATTCTCTGTACTCTCTTTATCCCCTCCCTCAGCTTCTTCTTCTCCTAAGATCTCAAAATTGTTGTAACTTTTTGTTTTATCATTCATGCTAGGGTTCTTTTGTGTCTTCCTTCCTCCTCCTTTTCCTTTTCCTCCTACTTTGGTGAAACCTGTCTGGTCTTTTCCTTTGTTGGTATTTAGGTTTTCCTCCCTTCGATTGAGAGGATAGTCTTTGGATAGATGCCCATGCTCATGACATTTGTGACATCTGAATGGGATATGTTCATAGTCAATTGCTTGAACCCATTCCTCATCATAGACTTCTAGAATGACCTCATCTAGAAGGGCTCCTGATAGGTCCATCTCCACACATATATGGGCATAGGATGTATATTTTCCCCTTAGAGTTGCCTCTGAAATTTTTAAGAAATGACCTAATTTATTGCCTATAGCTTTTAAAGACTCTGGCATCCAGTAATCTAAAGGTAAGGAGTATAGTCAAATCCATACCAATACCGAAGTGAAGGTTTCTCGCTCTGGCACAAAGTTCATCATCCATGGCCTCATATAGAGTGCAGCAGTTGCAAAGAAGTATGGCCCTCCTTCAAAGATTTTGTCCCTATCTTCCATGTTCGTAAACACCACAGTGAAAAAACCTTTGGATCAAAGATGAATATTTAACTCCCACTTTGGTTTCCAGTTGCATTTTATCCAGGTGTACAATAATTTCTCTGATGGCCAGATTCCCATAAATTTACATATGATGGCATAGTTTGCCATGTGATCCCTATGCGCTTGCAGATCTGGATTGTTCAAAAAAACCCGAGGTTTAGTTATGGTCTTGGGTTTACAGGGCCCCATCTTAGCTCTGTTCTCTGACCCTTGACCTCTGTCTTCCTCTTTCTCCTCTTGACAGTCTCCTTCGTGGGCCCCTTGATCGGCATTGGTTTTGCTGTCTTTCGCCTTCTGAGTTCCTGTGTCTTTTGTCTTGACCTCCAAGGACTGTGGAGGTTTGTTCTTTTTCCCTCCTTTTCCTCTGTTTGCTACCATATAACTGTAGCAGGGAGTGGAGCTCCCTCCTCCCTATGACTCCATGGATGCTTGGTACTCGCTGCGCTTGTTTTGTTAAACCCTAGAACCAGAGCTCCCCGTTCGGCCACTCACTTCAGTCTCCAAGTTAATCAATAATATAAATAATTAATAATATATCAAATTTAATAATATATCAGATTTAAGTAAAAAACTTAGCCACAAATAATTAATAATACATCAAATTTAAGTGAAAAAACACATAAAAATTATATATTACTTCAATTTATTAATAAAATTAAATGTATGACTTTTATCTTAAATAGAGTTGATAGTTCTCACTTACTTTTTCACTATCAACCATTCACTTCTTACAGATTCATTGTTTCTCTTTTTACTTTACAAACAAGGTTGCATAGCTAGCCTTTCCTGCTACTTAGTTTAATTATTGAACTTTGACCACATTTCAACAAGGGCTACATTGTAGATATTCTTGCTTAGTGTAAGTATAGTTGAGTTAGAATAAAAAATAATAAAGAAAAAATCCTAGAACCATACTTCCAAACCAAAAAAATGTTTCTACCTTATTACACTAAGAGAATATAAATATATTGTTATGTTGCATTGGAAATTGACTAACTAACTAACTAACTATATATATAACTTCACATCAAATTCTAGTTTTACACAATATTAGATTTGCACAAATACAAATGATAAAGATGAACATTCAAATATGCTAAAGATAAGCATCACAAATATATTTGAATATACTAAACATGAACAAAAAGATATATGTTCTACACGACTGAAATTCACGCTCAAGAAGAGATTTTTACCCAGCACAATAAACAAACTAATAAATTAAGAAAATGTTGAAGTTGTAATACTAGGCACAATCACATTATTAATTTTAGGTGATATAATTTTTTAAAAAATTGTGATTTTTTTATTTGAAGATATTAATTTTTATTTGATTTTAGGCAAAATTGACTAGTACAATTTGACCATCATTTACATAACTAGATTCCAATATATTGTAAAAAATATATAAAAAATTTACATTAGCATTAATTACCTTATAACCTTTCAAAATGAATAAAGTATTTAACAAGACATATTAAAAATATCATTTAAACAATATAAAATAATAATTTAACTAACCATTATCTCACTAACTTTGAAAAAATATCGTTAAAATCTAGATTAAAATTTATGTAATCTAAGTGATGTAAAATAATAATTTAGCTAATCATTACATTTTCTAATTTCCTCCATATTTCTCAAAGTGGAATGTTTCATTCACTAAGATAATTTAATGAAATTCTTTAAAATATAATTTAAATCATACTTCCATATATTTCAAACTGGAACATTGCATTCAATAGGAGAATTTGGGGAAATTTTTAAAAATGTAATTTAAATAATGTATAATAGTAATTGTGTTTACCATTACATAACAATATTGCATGGCAATCAGAGATTTTTAAAAGATTGTGATTTTAAGTATTTAATGATCAAGATGCTCATGATGAACAAAGTTAACTTTTGAATAAGAACATTTCATTTTATGACAAGTTGGTGGGAATTCTATCAATGGATTTTGAGTCTAGTCCACAAGTATGTTGACTAAAATTGTCATCGTTTTAATAAGTGATAACGTTGAGGTTGGTCTATTATCTCAACCATTTAACAATATAAATTTTCACATGAAAAATATAAATGAGTGTAATTAAAAGTGAGATTTTGGAATCAAAATTAAAATGTGATTAATAATAAATTAGTATAAATATATTAAGAAATGTGGTTAGTAAATGTAGTTAATATATATTAATTGATATTATTTTTTATATGATATAATTTATTATTTTATATGATTTAATATATTATTTGAGAATTTATACAATAATTTTATAATTATGTTACTTTAAAAATTGAAATTGAATATAAATTTAAAAATGTAAAATAATTAAATAAAGATTTGAAGATACAAAATAATTAAATAGACCAAAATATATAACATTTAAAAATTTTGAATTAAAAAAAATAATTTCCAAAATATTCAACATGAATTTGACACGCACATATGTTATAGACATATTTGGGCACTACAACCCCAAACTCATATGTCCATAAACTAAGGGCTCTTTAAGTCCCTAAAAGTGTTGTTTCATACCCTAAAGGATCATGGTCAGCTGATTACATCATTTCCCAGAAGTTCCACCTGAAAAACTACTCAGAACTGGCCAAAACTGGACCATACAGACTGCTCCATGGGCAAGGTGCAATGCATACTGATTGCCAAACTGGCCAGGTGCAATGCATACTGAAATGGCCTTCTGTGGGGTGCGATGAGTGAGAATAAACAAATGGCAGAGACAGTTTGCAAGGTGGATGATCATGGAATCTTCCAGAAACTTCTCCTGTGACACTTGCCTCTCTGAATTCGCCCAGGGATGAGTAAGAGATCATGAAATCTCCAAGTGGAACCAAGAACTATCAGTGGAATGACACTAATCAAAAACCCAGAGCTGACTCACACCCTTGCAAGACATCTATAAATGGATCCCTCATCTGAGAGATCAGGAGGCTAGAATTTTATATTTTGTAAGGAAGTGTTGTTGGTTTGTTGGTGAGAAGAGACATTGCATTGTTGGGTGATTTGCTTGTTCATGAGGTGAAGAGGGCTTCTACAACTGGGAGGATGATGATGGATCAGACAGCTGGGTTGTAATCCTCTCTTACATTACTATTAATAAAGTTCTTTGAGTTTTCCTCCATATGATCATGTATTTGTGAAGCTTATTGTTTATGAATGCAATTGTATGGTCAATGTGTTTCTGATTCTACATTGTTTATGATGTTTTAGATAGAGATTCTTTGATAGTTTGCTGTTACTTTGACTCTACAGGTACTCTTTGAAGCGGGACAAGTAGGAGAGGAGTGGCAAATTCTATCAAGGAAAGGAGAAATCAAGCTAGGATCAAAGTGGAAGATCCAGGTTGGTCCTCTTTTCTTCTCTTCCATCTATCACACTTAAAGGAACTCTTGAAAAGATTTCATTGTTTGTTTCTAAGATAGCTACCCGTCTTAGTGGGACTAGCAGTTCGAATCGACACTAGTTTTCCATGAAACAAAATGGCGACTCCACTGGGGAACGAATAGTTTGTTTTGTTTGTTTATTGTTTGCTTTATAAAATATAGACGGAGCCTGAAGTTAGCTAGCTAGCCTTCGAAACGCCTTTTCTATGCAATTGCGAAGTAGATGAATGCTGCTTCAATCAATCTTCGGGTTGGTTTATGAACTGAACATCTGACTTACAAAGCACTCTAAGTGCCCTTGTGGTAGCTCAGAACCTCATCAAATCCTACCCCTATGCTTTGTTTTTACTGTCCATCATTACTCAGCCTAAATCATTGAACTTAGCTGCAAATTTTGAGCAAAAACCAAGCTTAGTTTTGCTCACTGGTCCATTGCACTGTCTGTAATTGTGCAACCTGGATGCATCGCACCTCCCGTGTGTTGCGGGTGAGATGCATTCCTATTTCCCTGTGTTGCAGGTGCGATGATTGAGTGATACTACTTTCTTTTCTGAAAGTTGGTTTTTTCCTCCTTGTTTTCAGCTTTATTCAGTAGTTTTGTTGTTCATGATCAGTACCTTCTTGTTGTAACCTTCTTCCTTCACATTATTTTAGCCTCCATTAGTTATAAATTGTAAATGTTTTTGTGTATTTGTCAATCATTTACAGTCTTCCTTTGTCAAAAGTAGCCTAATCAAATTGTCGTTTTTGATGCAAGTGTCGTAATTGTCAATTTGAATCAAAAGAAGAGTGTCATAAAGTCTTCCTCTTCTAGATAGTTGATTGTACTTGATTTGAAATTATTAGTATTTGAAGTGTGGAAAACAGTTTTCAATTCGAAATCGAAAAGTATCGTCTTAGTCTTCCTTTCATTTTGAAAAGAAAATTGTTAGTAATGTCGCTTTAAAAAAAAAATAGTTCAGATCTGTACTTAACTTTCTTTTTGGCATTCACACATTAAGAAAGCGGAAAACAAATACATGCATGTGCATCTGCATTTTGACTGCATGCGAAATTTGATTTAGGAAAGTGCATTTAGTGTGTGCTCTATGCTCTCTGCTAAAATAAAATCATAATCTTCTTTCCTTTGTAGCTAGGATTTTCATTGCTAAAAGAACATAAACAACTGTTTATCATTTTAGATTGCATATTTAGGAATTTCACATCTACATCACGCGGTGAACCTTGAAAGACAAACTTCTAAGAAAGATCAACTCTAAAATAAACCTCAATGAACATAAAAACGCTTTGGAACCTAACGCAACACATCTAGAAGTCTAGGCTAGAGACGTGTTCCGGCGTCGTAAAACCTGGTAACTATCGTTTTCATCGAAGGTTGGGTGATTCCTATTCTTTGATACGACAAGTGCCAGTACAGACTTGTTCTCCCCGTACTGTCGAGTATATACTGGGAAACCACAATAGGTTGATATCCTTTATCCTTAGGAAGTTGTGTCTACCGCCCTATCAATCGTAATGCACTGAACACAAAATTTGGGAAGATTGACTGCCGTACATAAGTCCTTGGTAATTTCCCTATCATTTATCACCAAGGTGTATTTTGCAGTTTTATGATCAGTTTGGTAATCCCTCTGTCTAGACTTCCAGAGCAGTCACTTTCATTCCTTTTCAACTCCTTAAAAGAGAAGGTCCATCTGAGCAATTGTCACTTTAGGCTCATTAAAAATCAAAGGCGACTAGAGTCACCTTTAGCTTTTTCTCGACTCTTAAAAATTGAAAAAGCAAGTTGCGTCAAAGTGTCTTTAAAATTTATTTTAAATGGAATAACATCCCTATTCCTTTGTTGATCTGAGGTTGAGATAATGAAGTTTACCAATCAAGGAATCCCTCTTGGAGGGAATCCTAGTCCTTTCTCCTCTTGGGGAGATATTGGTTCTCCATATATGGCTACATTATCCCTTCCAAGAATCATAATCAGCCTGCCAGTATGGCTTTTCTCGACCTCTGTCGTTCAAAACACTGTAATTCCTCAACAATCTAATCAGCAACCAGATGATACTGAAGTTACCCCTTCGCCTTCTACTTCGTTTGTTTCTCCTTCCCCTTCTTCCTCTTTGCTTGGTTAAACTACTGACACTAAAAACCAAGTATCTGAGAAGAAAAAGAAAGGGAAGGAGAAGAAGAAGCAGCCAACTAAACAAGGAAACAACAATGCATCATCTGGTGAAAATCTGCACACTAAAGTTTCCAAACCAAAAACTCCATGCGTAATTTGCAAGGAGAGACATTACCATCAAGATTGCCCTTGCATCCCGCGGATCTTGAGAGAATGGTCTCCCCGTTTGCACCATTTGGTGTCATCAACCCCTGACAGTCAGGTTGACAGCGCACCATCAACTAGTGAAAACGAAGTTATTAGACAAAAAGGAAAAGTCAGAGTTCCATGTAGGTTATGTAAGGTGATCATACCCTTCACCGTTGTCCTTTCCTGGATGAAGCCAAAAGTATTTTGGATAACCATCCTGCTTCACTGCAGCAACTTCCACCTGGATACAGGAAACTCTTACCAAGTCCATTGCTAGTTGAAAACCTGATTGACACAACTCAATTGTCGATCGAATCGCCTATCATTGAAAGTGAACCTTCTGAATCCATACCAGACCAAAGTCAACTGGTCGAGATGGCAATCGATCCAGTCTTACCTTCAGATGATATAGCTTCGAAAGAGAATGAGAACGACACATTTCAAATTATTTTTGTTAATACAGAGTCTAATGAACTTGGGGGCAATCCACCCATTCCTTCACAACAGGAAGAGACCCCCCCAGTTCATGAAACTTATCTAGACATTTATTCGGTACCTCCTCCGAGCAGTCTAGTCGTTTTCTTTGATTGTAATCAACTAGCGAAACCTCGCCTTCCATCTAATGTACCATTCCGAATCATAGTACAAGTTTACAAAATGATCGTGTCTGGCACTATCATAGATGAAGGGGCTTCGATGAGTATCCTTTCCTCCACTGCTTGGAAAGTGCTTGGTTTGCCATCGCTTTTGCCTGAAAAACAAAATTTTTCAGGCTTCAACAAAGGAACTGGTCGACCATTAGGGATCCTTCCAAGGTTACCGATAACTTTGAGAAAGAAAATCATTCAATTTAATGTGATGGTAGTCCAAGGTCCATTATATTACAATCTACTCCTTGACGTGATTATATATATAGCATGGAAGCCATTGTTTCCACATTCTTTTGAGTGATGTGTTTTCCACATGAAGGCAGATTGGTGCAACTTGTCGACCAGCTTTCGTTTCCTGGTTCAAACACAGCTATGAATCAACCATCGCCCCTAAATGGTCTCTTCGCATCAACAATGTCTCTTCAAACTTCATTCCATCCACCTAATTACAGCAAGTAGTTCGGTGAGTGTGATGAAGGTTAGGGGGCATGCACCCTAGTCTGCTTCGGCAGGTGAACCCAGAGGAAAAGTGAGATTTTCTTGAAAGGTCATAATACTTGGACCGAATAACATTCCCGTATAGGTTATGTAATCAGTCTGACACAATTATTTCCTTTGTACGATTGTTAATGAAAGCTCACAGCATTCACCTTCATACATTATGTGATTGGAAGTTCACAGCAATCACCTTTGTCTATTTCGATGGACAAAGCAAAGGAAGAGTTTTTGTCTACCGACGAAAACAATCCTGTCTAACCACAGGAACTTCCATTTGGTAACCTGGAAACTCTCCTTTTATTGAAAGACCTAGGGGCATGCAAACCTTTGCATGCAAGTGAGAAGCAACCTTTGATTTTCTTATTTTGTAGGTTCTCAACCCTTTAACCTCGTAGCTCGGTCATTTCTAGCTTGCATAAAAAGGTAATGAGCACATGTTATAGTAGTGTTCAAGCTCATTAAAAAATAAATCTACCAAGAGACATTATCAAAAGACTGGTAAGAGCAATGTTCCCGCAAGGTTCAAGCTCGTTAAAAAATCAACCTGCACTAAGCACATGTTGGCACAAGGTTCAAGATCATTAAAAAATAAACCCGCCTTTGGTAAATAACCTTTGTGATCGCTTTGCTATCAACCCTTTTGAACTTTGGTTGTGTTCCTTCCGTCACCTCCATTCGTTTGGCTGACCATACGCTTCCACTTGATTGTTTACCCTTTTGAGGAACATCTGCGACGAGTGATTCTGATTGCCACCCTCTTCACACTGCCATGTTTTGAGAAGTTCCAAACTTACCTGGAACCAGCTGCTACCCAAAAATACCACTCGTTCCTAAAAAATGAGTCTCTTTTAAACTCTTTTTAGACTCATTAAATATAAAAAGATTGTCGAGCTATTGGCCTTTCCAACTCGTTAAAGTAAGGGGAATGCCATCCCTCTCATATATTTTAATCTTTTTGGACTTGAGGGATTATTAAACAAAAAGATCGAGCACTTGTCTTTGTCGGCTCGTTAAAACTATCGAAAAGTCATCCCTTTCATATTATTTTACACTTTTTCAGACTTAAGGGATTATGCCACGAAAAAGGACTGTTGGAGTCTCCTTTTCATCCCTTTTCAAACTCTCTAAACATGAAAAGGACCGAGTTATCTTTGTTGTTAAACTCATTAAAACAATAGCGACAAACTTGTCCACCCAGACAAGAACGAGTCTCACTAACGCTAGGCTCGCTAAACACAAAGCAACAGGTTTGCCCGAAGGGCAAATTATAGACCAAGCATATGTTATCCTCCTCAAGCTTGTCAAAAATAAAGAGGTATTGGTCAGCAATGACTGGGGAAAAATGAGAAGAAAACTTGAAGAACTCTATTAGTAGTAGGTCACGCTTGAACATGACACTTTCACTCCATCACCGTGATTGAGTTGGGTTGGGTTTTTCCGTTCACCGTCACCATTGGTCTACCGTGCCATCCATTGGGTTAACGCTACCAATCCATATTAGTGTCGCCAATATGTTCAAGAGAAGTCATTCAGAGAATTCACCATGCAGCGAACCCCTCATCCACTGCATTACATCCACTCTTCATTTTTCATGACCGCTATTCCTGAACCTTATATCATAAAATCGTTTTCACCTCCATAAAAATCATTTGCTCTGTTTCGCGTCGTAGATGTGGGATACATCAAGGCCCTCCTACGACAGGTCAATTCTTGTCGACATCAGCTCATTATCCAAGAAATTGACTTAGAAACAACCCTTTCAGTACTTTGAAGCTTGCATGCCTCAATGGCAAGTTTCTCACTTCCGGCGACAGGTTTACATCAATGACCTTCGACCGAAAGACTTTGTGTGGTGTTCAACATCGGCTCGTATATTCACACCACGTGAATTGTATTGTAGTACCTTGAGGGTCATCATCATTATCGGTGACTCCTCTCGCGTCTGTTAACAGCTTACATCATTGGCTGGTAATCAGGTGATGTCTTTCCATGTTTGACTTCAAAACATCTTTTCACATGGATCGACTTATACATCAGGTGAAAATTAGACGAGTTTTGAAGACCCCAAATCTAGTTTCATCCATCTGGGTTGTGATATATTCAGGAAAATAAAGACATCAATTGTACACAGAAGCTGCACAGATAGTCATCTAAGCTAGGGAATATGACTCTTCATGCGAAGAATCACCAGTCTGCAATAGCAGACGATTGTCTGTCCTATGTACATGAAAATGAATTTATAAAGATGAGCATGGGAATGCCCACCTCAGCTAGACCATGAAAATATATGATGATGATGTATTATATTATATCTTATATAGGTCACCTTCCAGTATGAATACCTCGGATCCTCATGAATAAAGCATTTCACCCGACATCAGAAGATTTACGACCTCATGCTTTAGGGGGCAGCTGTTATAGACATATTTGGGCACTGCAACCCCAAAATCATATGTCCATAAACTAATGGCTCTTTAAGTCCCTAAAAGTGTTGTTTCATACCCTAAAGGATCATGGTCAGCTGATTACATCATTTCCCAGAAGTTCCACTTGAAAAAATACTCAGAACTAGCCAAAAATGGACCATACAGACTGCTCCATGGGCAAGGTGCGATGCATACTGATTGCCAAACTGGCCAGGTGCGATGCATACTGAAATGGCCTTCTGTGGGGTGCGATGAGCGAGAATAGACAAATGGCAGAGACAATTTGCAAGGTGGATGATCATGGAATCTTCCAGAAACTTCTCCTGTGACACTTGCCTCTTTGAATTCGCCCAGGGATGAGTAAGAGATCATGAAATCTCCAAGTGGAACCAAGAAATATCAGTGGAATGACACTAATCAAAAACCCAGAGCTGACTCACACCCTTGCAAGACATCTATAAATGGATCACTCATCTGAGAGATCAGGAGGCTAGAATTTTGTATTTTGTAAGGAAGTGTTGTTGGTTTGTTGGTGAGAAGAGACATTGCATTGTTGGGTGATTTGCTTGTTTATGAGGTGAAGAGGGATTCTACAACTGGGAGGATGATGCTGGATCAGACAGTTGGGTTGTAATCCTCTCTTACATTACTATTAATAAAGTTCTTTGAGTTTCCTCCATATGATCATGTATTTGTGAAGCTTATTGTTTATGAATGCAATTGTATGGTCAATGTGTTTCTGATTCCGCATTGTTTATGATGTTTTAGATAGAGATGCTTTGATAGTTTGCTGTTACTTTGACTCTACAGGTACTCTTTGAAGCGGGACAAGTAGGAGAGGAGTGGAAAATTCTATCAAGGAAAGGAGAAATCAAGCTAGGATCAAAGCGGAAGATCCAGGTTGGTCCTCTTTTCTTCTCTTCCATCTATCACACTTAAAGGAACTCTTGAAAAGCTTTCATTGTTTGTTTCTAAGATAGCTACCCATCTTAGTGGGACTAGCAGTTCGAATCGACACTAGTTTTCCCTGAAACAACGTACACCTTCTTACTTTTACTTGTAGTTGAATGCTTCTATTTGACAATGGAAATAATTCACCATTTAAAGAGATTTGTATTGCTAGCTTGAAAAACTTCTGAAAGTATTTGTAACATTACTGATTTTAGTGTGTTTTGGGCTTAAATTTAGTTGGCCAAATTATGAAGCGTTGTTCCCATCTTCCAAAATTGGTGGTATTTATTAAAAAGTTGAATCACTTCTGGCATTAATTTATTCTATGCAAAATATGAGTGGGCTTGTGGTGATCCTTTTCAACATTTTGAGCAATTAAATTTCACTTTCCCACGTTCAATAAAAATCCTATTAAATAATCATAGTATTAAATCTTAATACTAAACTAAACTAGAAACTATTCACTATGGGAATTAACACACACAAAAACATATAGTAATAATATAATAAAAAGTAGCAATACAATAAGAGTTATTAAAAAACAGATATATGTTGCAATAAGACCAAAAAAAAAAAAAAAAAAAAAAAAAAAAAAAAAAAAAAAAAAGATATACCTCTTAAACAATAGCAATTACACCTGCTCTTCAACTAGGCTAGTTGCGTTATCAACATCTCCATGAAAATTTGTACCTCCAACTATTTGAAAATCAGTGTCCACATATGCATATGTATTAATGTTTGCAATTTTTTTCCATTTGAAATTATGTTATGATAGCATTGTTAGACATGTTTTTTAAGGAATCCTTGGGATTAGGATTAAATATGTTTTAAATATTTAATGCATGATTTTTAAAATTTTAAAATTAGTATTATATTATTTACTGCTGATTTTCAATCCTTGAGTCCTCGTATAAGAATTATGGTCGATGTTTATCCCCTGCAAACTTTTAAGCTATTAATCTTTCAAGGAATTTAAATTCATAAAGCTCTAATATGTGTACGTCTTTGTCGAAACTGAGGTCCTATACTTCAAATCTCTACGGATTTGTCCAGAAGTTGGACACACAATGAAAATGTGCGGATTTGTCCTAAAGTTGGACACGCAACACCCACAAGATTCTAAATGCATATCTTCTTGATACATATAATCTCTTCTGGCCCCTAAAAAATGAATGATAGACCTGAATCTAAATGTTTGCGCTTCAACATACATTAAATGAGTTTAAGGGAGGACATTAAAATGAGCATCCCCGAAACACACAAGCGAAAAACATATGATTGTGGGGTGTTTTTCGAAGCAACATATAGTAGTATAGACAAATTGATTCAAGCCCCCTGTTTGATGCTAGAGTCAGCAGTATGAGCTCAAGCCTGAGCTCAAGCCGACGAAGTACAAATCTACAATCATGACTTAATAATACTATAGCGAAGCCAACCAATCACAGCCTAAAAAAATAGATTTAAAATAATCCAGTAAATAAATTATTTTTTAATTATAAGGTTAACATTACAGATGGGGCTTTAATTTTTTGGTCAAATTAAAAGAATTTACGACCAACACATTTTCTGAATGCGTTATATCAGGTCGCGGAATGAATAATGAAGACTCCTAACATATTTATAACTAATATATTTAAAAAAATTCTTCATATAATATCAAAAATCAATATGGTATATTACCAATACCACCTTCAAATCCATAAATTTGTGATTAAAAACTCTAATATGCATTCGAACTCTGACACCTTGGGTCACAAATCAAACTGGTGAATTGGAATGGATGGCAGTTGAATTGTTGAGCTCGCGTGCCTTCCATGGGTTTTTGTCATCTCAAATTTATGTCGTCCACGGGTGTGAAGCAACACATTTTCCCTTAGCCTAAGATTGCAATCTAGATTACTACGTATGATTTTATTACTAGCATTTGCATCAAAGGTACAAAGGAATGTCAATAAGAGAAGTGGTACAAACTTCAAATATCTTTATGAAAGAATGTCCATGACTTCATGTAGCCACTAGAGCCATAACTTCATTCCTTGGACCTGGATCAAACAATCTTCATCCACCAAAGCTTGAATAGGTTTCAAATATGCAAAGTATGGCATGAAGTTGCCTAAAAAGACCTAAAAACTATATATAGTTTAAATATTATTAGGTTCAAGCACTTTCAACGCAACATTTGGTAAAGTTCAAAGCTTCGCATATAAGAAATTCAGAGATTTAATCCATATAGTTCTTGTATAGGGAATGGTTTCACATTAAAATAGTCCATAGCATCTTCTTTTGGTGGAAATATTATAGCTTCTCCAGGTTATTTTTTGAGGGTTCGGATGAACCCTCTTTTGGTCAGAACCAAAACACTAGATGAGTTATTCATCCCCGTTCTTATTACCAATGAAATGGGCAAAGGGTCTACCCTAAACAATATCCTTTGTAGCATAGGAAAAGCCATGTCTTCTGAGGAACTGGAAGTCATTGAAAGATCATGGTCTCATAAGTAGCAAAGCTCAAAAATACAACCAAATCATAAAATACCCAACTTAAAGCTTAACGTTATATGCCTCAATACATCCAATGATCCAGGTGGATATTGGTGGCCACCCGCCAATTCCACTTGGACCCCCACCATTGCTTCTTTCAGTTTTTCAGTTTCCTTAATTATAGCACAGTTTACTATTTTTAGCATTTTTTCGGGTCCTAAACTTTCGAAGCCGTTTTGAGGCCCTAAACGACATTTTTTTGGAAATCTACCACTAGCAATTTTTTGTTTAAAATCGTCTTTTCCGTCGTAGTCCTCAGAGAGATCTTTCCAACGGGCTATCATGCGCGTCAAATGGAGATAATATGACCAAGTCGCAACCCCGGGAAGTTGGCTATCCAACTCACCCCAACGGGGCCCATAAACTCTTGGTGTTACATCTTCTCAAGTTAGGGTTTTGGTTGTTTAGGGTTTGCTCTTATTGTTCAATAATAAAAAGGCCCTTGAACCTCATTTAAGGCAGTTCAAAGGCATGTAGCCGCCACATCTCTTCTCAGAGATAAGCTACCATCACCCTCGCTGGTTTATTTCCATTTCTTTTTGTAAGCATATTTCAGTATTTTACGTTAATGAAATGAAGTATTATTTCCGCTGCATCTCTGTGTTTATGGTTATCTCTGTAATTTATTGCGTTCTTGTTTAAATCCGGATCAGTGGTATCAGAGCGGTTTGCTTTTTTTTCTCTGTTTTTCTTTGCATGTCCCCAACGAGGTCGGGATGTAAGGAGTTAGGGCTTGAACTGGTCAAACCTTTGCAAGATCGGCCTCGCAAATCCCGACAGCCTCCCATGGCAGATGAAAAGAAAGACGAGGGGGCAGGAGATCCTATCAAAATCTTGCTCGAGGAAGACCTCGAACGACAAAGGAATGCAATGATGGACATCTTTGCCCAGATCCTTTAGCGACTACCCAGGGGCGACACATCGGCTTCCAACAGCTACTCTAGAAATGCCACACCTTTTAAGGTACAAGTTAATTTTGAAATCCCCATATTCGAGGGTCAGATAGATGCAGATGCCATCGATAAATAGTTAAATCTGTTAGAGGGTTATTTTTCTGTTCATGATTTTTCCAGTCGGGAAAATATTATTTTCGCTCTTCTCAAAGCAGCCCCCCACGTCAAGGACTTGTGGGAAGCCTATTGCGAGCAGAAGGATGAAAGTACAGGCTCACTATTTTCAGCCACACCCACTTGGAATTCATTCCAGGATGCCATCAAGGAGCAGTACTACCCTGTCGGAAGCTATGAGGATCAATACATAAAGTGGACCACGCTATGGAAGGGAAGGGACCAAGACATGCTGGAGTTCACCAATATTTTCCATACCCTTCACACAAAGTTGGGTATCAAGGATATGGAGCAGCATTTGGTACTCAAATACCATGGCTGCCTGCACAAGTACATCCAGGAAGAAATAGAATTGCTAAACATCTCCTCGCTTAGCACGACATACTGATATGCCGTCAAGGTCGACCAAAATTTTAAATAGAAGAAGCGAGACTTTGGATCTGTCAATCCGAAGCAAGGGAAAGGTGCCCCCAAACTGCAGAACAAAGGACAAAGCCAAGGCGGGGTGGCCCAAGACAACTTGTCAAAGATGCAAGCAAAGAACAACACCGCAAAGCTGAAAAAGGACACGGGAAAGTGGTATTAGTTCCATAAGAGCTGCACTCACAACACAAGTGAGTGTCGGGTCAAGCAGTCACCGGTAGTCGAGCTAAAGGTTTCAGAATCAAATGCATGTTCCGACTCTGAGTCAGAACCCGACAAGGGGAATGACAAAGGGAAGCAGATTATCATTGCAGAGCCCAATGCCACTATGGCCACCACGAAGATCCAGAAGGAGGAATTTGAAGATCCAGAGGAGGAGGAGCATCTCTTCCACTCCCAGATGTGGGTAAAGGGCGCCCCGCTATAGTTCATTGTCGACAACAGGAGCCAAAAGAACCTCATTTCGCAGAGGTTGTGAAGCGGCTAGGTTTACCGACCATAGCACATCCACAACCGTACACCATCGGGTGGCTTCACCAAGGATGGGATCTTCGCGTGAGCCAGCAGTGTCGTCTTCCATACAACATCAAGCCCTTCACGGATGAGGTATTGTGTGGCATTGCTCCCCTTGAAATTTGTGATGTATTATTAGGACAACCATACTTGTGGAAGCGACATGCTGTGTATGAATCAAGGCCCCGTGCTGTTATTGTTACTTTGGGAAATAAGTTGTACATGATACCAGAGGTAGCACTGCCTACCGCCATCTATTTGGTTACTGCAAAACAATGCAGTAAGCTCATTTCCAAAACCGGGAAATTTGTTTTCCTGATGGTACACCCTCAATGAAAGAAGAAGCCGACGGCCACGACCTCCAGACAGGGCCCCTCCACACGACAACTACAGTTGGACAAGGTCGTGGAGGAGTACGAGGACATCTTCACCTCCCCTGCAAGGGTTCCTTTGCACTGTCAGGTCAAGCACTCCATCGATCTAACCCTAGGTACGTCACTGCCCAGTGGACCAATCTATCGACACTCTGTTCTAGAGAACGATGAAATCAAGAGGCAGATTCAAGAGCTGCTGTAGAAAGGTCACATCCGCTCGAGTTCATCACCCTGTGGGAGCTCGATCGTGTTGGTACAAAAGAAGGATGGGACTTGGAGACTTTGTATTGACTATCGAGCTTTGAACAAGATCACTATCCGTAATAGGTACCCTATCCCACAGATTGATGACCTCCTGGACCAACTGAAGGGGGGAAAATATTTCATTAAGATCGATTTCAAGTCAAGATATCACCAGGTACCAATTGAACCCTCCGATGTGTGGAAGACTGCCTTCAAAGCTAAGGAGGACCTTTCCGAATGGTTGGTTATGCCTTTCAAATTGACGAATTCTCCTGCAACCTTCATGAGGCTAATGGATGACATCTTGCAACCATTCATCAACTCATTTGTAGTGGTATACTTGGATGACATCCTGATCTTTAGCCAAATTTGGGAAGAGCACCTCCACCACATCTGATAGGTTCTCCAAACACTGCGGCAACACAAGTTATGTGCCAATTTGGAGAAATGCACTTTTGGCATGAATCAGGTTTAGTATCTGGAATACATTATTGATGAATAGGGGGTTCATATGGATCCAGCCAAGATCCAAGTCATTCGGGATTGGCCATCTCCAACCACTCTGACAGAGCTTTGCAACTTTCTAGGTCTTGCCAACTTCTACCGTCGATTCATGTTGGGATTTTCTCATATCACTTGGCCCTTGAGTCAAGTCACCAAGGGAGGAGCGAAAGAAAAATTCTTTTGGCCTAAATCTCAATAGAATGCATTCATAGAGTTGAAATATCGCCTTTACTCGGCACCAGTGCTCACATTACAAGACTTGCAACAACCATTTGAGGTAAAGACAGATGCCTCTGACTATGCTATTTGGGCAGTCCTTACTCAACACGGGCATCTAGTGGCATATCACAGTGAGACACTTTCAGACACAGTTCGAAAGTATCCCACTTATGACAAAGAGATGTATCCCATTGTGCAGGCCTGCCGATAATGGAAGCATTACATTTTGGGGAAGGAAACAATCATCCACACAGACCACTGACCCCTGCAGTTCATACAGACCCAAGGGAAATTGTAGAATGATCGCCATCAGAAGTGGTCCACATACTTGCAACAGTGCCATTTGGATATCAAGTATAAGAAGGGCAGCACCAATAATGTTGCAGATTGCCTCAGTTGACCACCAATCATGGCGTTAACCACAGTGCTCAACTCTTATGGGAACAAGACTTCTAATTGGCCACTTCTCTACAAAAGCGACCCAGAATTCGACCACACATACCAGACACTCTTGTAGGGTCAGCATGTTCCAGATTTTCACCTCCAAGATGCCTTGTTATGCCACCTGGGTCACCTTTGTGTTCCTTCAAGCGAGCGTTCCAAGATGATTTGGGAAGCACACTACAATCACGCTGTTGGGCATTTCGAGGTCGAGAAAACGATGGCATTACTGCATAAGTATTTCCATTGACCGAATCTTCGACAGGATGTCGGGAAGTACATCAGATCATGCACTGCCTACGCCATTGCCAAACCGACCATCAAGAAGCAAGGCCTTTATACCTCGCTACCTACCCCTAGTCGACCTTGGGAATCAATCTCCATGGATTACATGTCAGGCCTTCCTTCCACTAAGCATGGAAATTACTGTGTTTTTGTGGTCATCGATAGGTTCTCGAAGATGGCCATTATGGCAACCTGTAAGAAGAATATCACAGCAGAAGCCACTGCTAAACTCTTCTTTGAATGAGTGTGGGTACACTTTGGGATCCCACAGTCTATCATCTCAGATCGGGACATCAAGTTCCTCAGTACATTTTGGTCCAGTCTCTGGTCAATGTTGGACACCAAACTCACTAAGTCCATAGCCTTCCATCCTCAAACTGATGGCCAAACAGAGGTTGTCAACAGGATGATCGTACAACAATTGTACACGGAAAGACCTTCAAATTATTAGAGGCGTATGCACTTGTACATGGAAAGGTTGTTCTTTGTTTCCATATAAACGTCTGCAAATCGTAAATAAATGTCTGGCTAATGAAATGATGATGAGATTGAGGAATCTAGAATTCAATGACAAATGAACTGAAATGATGATGAGGTTGAGGAATCTAGAATTCAATGACAAATGAACTGTTGCAACACGCAATCCTTGTAGTTGTCCCTGTTATACTCCTATACCAATAGGTGTCATATTTCATGATTGACTAGTTGAGCTCTGTAATATGTTCATCCCTTTCCTTGTTGCAAAGGTTTTCCATATTATCATAAAAATAAAAATAAAAAAAGTAAAAAATGTAAAGAGGGTATGCCCTAAAAGAAAAATCAAAGGGTAAAAAGAATAAGATGGTCAAAAAAAGTGAAAGAAATGAATCCCAAAATAAAGAAAGACCAGGAAAGTGTGCAAATCCAAAATGCCACTACTTTTTCATTTTCTGTAAATAAAGCATTGTGTGCAGCTTGTTGAACTTTATGCCACAAATTGATGAATAGCCAAACAACATAATCTTGCACAGTTCATGTTTGAATTTCCTGTTTTAGAGATAGAGAATAAAAATCTGACCAAACTGTTTAATCTTGGCAGATAAGTAGATAGGTAGAGAAGAAAAGGAGCTCAACTGTTTAATCTAAGCCCTTGGAAGTAATAAGTGCAGACCTAGGTAGGCTTACCATGCAAAGAAAAGAAAAGTTGATGAGGGTTTGCTAGTCTAAATGCACCCAAAGAAAGAAGGAAAAAATGCTAGGCAAAGTATGCAGGGTAGGCAGATTGGTGTTGCAGAATGATACCTGTGATGGGTTATGTTTCTAAAAATGTGTTAAATTTCACTTCTATCACAAGTACAAGGCATATATTTTTGATGCAACTCAAGTGAGTCAGATTACATAACTAACTCCCCTTCATACTTTTCCCTAAAAAATCATTCACTAACTTCTCCAAAGGTATTAAGATCTGCTTAATATCACTCACAAGCCACTCATTCCATTTTCATCAATTGCCTAAGTAAAACCCCATTTTACTTAGGAGAATGGCCATATTTCACATATAAAACCATTTTTCCCTTTTAGCCTAAGTTTTTAACCATATAACTTAGCGCTTTCCATTTTAAAATTCATATTAACTTTAATTTATATTATTTAAAACCCACATTATTATCCAATCCCATAGTATATAAATATGTTAAAAAACCTCGATATTTTACATATCCCCTCCCCGGTCAAATACGACCATAGTCACTGTACAAATGTGGATTAATAAGTTCATCTGGAACTTATTAAGAACCTCCCCGCGCGTAAAGGAGTTAATTAACCACCTTGGGTTAATTAATAACCAGTCCCGAACCAATCAAAACCACCCCGATTCAATTAAAAAACATGATTTATTTGCGTCGACCCCGCAAATTAACCTCCTCCCATCTCCATGCACCATCTGTCGTCCGATTAACCCAGTCGCCATCCAACGGTCTGCATCCATTTCACGACCCCCCTAACCGCCGAGCGTTAACGTGTGGGGAACCGACGGTATTGGTGCCCATACTCTGCCACGCGTCGCACTCCCGCTATGATCACTCGCCCTTCGCCCGAAACCGCCCAGCCCCAAAAGCGGTGCGGGCAAAACTGCTTACCACCGCCCTTCGCTGACGTCATCCACTGACGTCAACTGTCCTTTGCTAACATCACCCGCCACGTCCCCCACCACGTCACTTGCCCCGTACTTCTGCTGACGTCATCCGTCCTCCAAATCAAACATTCCTGCCAAAACTCCATTTCGTCAAATAAAAGGGAAAATAGTCATTTTTTCTATGTTTTCTGCATGCAGCGCTCCGCGCTCTCCTGCAAAGTAAAATCGACTGAGGTCGCATTTCTAGTTTCCGACTAGAAAAGGCTCCATCAACGAGCTCGTCCACCTGTCAACCGACCCTCCAGCATATGGTTTCCTCCTCTTTTGACACACGTACCTGTAAATTTTCTCAATACATGGCTATCAGTGCATCAATTGCCAGGACTTCTCAGCAATCTCCGCGGGAAGTTAGCATGCCAGCCACAGAATGATCTCAATGTCATGGATTAAATAGCGCAGAACAACCTCCAGTATCCCAAAAACAGGTGTTTTCCATAGTTACGTTGTTTCCCTTGGAAAAGTAAATTTTGGGCGAAATACTAGACAACGGTGAGCAGGGGTCAGTTCAGCATTAAAGTAAGTTAAAGAGTATCAGTTCAAAATTAAAGGCAAAGCAGATCAGCAATAAAGAATGTCAGAGCAGAGTTAAAGAGTATCAAGTTGGCATCAAAGAAAATCACATCAAAATTAAGGAGCACATTTAAGACAGGTAGTCGGCGCAGAGCTACTACAAAAGATAGCTGCAAGCCGAACCCTAAAGGCCTGCCTCTAGCACAACATCAGTTAGCTATTTTTATTTTACTTGTAAACTCTTATTAGTTAAACCTAGATATTATCTCACAGCTGTAATGAGATATTTGTTGTATAAATACCCCCTCCATTAGAGTTTGGGGGTAAATTGTGGTGTGTGTATTTCTTAGACTCTGTTGTAACATTGAATTTTTGGAATAAAGAGCTGTTGGAAACATCTGTTTGTCTAGCCATATTGGAAGAAAAATTGAAGCAGAGGACTTGTCACAGAATTCTTGAATCAAACTCCGGATCAATAAGTCCTCTATATCTTGTGTTTTACAATTTTCTTGTTTATTATATCATCTATGTTTCATAATCTGAATGATAAAGAAAAGGGTTAATTCAGAACATGTTTGATTGCACTCTGTTTTCAGTCTTTTTTGTTCTCTATGTTTTCTTCAGAATTAGAATAAGCAGTGAAATCTTAATTTCTCTCGTTTCCCGATTCTTCATGTTGATTATTTGCTAAATAATTCTTATCTGGTCCTTATCAGTAATCATCCTTTTTTCCTCTTTCAATATGTTGAAGGATTCTTAACTGCCCTTCACCCATTTGAGCCCATTCCATTTGTTTTCAGCTCTTTATTTTGTTCCCTGTTTGACTACCTTGCTCTGTGAAGCCATCCTCTGTTAAGAAACTGAATCCATAAAGCCATCTTCTTTGACTCCATCATGCCCAATGGACTGAACTATTCTGTCTTACCTCTCTGTTCTATTGAATCCCACCACCCAAACTCAAGACAAAACCCTTGAACTTCATAACTAGCTTAATACCTTTAAAAAACAAATCTAAATAAAAAAGAGAGAGCCCTCTCTGGATACAGATTGGCTACATTATGTATCTAAAAGATTGGTCTGTGGTTACCTCAGCATCCTTCCCTTTCTTAAAACTTTGGGGAAAACCTGAGTGATAACATCATTGGTGACTCCACTGGGGACCTGAACAATTGTTTGTTACTATTGTTTATTTCATATGCTACAGACGGAGTCTGAAGTTAGCCAGGTAGCCTTTGAAATTCTTTTTCTTTGTAATTGTAGAAGTAAATGAATGCTACTTCAGTCTATCTATGGTCTAGCTTATAGATTGAACATCTAGTTTCAAATACCTAATCAGTTCCTCTTGTCAGATAAAGTCTTTAAGAAAGTTTAAATCTCATATCTAAAGCCTCTTAAAGAAATCATAGAAGTTGTTTTGAAAATCCATAAAAAACAAAATAATCATAAAACACTCAAAATTGGTTTCCTGGAGAACTAAACCTTTTCTTTAGAATTGTTTTACAGGTTTTAGATCTGATCTATGATGGTGGACAGGGATCAAACACACAAAGGTTAAAGATCATCCACCTGGCGACTCCACATCAATTTCACAACTAAGACTCCACTGGAGGGATGAATCTGAAAGAACAATACAAAAAGGTCAGGCTTTTAACTTAGATATCATCCTTTTGAATCTTGTGATGATCACTTTCCAATCAAGAAGCCTCAAATACTCAAGACTCCACTACTAAAAGAATCCAGAGTGGTTGAGAACTTGTGGTGATCCAATTTTAGCATTAAGTGTCTTCAAGATGAATTTAACAAATCATCGCATGTATGCTCCTTTGGACAGGTCAAAGATTCTAGGTTTTCCAAACCCTTTGCCCAAATTTAACTGGTCAAGAAATCTTCCATTGTTTAAAGATGAAATAGGAGATGATGCTGCTTTACATTTATTGAAATTTCATATGCACATTCAAAATTTTAAAGTCAAATTCCATGAAGATTGCCTTATGAAAATGTTTATGTTAACTTTAGAAGAAAAACCCAAATCTTGGTATGAAAATTTACCAGCTTCTAGCATATGTTCTTTAAAGTAGTTTCATGCTACATTTCATGACAAATACAAAGAAATGTATTCATCTCTATTGCTAGTTCGAGACTGCTGTGACAATTTTGAAAGTTTTATTCACTATCTTGAAAATTACTATATTGATGATGATAATCAATTCATGGATCATGAAATATTAGAGATCTTAGGAGAGAAGCCTTTTCAAAAAGTGGAAGCCTTGCTTGAATTATCTTCCCCTCTGAAAGAAAAAGATGATGTATGTTGTTCAGAAAACCATGAAGTTTCCCCACAGGAATAATTCTTGCAGCACTACAAACTGATCAGAATGAAGAAGAAATGCAATTCCCTGAAATTGCTCAAATAGAAAATAGCAATGAAAAGTAGCAACAGTCCAGAGATCTGGAGGTAGAGGCAATAGAGCCTGAAAATATTGAACCACAAGACCATCTTCAACAAGTAGTGGTTCCTTCAGAGATTAAAGAAAAGTCAAAATTATTTGATGAAAATCATGTCACAAATTTTCTTTCCTTGCATGCAAATGAAATGAGACAACATACTTTGATAGATCATGATCTTTCATCCAAAATTAATGAGAGTTTGCAAGTCCCTTGCAAGATTCTATATGAAAAAGACAATGTTGAGGACTTTCCTGTTGTATGTGATAAAGTTGCTATATTTGATAAAGATGAAGAGTATTTAGAGCACTTGGATACAGTGGAGAATAAAGAGGAGAAACAAATGACCAATCACTCAAATCAAGCAGCAGTTTGGAATGAGGTTTGTTTTCCTGATACCAATCATCCAGAAAATCTTATATGGCAGGATTACCGTTATCCTTTGGTCAAAATATTGCAGCCATCAGTGCAAGGAGAGATTAAGAATCATGAACAAATTTCCGCTAAATCAGAAGATAGATTCATAGAGCAATATGTGGAGGAGAAAGCTTCTGATCTAATGTGTGTGTTTGATGACATTGCTTCTTTTGATGATTTGCCCAAATATGATCAATATGATGATAATTATGTTCTTCAAATACAAACTAACTTTACAGAGCAATCAGAAGCTAATTTGGGGGATAAGGAAATTCAGGGTTCAACAACTTGAAAGTAGTGATCAGCTTGTTCGTTTCAGCTATGAGGATGAGGAGGAATGCGCAGAAAATTTTTGAAATCAACTTATCATATCTAGATTTGCAGCCCCAAAATGCCATTGAATGTCAGGTTGTAGAAGAAGACTTGGAAGCTGGAACCAATGATCAAACGATCCAAGACTATGACTGTCAAAATCAAGATGATAATGATTTTACCAGACAGACCTTACAGTCAGTAGAAATATCATCACAAAAAGCAGTTGAAAACATGCAAGGTGATAAAGATAAAGGTGATTTTTCAAATTCATGGTAGGTAGGCCATCCAGGACATTTGTACAGTTGTTGGAATCAGCTCAAGAATAGTGTATATATTTTGCAAGATCCTTTTTTACAATTGCTAGATTCAACAAAAGAGATCAGGAATTTCCTTATCTTCTCAAAGGTTAACAAAGCTATATTTGATTACAAGATCTCAATTTTGAACACCAACAAGTACAAGCAACAAAGGTCACTAATATATATAATGCTTGAGTGGTTGCATTGGTTGTTTCATTTTACCTAACCAGCAATCAGAAAGTTGATTAGAGTAAGTAAGTAGGATTTCAGTTTGATTTAGATCAGTTTTCAGTAGATTATGAAATAAACCCTTAAATGTTTGAATCCAATCCAAAGGCCTAAAGGTTTTGATGATTTACTAATTTGGTTTGAAAGGTTGCAACACCTTTTTTGTTTCAGGTCAGATCTCAGGTTGTGCAGGAGAAGGTTAACAAGATTTTGACAAAAGGACCAAGGCTAAAAGTTCCTACCCAAGAGACAAGGTGCTCAAAGAAGGATTCAAGGAGGAAGAATAGATGTTTAAGTGTTGATTGGATAGTAACTTCCTGTAGTTGAAGCCCGAAGAGAAGGCCTAAGCTTCACAAGTGTACTGTCATATATACAAAACAACAACCAGCAAAGGGAAATTTCAGAGCAAAGTAAAAGTTTTTCAAAAGGCCATCTGACCTTATGTTCTTGACTTTCCACCAGGGAAAGCCATCCCCAAGTGGAGCCACTGTTATACTCTTATACCAATAGGTGTCATATTTCATGATTGACTGGTTGAGCTCTGTAATATGTTCATCCCTTTCCTTGTTGCAAAGGTTTTCCATATTATCAAAAAAATAAAAAAATAAATGTAAAAAATGTAAAGAAGGTATGCCCTAAAAGAAAAATCAAAGGGTAAAAAGAATAAGATGGTCAAAAAAAGTGAAAGAAATGAACCCCAAAATAAAGAAAGACCAAGAAAGTGTGCAAGTCCAAAATGCCACTACTTTTTCATTTTCTGTAAATAAAGCATTGTGTGCAACTTGTTAAATTGATGAATAGCCAAACAACGTAATCTTGGCCAGTTCATGTTTGAATTTCCTGTTTTAGAGATAGAGAATAAAAATATGACCAAACTGTTTAATCTTGGCAGATAAGTAGATAGGTAGAGAAGCAAAGGAGCTCAGCTATTTAATCTGAGCCCTTGGAAGTAATAAGTACAAACCTAGGTAGGCTTACCATGCAAAGAAAAGAAAAGTTGATGAGGTTTTGCTAGTCAAAATGCACTCAAAGAAAGAAGGAAAAAATGCTAGGCAAAGTAGGCAGGGTAGGTAGATTGGTGTTGCAGAATGATACCTGTGATGGGTTATGTTTCTACAAATGTGTTAAATTTCACTTCTATCACAAGTACAAGGCAGATATTTTTGATGCAACTCAAGTGAGGCATGTTGGGTAGGTAAATCCCCTCTGCGGACAGAGGCGATCCCACTAGCCTATAACAGAACTAGCCACAATCAAACCACGCTGCTACACAAGTTCCTAGTTATGCATCAAAGGTGAATCAAGAAGACCAACCTGGAGTCCAACGCTATGATTGAAGCAGAGTTGATATCCCCGCTCCCTCGCTCCAACAGATCATAAACGAATACCTGCACATGCAAAGGAAGAGACAGATACCAACATAAAAACTACCAAGGCACAACTATATTTCAGTCAGAAAGGAAATAAATCAACACATCACCATAATAGACAATGAGATTGGAACTATAACAGCAGTTGCTCATCAATTAATAATAAACAGGAAAAGCTACAACCATTGTTCTGACGTTGACCCTTCTCCTGGCTGGGCGAGTAACTATATGTGTCTTGCAATGCATCTCCTCTCCGGCAGCATAACCTCTCTAGCACTCACTAGCATTCCTCCAAGAACTCAAGAACTCAACATCTAACACTCCATGACTAACGATTATCACTACTATCACTACTATCACTAGCTTGTCCAATGCATAATGACAAGCTTATATAGATGAAGAAGGGAGGAGGATACGATGAACCGGGACACCTTTTGTGGATTAACATTATCCCCCAAAAGCCATTAAAGATGGAGATAGGATAGAGCTCGACATAAGGCTGATTTTTTATCTTCAAAAAGCTCCATGTAATGAAGGAAACAACAGTCGGGCGTGCGTTAAGGCAAAAAGCATGACTAAACTTGGTTGGCACGACTGTTGCTCTAAGATAGAGCGCCAATGGTCGCGCCCTCTTTTGAGGATCTCCATGATTGGCGCGGGTAAGATACTTTGGACTTGCGCCAATGGAAAAAGAGCACTTTTCAGGGATAATCTGCAGGAGGTGTCTTCAGGGAACATGGAGTACATACTCAGGGGAACATAATGCAAGTGTTTTTAGACTTTGTCACTTCTTATAACTCCCGGGATGAGTCCTCCAAGGTACGACAAGAGGAGTAGCAGGGATGGTGACAAATTACTGTGTAACAAGGCAGATTACATAACTAACTCCCCTTCATACTTTTCCCTAAAAAATCATTCACTAACTTCTCCAAAGGTATTAAGATCTGCTTAATATCACTCACAAGCCACTCATTCCATTTCATCAATTGCCTAAGTAAAACCCCATTTTACTTAGGAGAATAGCCATATTTCTCATATAAAACCACTTTTCCCTTTTAGCCTAAGTTTTTAACCATATAACTTAGCGCTTTCCATTTCAAAATTCATATTAACTTTAATTTATATTATTTAAAACCCACATTATTACCCAATCCCGTAGTATATAAATATGTTAAAAAACCCTGATATTTTACATATCCCCTCCCCGGTCGACTACGACCATAGTCACTGTACAAATGTGGATTAATAAGTTCATCTGGAACTTATTAAGAACCTCCCTGCGTGTAAAGGAGTTAATTAACCACCTGGGTTAATTAATAACCAGTCTCGAACCAATCAAAACCACCCCGATTCAATTAAAAAACATGATTTATTTGCGTCGGCCCCACGAATTAACCTCCCGCCATCTCCATGCATCGTCCGCTGTCTGATTAACCTAGTCGCCATCCAACAGTCCGCATCCATTTCACGACCCCCCTAACCGCCGAGCGTTAACGTATGGGGAACTGGCAGTATTGGCACCCGTACTCTGCCACGCATCGCTCTCCTGCTATGATCGCTCGCCCTCCGCCCGAAACCGCCCAGCTCCAAAAGCAGTGCGGGCAAAACCACTTACCACCGCCCTCCGCTGACGTCAGCTGTCCTTTGTTGACATCACCCACCACATCCCCCGCCATGTCACCTGCCCCGTACTTCTACTGAGGTCATCCGTCCTCCAAATCAAACATTCCCTCCAAAACTCCATTTTGTCAAATAAAAGGGAAAAGAATAATTTTTTCTATGTTTTCTGCATGCAGCGCTCTCATGCAAAGTAAAATCGACTGAGGTCACATTTCTAGTTTCCGACCAGAAAAGGCTCCGTCGACGAGCTCCTCCGCCTGTCAACTAACCCTCTAGCATACGGTTTCCTCCTCTTTTGACACAGGTACCTGTAAATTTTCTCAATACATGGCTATCAGCGTATCAATTGCCAGGACTTCTCAGCAATCTCCGAGGGAAATTAGCATGCCAGCCACAGAATGATCTCAATGTCATGGATTAAAGAGCGCAAAACAACCTCCAATATCCCAAAAACAGGTGTTTTTCCAAAGTTACGTTGTTGCCCTTGGACAAAGTAAATTTTGGGCGAAATACCAGACAGCGGTGAGCAAGGGTCAGTTCAGCATTAAAGTAAGTTAAAGAGTATCAGTTCAAAATTAAAGGCAAAGCAGATCAACAATAAAGAATGTCATAGCAGAGTTAAAGAGTATCAGGTCGGCATCAAAGAAAATCACATCAAAATTAAAGAACACATTTAAGACAGGTAGTCGGCGTAGAGCTACTACAGAAGATAGCTGCAAGCCGAACCCTAAAGGTCTGCCTCCAGCACAACATCAGTTAGTTGTTTCTATTTTACTTGTAAACTCTTATTAGTTAAACCTAGATATTATCTCACAGTTGTAATGAGATATTTGTTGTACATATTTTGTTGTATAAATATCCCCTCCATTAGAGTTTGGGGGTAAATTGTTGTGTGTGGATTTCTTAGACTCTGCTGTAACACTGAATTTTTGGAATAAAGAGCTGTTGGAAACATCTGTTTGTTTGGCCATACTGGATGAAAAATTGAAGCAGAGGACTTGTCACAAAATTCTTGAATCAAACTCCGGATCAATAAGTCCTCTATATCTTGTGTTTTATAGTTTTCCTGTTTATTATATCATCTGTGTTTCATAATCTGAATGATAAAGAAAAGGGTTAATTCAGAACATGCTTGATTGCACTTTGTTTTCAGTCTTTGTTGTTCTCTGTGTTTTCTTTAGAATTAGAATAAGCGGTGAAATCTTAACTGCTCCTGTTTCCTGATTCTTTCATGTTGATTATTTTCTAAAGAATTCTTAATTGCTCCTTATTAGTAATCATCCTTTTTCCCTCTTTCAATATGTTGAAGGATTCTTAACTGCCCTTCACCCATTTGAGCCCATTCCATCTGTTTTCAGCTCTTTATTTTGTTCCTTGTTTGATTACCTTGCTCTGTGAAGCCATCCTTTGTTAAGAAACTGAATCCAGAAAGCCATCTTCTTTGACTCCATCATGCCCAATGGACTGAACTATTCTATCTTACCTCTCTGTTCTATTGAATCCCACCACCCAAACTCAAGACAAAACCTTTGAACTTCATAACTAGCCTAATACCTTTAAAAATCAAAGCTAAATAAAAAAGAGAGAGCCCTCTTTGGATACAGATTGGCTAGATTCTATATCTAAAAGATTGGTCTGTGGTTACCTCGGCATCCTTCCCTTTCTTACAACTTTGGGGAAAACCTGAGTGATAACATCGTTGGCGACTCCACTAGGGACCTGAACAATTGTTTGTTACTATTGTTTATTTCATATGCTACAGACGGAGTCTGAAGTTAGCCAAGTAGCCTTTGAAATGCTTTTGCTTTTCAATTGCAGAAGTAAATGAATGCTGCTTCAGTCTATCTCCGGTCTAGCTTATAGATTGAACATCTAGCTTCAAATACCTGATCAGTTTCTCTTGTCAAATAAAGTCTTTAAGAAAGTTTAAATCTCATATCTAAAGCCTCTTAAAAAATCATAGAAGTTGTTTTGAAAATCCACAAAAAACAAAATAATCATAAAACACTCAAAAATTGGTTTCCTGGAGAACTAAACCTTTTCTTCAGAACTGTTTTACAGGTTTTAGATCTTATCTATGATGGTGGACATGGATTAGACACACAAAGGTTAAAGATCATCCACTTGGTGACTCCACATCAATTTCACAACTAAGACTCCACTGGAGAGGGACGAATCTGAAAGAACAATACAAAAAGATCAGGCTTTTAACTTAGATATCATCCTTTTGAATCTTGTGATGATCACTTTCCAATCAAGAAGCCTCAAATACTCAAGACTCCACTACTAAAAGAATCCAGAGTGGTTGAGAACCTGTGGTGATCCAATTTTAGCATTAAGTTTATTCAAGATGAATTTAACAAATCATCGCATGTATGCTCCTTTGGACAGGTCAAAGATTCCAGGTTTTCCAAACCCTTTGCCCAAATTTAACTGGTCAAGAAATCTTCCATTGTTTAAAGATGAAATAGGAGATGATGCTGCTTTACATTTATTGAAATTTCATATGCACATTCGAATTTTAAAGTCAAATTCCATGAAGATTTCCTTATGAAAATGTTTATGTTAACTTTAGAAGAAAAAGCTAGATCTTGGTATGAAAATTTACCAGCCTCTAGAATATGTTCTTTAAAGCAGTTTCATGCTACATTTCATGACAACTACAAAGAAAGGTATTCATCTCTATTGCTAGTTCGAGACTGCTGTGACAATTTTGAAAGTTTTATTCACTATCTTGAAAATTACTATATTGATGATGATAATCAGTTCATGGATCATGAAATATTAGAGATCTTAGGAGAGAATCCTTTTCAAAAAGTGGAAGCCTTGCTTGAATTATCTTCCCCTCTGAAAGAAAAAGATGATGTATGTTGTTCAGAAAACCATGAAGTTTCCCCACAGGAAGAATTCTTGTAGCACTACAAACTGATCAGAATGAAGAAATGCAATTCCCTGAAATTGCTCAAATAGAAAATAGCAATGAAAAGCAGCAACAGTCCAGAGGTCTGGAGGTAGAGATAATAGAGCCTGAAAATATTGAACCACAAGACCATCTTCAACAAGTAGTGGTTACTTCAGAGATTAAAGAAAAGTCAAAATTATTTGATGAAAACCATGTCACAAATTTTCTTTCCTTGCATGCAAATGAAATGAGACAACATACTTTGATAGATCATGATCTTTCATCCAAAATTAATGAGAGTTTGCAACTCCCTTGCAAGCTTCTATTTGACAAAGACAATGTTGAGGACTTTCCTGTTGTATGTGATAAAGTTGCTATATTTGATAAAGATGGAGAGTATTCAGAGCACTTGGATACAGTGGAGAATAAAGAGGAGAAACAAATGACCAATCACTCAAATCAAGCAGCAGTTTGGAATGAGGTTTGTTTTCCTGATACCAATCATCCAGAAAATCTTATATGGCAGGATTACCGTTATCCTTTGGTCAAAATATTGCAGCCATCAGTGCAAGGAGAGATTAAGAATCATGAACAAATTTCCGCTAAATCAGAAGATAGATTCATAGAGCAATATGTGGAGGAGAAAGCTTATGATCTAATGTGTGTGTTTGATGACATTTCTTCTTTTGATGATTTGCCCAAATATGATCAATATGATGATAATTATGTTCTTCAAATCCAAACTAACTTTACAGAGCAATCAGAAGCTAATTTGGGGGATAAGGAAATTCAAGTTCAACAGCTTGAAAGTAGTGATTAGCTTGTTCGTTTCAGCTATGAGGATGAGGAGGAATGCACAGAAAATTTTGAAATCAACTTATCATATCTAGATTTGCAGCCCCAAAATGCCATTGAATGTCAGGTTGTAGAAGAAGACTTGGAAGCTGGAACCAATGATCAAACGATCCAAGACTATGACTGTCAAAATCAAGATGATAATGATTTTACCAGACAGACCTTACAGTTAGTAGAAATATCATCACAAAAAGCAGTTGAAAACATGCAAGGTGATAAAGATAAAGGTGATTTTTCAAATTCATGGTAGGTAGGCCATCCAGAACATTTGTACAGTTGTTGGAATCAGCTAAAGAATAATGTATATATTTTACAAGATCCTTTTGTACAATTTCTAGATTCAACAAAAGAGATCAGGAATTTCCTTATCTTCTCAAAGGTTAACAAAGATATATTTGATTGCAAGATCTCAATTTTGAACACCAACAAGTACAAGCAACAAAGGTCACTAATATATATAATGCTTGAATGGTTGCATTGGTTGTTTCATTTTACCTAACCAGCAATCAGAAAGTTGATTAGAGTAAGTAAGTAGGATTTCAGTTTGATTTAGATCGGTTTTTAGTAGATTATGAAATAAATCCTTAAATGTTTTAATCCAATCCAAAGGCCTAAAGATTTTGATGATTTACTAATTTGGTTTGAAAGGTTGCAGCACCTTTTTTGTTTCAGGTCAGATCTCAGGTTGTGCAGGAGAAGGTTAACAAGATTTTGACAAAAGGACCAAGGCTAAAAGTTCCTACCCAAGAGACAAGGTGCTCAAAGAAGGATTCAAGGAGGAAGAATAGATGTTTAAGTGTTGATTGGATAGTAACTTCCTGTAGTTGAAGCCCGAAGAGAAGGCCCTAAGCTTCACAAGTGTGCTGTCATATATACAAAAAAACAACCAGCAAAGGGAAATTTCAGAGCAAAGTAAAAGTTTTTCAAAAGGCCATCTGACCTAATGTTCTTGACTTTCCACCAGGGAAAGCCATCCCCAAGTTGAGCCACTGGTATACTCTTATACCAATAGGTGTCATATTTCATGATTGACTGGTTGAGCTCTGTAATATGTTCATCCCTTTCCTTGTTGCAAAGGTTTTCCATATTATCAAAAAAATAAAAAATAAATGTAAAAAATGTAAAGAGGGTATGCCCTAAAAGAAAAATCAAAGGGTAAAAAGAATAAGATGGTCAAAAAAAGTGAAAGAAATGAACCCCAAAATAAAGAAAGACCAAGAAAGTGTGCAAGTCCAAAATGCCACTACTTTTTCATTTTCTGTAAATAAAGCATTGTGTGCAACTTGTTGAACTTTATGCCACAAATTGATGAATAGCCAAACAGCGTAATCTTGGCCAGTTCATGTTTGAATTTCCTGTTTTAGAGATAGAGAATAAAAATTTGACCAAACTGTTTAATCTTGGCAGATAAGTAGATAGGTAGAGAAGCAAAGGAGCTCAACTATTTAATCTGAGCCCTTGGAAGTAATAAGTGCAGACTTAGGTAGGCTTACCATGCAAAGAAAAGAAAAGTTGATGAGGGTTTGCTAGTCTAAATGCACCCAAAGAAAGAAGGAAAAAATGCTAGGCAAAGTAGGCAGGGTAGGTAGATTGGTGTTGCAGAATGATACCTGTGATGGGTTATGTTTCTAAAAATGTGTTAAATTTCACTTCTATCACAAGTACAAGGAAAATATTTTTGATGTAGCTCAAGTAAGGCAGATTACATAACTAACTCCCCTTCATACTTTTCCCTAAAAAATCATTCACTAACTTCCCCAAAGGTATTAAGATCTGCTTAATATCACTCACAAGCCACTCATTCCATTTTCATCAATTGCCTAAGTAAAACCCCATTTTACTTAGGAGAATGGCCATATTTCTCATATAAAACCACTTTTCCCTTTTAGCCTAAGTTTTTAACCATATGATTTAGCACTTTCCATTTCAAAATTCATATTAACTTTAATTTATATTATTTAAAACCCACATTATTACCCAATCTCGTAGTATATAAATATGTTAAAAAACCCCAATATTTTACATATCCCCTCCCCAATCGACTACGACCATAGTCACTGTACAAATGTGGATTAATAAGTTCATCTGGAACTTATTACGAACCTCCCCGCGCGTAAAGGAGTTAATTAACCACATGGGTTAATTAATAATCAGTCCCAAACCAATCAAAACCACCCCGATTCAATTAAAAAACATGATTTATTTGCGTCGGCCTTGCGAATTAACCTCCCGCCATCTCCATGCACCGTCCGCCGTCCAATTAACCCAATCGCCATCCAACGGTCCACATCCATTTCGCGACCCCCGTTAACCGCCGAGCGTTAATGTGCGGGGAACCAGCGGTATTGGTGCTCGTACTCTGCCACGTGTTGTGCTCCCACTATGATCGCTCGCCCTCCGTCCGAAACCGCCCAGCCCCAAAAGCGGTGCGGGCAAAACCACTTACCACCACCCTCCGTTGACGTCAGCTGTCCTTTGCTGACATCACTCGCCACGTCCCCCGCTCCGTACTTCTGCTGAGGTCATCCGTCATCCAAATCAAACATTCCCGCCAAAACTCCATTTTGTCAAATAAAAGGAAAAAGAGTCATTTTTTCTATTTTTTTTGCATGCAGCGCTCCGCGCTCTCCTCCAAAGTAAAATTGATTGAGGTCGCATTTCTAGTTTCTGACCAGAAAAGGCTCCATCGACGAGCTCCTCCGCTTGTCAACCGACCCTCCAGCATACAATTTCCTCCTCTTTTGACACAGGTACCTGTAAATTTTCTCAATACATGGCTATCAGTTCATCAATTGCCAGGACTTCTCAGCAATCTCCGTGGGAAGTTAGCATGCCAGCCACAGAATGATCTCAATGTCATGGATTAAAGAGCGCAGAATAACCTCCAGTATCCCAAAAACAGGTGTTTTTCCATAGTTACGCTGTTGCCCTTGGAAAAAGTAAATTTTGGACGAAATACCAAACAACGGTGAGCAGGGGTCAGTTCAGCATTAAAGTAAGTTAAAGAGTATCAGTTCAGAATTAAAGGCAAAGCAGATCAACAATAAAGAATGTCATAGCAGAGTTAAAGAGTATCAGGTCGGCATCAAACAAAATCACATCAAAATTAAAGAGCACATTTAAGATAGGCATTCGGCGCAGAGCTACTACAGAAGATAGCTGCAAGCTGAACCCTAAAGGCCTGTCTCCAGCACAACATCAGTTAGTTGTTTCTATTTTACTTGTAAACTTTTATTAGTTAAACCTATATATTATCTCACAGCTGTAATGAGATATTTGTTGTACATATTTTGTAGTATAAATACTCCCTCCATTAAATTTTGGGGGTAGATTGTGGTGTGTGGATTTCTTAGACTCTGCTGTAACACTGAATTTTTGGAATAAAGAGCTGTTGGAAACATTTGTTTGTCTGGCCATACTGGATGAAAAATTGAAGCAGAGGACTTGTCATAGAATTCTTGAATCAAACTCCGGTTCAATAAGTCCTCTATATCTTGTGTTTTATAGTTTTCTTGTTTATTATATCATCTATGTATCATAATCTGAATGATAAAGAAAATGGGTTAATTCAGAACATGCTTGATTGCACTTTATTTTCAGTCTTTGGTGTTCTCTGTGTTTTCTTTAGAATTAGAATAAGCAGTGAAATATTAATTGCTCCCGTTTCCCGATTATTCATGTTGATTATTTGCTAAATAATTCTTAACTGGTCCTTATCAGTGATCATGCTTTTTCCCTCTTTCAATATGTTGAAGGATCCTTAACTTCCCTTCACCCATTTGAGCCCATTCCATTTGTTTTCAACTCTTTATTTTGTTCCCTGTTTGACTACCTTGCTCTGTGAAGCCATCCTCTGTTAAGAAACCGAATCCAGAAAGCCATCTTCTTTGACTCCATCATGCCCAATGGACTGAACTATTCTGTCTTACCTCTTTGTTCTATTGAATCCCACCACCCAAACTCAAGACAAAACCATTGAACTTCATAACTAGCCTAATACCTTTAAAAAACAAAGCTAAATCAAAAAGAGAGAGCCCTCTCTGGATACAAATTGGCTAGATTCTATATCTAAAAGATTGGTCTGTGGTTACGTCGGCATCCTTCCCTTTCTTATAACTTTGGGGAAAACCTGAGTGATAACAGTTCCAAATTAAAATCAAATGGATGCTCTTATCTCCGTTCATATCAGAAAAATGGAGAATAAGGCGTCAACGCAGACGTGCATGCGATAGAGTGGAATGCACAATACCAACCATACCTTATACCTTATAAAAATTAATATGTAAAGGAAAAAGTGTTTTGGTGTGTGACACAATTTAATTTATGCTGTACAATAAATACCATACAGTTGGGTTCGCTACTTTTTTTTTTTCATTTTATTAGCTATGTAATTTATGGTTAACAATAATAATTATCGAAGATTTTTTTTCAATGTAATTTTGTTATTTCACGAAAAGTTAAAAAGTACAATTCTTTGGTGGTTTGGCAGTTTATTTTGATGCGTGAATAACATATATATTTAGGTTTTAGTTGGTTGAAGCTTCCGTCAACTCATTTGGCAGTGTCATGAGGGGGTTCTGTTCTTTTTTAAGTCTATCAGGGTTATACTCAACATAATAGAGTCAGTTGGTGGGCCTTTTCGGGTGACCTTTCAATGCTTCCCATAATTACATAGAATTTTTACCTCAACATAAAGAAGTAAAATAAAAAAATAAAAAAAAATTGAAAAGAAAATTAAGATATAAAACATCATTACAAAATTCCAAGAGAAATTATTCATCATTAAAAATAATGCTTGTTTTGACATCATCTCTGTCATGAAATTATTCTCCTTAAAAGCATGCAACATCTTAATGTCATTGAACTACTTTCATGCAATTGGAGAATCTGTTGAAAATAGCAACAAGAAATGCTAAATATATAAGTGCTAAAAATAGCATTGTTAGAAATAGCATTTCGGGATACATTACAATTTTAGTTAGTCCCTGAACTAAAATTGAGAATTAAAATTCGAATTTGATCTTAGCAGTTGTTTGAAAAATAATTAATTAATTCATCTTAAGTTAATTAGTTGGAGAAAATCAAACATGAAGTCTATGTGAAGACATGCAACAGTTTCCCCTTTGATTGAGGAAGTTATCCCTTGATTAAGGAGATCAGGATGAGTTGTACTTTGAGTTGTAATTAGTTAGCTTAGTTAACTGAGTTAAGTCCAGTTAGATTAGTTCCAACAGTTTGTTGAACTGATTGTGAGTTCAGTTAGTTAATGCATGCATGCATGTAACTACTGCACTTCAGATAATTGAATATTCTCTCATAAATAACTCATGCATGTCAGTTCAATCAGAAACCCAATTAAGATCAGATGATGGGACAGTGTACTATCAGTTGCAGGAATATTCCATTGAGGATATCTCTTGCATGTAGAAGGAATTCATTCCTTGGAGATTGCGCAGTTACTTCTGAGTTTGGTGAGTTGTGTGAGAGGTCAATTCACACAGGTGGTAACCAGAGGACCCAAGAGAAACTGCACAAGGAAATAGGAGGCTTGGAGTATTGGAGGAAGGCATATGTTGTGTATGTTCAGTCTATGAGCAGCATTAAGGGATTGTACTGAGAGCTGGATAGCTTGTGAGTTCAAGCTTTGTGTAATCCAGACATATTTCCACTTGTATGATAATACAGAGATCGAGGTTTTTAGCTGAGGCTTTCCCCATAGTATTCTTCTGTGTTCATGTGTGATTGATTTCTCATTCTCTGTTATATGTGTTCTATTTGATCTTGCTCAAAATCGATCAAGCATCCACAAGTTTGTTTGTAGAAGTAGATCAAGTATTTTGCTTTAGTATATTGCATTATTAGGTGATCTACAGTGGGAATTTCTACATGGTATTGGAGCAAAGGTGATCAAAGCGAAGAATAGTATACAAAGAAGGGAGAAGGAAGAAGTTCCTGATTATAGAATTCAAATTCTTATCACATCTCAAATTTCACCAATGGCGTTCAACGATTTGAGACTCGAGTATGCCCTTGATGGCAGCTCAAATTATATATCTTGGAAGGATCACATGGAAGCGGTATTAGAGGACAACGATTTGAAGGACTTCATTGATCAAGAAGTCCCCAATCCAGCAACTGTTAATGCCCAAGAATTGGCAGAATGGAAGAAATGTGTGGCTAGAGCGAGGAGGATTCTTCTGGAGGGAGTTTGAGACCACATAGTCTCGAGTCTCCATGGGAAGGAGACACCGTTCTCAAAGTGGAAAACATTGAAGGATCTATATCAGAACAACAACGATCAGAGGAAGTTGGCGCTGAAAGACAAGCTTCGGAAAATCAAGTGTGAAAAGGGCGACATGATCTCTACATATCTGAACAAGCTCACCACCTACAAGGATGATCTTGGAAGTGTAGGGATCACAACAACCAATGATGACATGGTAAGTCTTGCTCTCCTCGGTCTTCCTAAGAGCTGGCATAGCTACCAAGACTCGGTAAATGGAAGAGAGAAATTGCTAGATTGGGAACGACTTTGATCGGATTTGATGCAGGAGGAGATAAGAAGAGGCACCAGAGATGGATCTTCATCAAAGCAAGATGATGAAAAAAATCTAGCCATAGCGAGTAAGGCGAGGAAAGGGAAAGGGAAGGCATCCCATTCCAAATCCAGTTCTTCCCATGGTGGGAAGAAGATTGCCAAATCAAAAGTGAGATGCTTTCATTGTCATGAGGTAGGCCATTATGCTACGAATTGTCCATAGAAGAAATCCAAAAAGGGATCCTCGAAGGGATCAGATGGTGAGGCACTGGCCTCACAGTTCGAATTGGATTTCACCCTCATCGCATGCATGGTTTCATCGATGGTGGGGTGTGTTTGGTACCTGGACAGTGGAGCTTCATTCCACATGACCGGTGACAAGAATCTTTTCAGTACCTTGGAGGAGAAGGACCTCTAGATGTGCATTGAGATGGGCGATGATGGAAAGTACCGTGTTTCAGGTGAAGGTACGGTTGTGTTTCAGAGGGAACATGGAGCTCCTCTCACCCTGACTGATGTAAAGTATGTGCCAGGTCTGAAGAAGAATCTTGTGTTCGTCGCTATGTTGGAAGACAAAGGCTATGATGTAGTCTTTAGTAAAGGAAAGGCATTCCTGAGGCATATCGGCACTGGACAGACCAAGAGGATTTGGATTCAAGTAAATAATCTCTACAAGCTGGAGGTAGACGACTGTGTTGCATTGAGTTCCAAAGCAGAGTTGGTGTAGAGCCAAGATGTTGGCGAGCTATGGCATAGAAGATTGGGCCACTTGCACCATGGGACCTTGAAGATCATGCAATAGATTTCTACTGGACTTACCAAGGGAAAACTGGAGCAAATGGATACATGCAAAGGTTGTACCTTGGGTAAGTATGCAAAATATTCCTTTTAGGATCAAGACAGTAGAGCTGGAGAAATCCTGGAGTGAGTTCATACAAATGTGTGTGGACCATTCTCTACAGCCTCCACCGCTAAACAAAGGTACTATGTTATTTTTATTGATGATTTTTCTCGTAGATGTTGGATCTACTTTATGCAGAAAAAGATCAAACCTTCTCAAGGTTTTATGAGTTCAAATCCTTGGCAGAGAAAGAATCTGGAAAGGAAATAAGGGCCTTGCAAAGCGACAATGGTGGAGAGTATGTCTCCCAACAGTTTAAGGACTTCTATGCAGTAGAAGGAATTAAACGGGAGTTGATGACACCCCATAACCCACAACAGAATGGGGTGGCCGAAAGGAAGAACAGATCGATTGTGGGAGCAGCTTGAGCGATGTTGCATGACCGAAGCCTACCACTTCATTTATGGGTTGAGGCATGAAATACAACAATGTAGTTACATAATAGAAGACCGCATCGTATACTGGGAATGAAGACACCAATGGAGGCCTTCTCTGGGAAGAGACCAGATGTGAGTCACTTCTAGATCTTTGGATCATCGGTTTATTGCCATGTGACCAAAGATGCCCGGAAGAAGCTAGATACAACAGCTGAGTTGGGGATACTTGTGGGGTACACTAATACACCCCACAACTATTGGGTGTTCTTGCCTACCAGTCAGAGGACAGTGGTAGGCAGAGATCTGAAGTTCGACGAGCAGAAATTCATGTGAGTATGACTTGAGAGGGAGCTCAAGTTGCATGCAGAGGAAGAACTTTTGGTTCCTAAGGAGGAGGAGCCTCAAACTGATGCGGAGCAGCCGCATGCAGAGGATCTAGGAGTGGATACATCCACTCATGTATGTCTTCCAGAGATGGGCGGAAATGCTCAAGGGAAGCTGACAAGTTGATGCTGGATGTGAGAGAGAATGTGGGACAACCATCTTCTCAGCACAGATAGAGGAGGTCACCCGAGCGGTACACTAGTTACATGGCCTTGGTTGGGGAGTGTGTAGAGACCGAACATTCTTCATTCAAGGAAGCAGTGCAGCAACCAGTCTGGGTTGATGCAATGGTGGAGGAGGACGACTCCATCGTTTGGAACAATGTTTGGGCTATTGTCCCAAGACCGGAGGACAAGTCAGTAGTGAGTTCTCGATGGCTTTACAAGGTAAAGCAAGAAGCTGATGGGAGTGTTGAGAAATATAAGGCAAGGTTTGTTGCCCGTGGTTTCTCACAGGTCGAGGGGATCGACTACAATGAAACTTTTGCTCCTATAGTAAGGTACTCATCTATCAGATCGATGTTGGAACTATCAGCGCAGATGGGTTGGAAGATCCATCAGATGGATGTGAATATTGCGTTCCTCAATGGCAATATTGAGGAAGAGGTGTACATTGAGCAACCAGAAGGTTTTGAGACCTTCAATCGTGAGTCGCATGTGTGCCGACTCAAGAGAGCTTTGTACGGGCTGAAGCAAGCACCTCGTGCTTGGTACACCAGGATCGATAGTTATTTCGCCGAGTTGGGCTTCACAAAGAGTGAAGTGGATGTGAACCTTTACCACATCATGGTAGAAGGTAAGCCATTGATCATTGTTCTTTATGTTGATGATCTGATATTGACAAGTGATGATCAGTTGATCAAGTCTTGCAACGAGGACCTTGCAAGAGAGTTCGAGATGAAAGACATGGGTCTTATGCACTACTTTCTAGGCATGGAAGTGTGGCAGAAGTATGGGGAAATGTTTGCGTATCAAGGCAAGTATGCCAATGAGATACTCAGGCGATTCCACATGGAGAAGTGCAAACCCATGCAGACTCCTCTAGCTGGTAACTGGAGGAAGGAGGATGCTACTTCAGGTGAGGTAGTAGCTGCTACTATTTATCGATATCTTATGGGTTCATTATGTATCTAGTGAGCACTATCAAAGAATCTCTATAACTCACTATCAGATATCTCCATAGTTTTTGCATCTTTTTTCTTTTTGGCTTTCAATAACTTTACCTTCTATTATTCATATTGTTCATTGAATATTACATTATTTTTATGTTATTAATAACCAAAAAACAGCTATGTAATTTGGCTAGCTAATATTTCTAATCTAGTTGAGCCAAGAGGCTCATTCTACAACTAGTATGAGGGGATGTGTAAGTATGCCATTCTGCCCCCTTTAAAATAAAATTAAAAACAAAAATTATGCTCTAAATAGAAAAATAATAATAGAATGAAAATTTCCACAACTATTCATATTTGAAGAAAATTGTCAGAACTGTGTATAGGATATAATTAAAAAAAAATGAATATGATCTAAAGTAATTAGAAGTGTTAGATCTTATATTTTAGAAAAAAAAATCAACCAGATATTTAAATAAAATATTTGAAGATCTATGTTAACTAATTTATGTCGGTATCAACTTTATATATATCTATATATAGAAAAAAAATATTGTTAAAATAAAATATTTTAATACTAATTAAGATTGACATATACTTAAAAATACATTAATAATAAAAAAATACTTTAATTTGAGTAATAAAATATCTTTATGTACATGTATTTTAATGTCAATTATGTATATATTATATATTATTTAAAAAAAATTATGTATATATCATGAAAAAATAAATTTCCAAAGTAAAAAGTTTATTTAATTATATATATATATATATATATATATTTTATTTAACATTTAAAAATACAATTTAAATAATAAAAAATAACATTGTATCTCTATTCATTATACATGATACATCCGTACATATATATTTAATCTCTCCACTCATAATACATCCTTACTTAAAATGTAGCTATCCTTAAAATGTATCTATCATGGTCTAACCACTATTATGTAATTTGACTAATTATTTTTCCTTATTAACTAAATAAAGACGCAATAAACAGACTCACCCCTCATTACAGGGAATTATTGTTTGCCCACAATTCAATGCACCATTGAAATAGCGTGCACAAGTGCATGCAGTACGTATTAGTTTTTTTTTTTATTGATGAGACTGATGAACCTAGAACTCCAATGACAAATGGACTGTTTCAACACGCAGTCCTTGCTTTTTATTCCAAATAAAAAGCACATGGATGCTTCTGTCGCGCTCCAGAACCAGAAAAATGGAGAATACGCCGACAGCGCAGACATGTATTCTGTACAGACTGGATTGCACGATACCAGCAATACTACTTTCAAGGGATTCACGGGATAAAAGTAATGCGCAAAGAAAAAGGTGTTTTGCTCCCCATCTGACGCATCAGCCATTGGAATAGCGATGGATATAATTGATAAGCATTCCATTGAACCTATCCTGAGTTAAAGCATCCAGTGATTCTTTATACCGTGCAAGTGTGGATTATAGCTCAGAGTTGGTCCCAAAGATTCTGCGTTCTTTTCCAGAAGAGAAAAACAGAACACTCATATATTAAATAGGAATGTTTTCCATATTCGTTGGATCTTTAACCAGAAAGATTCTGCATACTCAGCGGTCCAAATATCCACTGCAACCAAAATATATATATTTATATGTATGGGGTGATTATAAAGTTTAATAAATTACTTTAATATAATAAAACAGAACACTCATATATTAAATACGAAGGTTTAACATATTCGTTGGATCTTTAACCAGAAAGATTCTGCATGCTCAGCGGTCCAAATATCAACTGCACCCAAAATATATATAAATATATAGATTTATATGTATGTGGTGATTATAAAGTTTAATAAATTACTTTAATATAATTTGATTGATAACGCATAGAAATAGTAAATAAAGAAATTAATATTTATTTTATTTTATTTTATCATTGTAAATCTTTTTTATATTTTTATTGATTACAAGTGTTATATATAGGATACAAATTATTGATTTTATTGATTTTTTTTAAATTTAGATCTTAAAAAGGTGGAATTATGATTAGGATGAGACAGAGCAACAACTCATATACATGGGAAACACCATATCTAGAATAACACCTCAAAATACTCATTGACAATTTGTAATACATATGGAATACATGATATGGAAGCATTACTTCCAATACCCTTTGTTAATGTTTACATGGAAAACATTGAAAACACATCTGATTGGTCTTCATTAGCACTCACATCCACTCTGGAATCTCACAAACACTGCTCTTTCACCACCATATATTTGAGTTGTTAGTTGACCTCCATTTAAAACGTAATCACCTCTGACCATCGTTGATGAACATTGCAAGATCAACAATATTGACACAACAGCTCATGAGGGCTTTTGTGATAAGAGTCGTCTAGTAATGAACCATCCTATAGACCAACCACCATCTCTCAGATATTTCACTTTCGGCTATCCATCAATTGCTAAGATGAGAGTCTAGATATTGAATGTGTTCAAAAGTTCATCAAACAACTTGACCTTACTAACACACAAGAATTAATGTTTCGAACACTGGGAATTCTAGTTTAAGAATCACTAACCCTTTTTATAACCAGAATTGAAACATTTCACAACTACAAACTTAGTAATCATCAAACTATCAACTATCAATTAGGCATAGACAAGTCACCATGTCCCTCCTTAGCACAGGTCAAAATTTGTTCATTTGGTTCAATCTTTATCTTGGAGTTTTCTCGTCTTCACAAAGTAACATTTGTTAGAGTGGTCAATTCCAACAAACTTATACTCACATATTGAGTTGACCAGACTCAATATGTTTAAAATGCAAACTCCAAACTTTGAGATCAGAACAAGATTGCACATCAACATTTGATGCAGAGATCTCTTCCCTGCAAAAGCAAAACATTGAGATATGCCTCCAATTTTAACACTTTTGCCATCTATCACTAGCCACTTGAAACTCCTTCGCAACAAATCTCAAGTCCAGATCCATGCAGCAGCGTGTATAGTTCATAAGCTCAATTTTGCAGATTTATCATATGACAATGCACACAATTTTGACAAAACCATCTAGGCATGAATTTAACTCCTTTGTAGGTTCTGAGAAGATAAGCACAAACACAACTTTACAGATAGCGAGATAACGGAAGGATATGACTATGCTTGAAGAAGTTGTAAAGAAACAAACAAATCTACACACATAGGATCACAAAAAAAAGTCCACACACTAAAATAAACTCTCACACATCTATACTAATATGTACTGAAACAATAACACTCAGGATCCCTCACATATCCTTGGCCCCTCCCTTGAGGGGGTCAAGACATAACAGGCTCTGATACCATATTAGAAATAGAAAGAGAGAGAAAAATTAAAGACAACACAAATGATTCTCATATTTTTATTGATCACAAAGGTTACATATATATATATAGGATACAAATTACTGAGCAAATCTAGATCCTAAGAAAGTGAATCTATGACTCGGACATGACACAACAACAACTCATACACATGGGAACCAACCACATCTAAAACAACACCTCATATTCACTCACAACTTATAATACACATGGAACACATGACATGGTAGCATTACTTCCAACATTTTATGGATACTATTTAGACAATTTATATATTTTGTGTACTTGTATTTGTGATCCGGATTTAAACAGGAACGCAACAAATTACAGAGATAACCATATACACAAAGATGCAGCGGAAATAATACTTCATTTCATTAATGGAAAATACTGAAATATGCTTACAAACAGAAATGGCAATAAACTAGCTAGGGCGATGGTAGCTTATCTCTGAGAAGAGATGTGATGGCTACATGCCTCTAAACTGTGTTACAATGAGGCTCGAAGGCCTATTTATTGTTGAGAAACAATGGATAACCCTTAACATTCCAAAACCTAACCCTAGGAGATGAAACGCCAAACTGTGGGCCCCGTTTGGGTAAATTGGTACATCAACTTCCTGGGGTCGTAACTTTGGCATACGATCTCCGTTTGACGCGTACAATAGCTCGTTAGAAAGATCTATCCGAGCACTACCACTTTGGGAAGGGCAACATCGGTCCATGGACCCATGTTGCCCCCAGATTTCCCAAAAAACGTCGTTTAGGGCCTCAAAATGGCTCCGGAAGTTCAGGACCCGAAAAACTGCTAAAAATAGTAAGTTGTGCTACAATTAAGGAAACTGAAAATGCTGAGAAAGACAATGGTGGGGGTCCAGGTGGACTTGGCAGGTGGCCACCAATATCCACCTGGATCATTCCTCCCCCTTAGGAAGCAATGGTCCCCATTGCGTTGAGCTCCTCCATGAGATGAGGAAACTTCTGCTGAACTTGTTCCCTGGTGAGCCACTTGCCCTGCTGAAGGAGTTGGCCCGCTTTGACAACTCGATACAGTTGGATATTCTGTTGGCGAGTGTTCTTGATCTGTGTGTCCATGATCCGATCAGTTGCAGCTTGTTCCATGCAATCTGGATTTAATTCTGTGGGTTTGAGTTGTTCTGCAATGTCAGATGTGTCTAGCAATGGTGGAAAGTATGGCCGAAGGCGGTCCACATTAAATACTGGGTGCAGGCCAAGGAATGGGGGAATGCTGAGCTCAAATGCATTGTCTCCCATAGCCTTAGTAATGGTGTAAGGACCATATCTGAGTGGTCTCAATTTCCGATAGGCTCCAGTAAGGCGTTCCTTTTGCAAATGCAACCAGAATTTGTCGCCCACCTGAAACTTGTGTGGCACCCGATGTTGATCATGTCGCTGCTTGTACTTGGCATTTGATTTCTCAAGAATGTCATGGACCTGCTGGCGAATATGTTGGATTCGCTCAATGAAGCTGGTGGCCTTATCTGTTTCGGACTGGACATGAGCTGAATTCATGTGAGTAGCTGCAAGTGGCATGGCCACATCAATGGGGCATAGTGGCTGGAATCCCAAACCCACCTGAAAAGGGCTATGGCCAGTGGAGCTGTGAAGAGCTCGGTTGTAGCTGTGCTGAATGTAGGGGAGGCTCTCGTCCCATGTGCGTGGATGCTTTGAGTTATACATGCGCAGAATGTGCACAATCATCCTATTGACAACCTCTGTCTGGCCATCAGTTTGAGGATGGAAGGCTGTGGACTTCGTGAGTTTGGTGTCCAGCATTGACCAGAGACTGGACCAAAAGGTGCTGAGAAACCGACTGTCCCGATCTGAGATGATAGACTGTGGGATCCCAAAGTGCACCCACACTCGTTCAAAGAAGAGTTTAGCAGTGGCTTCTGCTGTGATATTCTTCTTGCAGGCCATCATAATGGCCATCTTTGAGAACCTGTCGACGACCACAAAAACACAGTCATTTCCATGCTTAGTGGAAGGAAGGCCTGACATGTAATCCATGGAGATGGATTCCCAAGGTCGACTAGGGGTAGGCAACGGGGTATAGAGGCCTTGCTTCTTAATGGTCGGTTTGGCAATGGCACAGGCAGTACATGATCGGATGTACTTCCCAACATCCTGTCGAAGATTCGGCCAATAGAAATAGTTTTGCAGTACTGCCACTGTTTTCTCGACCCCGAAATGCCCAGCAGCCCGACTGTAGTGTGCTTCCCAAATCATCTTGGCACGCTCGCTTGAAGGAACACAAAGGTGACCGAGGTGGCATAATAGGGCATCCTGGAGGTGAAAATCTGCAACCTGCCGACCCTCCAAGAGTGTCTGGTATGTGTGGCCGAATTCTGGGTCGCTTTTGTAGAGAAGTGGCCAATCAGAAGTCTCGTGCCCGCAAGAGTTGAGCACGGTGGTTAGCGCCATGATCGGTGGTCGACTGAGGCAATCTGCAACATTATTGGTGCTGCCCTTTTTATACTTGATATTCAAGTGAAACTGTTGCAGGTATGTAGACCACTTCTGATGGCGATCATTCTGCAATTTCCCTTGGGTCTGTATGAACTGCAGAGGTCGGTGGTCTGTGTGGATGACCGTTTCCTTCCCCAAAATGTAATGCTTCCATTGTCGGCAGGCCTGTACAATGGAATACATCTCTTTATCATAAGTGGGGTACTTCCGGACTGTGTCTGAAAGTGTTTCACTGTGATATGCCACTGGATGTCCATGTTGAGTAAGGACTGCCCCAATAGCATAGTCAGAGGCATCTGTCTCGACCTCAAATGGTTGTTGTAAATCTGGTAACGCGAGCACTGGTGCCGTGCAGAGGCGATCCTTCAACTCCCTGAATGCCTTCTGTTGAGATTCAGACCAAAAGAATTTTGCTTTCGCCCCGCCCTTGGTGACTTGACTCAAGGGCCAAGAAATATGAGAAAATCCCAACACAAACCTGCGGTAGAAGTTGGCAAGACCTAGAAAGCTGCGGAGCTCTGTTAGAGTGGTTGGAGAGGGCCAATCCCGAATGACTTGGACCTTGGCTGGATCGACATGCACCCCCTGTTCATCAATGATGTATCCCAGATACTGAACCTCGGTCATGCCAAAAGTGCATTTCTCCAAATTGGCACATAGCTTGTGTTGCCGCAGTGTTTGGAGAACCTGTCGGATGTGGTGGAGGTGCTCTTCCCAACTCTGGCTGAAGATCAGAATGTCATCCAAGTATACTACTACAAAGGAGTTGGTGAATGGCCGCAAGATGTCATCCATTAGCCTCATAAAGGTTGCAGGAGCATTCGTCAATCCGAAAGGCATGACCAACCATTCGAAGAGGCCCTCCTTGGATTTGAAGGCAGTCTTCCACACATCTGAGGGTTCAATTGGTACCTGGTGATATCCTGACTTCAGATCGATCTTGCTGAAATATTTCGCCCCCTTTAGTTGGTCTAGGAGGTCATCAATCCGCGGGATCGGGTACCTATTACGGACAGTGATCTTGTTCAGCGCCCGATAGTCAATACAGAGTCTCCACGTCCCATCCTTCTTCTGTACCAACACTATCGGGCTCCCACAGGGCGAAGAACTCGGACGGATGTGACCTTTCTGCAGGAGCTCCTGAATCTGTCTCTTGATTTCATTGTTCTCCAGAACGGAGCGCCGATAAATTGGTCCATTGGGTAGCGGCGCACCTGGGGTCAGATCGATGGAGTGCTTGACTTGACAGTGCAGAGGAACCCTGCCGGGGAGGTGAAGATGTCTTCGTACTCCTCCACAATCTTGTCCATCTGTAGCTGCCGTGCAGAGGAACCCCATTTGGAGGCCGCGACCACTGTCTTCTTCTTCCCTTGAGGGCGTATCATCAGGAAAACAAATTTCCTGGTTTTGGAAATGATCTTACTGCATTGTTTTGCAGTAATCAAAGAGATGGCGGCAGGTGGTGCTACCTCTGGTATCCTGAACAACTTATTTCCCAATGTAATAATAACAGCACGGGGCCTTGATTCATACACAAGCATGTCGCTTCCACAAGTATGGTTGTCCTAGTAATACATCACAAACTTCAAGGGGAGCAATGTCACACAATACCTCATCCGTGAAGGGCTTGATGTTGTATGGAAGGCGACACTGCTGGCTCACGCGAAGATCTCGCCCTTGGTGAAGCCACCCAATGGTGTATGGTTGTGGATGTGCTGTGGTCGGTAAGCCCAACCGCTTCACGACCTCTGCCGAAATGAGGTTCTTTTGACTCCCGCTATCAACAATGAACTGTATCGGGGAGCCCTTTACCCACATCTGGGAGTGGAAGAGACGCTCCTCCTCCTCTGGATCTTCGGGTTCATTTTTCTGGATCTTTGCGGTAGCAACAGTGGCGCTGGGATCCGAATCAATGATCTGCTTCCCTTTTTCATACCCCTTATCGGGTTCTGACTCAGAGTCAGAACATGCATCTGATTCTGAAACCTTTAGCTCAGCCACCAGTGACTTCTTGGCCCGACACTCACTTGTGTTGTGAGTGGAGCTCTTATGGAACTCGCACCATTTTCCAGTGTCCTTTCTCGGCTTCGCGGCATTGCTCTTTGCTTGCAGCTTCGGCTGGTTGTCTTGGGCTGTCCCGCCTTGGCTTTGTCCTTTGTTCTGTGGTTTAGGGGCACCTTTCCCCTGCTTTGGATTCGCAGATCCAAAGTCTCGCTTCTTTTGTTTAAACTTCTGCTCGACCTTGACGGCATACCGGTATGCTGCGCCGAGCGAGGGGATATTTAAGAACTGTATTTCTTCCTGGATGTACTTGTGCAGGCAGCCACGGTATTTGAGTATCAAATGTTGCTCTGAATCCTTGATACCCAACTTTGTACGAAGGGTATGGAAAAGATTGGTGAACTCCGGCACGTCTTGGTCCCTTCCCTGCCGCAGCGTGGTCCACTTTATGTATTCGTCCTCATAGCTTCCGACAGGGTAGTATTGCTCCTTGATGGCATCCCGGAACGAATCCCAGGTGGGTGCGGCTGAAAATAGTGAGCCAGTACTTTCATCCTTCTGCTCGCAGTAGGTTTCCCACCAGTCCTTGACATGGGGGGCTGCTTTGAGAAGAGCAAAAACAATCTTTTCCCGACTCGAAAATTCATGAACAGAAAAATAACCCTCTAGCAGATTTAACCATTTATCTACGACATCGGCGTCTATCTGACCCTCGAATATGGAGATTTCAAAATTAACTTGTACCTTCAAGGGTGTGGCGTTTCCAGAGGAGCTACTGGAAGCCGATGCACCGCTTCTGGGTAGCCGCTGAAGGATCTGCGCAAAGCTGTCCATCATCGCGTTCCGTTGTCGCTCGAGCGCTTCTTCGAGCAAGATTTTGATGGGATCTCCTGCCCCCTCGTCTTTCTTCTCGTCCGCCATGGGAGGCCGTCGGGATTTGCGAGGCTGGTCTTGCAAAGGTTCAACCAGTTCAAGCCCTAACTCCTTATATCCCGACCTTGTTGGGGACATGCAAAGAAAAACAGAGAAAAAACAGACCGCTCTGATACCACTGATCCGGATTTAAACAGGAACGCAACAAATTACAGAGATAACCATATACACAAAGATGCAGCGGAAATAATACTTCATTTCATTAATGGAAAATACTGAAATATGCTTACAAACAGAAATGGCAATAAACTAGCTAGGGCGATGGTAGCTTATCTCTGAGAAGAGATGTGATGGCTACATGCCTCTGAACTGTGTTACAATGAGGCTCGAAGGCCTATTTATTGTTGAGAAACAATGGATAACCCTTAACATTCCAAAACCTAACCCTAGGAGATGAAACGCCAAACTGTGGGCCCCGTTTGGGTAAATTGGTACATCAACTTCCCGGGGTCGTAACTTTGGCATACGATCTCCGTTTGACGCGTACAATAGCTCGTTAGAAAGATCTATCCGAGCACTACCACTTTGGGAAGGGCAACATAGGTCCATGGACCCATGTTGCCCCCAGATTTCCCAAAAAACGTCGTTTAGGGCCTCAAAACGGCTCCGGAAGTTCAGGACCCGAAAAACTGCTAAAAATATTAAGTTGTGCTACAATTAAGGAAACTGAAAATGCTGAGAAAGACAATGGTGGGGGTCCAGGTGGACTTGGCAGGTGGCCACCAATATCCACCTGGATCAATTTGAAAAACTATTAATTAAATCAAGTCATCGTTTTAATTTTGTGAAACCTTGAGTTAGTGATTATGTGAATCAACATGGTTAAGAATAAACTATATTTATTTTATTTTTCTGGTTAGGTAATTTAAGAAGAAATTTAAGATTTTACCTATTTTTTTAAGACTATTTTATTTGATTAAGTAATTGAAATTTAAGAAAAAAATTCATATAATTACATAATATACATCTATAACCTTTCACATGCTTAATTTTCTTTAAAACTCCATACTTTTCTTTCACATGCTTACTTTTCTTTAAAACTCCATACTTTTCTTTCTTAAATTTATGAAAAAATCCAAATCCAAATACATAAATATTATAAATGTTAATAACAAAAACAACGAAGGCTAAAATAAACCTAAACTAGCATTTGCACTAGATGTTGCAAAGAAAACGTCGTAAGGCATAAAGTGCGGAAATCCATTATCCATGTAGTGTGTGCATTATTCAACAAGGTGGATCTCTCTAAATTTGTTGCAAACATTTATGTTGTTGCATTGCTAATTTATTTAGAATCTACTACTACCTCCTCTTCTTGGAATATTAAATTTCTTATCACCCCATGATGACAATCCCTCTAATTATTGGCATCACAATTTTTGCACTTTACTGGCTTTACCTTCAACCTAAAAAAACATGAATTTAAGTCACTCAATTAAAAAGAAATTGCTATTTATCAGATTTTGAGTAAAAACAATTAATAACTCATATTTACAACACTTTAAATATTTACAACCTATTAAGTCTTGTATTTATAACTCATATTTGTAACCCTTTAAAATGAAACTAACTATCTATATTTTTATTAATAATAAAAAGAATCTTCTTTATAAATCTAACACTCACATGCTACTCCTATATATTTATCTTATATTTAATATTGAGTGTCCATCAATTGAATGACAAGATGAAAGCTCAACTTAATTGCACATTTTTGAACTGCTTTGTGGGAATTCATGTCCCATTAATTTAATGGCAAATTGAAGTTTCAAATACAGCACACATTTTATACCAGATTCAGAGAGTTCATGAACAAACTTTCAAGGTTTTAATGGATCTAGGTCATTTGTATTTTCTCTCATATTCTGGGTCGTTTGTATTTTCTCTGATGTTGACTATACTAGCAATTTTCCCAAAAGGTACAAACCATAATGTCCTTTTAATGATCAAGCCTTATGTGAAAACAATCATATTGATGCACTAGTGTACATTGATTTGTTACATTTGTCTTGGTCTATAATAGAGGTGTAACAAATATGCATTGCAAGGTATGTTGAGAATTTGGTTATCTAGTAAGCTTAGAGTCATTCTTGAGTCATTATCTTTACCATCTCAGGAAGAAGAAGAAGAAGAAGAAAAGCCTATTGAATTGAAAAAGAGCCCTAAAAAGTATTAGGATCCATGGGTCATTTTTTTGCATCATGTAGCAAGATAACATGGCTAATTGATTATGCCACATGAAGAATTAGCCTTTGCCAATATTTAGGCTTATAACTCGGTGATTTTTTATACTAATATTCTTATACCAATTTACCATGATAATTCTATTCTAAATTAAAACATTGTTTGCAGGCTATCGCGGGAGCTGAGCGTTTGCTCCCTGAAAATATACCTTCAAGGTTCCTTAGGTGGATAGCAGAGCTACTATATTTGACATTGGCAGTTTCTAATGTCGGGCTCTGTAAGGCCAGGATGCCCTTTTTGCTTCTTTCTTCTTCTTTTTTTTTGGGTAAAACAAGAGACACATTGTACCAGAAGACATATAGGGATTCTGCAAAGGATTATGTTAAGGTTAAAGTCAAATAACTATGAGTAAAATTCATAGGTACTTTTTTGAAGTACTTATTCTATTTCAAGAAAGATCATTCTATTGTACTAAGCAGTGTGAAATGACCCCGCTTAAGTAAATATTGTGTTAGTTCGAATAAGTTTGATAGAATTTAAAATAGGCCATGAACTACTAAGATTTGGCAGAGCTTTATGAATGTTCAGTTAAGTTAGCAGGTTGTTGTCCAGAGGCACAGTTTCAAAGAGAAAATGCCATCTGAAATGAACACTGTTTATTTACTTGTGGAAAATAACCATTAAATAGTCCAATTGAGAGGCAAATGCCAGTATGCAGCCTGCATTTTTTATTATCAAAAGAAGTTAAAGCTTGTTATGCATACCAAATGACAAACACTAATCATTCACATCGCAATAAGGGTTGGAAATTAATAATTCTGGAGGCACCAAATACAAGAGTTCAATACAACGATAAAGCTTATTAATAAACGCAGGGTAGCATTGTCATGCAGGGCACACCAATCACCCATTTGCTACATGGTTTTCCAAAGCATCACTGGACTCTGGCATGATTAGCATTCAACTTGCATTTTACGAGATAGTAAAACTCATCACTGGAATCTGGCATGATTAGCATTCAACTTGCATTTTACGAGATAGTAAAGATACATGGACAGGGTATCTCTAGAACATGACATCATGCTCCTGAGTAACAAATCTAAAAGAAATCTGTATAAACAAAACAAATACATTTCCAACTAGCTTATCACATATTTCCTTAAAATTTGTGATAGATCACCTACCATAAACAATCCAAAACTCAAACTGGACTGGACGATCTCTTATATCTAAACAAGACTAGGGACTTGAGGCCGTTGTGCAAATTACTGCATACACATTCCATGACAACCTGTACTACAAACTTTCAAATATAATCTAAGCTCCCATATCCCTCTCAAGGAATTATAAGTTTTTCTCCAGCATAGATGGTGTCATCAGTGTACTTATTTGCAGATTTTATTTGATCAACTGAAACCTGCACTCAACCAAGGAAACAGAACCAGTTACACAAGACTTATACAATGGATAGAAGGGAACAAGATGGCAACTTTAGTTTCACATGCATTCAAAAAGCTGAACAGCAACTACGCTAAGAAATGCTCTACAATAAGGTGGAACAAAGAATAAAGATACTTGATAAATAGAGTCAGACCACTCACCAAAAGAAGTTAGTTAAAGCTTGTTATGCATACCAAATGACAAATACTAATCATTCACATCGCAATATGGGTTGGAAATTAATAATTCTGGAGGCACCAAATACAAGAGTTCAATACAACGATAAAGCTTATTAATAAACGCAGGGTAGCATTGTCATGCAGGGCACACCAATCACCCATTTGCTACATGAGTTTCCAAAGCATCACTGGACTCTGGCATGATTAGCATTCAACTTGCATTTTACGAGATAGTAAAGATACATGGACAGGGTATCTCTAGAACATGACAACGTGCCCCTGAGTAACAAATCTAAAAGAAATCTGTATAAACAAAACAAATACATTTCCAACTGGCTTATCACATATTTCCTTAAAATTTGTGATAGATAACCTACCATAAACAATCCAAAACTCAAACTGGACTGGACGATCTCTTATATCTAAACAAGACTGGGGACTTGAGGCTGTTATGCAAATTACTGCATACACATTCCATGACAACCTATACTACAAACCTTCAAATATAATCTGAGCTCCCATATCCCTCTCAAGGAATTATAAGTTTTTCTCTACCATAGATGGTGTCATCAGTGTACTTATTTGCATATTTTATTTGATCAACTGAAACCTGCACTCAACCAAGGAAACAGAACCAATTACACAAGTCTTATACAATGGATAGAAGGGAACAAGATGGCAACTTTAGTTTCACATGCATTCAAAAAGTTGAACAACAACTACGCTAAGAAATGCTCTACAATAAGGTGGAACAAAGAATAAAGATAATTGATAAATAGAGTCAGACCACTCACCAAAATACAAGAGTTCAATACAACGATAAAGCTTATTAATAAACGCAGGGTAGCATTGTCATGCAGGGCACACCAATCACCCATTTGCTACATGAGTTTCCAAAGAATCACTGGACTCTGGCATGATTAGCATTCAACTTGCATTTTACGAGATAGTAAAGATACATGGACATGGTATCTCTAGAACATGACATCGTGCCCCTGAGTAACAAATCTAAAAAAAACCTGTATAAACAAAACAAATACATTTCCAACTGGCTTATCACATATTTCCTTAAATTTTGTGATAGATAACCTACCATAAACAATCCAAAACTCAAACTGGATTGGACGACCTCTTATATCTAATCAAGACTGGGGACTTGAGGCTGTTGTGCAAATTACTGCATACACATTCCATGACAACCTGTACTACAAACTTTCAAATATAATCTGAGCTCCCATATCCCTCTCAAGGAATTATAAGTTTTTCTCCAGCATAGATGGTGTCATCAGTGTACTTATTTGCAGTTTTTATTTGATCAACTGAAACCTGCACTTAACCAAGGAAACAGAACCAGTTACACAAGTCTAGAAGACTACAACATGGCAGCTTAGTTTCACATGCATTCAAAAAGCTGGAACACATATCCCCATATTAAACCACGTCCTAATCAGAGAGTTGCTATGATTGACAATCTAGGCCATGACATTGCCACATCACATATACACTACATCCACTTTAATTATAATTTCTTTCTGACGGGCCTTCCGCCGATTCTCAGAATAGATTTTCCAGACCCTCTTCTAGAAAGATCTGATATTTCATTCAACTGGTTCATTCAACATTCCCTTCGGCTTCAGGAAGCTCATGGAATTCTGATAAATACATGCCAAGAAATGGAACCAGCACAAATAAAAGCTCTCAAGGAAGGAAGGTTCTGAGCGCTGTTGAAATGACCCCTTGTATTTATCCCGTTGGGCTGCTAATAGCTTTGTCTCTTTCAGAATCTGAAGAGAAGTTTGAGAAGGAGGGCTGCCTCAAATGGCTGGACCGCCAGCCCGCCTCGACAGTTCTGTTCGTTTCTTTTGGGAGCCGCAGCACCCTATCGGAGAATCAGATTCAGGAACTAGCTTTGGGGCTAGAAGTAAGTGTGCAGCGGTTCCTTTGGGTGTTGCGTAAGGAGCCTCCTCCTCCAACTGAATCCATGATGACTACTGAAGTAGATATGAGGGAGGTTCTACCTGAGGGTTTCGAGACTTGAATTTAGGACCGTGGATTTGTGGTGGATTCATGGGCGCCTCAAATTGCTGTCCTCTCTCATCCATCCACAGACGGTTTCCTTTTTCATTGTGGTTGGAATTCAACGATCGAAAGCATCTTACATGGAGTGCCGATGATCGCTTGGCCTCTCTTTGCTGAACAGAGAATGAATGCCTTCCTTCTAGTGAAGGAGATGAAGGTGGGCATTGAAGCGTAGAAGGGCGCAGATGCATTGGTGAAGAGAGAGGAAGTGGAAAGAGCAGCGAGGGAATTAATGGAAGGAGAGGGGGAATGGAAATGAAGAAGGGGATGGCAAAATTGAGGGGAAGACCCATCATTGAGTGACAACTGTCTTAAGGATGGAAAACATCACGAAAAATGGTTTCTAAAAAGCGCAATATTCTCAACTGCCTATGACATTCCAATAATCTGAACCGCCTACAACATTTTTCACCGACGATCTATTGGCTGGAGTTTATTCCATCGTCTAACAATCGATCTAAAGGGCCATAACGAGACAGCGCGACATGGAGGGGAGTTCCTTTCAGAGGGAACGCCTTACAGCGTAAATATTTTTGAACTCCTGAAAGGGTATACCTATCCACTCTTAAAACTATTTTGCAGATGGTGCAAGGCTTTATGAACCACAACCCCATGCCAGAATTCAGAGAGTTCACTCACGCAGTTGCATAAGCATTCGTGCCATAATCCTAGATTTACTTCTCTGAGCCCATTAGACTTGAATGCTATTCTTCGACACAAAAAATTGCAGACTTCTTCATGCATGGAAAATATCAGTGCTAAATGGTGTTCAACATCCTTGTAATTATGATAAATTTCAGGTGATTGAATTACGATATAACTTTCAGGCAATTTAATTTGATTTGTAGATTCCAAAACATTTTAGTAATCAAATTTCCTTAATATTATGCAATCTTGAATTTCATTACGTGTGCTCTTAACAACGCTCAGCAGACTTTGCTAGTTTCGATCAGAAGATTGCATCCTCACATTTCTTTGAAGGATCTGGATTAAATGGCATGTTTATTATTATTACTGGCAATGCAGTATCTATGGCGATCTGGCCTCTTCTGTGAATTCTACTCGTTTACTGGCATTCCATTTTAGTTTCTCTTTGAACCATCTCAGCTCTATGGTTGTTTCCCATCGATAAAGAAAATCCATGGCTTAAGGAGATTCTCATGACAGAGAAAAGAAATGAAAGCGCGAAGTCATACTTGACATACAGAAAATTAAGAAACCATGAAAGAAAAGAATTAAAGGAATCAGAACCATTATATAAATTGCCATTGTTCCATTACAGTTCAAGCAAAATGTGGCTTCTTGATAGAGGAACATAACATGCTGCATTCATAGACATTTAATTGCTTGCTTCCTGGACATGATTTCTCATGGATACCACTGTACTCAAATTGCAAAGGCAAAATACATCACAAATACACAGACAACAACTAAAATAAATGAATCTTTAGCTCCTTATTGACCTACTACTACTCATGATGATCACCAGTGCTGTTGTTTCTGTAAAACCCCATCTGATCCTCTGAGCTCATCAAGAGGGACCGAAGAATCTCGCTGCTGTCGCTGGAAGCCCACTCCATCGGATCCACAGAGCTTATGAGCGGCCGAAGAATCTCATGCACGACTATCCATCTATTGCTAAAAACATCCGCAATCTTTATACCCACATAATTGACAGAGAAGGGTTTGTTGTCGCTCACAACCAGCGATTGCCCGTGGAGGAGAGTCTTCAGCCTTGTGCCCGCCGGAAGCTGCACCAGATCTGCCAAAGACAACCTCATGTTTGGAACCACATGGTACCTCACATTGTTCGAAAATTCTTGGCCTTCGCTTGAGAAAACAGAATCGTCGCTGAGAGTAAAGATGGTGAGGTTTTGCAGGCGCAGAAGCTCAGGGGACTTGATGCGCATGGCCAAGGCGAGGATGCTGTAACCGCGATCTCTAAGACTGAGCGCTGCATCTTGCAGCATGAAGGGCGTTATGACATTCAGGGGATGATCAGGACCAGGACTAGCTGATGATGATGGTGACAACCAGCGATTGCCCGTGGAGGAGAGTCTTCAGTCTTGTGCCCGCCGGAAGCTGCACCAGATCTGCCAAAGGCAGCCTCATGTTGGGAACCACATGGTACCTCACATTGTTCGAAAATTCTTGGCCTTCGCTTGAGAAAATGGAATCGTTGCTGAGAGTAAAGATGGTGAGGTTTTGCAGGCGCAGAAGCTTAGGGGACTTGATGCGCATGGCCAAGGCGAGGACGCTGTAACTGCGATCTCTAAGACTGAGCGCTGCATCTTGCAGCATGAAGGGCGTTATGACATTCAGGGGATGATCAGGACCAGGAGTAGCTGATGATGATGGTGATGGTGACATCATTGCAGGAACAGGGGCTCCCGCAGTTGTGTCATAATTACTGTGATCAAGATCAAGATCAAGAAGCAGCTTGTCGACGCCATGGATCGCTAACAGCCCGTCATTGAGAATGTCAGGATGCGAGACAAGAACTCCATTAATGTACACTGGATGATACTCGGCCGACATCTGAGTGGAGGGAGAGATGGAATCTTGGCGGCCACCTCCATGAGAATTACCTGTGACGACGAGGCTGCAGTGGGCGGCAATGGCTTCCAGGTTTGTTCCGTTGGGCAGCTTTTGCAGATCGGCGTAGGTGAAGAGGCCCTTGGCGATGTGGTGGGAGAAGGCCCATCATTGAGTGACAACTGTCTTAAGGATGGAAGGACGATCTAATGGCTGGAGTTTATTCCATCGTCTAACAATCGATCTAAGGGCCCATAACGAGACAGCGCGGCATGGAGGGGAGTTCCTCTCAGAGGGAACGCCTTACGGCGTAAATATATGCAGAGTGGGGGCAAAAGCTCAAGAGTAAGTGGGTAGAGTCTATACACTGTTGTTGCTACACATTATTTACATCACACCCATTCAAAAGAAGAGAGCCCCAACAAAATTTCAATGTCTCATGTAGATATGGCTAAGAGAATTCTATAGCTATTAGAGGAATTATTTGATAAAAATGCTTCAGCGTGGCCAACTGACTTGCTTTTCTCTGCTACATTATAAGTTATAACCATAGTATTTGCAGTCTATTAATTGCTTCTGATGGCTTTTGGATAGTAATATAGTTTACTTTATCTTCCATGCTCTCATGGCATGATATGCATTAGGATTCATAAGCATTAAGCCCTGTCCACTGATCATGTTTCTTTTCTAGATTATAAATAGGTACCCATCCAGAAAACCTGTTTTGGTAGGGTTTTTTTATGCTAGCATGGTATCTTCGTCTTCTATGCTATCTATAAATGCTCAACGCTCTCCAGCCCTGTCCGTTGAACACGTCTCTTTTGGAGTAGAATTGGTATCCACCAATAAAACCGAGTAAAGCTCCAACCAGGAATAAGCTGCCCGCCTTCATAAACTAAATCCAGTTAGAAGATTTCTAAATACCTTTCAAACGTATTTCTAAAACATCATGGACCTGTCCGTCATGGTTCCCAATATAGGAAAGTGTCAATGTTTTCCTAGTTGCATATAGTCTTGTATAACCAAGCTCGTTGCTTCGGTAAAGAGATCTAACAGGTTGTGGAAAGATAGGATCTGTTGGGTGATCAGGCCTAGGTTCCCAAATTGGTTGCCAGTCTTGTCCACCCATTCCAATTACAACATGTATGGGAAGATCAGCTTCACTGTCCATGCTTCCACATGAAAAGTTTTTCATTGGACAAAACTTCTCATACTTGTGAACATGGCCCCATAAGACCAGGTTGACTCTATACTTAACTAGCAGAGGCTCCAAGTGTTCAATCATTTTTTCTCGTAGGGGCCGTTCACTGACTGCATTGTCAGTGGTATACATTGGACGGTGACCTTGAAATACTACAAATGGCGTCTTGTTTCTATCAACCTTTTTCAGGTCTTGCTCTATGAAAGCATATTGATCACTTCCTCGTAAAAAATTAGTTTCAGTGGACATATACAAGAAATGTACAACTCCCAAGTCAAATGAATAGTAGAGATTTTTTGTTGATGGGGCAGCATTTCCAGTTGGAAAAGAAGAATCACCGGGCATCTGAAACTTTAAGCTGTAAGGGACCCCACATTCACCACCTCCGTCAGTTCCATACACTTTGGTTGACCATTCAGGTTTCCACGGCTGTAATGGCCAGTCATACTCATGATTTCCCATGCATACATGATAAGGAACCTTGGATGCAAGAGGCTCAATCTGAGTAAAGAATGCATCCCATAGCCATGCATAGCCTCTGGCATAGCTGATGTCACCAATATGAGAAATAAATGTAGGTTTATCCCCAAGCTCTTCAAGGTCGCGCTTTAGCCATTTGACTGTACGCTTGCTCTCTTCCTGGGTCCAGAGAAAAGTTTTGTAAGGTACAGAGACTCCCAAATCACCAAAGAGGAATGCAATAGTTTCGTCTGAATCTTTATCTAAAGAAACAAAACTCTGAATTGAACTCCAGCCACCCTCATCGCTTCCGACCTGTCATATAAATGGTGCGCACACATTCTGTTACATAACTTTTTTATCTTTGAGCTCAACATGAGAGACTTAGGTCTAAAACACAACATAAAATAAAAAATAGTAGTAATTAGCAGAAAACGCATTTACTGATCGACGCTCACTTCATTTACAAATACATAACCACATGACTTCCGAAATATTTGTTTTTATACAATACTGAAAGGATTATTGAAACCATAATCACAAAAAATGGGAAATATTGTCCACGAAACAGAAAATTCCGTAAGCTGTGTTTCTAAACTTGTTCAAAACAAATGGAGTTATTTAGGATTTATGGCCTAATTTAGGGGTTTTCAAATCAGACACGTACAATCTTCAAATTTTCATGCCAAATACAAAAGAGAAAAAAGTGAAGAAAACCAGTGAATAGAGGAGTCAAACCATTTCATGTGGACATTTTTCTTGCATATCTATAGAAAATCCGGGCCAATATATTCTCAAAAGAGAGAAGTAAAAGAATCAAGTAATCACGTTGTCAGCGGTTTTCTTTGTTTCTCATATTCATCATCAGAAAAGTATAACAAAGCCTGCTGATAGAAAACTGTGTAAATTGGCTACGAGGTATCTCTGCATTAGTCTGTAAGACTCGTTTCTTTTAACTCCAATGCTTATGATCCTCTTTGAAATTGGGAAATCCCTCCTGTTCTTCCCCACTTGTTTTGTGATGAACTTTTGATTGCAACTAAAGGGGTGGGGAAATATCTCTTGTTTATTCCTATTTCCTTCCATATTGGAATATTCTGAAATAAAATCCGTTGAAACTAAGGTTATCAGAACCAGAATCCCAATATTACAAACCAGAAACAGAATTTCCAATATTATCAACCAAAACCAGAGTTGGACTGGAAGCAACATGCTATAAAAGGAGTGCTTGAGAGAGTTTCATAAAGCAAGTTTTTTTGTTCAAAGGATCTCCCCTCAACGAGTGGTTGATATGTATATCGATGGATTAAAGGAGTCCATTAGGGGTTATGTCAAGGCTTTGAAGCCCAGTACCTTGGAGGCGCCTATTCAAAAGTTGTTATGAGTCAAATTGCAACTAGTTCAGCTTCCAAACTTCCCATAGCATCAAAAGTAGACTCTTAGGGTAATGAAAAATCCAACTTCTCTTTTGTCTTGAATATTAGCCCATCAAAAGCTAGATTTTTGGACCCTAAGAATCTTTGATCTGCGTTCAAAGGGGCTTTGCTACACTTGGAAAGAAACCTGGTCCAAGGGACACAAAAGCAAGGCTTCTGGAAAGATTCATATGACTGAGATTGTAGATATTTATACTGAAACAACTGATAGCAACCAAGACGAACAAACAGCCACAGGAGCACACAATGGATAAAGAAGACCAAGAACCACAAAACAAACTGCCTCCCTTGTTGTCATGTAGGGAATTACTCAATACCAGACTTACGAGGATAAAATGGAAACTAAGGACAGAAATGTGGCAGCCTCAAAGATTCTAATAATACTTTTCAATTTATAGATGAAAAGCTGAAGGACATCCATGAGCATAAAAGATGTCTGATCACAAAACTTCCAAATAATGGTCGTCAATGATACTATGATGGAGTGCAGGGTGATGATCAAGGGAATGGAATTGCAGTTGCACGTCTATGAATTAAACTCTAATTTTTATGTTGTGACACTAGCAGGGTTGATGAGGTCATAGGCATTCAATGGTTGAAGACTCTGGGCCAAGTCCACATGAAACTGGAGGTCATATGTAAAAATTAAGGATAATAGCTGACTATTGTTGAAGGACTGCAATTGAGTGCAACAGACTGATTTCAGCAAATAAAGTCCAAACACTTGCTACAATTGAACTATGTCCCATTTTCCTATGTACTTCAATGAAGGGTTGGCATGGTAGGGTTAAGACTCTTGAAACAACAATGCAAAAAGATGTACAGCCACTGAATGAATTTGCAAATGTATTCCAAGAACTGCCCTGTGGATTGCAATGAGATAGAAGAAAGAAATCTATTTATGTAGTGATTGGTCAGTTGATTAAGTATGCCTATTTTATTTCTGTAGGCACTGTAGGTGCTAACAGAATTCCTCCTTCAATGAAAGATCTACCAGTAGAAAAGGTGACATGGGAATGCCCAGATATTCTACAACACCCAACACTACAATTGCTTTGGGGCAAAGTAATTCAAGGAGAGGGGACTGTTACAACACTCTAGGATAATCAGCTTCAACATTAGTTGATCAATAACTCAGTCTACTTTTGTTGGTCAGACTAATTAACAAAAAAAGTGGGAGTTAAAAGAAAAATAATCAGTAAATTAGTCAAATTATGTTAATAGGCAGTCAATTTAATTAACGCAAAAGGTGAAATTTTGTTATAAAAAGAACTTTAAGCCTAAGAATAAGACATGAATGGAATATTTGTTATGGATAGTGGAAAAGTAGCTCTTTAACCAAGTGCAACAGTCATACTTCTATTGAAGGTTACTCAACCTGAGTTGGGCATTCACACAGCCTTCTCAAGAAAGTTTCTTGTCATCTGTCACAAATCCCAGCCTCTAAATTCAGCCTTCACATCCAAGATTCTGAATGTTTTCAGAAATAGTTTTGTTTAGTCCCAATCCAGCCTGTATATCAGCAGAAAGCATATGGCCAGTACAGCCATGTACGTCTTGTGGGAAACATCAACCATCCCTAGCAAATAAGAAATCGACCATTACAGTTCAAGCAAAATGTGGCTTCTTGATAGAGGAACATAACATGCTGCATTCATAGACATTTAATTGCTTGCTTCCTGGACATGATTTCTCATGGATACCACTGTACTCAAATTGCAAAGGCAAAATACATCACAAATACACAGACAGCAACTAAAATAAAAGAATCTTTAGCTCCTTATTGACCTACTACTACTCATGATGATCACCAGTGCTGCTGTTTCTGTAAAACCCCATCTGATCCTCTGAGCTCATCAAAAGGGACCGAAGAATCTCGCTGCTGTCGCTGGAGCCCACTCCATCATCCACAGAGCTTATGAGCGGCCGAAGAATCTCATGCACGACTATCCATCTGTTGCTGAAAACATCCGCAATCTTTATACCCACATAATTGACAGAGAAGGATTTGCTGTCGCTCACAACCAGCGATTGCCCCTGGAGGAGAGTCTTCAGTCTTGTGCCCGCCGGAAGCTGCGCCAGATCTGCCAAAGGCAGCCTCATGTTGGGAACCACATGGTACCTCACATTGTTCGAAAATTCTTGGCCTTCGCTCGAGAAAACGGAATCGTCGCTGAGAGTAAAGATGGTGAGGTTTTGCAGGCGCAGAAGCTCAGGGGACTTGATGCGCATGGCCAAGGCGAGGATGCTGTAACCGTGATCTCTAAGGCCCATCATTGAGTGACAACTGTCTTAAGGATGGAAGGACGATCTAATGGCTGGAGTTTATTCCATCGTCTAACAATCGATCTAAAGGCCCATAACGAGCCAGCGCAGCATAGAGGGGAGTTCCTCTCAGAGGGAACGCCTTACGGCGTAAATATAATGTTATAAACCATATAAATAATTAATAATAAATCAAATTTAATAATATATCAGATTTAATAAAAAAACTTAACCATAAATAATTAATAGAACATCAAATTTAAGTGAAAAAGTACATAAAAATTATATGTGACTTCAATTTATTAACCATTTTAAATGCATGACGTTTATCTCAAATATAAATGACAGTTTTCATTTTCTCAATATCACCATTTCCCGTTTTTCTTTACAAATAAAGACTCCTAACATATTTAAAAACTTTGTTTATATAATATCAAAAATCATTATTGTATATTACCAATACCACCTTAAAGGCTATCACTAGGGGAAGGGGCGCCTAGTGGAGAGCACTGCGGACCGACATATCAGAACTAAGTGCTTGCTTTTTTCTGTCCAATAGCAGAAAGACCTGAAGCTACAACAATCAAAGGGCGGATGCATGAAGGCTACGTGCATAGTAAGAGTTGTAGATTGGTTTTTTTAGCCTCAGATGTGTCACCCTCTCAGAAACAGAGGAGCTTCAAGACAAAAGGCTACGTGCACAGACATGGTTGATGCTTGGTTTGTAGGCTCAGACGTGTTATCCTCTCAGAAAATGTGTTTTGTCCAAGGAAACGCGGGGTTTGCAAGTTTCGGACATTCCCTTTCTCGCCATTTTTCACTAACGCTGTGAATTTCAGTCAGCTCAAATTCTCGACTTATCTTTTGTCTTTCCTGCTTAGCCAACTTTCCTTTGTCTTGAGTCTATAGTTTTCTCCCGGAACCTTTGGCCCATTTTGTTGCATGTCCCCTGCTTAGTTTTCGTCCCATCTCATCCTTTGGCAAAGTGCTCTGGGAGAAAATCAACATTTTGGTTGGCGAGGTCTATAGTTTTCTTTTTGAGCGAGAGTAATGGCCAGATAGTGCTGAAACTTTATGTTTTGTGGAGTATCGCTCGGCTCAGGCTTCCTGCTCGGTTTGGCGGTGCTCTTCACTCAGACAAACGCTCACTGCTTTACAGGTCAGTCTTTTTTACCATAATATATCATAAAATGATAGACTTTTTGTCTGTATGGAAGCTGTAAATTTAGGGAAAAAAAGGATTTTTAGACTTCATATGAGTTATGAACTCTGAATTACTGTTTCAATTTTCTGTCTGAATTCCGTTTCTGCTAGAAGTCTGAATTTACCTTCCCTCGGCCTGTTATTTTCCTGGTTTTATGCTCAAATCCTTATGTTAAGGTCTGTAAATTTGGTCTGGTCGTGGTTTTCCATTGATAGATTAAAGAATTGTTTTGGAATATACAAACCCTGTCAAGACATCCGTTTCAAATTTGGTTCATGGTGGTGTGTTTTTGAGATATATTGTTGTTGCACTGGATGCTCTGAGGTTTCGTTCTGAAACTTTCAAAAAACAAAGATAAAGCTTGTTTTCTCCTGCCTCCTGGTTATTCCGGCCAGGCTTCATCTTTCCGAGAACTGATCCATTGTAATTTCGCTTTATGCATTAATACAAACTTGGTTACTATTTCATCTCTGAGTTTGGAGTAACTTCGAGCGGTGTACCCTTGGAGGCTAAGGGCCCGGCCTTGGAAGACACTTGCTTATGTATCATTATGTTTGGTTCATGCGTGGTTTGCGTATCGATGTTATTTGGTAATCTGATGCGTTTTTGTACATTTTACATTACATGATCTGGTATTTTTAATTCAGTAAGAGTTCTAAAGGCAGACTTATTGTATTGACTCTGCAACGAATCACTGTTCTTCTGAATGTTGATACAATACCGTTAGTCTTTACGGAATATTGTTGTTGTTCAATTACAGAGCCTCTGTGCTGTACACTTATCACGGAATTCATCTTAGCAATTATGTTCTTTGCGATTGTTGTATTTATAGACATTGTTGTTCCATTCTGAAACGCAGTCGTAATCTTTTATAGCTGAAGAGTGATAATTGGTTTACCAAGATTGGGTTACTATTTAGGGTTGTCGTGTGCATATATGATTTTGGAGTGTTGTTCCTTAATTCATCATTAATCTGAGCCATTCCATTTTGGTGTGTTGTTCAATCAGTCCTTAAGAGTGAAGGATTGCCGTTTGATTATTGTAGATTACGATTAGTGCATTTGATCTTATAGACCAAGGGGTTACTGCTTGTTAGACTTAGTTGTTGTTCTATTTCTTAACTTCTGTTCCATTTTAGATTTGTTGTTCCATTTTAGATTTGTTGTTCCATTTCAGATTTGCTGTTCCATTTCAGAGTTGTTGTTCTATTTCTTGATTGCTGCCCTATTTCTCATTTTCTGTTTCATTTCTTTCCAATTGTTATTTTGGTGTGAAGAACGATCTCAGGCTGTAGTGAGCGTTGACATTTACTGTCTGGCTCCCAGATCCATGATCTTTTCTCCAATTTACCTTAGTTCCATCAGTTTACAAAGGGATGAGTTACTGCTACTGAACCCTTGACTGATAAATTGCTTAGCTTTCTGAATGTGTGGTTTAATCTTTTAAAGTAGTTAGCCATAAACAAGCATCAATTTACTCTTGTATTTCTGAACACTGTACTACTAGCATTACTCTGGAAAATGATAGCCTCAGACTGAGACACTCTTTGAAATAACAAAACGTTCCCGGATTGACATATTAATGTGAGGTAATTAGAGGTGAAAGAGACCCTTTTTATAGCTCCAAAATCAGCAGCCCTCTCCTTACAGGTTGGCTGGATAGAATCAAGTTCCTTTGGAAGAAATTGGATGGATGCTCCATCGAGCACATTTTTAGATCACAGAATCAGCAAGCGGATACCTTATCAAAGGAAGGTCTCCTTTTGGAGCAAGGTATATGGTACATGAAGGTAAAATATGGCGAGGAAATTTTCTCTATCCAGGACTTTTCCTTGCCAGGCTCTTAATTTCAAATCTTTTTGTTTTTAGTTTTGCATCTGGCTTTAGTTTTTTTGGTCTTTTCTTCCATACAGCTCTGATTATGCCTGAAGAAATTTTGGAATCTCCTTGAACAAGTTTCTGAATATTGTTTCTCTCTTTGGAGAGATCTTTATGCTTCTATTTTAGCAATGTATCTGGTTATCATGCTTTTTTTGACAACAACTTGTGTCAACTCAATGGGCTGGTCAATTTCTGAAAATCCAAAGTCGGCTAAAATAGCCCCTATGAAGATCTATCTGTAAAATGTATCTGTCCATTATATATCTTATATAATACATCATGCTTTTTCTTTCTGAAAAAAATATTACCAATACCACCTTCAAATCCATAAATTTTGCGATTAAAATCTCTAATACGCATTCGAACTCTGACACCTTGGGTCACAACTCAAACTGGTGAATGAGAGTGGATGGCAATTGAATTGTTGATATCGCGTGCCTTCCACGGGTTTATGTCATCTACGGGTGTGAAGCAACACCTTTTCCTTTAAGATTTAAGATTGCAATCTAAAATATTACCTATGAGAGAGGTACAAAGGAACGTTGATAAGATAAGTGGGAATATGGAAATAAGTAAAACCAATATTTAAGTAAAATGCTATCAAATAAATTTAATTTGCATTTCCAATTGCAACATCTAAAAAATGTCGATCAATTGCATAAAACTAAGATCCATTTCTTTTCACATTGTACATATACTTGAAATCCATGAATGTGGTACAAACTTCAAATATCTTATGAAAGAATGTCCATGACATCATGTAACCACTAGAGCCATAACTCCGTTCTTTGGACTTGGACCAAACAATCTTCATCCACCAAAGCTTGAATAGGTTTCAAATATGCAAAGTATGGCATGCTCTTGCCCAAAAAGACCTAAAAACTATATATAGTTGAAATATTATTAGGTTCAAGTACTTTCAACACAACATTTGGTAAAGTCCAAAGCTTCGCATGTAAGAAATTCATAAATCTAATCCATAGGTAGTTCATGTATAGGGAATGGTTTCACATTAAAATAGTCCATATCATCTTCTTTTGGTGGAAATCTTATAAGAAAATGGTCTACCCTAAACAATATCCTTTGTAGCATAGGCAAAGCCATGTCTTCTAAGGAACTGGAAGCCATTGAAAGATCAGGATCTCATCAATAGCAAAGCTCAACAATACAACCAAACCATAAAATACCCAACTCAAAGCTTAACGTTATATGCCTCAATACATCCAAAGCATAAAATACCCAACTCAAAGCTTAACATTATATGCCTCTTAATGTGAGACATGGGACTCAAAAAATTCCCAAAAGGCGCTTGCATGTTGGGGTGTCCATCTTTTCAGATAGCATACCATACCATGTCAATCTGGAGCACAAGATAAGAAACCAAGCGTTTTGGGCAATCCATGGAATTGCAAGGTGAAAAGCAACACCAAAATTGTTTTATAAGCTCTCCCTGGAAGGTTTTCACATAAAAATTGAAGAAATAGCCTAAAAGTCATTACTATTATCAACAAAATATAAATTTGAAGCCTATTGAAAACAATAAACATTTCCCCCTTATATTTTCTCAAATTCCCAATTAATTTTGTGTGTTTTCTAAAGATTAATGACATGTTCAAAGCCACTATTGATGAAAACACATTCCCAATTAATGAAAATTTCAAGCCCACAGGTAGTGAAACACATTCCATGAGAGATTTCCTTAGGAGCATAGACCAAAAATGACATTTTGAATATATGATCTAGATTATTTTTAAGAAAACACTTATAAACTATCCATATGCCCTTCAAAATACAGGTTTTTAAGAGGCTCTAGAAACATCGATTGTTAAATGTTAAAATATGTTAAACATTCATACAATAATGACATTAACAATCTTGAAGCAACGAGATATAAGAAGTTATCGTGTTAAAGATGTTTCAACTGCCCACTTCATTGAAATGAAGAATGATTGTCAAGATTAGCCATCTCCCACCTTTAACACGACATTTTTTTGGATTTTCAAACTAGCCAAGTTGTTTTGCTAGGTGTTTGGGATATTTCCACCCTTGAAAAGAACACAAAAAACATAAAAAGGCACATTCGTAGGTCTCCCCAATACCAAAATATGCTTCACAAAAACACTAATATAAGGCACCTACATACACAGAGATTTGAAAAGGAAAATAATAACTATTGGTAATATTTGCGATGTGGGCTCCCGACACTATTTCTTTTCATAAGCTGGAAAACCCTTTCGCATTGAATCTTGCTACTCGCCATCTTGTTTTTTGATCGAATGATTTTACCTTTTGAAAATTTTGAGGATGTGTGCAATTAATCGGCAATGGTTGAAAACAATATTAGATGAAAAGAGATGGCAATGGGTGAAAACATGTAACAAAGACTGATACCAAACCTATTGACATGGATTGTCATGAGAGAAACACTTGTGGCTTTCATAACGTTGATGTGCTAACAAAGTAATTCTGATATTTACGTGCCTCGAAAGAAATATTTTTAAAATAATGAGTTTACATATTATGTGGTGGATGACGAATCTATGAACAATACCCTAAGGAACAACATCATAATAGAAGTCAATGAGAAATCATCTTAATCCCTCAAAATTTGTACTATATCAGATAGTCGTAGATGATAAGATAGTGTACTTGATGAACCTTCTTTTGACCTTGAGCCAGGACACCACCAAAGGCACTACCTCTCCCTGTCCTTAACAAATCTTGGGCTAGAGTTTTGACATTTTCCTCGCAGTTGCGCCTGATATTCTCCCTACCCTTCTTAGATCAAAATAACGAAAAACAATTTACAATTTATTTTCATAGGGGTTACAACTTTTAAAATATGAAAAACATTCAGAATCAATGGAAAACCTCAAACCTCTAAAGGTGAATGTTGATTTCTAGTAGCATCGAATGTTCTTTGAGCCTCAAAATTTGCAAGGAGGCTAGGAGATGTGTATTCTAGAATACCCAGAAATCATTTTGGGAAATTCCACATGGAGATAGTTTTATTTAATTAATTATTTTTAATGGATGCCTAAGTCTAAACTTAGGAAATTAAAATAATTAAAGGGTATTAATTAAACTGGGGGTGAAACTTCTAGAAGAAGATGAGGATCAAGCCAAAATGATATGAGCCATTGATTAGAATCTAATCTGGTTCGTTGATTGGTCAACGATAGGATTATAAGAAGAGGCTTGATGGACATTTGGAAAACACATCGGGTGAGAGATCAGAGATCAATTTTCTCAAGAGCGCAGTGCGACAGTTCCTGGAGAAGGTGATCGAGGAAATTTATTGTAGTGAGGGGCAAGGATAATTCTCCGGAGGAAGTCTTCCTGATTCAAAGAGTGCAAGGAAGAAAGGGTAGACAGTAGTCTGGAGAAGCATCGTTGGGCCACCCAGTGGCAACGTAGATCTACGTTGTGGCAGCACAGAGCTTCATAGGGAGTCTGTATTTCTGCTGGGGAATAGTCGGGATCTAGTTCTAGATCTGGGGTGTAAGATCAGAAGGCCAAAGGGTTGAATTTTCAAACAAGCAGAGGATCGAGAGGAGGTGTAGCACAGTCCCAACAGTAGTGACACAATATTGCATAGAGATTGCACAGAAGCTCATCTCCAGCGCAGATCAGTGTCAGATTTCCTAGTGACAAGGTGAGATCATCTCACTATCTTTTGTCCAGTTAGATTTGTGTATAGGATTTCGAGTTTAGGAATCTGAAGAATTGTATGAAAAAATTACTACATAATAATTCAAACCCTCAGCTGTTGCACTGGTTTTCCCACATTGGGTTTTTTCGGGGACATTGGTCCAAAAATAATGGTGTCACTTGTGTGTGTTATTTATTTCTTGCTCAGATTCTTGTTTCCGCATATTATTTAAAGTTGTGAAGCATGCAGTTGTAGTTACTTGGATATTTACAGTAGAACACAGTAAATAACTTGCATGGATTAACAAGTTGGAGAAGTAATATAAGTTTGTTGATGTAGTGATTTGGGGCTTCTTGCTTCACATGGTATCAGATCACACGTGAAGCAAGAGAGCAGACAGGAAGAGCCCAGCATTGAAGAGAAGGAGGGAGATAGAAGTGTTGCATAGGAAACAGATCGAATCCACAGATGGATTTCGTAGTCCAGGCCATGAGGGAAAGAGTCTCGAGGAAGATCTCTCTCTAAGTGAGTTGACAAAGAGGTAAGATTTCTAGATCGAGATTTGTGAGAGGCAGAGGGAGCAGCGCAGAGCAATCTTCAGGTGAGACACAGTTTTTTATAGTAGTTGCTGGGGTAGAAAAACATCAAAAGAAGGAAGGAGACACTTTTTCAGGTAAATTATTCCTCAAAGAATTCCAAGCGAGGGAATTCGATTTCTCAATTTCTAAGCACTTGTAGAGAGGAGCAGATATACTAACTCTAGTAGGGAGTGTGTAGGCCATCCTAGTAGCAACACATAGAAGAGAGGAGGAAATTCGACATGTTATTGGCAGAGATGGAAGCTAACGGGCTGAGAGATCAAGATCGGTTGGATGGAGCATCCAACTATGTGATCTGGAAGGTTATGATCTCATGCCTTCTGGATGAGCATGATCTCAAGATTTATGTCAATAATGTGGTAGTTGAACCTGCAGATGTGGATCCACTCAAGAAGTACAAGGCTGAAATGGTGAAGGTCAATTAGTTGATCCTCGATGGAGTGAGGGATCATGTTGTATGTCACATTGTTGGCAAAGGGACTACCAAGGAGATGTGGGATGCCTTGGCTACGTTGTATCAAGGATCTTCAACGGAAGATGTACTTGGAGGAGAAAATGAGATATGTGAGGATGCAGAAGGGGGAATGCATTGATCTGTTCCTATCGAAGCTTCATGAAGTCCGAGATCAGTTGGCAGTTGTAGGGCCATCGCCTTAGCCTATAGAGATGGTGAGGTTGGCCCTGAATTCAGTCTCAGAAGAATGGCAAGTATTTGTCCAGAGTATCCTGGGCAGAGAGAAATTTTCGGATTGGGAAGGGATGTGGGCCTCTCTTCAACAGGAGAGATGAGGTGAGACTTATTCAAGTACAAAATTGATAGCAACAACAATAGTGGAATGAAGCCCAAGGAGGAGGAGAGAATGCAACCCTTGCATCAAAGGGGAAGTAGGAGTAGTGGAAGTGGACGAAGGATGTCTCAAAGATCAAATGTTTTTGGTGTGGTGAATTTGGTCACTAAGATACAAAATGTCCTCTCAAGAAGAAGGACAAGGACGAGAAACATGATACGCAGGCTACAACTACAAAGATCGAGGAGGAGGAGTTTTCCATGATTGCACAGATATCTCCAAGGGAGAGGTGGGGTGATCTAGTACTGTAGTTTGAAAGAACTACAGATGGGCAGGATCCTTGAGGAGTCCACCTCTTAGATAAATACCTTTCTATGGGAGCCCATTTCAGAAGTAGCAGGATGGACCAATGTCCATTGGTACAGAGGAGTGTTAGAGTGACAGTTATAGTGGCTAGGAGCACCAGAGGCTGAGCAATGCAGAGCAAAGTTGGAAGCAGTGCAATTGGCACAGTGCAGAGTCAACAACAACGCAAAGGCTTTAGAGGGTTAGCGCAGAGACTAGCAACAGTGATAACTCCAACAAAAAATGCATCATGCTAAACACATGTTCAGTATTTTGGATGTTTTTTCATTGCAATTGTTGTAGTTGTAGCAACATCAATTGAAGAAGGTTGCAGTGTAATGTAGTTGGCAGTAACATGCAGAGTCAGCAACAACACAGATGTAGCATTTGTGTAGTAGTTGGTGGGTAGTGATGTCAGACATAAACAACGCTGAGGGAAATGTTACAGTGTCAAATTGATGCTTCAGCAGGTTACATTACTAGAGCACATTCCTCGCTAAGAGGGAGTGTTGATTTCTGGTTGCATCGGATGTGCTCTAAGCCTCAAAATTTGCAGGAAGGCCAGGACACGTGTATTCCAAAATACCCATAAATCGTTTTGGGAAATTCTGCCCAGAGACAATTTTATTTAAATAATTAATTATTTTTAATGGATTCCTAAGTATAAACTTATGAAATTAAAATAATTAAAGGGTATTAATTAAACTTGGTGTCAAACATCAAGAAGAAAACGAGGATCAAGCCAAAATGATCTGAGCCATTGATTAAAATCTAATCTGGGTTTTTGATTGATCAACGAGAGGATTATAAGAAGAGGCTTGATGGGAATTTGGAAAACACATTGGGTGAGAGATCCGAGATCGATTTTCTCAAGAGAGCAATGCAGCAGTTGTCGGAGAAGGTGATCGAGGAGATTTCTTGTAGTGAGGGGCAGGGATAATTTTCTAGAGAAAGTTTTCTTGATCCATAGAGTGCAAGGTAGAGAGCGCAGAGAGTAGTCTGGAGAGACAACGCTGGGCCACGTAGAGGCAACGTAGAGCTATTTTGTGGCAGCACAGATCTTCAAAGGGAGTTTTTATTTCTGCTGGGAAACAATCGGGATCTAGTGTCGAAGCTAGGGTGTAAGACTAGAAGGAGAGAGGGTCAAATTTTCCAGCGAGCAGAGGATCGAGAGGAGGTGCAAAATAGTCCCAACAGTAATGACACAATAACTGCGTGGGTGTGATGCAATACTACGCAGAGACTGCACAAAGACAACACAGAGGCTCATCTCTAACACAGACCAGTCATGGATTTCCCAATGACAAGGTGAGATCATCTCACTATCCATGTAGATCTTTGTATAGGATTTACAGTTTGGGCATCTGAAGAATTGTACTAAAAAATTACTACATAATAATTCAAACCCTCAGCTACTGCACCAGTTTTCTCACATTGGGTTTTTCCGGGGACATTGGTCCAAAAATAATGGTGTCACTTTTGTGTGTTATTTCTTTCTTACTTGGATTCTTGTTTATACATATTATTTAAAGTTGTGAAGACTGCGGTTGTAGTTACTTCAATATTTACAGTAGAACATAGTAAATAACTTGCATGGATTAACAAGTAGGAGAAGTAATATCAAGTTGTTGTAGTAGTGATTCGAGGTTTCTAGAATTTTCACAGTAAATCAGTGCAATTGTTTCACTGCCTCCTCCATGGGTTCAATACCAAGGATTTAATTAAATATGCATCAGTTAGCTTTAAAAGTTAAAACTATATTTCAACACTAAGAAATTGGGAAGACATATATGATAACGAATTCCAATTTTATACTAGTACAACCATAATTAGAATAGTAAAATTCGAGAATATCGTACTCAATTTCTTTGCATATCTCTTACCAACAAAACCATATGGAGAGGAGGATAAATATAATGATCTTGAATATGTTGATGCTTATGTATATAAACCTTACCATAACATATTTGGTAACTTGTCAAAAGAATTCATCTTATTTCACATCTCAAATATCAAGAAAGGAATCATAGCAAAGATATTTACCTTCACATGTAAATATTGTGTTGGCCCCGAGATGGCGTTTGCATAGAAAGCATGCTTGGCCAAAGTGGGCAACAATATGAATGTGGCTAGTCACCATCGTTGCTTCATGAGAAGCACCACCGTCTTCCGATAACTACTTGTAATTCTCCCAGAATTTTATAAAGAAAAATTTGTCGAAAGGAAGAGTAATAACCCCGAGCTCTCCCAAATCTAGTGTGTGCATATTTCATCCTATGTCACCTGGTTTGATTTCGAATTTGAGTTCGATGACCTTGAAGTTCAATAAAAAATCGATAACAAATTTTTTTGGAATAAAATTCCACATTAAATTTGATATACATATATATATATATATATATATATATATATATACATACATATACCTATATATATATATATAGATATATGTATATATATATATATGTATATATATATATATGTATATATATATATACATATATATATATACATATATATATGTATATATATATATACATATATATATGTATATATATATGTATATATATATATACATATATATATATATATATATATATACATATATATACATATATCTATATATATATATACATATATACATATATATAGATATATATATATATATATATATATATATATATATATATATATATATATATATAGATATATATATATATATATATATATATATATATATATATATATATATATATATATATATATATATATATATATATATATATATTGTTAGGTGTGGAGCTTGATTATCTTATGTATTCAAAGGTATCGCTGCATTGGACCCTAGTTCGAAATGGGGCGGCAACGCCGCCTGTAAAATATTCGTTGCAGGGGGGGTCCAGGGGGGCCACTGTGACCTTTTGGAAGCCCCCCCCCTGGTGGTGGGATCGAAGGCAGCACCCCCGAAGCTAAGAAATGATGTAAAATTTCCTTGTAAAATGTTGTAATTCCATAGTCAATTTGCGTTGTTCATTAGGCGGAGATCTGACAGTATAATTTATGTTTAATTTAAGGTTTTTTGCCCTAGAAGGAAACCCCTCGTTACATATGAGGGAATTGTATTGTGTCTATGTAGATCAGTATTCTTAGTGAGGAAGAGAGAGGAGATTGAGAGCGAAGAGGGAATTACGGCAGATATGTTGTAGGTTGTATCTCTTCAATTCGCTGGATAATATAAATCAAAGGACTGGCTATTCCTCCATGGACATAGCCCAAACTGGGTGAATCACGTATATCTATGTCTCTCTTTTTTATGCATTTTCTGTGTTTATATTTCTGCAATATTTTATATGTTCCATTGCTCTATAATATATAATTTTCTAACAATTGGTATCAAAGCCAAAGGTCTATTTGGCTGAAAAACTCGCAAGAGAGAAGGGTTCCTGGTTCGAGTGGGAGTAATGGCAAAAGATGGTAAGATTAGGGTCGAAAAAATCAATGGCCAAAACTACCAACTATGGAAGATGCAGATGGAAGATTATCTATATCAGGGAGATCTGTACCAACCATTGAGTAGAAAGACAAAGAAGCCGACGAATATGACAGACATAGAATGGGATATTCTCGACAGAAAGGCACTTGGAACAATACGAATGTGCCTAGCGGTGTCGGTAGCGTTTAATATTTCAAAGGAAACAACAACAAAGGGTTTAATGTCGACATTGCCCAAACTATATGAAAAACCCTCGGCCTCAAATAAGGTATTTCTTATGAAGCGTTTATTTAATATGAAGATGTCAGAAGGTGGATCTGTTGCAAATCATTTAAATGAATTTAATACAGTTACTAGTCAGTTAAGTTCTGTAGGGGTAACTTTTGATGATGAAGTTAGGGTTCTGTTATTTCTATGCTCATTGCCAGAAAGTTATAATGGTTTAGTTTTGGCCATTAGTAACTATGTCTCTGGATCTAGTACTTTAAAGTTTGATGATGTTGTCGGTGTAATCCTTAGTGAGGAAATGCGACAGAAAAGCTCTGGTGAGACATCAGGTAATGCTTTGACTGCAGAGACTAGGGGAAGAAAAATGGAAAGAGGAAAGAGCCCTAGATATCACAGTAAGTCAAGAAAAGGTAGATCCAAGTCTACATCAGGGATAGTGTGCTAGAAACGTGAGAAGAAAGGACACTTGAAGAGAGACTGCAGGTCTCAAAAGGGAAAAGAGGGAGACGTGTAGCAAGAAAACAATCATGAACCGAATGTGACAGGTGATGTGTTGCAAGATGATTTGATTCTTTCTTTAGAAAATATTATTGATGCCTGGGTGGTAGATTTAGGGCCCTCATTGCATGCCACACCTAATAGGAAATATTTTTATGATTATGTTCAAGGAGATTTTGGACAGGTTCAATTGGGTGATGATAAACCCTGTAAAATCATTGGAATTGGTACAGTTTTCATAAAATAGCAGAATGTAAATCAATGGCTATTAAAGGAGGCAAGGCATGTCCCAGATTTGAAGAAAAATCTAATTTCAATAGGGCAGTTGAGAGGTGAAGGCTGTGTGACTACTTTTATAGATAAAACCTGGAAGGTCACAAAAGGATCCTTGGTAATAGAAAAAGGAGAAAAGGTTGGTACAATGTATTTATGCAATGGTATTTCTAATTCTGTTAATGCTTTAACCTCTACAAGAGAAGATACGACATTGTGGCATCACAGGCTCGGGCACATGAGTGAGAAGGGGATGCAAATTATTCACTCAAGAAATTTTTTGCTAGGTTTGAAGCATGTTGATTTAAAATTCTGTGAGAATTGTGTTTATGGAAAACGGAAGAGAGTCAGATTCCTCAGAGTTGGGAAAGAAAAGAAGAGCGAAAAATTAGAGCTTGTGCATACAAATGTATGGAGACCTGCTCAGGTATCATCTCTTGGTGGATCTCGTTATTATGTTACTTTTATTGATGATGCAACCAGAAAAAACTGGATTTATTGTATTCGAAATAAATCTAATGTATTTGATACTTTCAAGAAATGGAAAACTTTGGTTGGATATGGTGTTAATGATTTTGGTTATCGCTTTTATGATTATGAAAAACAAAAAATAATTAGGAGCAGAGATGTCATATTCAATGAAAAGGTTTTGTATAAGGATCAGCTGCAAGAAAAGAAACAGGAAAAAGAAAACAGAGAATACACAGTGCTTGACGAGATCACAGAAAAAGTGATGGTGCCTAAGAATCATAATGATCAACATCCAGAACAACAACCACAACAGCAACAAGTATTTCGAACACCTGAAAGTGGTGTTAGAAGATCTACCAGGATAAGTAGACCCCCTAAAGAATACTCTCCTTAATTATATTATGTATTATTGACTAATTCTGGTGAACTAGAATGTCATGAAGAAGCAGTACAGGTAGAAACCATGAAGAAATGGGAGCAAGCCATGAAAGAAGAGATGGACTCCTTAGCACATAACCAAACTTGGGACTTAGTCAGGTTTCCTGCAGGTAAAACAACATTGCAGAATAAATGGGTTTACAAGTTGAAGGAAGAAGATGGAGGTAGAAAAATGTATAAAGCTAGACTTGTGGTGAAAGGGTTTGCATAGAAAAAGGGTATAGATTTTGATGAGATATTTTCTCCTGTTGTTAAAATTACTTCAATCAGAACTATTTTAAGTCTAATACCAGTTGAAGATTTTCACCTTGAGCAATTAGTTGTAAAGACAACCTCTCTCCATGGGGATTTGGAGGAAGAGATATATATGTAGCAGCCACAAGGATATGAGGTAAAAGGGAAGGAGAAACTAATGTGCAGGTTGAAGAAGAGCTTGTATGGCTTAAAACAGGCTCCAAGGCAATGGTATCTAAAATTTGATATGTTTGTGTCTGAACAAGGTTATACTAGATGTCACTCTGATCATTGTGTTTATCTTAAAAGGCAAAATGATGGCAGCTATATTATATTGTTATTATATGTAGATGACATGCTTGTTGCAAGTTCTAACATGCAGGAAATAAATGTGCTCAAAATAACATTGGAAAACTCATTTGTAATGAAGGATTTGGGTGCAGCAAAACAAATCCTTGGTATGAGAATAACTAGAGATAGGAAGAATCACAAATTAACATTGTCTCAAAGTGAGTACATAGAAAAGGTGTTGAAAAGATTTAATATGCAGAATGCAAAACTAGTTAGTATACCTTTGGCTAGCCATTTCAAATTAAGTGAGGAGGAGTGTCCCAAGACTCAGGAAGAAATGGCTCATATGTCTATTGTTCCATATGCATTAGTAGTTGGAAGCTTAATGTATGCAATGGTCTGCACAAGGCCTGATATTGCACATGTAGTGGGAGTTGTAAGTAGGTACATGAACAATCCAGGAAAAGAACATTGGATGGCGGTGAAGTGGATTCTCAAGTATTTGAGAGGTACCACAAATCAAGCATTATGCTTTGGTGGTTCAAACATTTCTCTACAAGGATATGTTGATGCAGATATTGCGGGTTATAAAGATAACAGGAGGAGCACAACAGGGTATGTGTTTACTGTAGGTGGAACAACTGTTAGTTGGGTCTCAAAACTGTAAAGTGTTGTTGCACTCTCAACAACAGAAGCAAAGTATGTTGCTACTACAGAAGCTAGTAAAGAAATTATTTGGTTACAAAGGTTTCTGGATGAATTGGGTAAGAAGCAGGAGCTGGGCTAGTTATACAGTGACAGCTAGAGTGCCATACATCTTGCAAAAAACTCCGCATTTCATTCCAAGACTAAACATATACAGCTCAAGTACCATTTCATACGATCAATGTTGGAAGATGGACAGTTGAAGCTGGAAAAGATACAGACCAGCCAGAATCCTGCATATATGTTAACAAAAGTTGTAACTAGGGAGAAACTGAGAATCTGCCCAGTTACAATTGGTCTTCAAGTATGATGAAGAAGATGAGAAACAGCCAGGTCCAAAGTGGAGCCATTATCCAGCAAATGAAGCAACGATGGAGTTGCTATAATCAGTCTCCAAGTGGGGGATTATTGGGTGTGGTGCCTGATTATCTTCTGTATTCAAAGGTATCGCTGCATTGGACCCCAAGTCGAAATGGGGCGGCAACGCCACCCGTAAAATATTTGTTGTTATATAGATATACATACTATTAAATCAATTTTTAACCATAATAAATGTTAATTATCATCAACATCAATAATATATGTAGATTGATACAATTATAATTCTAATTCTAATTTAAACAATAAAAAATGTATATTAAATATTTCACACTAACCTAAAACCACTTTGCTTTTGTGTTACATTATTTCTTTGATCATTCCCTTTCATTAAAATCAAAGTAAGGAAAATATTAAAAGAGAAGCTACATTATTTCCCAACCATTCCTTCTTTTTTGTAGCCCATCTCTTTTTATATAGTTTTTCACTTTAAATTAAAATTAAAATTAATTATATATAAAAGAGATGGGAAGAAAATGAAAAGATAAAATATTCAAAAGGTTCATTTCAAATTCTTAAAATTTTATCCTTTTAAGAAATTAAGAAATGAAATGGGAATAAGTTAAAATTTTCTAATTAAAACAAGCGCACAACAATGTTCAAGTGAGTTACAAAGTGATATTAAAGTGTCATTAAATCAATTTAAGAAATTTTAAATATGGTTATGTTTGAAATAGGGTGGATAATTTATCAATGCAAAATTTAAATATTTGTTAAAGCTTGGTGAATATTTTCGTGATGCTACATTCATTAAAATCATGAATATATTCATTAAATAAATAGACATCATGGATGATGTTAAATGGCAATGGATAATTTATTTTATTGGATTGTGTGAGCTGAGGGATGGAAATATGTCACGTAGCATCAGCAAGAAAGGGTGTTGCGATACGTTCTTCCTACTCATGTAGGAAAAAAGGATAGTTTGCTTATGTATGCAATGAGGGCATTGAGATAGGTTTTGGGCTCATCTAGAACAAGCTTCATACATGAATTTTATTTTCAATCGAAGATTGCAAGGCTATACCTTCAGCCCGACCTCGTATTGGTCATTCACACTGGAAAGCATATTCATTTTAGGTCAACGAATCTGTAACAGTGTTATGAGGAGGAACCTCATAATAAAAATCCTATTGAATTAAAAACACCATTAGTTGGCAATCGAATCAGTATCAATAATGAGTTTCCCCTTAACCTTTACAAGTCTTCTACATTTACAGATGAAGATATAAGATGTTATTTCTATTATACAGGAATGTGTCGACACAATTCACACCAAAAAATTGGAAGCGGTGGTGATGAAGATCAATTTAAAAATGGCATATGATTTTGTGGACTCGGTCTTTCTTAGGATTATTCTAATGAAGATTGGGTTGGAGATACATAATGTGGAATGGATCATGGCATGCATAAAAGATGTCTAGCTTGTTGTTCTAATAAATGGTTTCCCAACTGACTTTTTTAGAGTGGGAAGAGGATTATGACAGGGATGCTCTTTATCACCACTTCTCTTTATTCTGATTATGGACAACATCAGCAAGAAGATTATCTTGGCAAAAAAATTGGGAACTTTCATGGGAGTGTATATGGATTTCAGGCCAGGAGGTAACTCGACAATGCCAATTGTGTTTTTTCATTAAGATTTCTCATGGATATATACATGGAGGGAGAGAATCTTGGGCTTCACCTCCCAGTGTATCTTCATATTCTTAATCTCCTTATTTTATATTTACATGAATTCCCTAATCCCAAAGATTAGGTGTCAACGTTCCCCCCCATAATCTAAAGGGATGTTTGTGAGTCCAAGCATCATTCTGAATCTTTAGAACTTTTCTCTTCCAAGCGCTTTGGTGAAGATGTCTGCAATCTGTTCATTTTTTAAACAATGGTGTAGATGGATTGTCTTGGCCTCAACATGATCTTGAATCAGATGGTATTTCATATTGATCTGTTTTGTTCAATCATGGAATTTTGGGTTCTTGGCAACTTTATTGTAGAAGTGTTGTTAATCATGAGATAAGTTGAATGCATTTGTTTCTCCTGGAAATCTTCCAGAATTTCCCTGAGCCACAAAAATTCATTTGTTGCTTCAGTTGCTTCCAAATATTCTGCCTCAGTTGTGGAATCTGCTGGAACTGATTGTTTGTGTGATCTCAAGGAGACAACGCCTGATCCAAGACTCGTAGCATAATCTAAAGTAGATACCCCAGTTTCTTTGTCTCCATCGAAGTCTGAATCAGAGTATCCAATCAAGATGAAGTCACCCACTTGTGTATACTTTAGTCCAAAGTCTTGAGTTCGCTTTAAGTACTTTAGAACTCTTTTTGCAGCATACCAATGTCCCTCAAAAGGATTTTGCATAAACTTGAAGGGTATTCCAAAAATAAATGAAATGTCTGGTCTGGTAGTAGTCAAGTAGTTGACACTTCATACAAGTTGTCTATAGTTTGTTGCATCCTCAAATTATCTTCCTTCAATGGACGTGAGCTTCAAGTTATGTTCCATTGGAGAAGTCAAAGGATTGCACTCATTCATGCCAAACATGTTCAACAAATCTCCAATGTACTTCTTCTAAGAGAGGAATATAAACTTTGGATGTTGGGTTACTTTAATACCAAGATAGTAGTGAACATAACCCCAAGTCAATCATTTCAAAACCATTCCTCAATTCCTTATTTATTGATGCAATGTAGCTATCATTGTTCCCTATCATCAAAATATCATCTACATACACCACAAGATATACAACTGTTTTTCCAACTTTCTTTACAAACAAAGTTGCATCATCAAGATCATAATGTTTGAAGTTGAGTTTCAAAAGATGCTCAGTAGGCTTTTCATACCAAGCTCGTGGTGCTTGCTTGAGGCCATACAAGGATTTCACAAGCTTGCATACTTTGTGCTCTTGGCCCTTCACAACAAACTTCTAGCTGGGACATAAAAACATTCTCCTTCAGATCTCCATTCAAGAAAGCAGTTTTTAAATCCATTTGATGGACTTTCCAACTGTTCTAAGTTGCCAAGGAAAAGAGTGTCTGGATGGTAGCCGATTTTAATGTGGGGGGGAAGTCTCCTCATAGTATACCCCTTCCTTTTGTGCAAAACCTTTTTCCACAAGCCTAGTTTTGTGCTTGTCAAGTGAGCCATCAAATTTATACTTGTTCTTGTAGACCCACTTGCAACCTATTGGTTTTGTTCCCAATGGAGGACCAACCAGCTTCCAAGTGCCATTATTTATCAAGGCATCATATTCTTTGTGCATCGCTTCTTTCTATTCATCATGAGAAGCAACTTCTTTGAAGGAAGTTGGTTCAAAATCTGTAGACAAATTCAGTTCATAATCATAAGAAACATCCATATCAACAGGTGAATAAGAATCGTCTACACCACCTCCATTTTTCATAGTTGAATTTCTTGTTCCTATCTTTCCAACCTCATAGGAATGAACACTTTCAAGTGTCTTTGTCAGTCATTTTGGAGGACCTTTCTGAGATGGTCCGGACTACTCAGTTGACTAAGTTGGGACTGAATCAAGATTGAGTCTCCCAATTCTTTCAATCACATCACTCAAATTGTCATTAATGGTTGGAGCTTCATGTGGGGGAGAGATTGCTTCAGAAGAAGATTCAACAAATTGATCCAGTATAGGAATCCCCCCTTCAAGATGTGGAATCTAATTATCAAATACTTGAAGCAACTTTGCATGTCTGAATCTATCCAAGCGATCAAGTTGTCACTCAACAACATTGCTAGTCTTGCAAGATTCAATAAAGATCACGTCTTTAGATACAACAAAATTATTATTAACTTCATCATAGAGATGGTATGCTTTGGATGCATTTGAATACCCCAAGAAGATACACTTATGACTCCTTGCACCAAGTTTGTTTATTTGTTCCTTAGGTATCAAGGCATAATAGGTGGAACCAAAGACCCTGAGATGCTTTACCAAAGGAATGTGACCATATCACATTTCATAAGGAGTCTTATTTCTAATAGCATTAAATGGAAACATATTCTTTATATACACAACACATAGAACTGCATCAACCCAAAACATTAATTTTACATTCTTGAAAAACATCATGGAACGTACCATATTTAAGATTGTCTTGCTCATTCTTTCAGCTACTCCATTCTGTTGGGGATTATAAGGAACAGTTGTTTGATGTTTGATCCCATGCTGGTGAAGATAGTATCCAAATTCATTTGAAGTGTATTCTTTTCCATTATCAGTGTGAATAGCACCAATATGGGATTGTGCATCATTTTAAATCCATGCATGAAAGTTCTTGAATGTTTGAAAAGCATCAGATTTGTTCTTCAATAAACAAACCCAACACATTCTGGTGTAGTTATTTAATAAATTTCATTATATATATATATATATATATATATTTCCATTTGTAGAAGGAACATGCATTAGGCCACATAAATCTGAATGGATATGTTCAAGTTTTCTATGTGCTCTGGAATGAGAATCATGAAAATATTGTTTTCTATACTTTCTTAGAATACAAGCATCACATTGCTTAAGTTTCCTAGGAATTGGAGGCAAACCAGTAACACCACTTCTCTTCAACATGCGAATGTTGTCATAATTCAAGTGTCCAAATCTAGCATGCCATAGTGAGAATGGTATGCAAAGTTTTGTGCACAAGCAAAGGTACTTTGCAACTTCAGAAGTCTTTCCTCTTCTATCCCCGTCATGATAGGTGAGTGATTTGATGCTTTTATAACCTCAACCTTGCCATCAAATATATGAATGGAGTGTCCTTGCTAGCAGATGTCGACCAAAGACAACAAGTTTATCCTCAAATTTGGGAGTTATATAACATCATGTAGAAGAAAGTCTCGAAGACCAAGCAATTTGAGCCTGATGGTGCCAAGCCCTAATGGGTTGACTTGCCTCCATCAACATTATTAGTAAATTCTTTTAAAAACTCTCTTCTAAAATTCATGTGGCAAGTTTCTCCTGAATCAAGCAACCAATCATTTTTCCAAGAAGCAAGTGAAGCATTAAACAAGTCTTCATTTACTCCAATATTACAATGTGCCACAACCTAGTGAGTGTATTCAAGTTCTTTATCTTTCCCTTTGTCATTGTTTTTAACTTTGGCTTCATTTCTTTCCTGCTCAATTTTTTCCCAGGGCAACTTAAATGTGGATGCTTCATGTCCATCTCTATTGCAACATATGCAATGAAGCTCAAACTTTTCTCCTTGGAATTTTTTGTCGCCCTTGCCTCTAAAATTCCTTCTCCCTCTTCCTCTTTGGTTACCTCTTCCTCTAGAAGAATATTGTGCGTGATTCCTCTCTTTTATGTGCATGACACACAACTTCTTCAAAAGGTTAAGGAGTTGTCTTCTTCACAAAATCCTTCTCTCTTTCAGCAAACTTCTTCTCAAGGGAGTGAAAGGTAATCTCTTTGAGGTTTCCACTTGCTCGCAATGACTCAAGATAATTTGAATAAGTTAGATATAAGTGCCTTGACATAAGCTATGAGAGGAATGTCTATTTGAGCACCAATGGTTTTGATATCATGCATAATAGATATCGAATGGTTTCATATTTTGTAACATTAGTTTTATTTAGTTGCCTTGTGTTCTATTATTTACTATCGAATTCAGTAATTAAAGTATTGTTCATTTTTTATTGAAGTTAAAGTTCCATGAGCATGCCTCTGAAACCTAAGATCAATCGCTTGTTGAATAAATTTTAAGTTGTTGCATGTATTTTTTTCCTTTTATAGTTTAAGTATTGTTTATGTGTTTATGATATAAGTTTAACTAGGAATCCCTTCAGTTTGAAGCTGGTTGTCTACGATATTACTGTTTTAATATATAATATTAATTCAGTATTTATTGTTGGATCAATATGAGAATGAAGGAATGAATGTTTTCACTGCAACACCCTCTTCATTATGTTATTAGAATATCGCTTATATATATATATATATATATCTGTTGTGTTAACATTTGTTTTTTTTTATTTTATAGTTATATTTTAAGTATTCATCTTCGATGTATGAGATATTTTATGAATCAATTATTCGTTGGTTTTAAATTCCTTCTACCTACACCATTTAATTACTACAAATTCACTTTTCTATCAATAATTGGTCCTATTATATTTGTTTGTTGAAAATATGTGTAATTGTATCCAGGGAATACCTCCAATGGTGTACAAGAGACCAACCTAAAGAACCTAAAGCAGAAGGATTCTCATAATCCTCAACAGATTCATTCTTAAGTGGTTCCCATCAAGGCAATTTGAGAACAACATGCCCACTAAAATCTTATTCCTTTATTTTTCAAAAAAATGATTGGATGCCCAATCCTTGAGAAGTCTCAAATGAACCTTTTCTAATATTCGTCTAGACCCATGAAATATCTAACCTCTCTAACATTCCAAGGAGTGAGACACTCCATTATAGCCTTGATCATTTCAATTCTACAACCACTCTTTCTCTCGAAATGACATGCCCCAAGTAATGAACCTCAGTTTGGAATAATTTAGACTTGCTAAGTTTTGCATTTAGCTTACTTTCTCTCAATAATTGTAATACTTATCTTAGGTGATATCCATGCTATTTTTATGTTTTTGAATATATTACCAGGATATTGACTACAAATACCAATAAAAATTTATCTAAATAGGGTCTAAGAACATTAATTATCAAGCACATGAATGTGTTTGGGGCATCTATAAACCTAAATGGCACTAGTGCAAATTTTTAGTGGTCATATCTAGTCCTGAAGGTAGTTTTATGATTGTCTTCATCTCCTTGTATCATCAATTCCGTGATTTTAGAAGTATTCATGTGATATGGAGTCTTTGTTGTTGGAACTATTCCCATAATTAATTCTATAGTAAATTCAATATCTCTTCTAAGTGATAATCCAAGAAATTCTTCTGGGAAAACATCACTGAATTATTTTAACATGGGGCAGATTTCAAATGGATCTGTATTGCCTTCCAATTCCTCAGTCACGTGGATAACATACAATGCATATCCTTTTCTGATATATCACTTCAATTGAAGTGCAATTATTTTCCTAAGTGAAATTGGTCTCATTATCCCTTCCATCATTATCTGCACACCAAAAGTGTTGAAACATTCCAACGCTTTGTTGTAACAATTGATCAAGTTGGTTTTATGGGTTGTTAACTAGTCCATGTTGATTAAGACGTCATATGATCCCAATGGTAATTAATTTAGAGTTTCCACGGTGGTCATCAACCAATCTCTAATGAGCACAACTCTATTATGTTTGTCACTTGCATTTTTGTTCCCGTGGCAAGTTGAGCCAGCCATGATTCTCTATGAGCTTTCTTTGGTAGTTTACATTTCTCTACAATATTTGGGTTGTGTTGAAGCCCCGAAAATCAGGTCGACAACAAGGGGGATACCCGCCCAGTCCGGACCTTGGTTGGAAGCTCCTTATCCGTTTGGTATAGTGGGTCTGACTGGGGATAATGGGACCAGTTTCCCAATCTAAGGGTGTGTGTGTGTAGAGTTGGATAGTGCTGATCTAAGAGTTCTAAGCTACTTTAAATCTAATGTTTAAACTAACTCTATGCTATTGTATTCTAATGAAAACATCACATCTAATCTATTCTAACCTGGGTGTGTTTCTTCTATTATGCGATCTAGAGAGATTTCAAACAATAACTGGTAATAAAGATCATTCGGCTATCATAAGAATAGAAATCAATTGAGATGAACCGTTTTACATAAAAAGCTAGGCAAAACAGTAGTGAACAACATATCACATAATAAGTCATTCATATATCAAACATAAATCAATGGCTCCACCGTACAAAAGTGCCAAATGGTAACACAAACATTCATGCAATAACATATAAACAACTAAAACTGCATATTACTTTAGGAATATAAGAAGAAATAGCCAAGAGATAAAAGTACCATTTATGACTGGTTCTACTCATAAACTTCAAGCAACAATGATCTATGTATCCTTGCTCTAACATCCACCAAGAGTACAGAAGTGCAACATCAGTAGCAGATATCAGATACAAACATTAATAAATCTCGATCCATCCATTCATCAAAACCCCCTCCGAGGGTACAAAAGTGCATGTTCAGAGGACAAGTTTTTGACAAATTTCTGGACCCTTCTCTAAATGCATGAGAAGGGTTTAAATACTGCTAACTAATTAACTTAATTACATAAATTTAGGATACGGTTTAAATGACCGCCCTTTTTCTAAAGTAAAACTATTTCTAAAAACTGAATCTAATTCCTAACTATTTCTGCATTTGCTCCTTAATGCTGCGAGCATTCAACATTTGTCTGGGAAGAGTCGGTTGGTCGCCTTTTGCTTTTGTTTGAGTCATGTAAACAGAAATGACAAGCGCTGGCACCATTTTTTAGCAAACTGGAAGATATTTCTGAGGATCTTCCTCTGACTGGGTGGATTTACTGCATGTATACTTGGTAGTAACCCAACTTTCCTTCAAATTGCTTTTGCTTTTGCTATTTCAGTTTCCGGACTCGTGGACGGCTAGGCAAATCAGGGACTTTGTTTTTCTGAACTTTTTTCTTAGTGATGCGCGATTAGCGCTAGGCGCTAATCGCGCATCGAAAACTGCCTCTGTTTTTTGATCCGGGCTTTTCTGGTGCGTTTTCCGCCTTCAGTGCTTTTTCCTTTGTTGAGCATAAGCTTGAGAGTTCTTCATAAACATGTTGCTTTTGTGAGCTCTTTGACCCTGAGTGTTGAATCACTTTTAGTATCAGCGTCTGTTCAGAAATACTTTGGAATCTGTATTTTCCGTTGCATGTGGCATCCTTCTTTTGTTCTCCGAGCATTTGGCGCTTTCCCTTTTTCCTTAGATGTTTCCTGTTTTTTATTCCTGTAGATCACGCAAAGGGAAGGAGTAATGATAATAAACTTTGATATGAAAGCTCTAACTCTTATGAATGCATACAATCATGACACCCATTGTGGACTGACTCTTTAGAAAACACAAAGTTGTTGTTCATTACTACTTTGGCGTACATTCATTGATTTTCTTTAAGGCGCGCGCCTAAATTTTGGCTTAGAGATAGTTTTTCTTGAATGCTAAGCTGAGGAAGATTTGCGATGAGCGATCGCAGCTTCGCAGGTTTGTGTTTATCGTAGATCGCATCATCGCAGATCGCTGCGTTGCAGATCGCAGATCGTATCGTTGTGTCATCGCAGATCGCAAATCGCATTTTTTGTATCTATCGCAGATCGCATATTTTGATGAGTCGTTGCAGCGTTGTATGCTACTTATGCGACATTGCGATATGCGATATGCGACGTTGCATATCGACCGTCGGAGATTTCTTAAGATCTTCTTTCAAGAGCGCTTCTTAATGTATGCGATGCGATGTATTTTAAGGAGCATAATACAAAAAGCTTTGTAAAAATGTTTTTTGAATTTTTTGTTAAGGGTCCCCCTTTGCTTAGCGTCATTGCTGATACTAAACAAAGAGGGGGGTTGTTGGTGGCCACAACAATGGCGATTCACTGGGAAGAACTAGTTATCTCTGCTTTTCTATTGAATTTTTCATACTTCCAAAACAGAAAAGTTTTCATAATTCTAAATTTTGTTATGGACAAATAAAGTACATTACGCCTTGTCCTATCAATGATGTTTCGTTTCAACCTCTTTCTATTTTAATTGTTTTCTTCCTCAGGCTTTTCCCTGTATTTACATCAGCCACTACTTGGTCTTGTAAAGGTGAAATAAAGTGTTCTCTGGGTGCTGGATTTTACAATTTGCTCATTTGCCGTAGGTAGAGCCTCTGCTGCCAGCAGGCGTCCATAGCCTCGACAGGGTTACCTGTTACCCAGCAATGATCCTTTATCCTGCTTGAGGTTATATGCAACATTCAAAGAAAAACCCATTTTGACACTTTTTCCTTTTTATTCTTTAAAGAACAGTGTCTTGGTTTGGTAGCCAAATTATGACACAGTCATTCACTTGATTTAAACTTTTGCTGAACAAGCTGGCTCGTGATGAGACCCCTTGTCTTTTGATTGCAACAATCTTGAGTCGTTGCCCTGTTTTGGTGGACAGTATTGGCAAAGTCAGCAAGTTATAATATCTGTGATCATGATAAGTCGGCTCATGATGAGACCTCTTATTCTTTTAAGATATAGTGTTTCTAGGATCGTTCCTCTGAATGCTGCGATTTTCTTTAGCATGGAGGAAGTCATTGTTTTCCTTAAGAAAGCTCTGGACGACAATAATAAAGTTTGAAAACAGCTGTTTACAGAGAATCCATATTTCACTATTGATACTTTTCATTGTGCTGATATAACACTGTTTCTTTGCTAAAGGTTGCTTTCATCAAATTTTTTGAAGTTGAAACTATCATCATATCTAGGCTAAAGATTTTAACTGTATCTGTCAATAATAAAAATCAGAATTATGAAAAATTTTGCTACTTATACAAGCAAAAACTCAAAATCTGAAAGAGAATCAGTGTCTTTTTTGTGAATACTTATAGTAACCACTTACAACGGGTTTTATTATGAGAAAAAAAAGAAAGAAATAAAACTATTTTAAAAAAAAAAAAATTTAGAAGAATACTCTTCTATGGGAAATATATTTTGAGATTTTGTCCATTAACAGGTAAGGAATCTCTTATACCTGCTAAATCCTGCAACACAAACGTTGATGGTCCTATGACTTCAACAATCTGAAAAGGGCCAAGCCACATCTTTTGAAATTTTGTATGTTTGCCCTTTTCTTCATGAGCTTTATCCCATTTTAAAACTAAATCTCCCATCTGAAAAAAATTTCTAGTCATTATGCTTGAATCAAAAGAGGATTTTATTTGTGCTTGATGATGAGCATGGGTTTTCTTAGCTTGTTCTTGTTGTTCTTCTAATTTGATTATTTCCATTTGTCGTAGTTGTATGGAGGAAGTGGATACTCCATTGATGTATTGTACTAAAGACAAAGAGGGGATGACTACATGAGTTGGAAGAACTACTTCTCTCCCGTAAACTAAATTAAAGGGAGAAGTGCCGATTGAAGCTTTCTTAGTTATTCTATCTACCCATAAAGCATTTACCAAAGCCTTGTGCCAATTCTTTTGGTTCTGGTCAATTGTTCTTTTAATAATCCTGATGAGGTTTTTATTTGTTGACTCAGCTAACCCATTACCTTGCGGATAGTAATTGGCCGAATATTTTAGTTTGAATCCTCTTTTAAGTGCAAACTCAGTCATTGCATTGCCAAAAAAATACGATGCATTATCAAACATTAAAGCCGTTGGTAATCCAAACCTAGTGATTATAAATTGATCTATGAATTCAATAATATTTTCAGAATTAGCTGTCTTGAGAGGAACTGCTTCTACCCATTTAGTAAAATAATCTGTTGCCGTAAGGATGTATTTATGCTGCTTAGAAGAGTGAGGAACGATCTCACCTATTATGTCCAAACCCCACTGACTGAATGGTTGCTCGATGTTTACCGACTGTAGTGGGAGGGACGACTTCTTTTGTCTTCCAGCAGTAGTTTGGCAGATCTGGCATTTCCTTACGTAACTGTGTGAGTCTTTGAATAGCGTGGGCCAGTAATACCCTGCACGCAAGATCTTATGTGCAGTAGCATCTCCAGCATAGTGTCCGCCTGCTGGTCCATTGTGTAGTTCCTGCAAGACCTTTTCGGCTTCAGTTTTATCGAGACATCTAAGAAGAACAGAATCATAATTCTTTCTAAAAAGAACATCATTTATGAGCTGGTATTGTTTAGATTTCAATCTCAGAACTCTTTTCTTAGTGTGATCCAGGTGTGATGGAGCATACCCGTTTTTAAGATAATAAATGATGTCAGCATATAATGATTCTTCATCGTTTAGACTTACCTCATACGTTTGTACCTGCTCAGATGAATTTTCAGGAATTTGCGATGCTCCAGCCAACATTTTGTAGAAGCCTTGACCCTTTACAATGTTTGCTGGTTTGATTTCGAGGTCGTATTCCTGCAAGGCAGTAATCCAATTTTCTCTTTTCTCACCCACATCTTTCTGAACCAGAAGATTTCTTACCGTCGGAAATGGTACTATGATCTTAGTATGGGTTTTAAGTAGGAAAGGTCTGAAATATTTGATCGCTTTGAAAACAGCATAAGCCTATTTCTCCACGTCCGAATAATTGAGTTCAGCGCCTTGTAAATTTGAGCTAAAAAATGCAATTGGAGCTTCCGCTTTCTCTTGATTTGCTTGAGTTAGAATCGCAGCATATGATTTCTCCAAGGCAAATGTGTATAAGATAAAAAATTCGGGGTTGCTAAAGATGGAGCATTTATAATAGCTTGTGTGATCAGGTTGAATGCTTCATGTTCATCTAGACCCCATTTGAAATTTGAATTCTTTTTAATTATGGTTTGTAAAGGAGAAACGATTCGTGAAAAATCTGGGACAAATCTTTTCACAAAATTGATTTGACCCAGGAAAGATTGCATGGCTTTTTTGTTATGAGGTAGGGATATTTCAGAAATTTCTTTGATTCTATCAGGATCAATGTGAATACCAGATTTTGACACTATGAATCCTAGAAGTTTCCCTTCACTTAATGCGAAAAAAGATTTTTTTGGGTTGAGTGAAATCCCATACCTTAAACATCGTTGAAAGATTTGTTTTAAGTCTTTGAGATGGTCGCTTCGCTTCTTGGAGTACACTGGTATATCATCCAAATAAATCACTACAGATTTATTGACTAATCCTTTCAATGCAATGTCCATGGCTCTCTGGAATGTAGCACCGACATTAATCAGACCAAATGGCATCTTTCGATATGCGTATGTGCCCCATTTTGTTCTGAATGTGGTTTTCAACTGGTCATCAAGATTTACCCGTACTTGATTATATCCTGAAAATCCATCCAAGAAGGACATAAGTTCTGAGCCTGCTACTGCCTGTAATATCTGTTCCATAGGTGGAAGGGGAAAATTATCTTTTTGACAGACTTTGTTGAGATTCTGAAAATCGATAAAGATTCTAATATCTCCGTTTTTCTTTCTAACGGGTACCATATTGGAGATCCATTTGGAATGTCTGACGGGGAAGATTATTCTGGCTTTCAACAACTTATTCAACTCAGTTTTTATCTGATTTTCTAAATTGGGGTGGATCTTTCTCAGTTTCTGTTGGACAGGTTTCTCGTTGTCAATCATAGGAATAGTATGCTGAATGATAGAGGTGTCGTATGTCTTCAACTCATCATAATTCCAAGCAAAAACATTTTTATACTGTCTCAAAAGACGAGTATACGCTAGTTTTTCTTCAGGGACAAGGCCAATGCCTAGATTAATGTTTTGTCGTTTATCATCGGTTCCTAGGTTTACTAGCTCATAGTTCAAGGTTGAACTGTAGAGCTTTGAATTGGTGGACCTTTTAAACCGGTTTTTTAAATCGTATAAGTCTTCTGACTTAACCACCGATTTGGGTATAGCATTATCAGTGCTATTTTGTTGCATTCGTCGATCGTGATGGTCTTCGTCAATTATTTGATTGGAGTAGGATCCTTCAGAAGTGAGAAAATTTACAATATCAGGATCGTCATTGAACACTCTCCAATTTGTAATGTTATCAGGAATGGACGGTCTAAAGATTAATTCTATTGAGAATCTATCTGGACTGAAATCTTTGGAAGGGATAAGTTTAGAGGCTACGTTAGCCAAAAGGTCTGCACTTGCATTTTGGAGTCTCGGGATTGACGAAATATTGAATGCTATGAAATGCTCAGTCAGAACTTGTACTAAAGATTGATAGTGTTTTAAATGACTTGATAGGCAATGTATAGTGTTAGCACCTGTCTGACGACAATCTCAAAGTCTCCAAAGACTTGAAGATACTTGACGTTTAACCCGATTGCTTTGTATAGGCCTTGCACCAAGGCCTCGTATTCTGCTGTATTGTTCGTGCAATCGAATTCGGGTCTGCATGTGAGCATGGTTTTATCTCCTTGTGGACTAATCAGAACGCATCCTGCTCCTGCTCCTTCGCTAGATTTAGAGCCATCAAAATATAATTTCCAAAACAAAGATGTATTTACAGGTTTATCTACAAAATTAACACACTTTGAATTATCAGTTTGGGAAAAAATTTCGACCTGGGAAAAAACTGAATTTTCTAAGTAAGGTGATGTATGAGCATTGAAATTGCCTAGAAAAGAATCTACCGAGTAATTGCCTATGATGCTGCTGTTATACACTACTGCTTCATTTTCTCCCTCCAATTCCGTTACTATGTACTTCTGGTGTAATTCTCGTTCAACCTTTATTTGATTTGGTTTACTATTGTATGGTAACCACATGTGCGACCAGTCGGTTGAAAAGTATCCATGGAGTTTCTCAGACCAATCCCTGCTAAGAATTAAGCAATAGAATTCTGGGATATTAGCCACTAGAATGTCAATTACCTGACATACCTTAGGATTGGATGAAAATCTTATGGTTACTTTATTTAGTTCACCAATCACTTCGACTTGAGATCGATCTAGTTGAACTATGCGCACTGCGGATTTTTGTGGTTGAACATTTAGCTTGGCACATATTGATCTGGGTAAAATATTCGTTGAAGCACCGGAATCTATCAAACAATTGTGTACATTTTTATTGAAAATTTCATAAGTGAGAAGAAACGGGGGGGTGTGAGACCTTGATCTTCCTCCAATCAAAGCGATGTCATTTGGATAAATCTTATTGACCGCGTTAGTTGGAGGTCTCCCCATGTTGTGGGAAGCTACAGCTGTAGGCAAAGATGCATTAGGCACGGCATGTAATTCTTTCATCATTATCTTCTGTTGATGTTTCAATTTGCTCAATTCGTAAAGGGTGATATTAGCCCTAGTCTTTTTCATGTCATCCATGATATTGTAGTCCATTTCATCTGACAGTATCAGTGTTTTTGATGGAGTTGCTTGTTCTGATTGGACTGGGCTAGATTGAGTCGCTTTAGTAGTTATTTTCTTTGTCGCGACTTTATCTTTTGTTGCAGAGCTTGCGCTCTTCTGCTTAGGGGTAGTCTGGGGGGATCAAGTTGATTTTTGCTTCGTGTGCTAACCGGAAATGCTTCTTGATCTCCTTCTTGTGGGAGGATGAAATCCCACATTCCTTGTAACTCCACAACTTCTTCGTCATCAGTCTGCCCTTCAGTGGCACTTTATTCTTCTTCCTCTTCCTCGGATTCGACATTTGAAATAGCGTTGGGTGGTTTTACATCCATTGGAGGACTTCTTTTAAAAGTTCTGAAAGGCCTTTTTGTTGAAGTTTCTGCTACTTGTTTTTTTATGTCAATCATCTCATTAGACATGGTTTTTAACACTTTCTGCAATCCTTCCAAATCGAAAGGGTCCTTCGTTTGTTTCTTCTTGGAGTCTTCTTTGAAAGTTACTTTTTTAGACTTGCGTTCCTCTATCGCAGATCTCTTTTCCAAGGCTATAACGCGTTTCTCCACTGCTATCGCCTCTGTCAAGTTTTCAACTAAGGTCGTTTTATTGGCCCTATCCATGAAGATCGCTAAGTTTGATGGTAAGGCAGTAATATACCATTCACATCGTACTTCTTCGCTAGGTTGGGAAGCAGTGGGAATTTTGTTGAGAATTTTATTGAACCGTAAATTGAAATCTTTGATGGGTTCTCTAGCCTCGGCTTTAAGATTGGATAGGTCGTTGATTAACGTTGTCATTGATTTGTCATCACCAAAATTGGTAAGGAATTGATTCTGGAAGATATCCCAACTTGTGATAGACCCGGAGGGTAATGAAAAGTACCATGACCCGGCTGTTCCTTGCATTGTATAGGGAAAAAGCCGAACAACAACATCTTCGTTAGTAACTCCGTTGAGATTGACAGAAAGCATGAAATTGTTAATGTGTTCTTCTGCTAGCATGCCTGCTTCTGGATTGAATTTGGGTAGCCATTTCTCAGGATGGGCCGGTATTGGACTTAAGGGTGGAGGCATTAAAAATGCTCTAGGGTTGTTCCATGGAGACTGGGCCATCGTTGAGTTGCTAGTGAATGAAAGTGCAGAAGATGATCCTTGTAGCTGGGGAGATGAAGGTATTATGATCTTAGATGATTTAAGAAGAGGGGTTGTGGTAGATGTATGGATGATTTGGAATGGAGGTGTGGGTGGCTGACTTCGCGGTGAGGGAGTTGAAATGGACGATGTAGATGAAAGAGTCAGACTGTCAGACTCTTGTGGTGATTTCCTCGCTCTTTTCCTGGTGGGTAGAGGCAATTCAGCTGGCTATATGCCAAAATTTTCACTCTTTAATCTGGTCAGGGGATGAGCAGGATTGTACTGCGAAGTCACGCTGCTTTGAGGTTTATCAGACCACTGAGTAGAAATGGAAAAGCCCTGAAGTTTGTAAATGAGATTTTGAACTTCAGGAGGTTCAATGGTAAATTGGTCTGAAATATTAGGATGTGTAGCAGCGATTGATATTCGAGCGACTTCTGACTCTGGATTTAAATATACTATGGAAGTTGAGGGAGTTGATGAGGGAAATTTACTATCAGAATGGTATTTAGATTTTGATTTAGGTGCCATTCATAGTTCAGGCCCTCCTTCTAGCGCCAAATATGTTGAAGCCCCGAAAATCGGGTCGACAACAAGGGGGATACCCGCCCGGTCCGGACCTTGGTTGGCAGCTCCTTATCCATTTGGTATAGCGGGTCCAACTGGGGATAATGGGACCCGTTTCCCAATCTAAGGGTGTGTGTGTGTGTAGAGTTGGATAGTGTTGATCTAAGAGTTCTAAGCTACTTTAAATCTAATGTTTAAACTAACTCTATTCTATTGTATTCTAATGAAAACAACACATCTAATATATTCTAACCCGGGTGTGTTTCTTCTATTATGCGATCTAGAGAGATTTCAAACAATAACTGGTAATAAAGATCATTCAGCTATCATAAGAACAGAAATCAATTAAGATGAACCGTTTTACATAAAAAGTTAGGAAAAACAGTAGTGAACAACATATCACATAATAAGTCATTCATATATCAAACATAAATCAATGGCTCCACCGTACAAAAGTGCCAAATGGTAACACAAACATTCATGTAATAACATATAAACAACTAAAACTGCATATTACTTTAGGAATATAAGCATAAATGGCCAAGAGATAAAAGTACCATTTATGACTGGTTCTACTCATAAACTTCAAGCAACAATGATCTATGTATCCTTGCTCTAACATCCACCAAGAGTACAGAAGTGCAACATCAGTAGCAGATATCAGATGCAAACATTAATAAATCTCGATCCATCCATTCATCAAAACCCCCTCCGAAGGTACAAAAGTGCATGTTCAGAGGACAAGTTTTTGACAAATTTCTGGACCCTTCTCTAAATGCATGAGAAGGGTTTAAATACTGCTAACAAATTTACTTAATTACATAAATTTAGGATACGGTTTAAATGACCGCCCTTTTTCTGAAGTAAAACTATTTCTAAAAACTGAATCTAATTCCTAACTATTTCTGCATTTGCTCCTTAATGCTGCGAGCATTCAACATTTGTTTGGGAAGAGTCGGCTGGTCGCCGTCTGCTTTTGTTTGAGTCATGTAAACAGAAATGACAAGCGCTGGCACCATTTTTTAGCAAACTGGAAGATATTTCTGAGGATCTTCCTCTGACTGGGTGGATTTACTGCATGTATACTTGGTAGTAACCCAGCTTTCCTTCAAATTGCTTTTGCTTTTGCTATTTCGGTTTCCGGACTCGTGGACGACTAGGAAAATCAGGGACTTTGTTTTTCTGAACATTTTTCTTAGCGAATCGAAAACTGCCTCTGTTTTTTTATCCGGGCTTTTCTGGTGCGTTTTCTGCCTTCAGCGCTTTTTTCCTTTGTTGAGCATAAGCTTGAGAGTTCTTCATAAACATGCTGCTTTTGTGAGCTCTTTGACCCTGAGTGTTGAATCACTTTTAGTATCAGCGTCTGTTCAGCAATAATTTGGAATCCGTATTTTCTGTTGCATGTGGCATCCTTCTTCTATTCTCCGAGCATTTGGCGCTTTCCCTTTTTCCTTAGATGTTTCCTATTTTTTATTCCTGTAGATCACGCAAAGGGAAGGAGTAATGATAACAAACTTTGATATGAAAGCTCTAACTCTTATGAATGCATACAATCATGACACCCATTGTGGACTGACTCTTTAGAAAACACAAAGCCGTTGTTCATTACTACTTTGGCATACATTCATTGATTTTCTTTAAGGCGCGCGCCCAAATTTTGGCTTAGAGATAGTTTTTCTTGAATGCTGAGCTGAGGAAGATTTGCGATGAGCGATCGCAGCTTCGCAGGTTTGTGTTTATCGCAGATTGCATCATCGCAGATGCCTGCGTCGCAGATCGCAAATCGCATCATCGTGTCATCGCAGATCGTAAATCACATTTTTTGTATCTATCACAGATCGCAGATCTCTTATTTTGATGAGTCGTTGCAGCGTTGTATGCTACTTATGCGACATTGTGATATGCAATATGCGACGTCGCATATCGACCGTCGAAGATTTCTTAAGATCTTCTTTCAAGACCGCTTCTCAATGTATGCGATGCGATGTATTTTAAGGAGCATAATACAAAAAGCTTTGTAAAAATGTTTTTTGAATTTTTGTTAAGGGCCCCCCTTTGCTTAGCATCCTTGCTGATACTAAACAAAGAGGGGGGTTGTTGGTGGCCACAACAGGTTGACATAGCTAAAATTAGAACCTAGGTCAATTAAAATCGAAACAAGTTGGTTGATGACCATACCTTCCATTTGGATTACTACAACTTGTTGGTTTGCCTGCCTGTTTTCTAGTGCAACATGAATTTGGGGTATTTTTTTATCCACATTGTTTACTATTGTTGCTTCTTGTAATTGTATAAATTTATACCGGTATGTTTTTGTTGATGATAGATCCTCCACAGATGGTTTTCTCCATAATTCCAACATTGTACAGGCCCTTTCCTAGACCCTTGTTCTTCTTTTGCTGATTTTGGAGGTTTGTTCATGTTCATTGTTGTGGATTTTTGTTGATATCCATTCCTAGTAGTATTGGTGAACTTCTCATTTCTCCCTTTTCCTTTGAGGTTCACCTTATATTTCTTCTTCCAATTTGTTAAAACTCTAGTCATGTGTTTCGACTATTCATAACATTACCTCATCTTTTGAATGGTATCCTCCAGGTTTTTTCACTCATTAAATTCTATTATTTCCCTTTAAGCATGTGGTAATCCATTGAGATACATTTTAATCTTTGTCTTCTCATCCTTGATGTAAGTACATACCTCAGTAGCTCCAAAGATATTCTTGTGTACTCATCAGTTGTCAATTTCCACAATTTGTGCTCATAGAATTATTTTTCCTTGTTGTTATAATACTTTTTCAAATAGGCACTTCACCCAGAAGTCTTTCTCCAACCTTCTCCATTGAAACCCTTTTTCCCTGATGTATTTAAAATTCTTCAAATCTTCCTACCATATGTCATCTTTTCCTTTCAAAATAAAAATAGCTACTCTAGGATTCATGTTCTCAGAGTATTCATGCACCTTGAAGTACTTCTTCATCCTCAACAACCAAGCCTCTGCCTCTTCATCCTTCTTCACCTCTCCATCAAAGGTAGGGGGCTTTGCTTTCTTGAAATCCTCTGGCATTGAACTCTTATTTCTTCTTCTCTAATAATGGTTTTTCTTGATTGTATTATCTGATGTTCGGTCAAGGTTTCTTGACTCTCTTTTTGAAGTGCTAAGTAGAACTATGTTTTCTTCTACATGTATTTCTCTTCCTTGACTTGCCTCCTCCTGGTTGGAAAAAATGGAGACTTGATGATTATAACTTATTTTCCTTATCTTGATAATTACTTGTGTTGTTAGATGTTCTTTTGTTACTTCTTTAATTTCGTTCATCAAGCAATTACCAAAACAAGAAGATCACAAAGAGAAAAAGTACACAAGGTATAGGCTCCAAGCCAGGGAAAAACCCCTCCAAGGGGAAAACCCAGAAAATGCTTCTCTTCTTCTTTAGAATTTTCTTACAAAAGAGACTTCTAAGACCCAAAGACCTAAGCCAACAAATAATCCAAGCCCCAAATCAGCCCCCAACAAGATCTTCTTCAATAAAGCTTCAAGATCTTAGATCCTGCTACTGCAACTTTGACCACTGCAACATAATTTCTTCCCTACAACTCAATAGAAACTCGACCTCCTGCAACTAGCATCTTCACAACCCAAGTGGGACAAAAGAGAAACACTTCTTAGGAAAACTTCCACTTATGGTCCTCCTCTTCCAGTTATTCTCCTTCGTTATTGAAGATCGAACTTACTTGTGTTGTGTGTCCAAATGAGTCAAATTACACTCCTTTATATAGCCTTTCTTAAGGTTTGAATAGCCCTCCTTTCAGCCTACTTGATCTTGCTCTTGGGCCGACTTGGTCTTGGGATTATTGTAATATTCCTAATTAGTTATGGCTAATTATAATATTCAATTATGCTCGATTTTTTCCTTCTATAGTTATTTGTAAATAAAAAGTGAGGAAGGGGGAATATAACTCACTTTAGAATAAAAAGTCACTTCCTAGGTAGCACAACGTTGTGAATTAAGGGGGAACCAAGGGGGGCCAAAGAGGGATGCAGAAATGGGGCCCACGCAGACACATGGAGGGACTGTGTAGGAGGGAAGGAACACATGGCAAGAAGGGGATCACGCAGGAGAAAGTGAGCCTAGGGATTGTGAGAGGCAGAGGCTATAAAATAGAGAGGAACCCCCTCATTTGGGATCATTTTGGTTATGAGTATTTGTGATAGTCATTTCGACTTAGTGCACACTGGCTGTTTAGCTAGTCTGCAGCACTTTTTAGTGCATTGAGTATCTCCGTTCGGAGATCTCACCCTTAGCCCTGGGGGACTTCGAGTTCCTGCTCGGGAAAGGTATTTCCATTGGCATTCCAGCAGTAGATTCATCAGCACTTCAGCAGCAGTTCCATCATCATTTCCACAGCAATTTCATCAGCGTCTTTGAGGAACTGCGTAGAACCCCAAGGGGGTGATTTTCGGGGGTCGGCCATTCTAAGAAAGCTTTCTGGGTTTTTCTGGGTTTCTTGAGTAGAGCCCGAATCCAAAGTTTCAACTTTTTTCGAGGGGAGAAACCCCAAACCATCATTTGTTTTCTAGCAGTAGCATCCATGTAGAGAGGCCATTCTTGTCATTCTGATAGAATTTCTTCACTTGCCTTGTGCAAGTCAAGGTGCCATCTGTCTAATCACCTCTTGTTCTAATTTATTGCTCAGTATAATAAAATGGCTTAGCATTTCTCACTGCATTTCTTGTGTATCTGCTTATATGTTCAGTTTACATTATTATATGTTGTTCCACTATTAATTTATCTATTATATCATTTTCACATATTTGGTTGGAGTTTTTGCTGGGGTTTGAGGAATATTCTGGGTTAGGAATATTACAATTATCCATGGATTTTTCTTGATAAAATAAATATTTCTTTTGATTACAATGAGTCCAAATGGGACTATGACACATGACCAATATTATTCTTTATCCTATAAAGACCTAGAAATATCTAGAAGACTAAAAGCATGAAGAACATGCTTTTGAATCAAACTTGAGTATGAAACCCATACTCCAAAATAAAATATATATTTTTTATTTCATTTTTCTTTCTTTAAAAATAATATATAATGTCATGATTACAATTATATCATAATGAAGACCAAACCTATTTACAATTTCCAACACTCCCTCTTAACTATGTAGGTATTCATAGTACAAGGAATCTCAATCTTGAAGCATTCTCATAAGAAGGGTTGGATTGATAAGTAATATTTTGTTAAGGCTCATCTTTTATATTACAACCAACATTGTCCCTGAAGACCTTAACTGGAAAAGCTCATTTGTGATCATGATCATTATGCTAGAAGGCTTTATGTGAGCTGATACACTACCTCTCAAGGTACATACCCCATTCAAATGTCTACAAGGTATGTCCTTTTAGGGCTATTCTTATCTTGGATTCTGAAAACCTAGATCCTCAAAGAATATTGGTCCTCTTCGACTACTCTTGTCTTGAATGCCCTACTTCATCCTCAAAGAGCATTAGTCGTCAACTTATTTCCCTAGATTCTCCAATCCATAAGAATTTCTCATCTATATGTTTATCCAATCCTCCACACTCCATTCTTTATTTATAGCCTTCACTAATACTTACGGTTATTAGTCCTAGTACAGCGCCTGACTCAGAAAGACAAGAATTATATAATATCACTCCCTCTCAAACAGGGAAGAGATATCTACCAAACGGAGATTACCTCTCAGGTACTCAAGCTTCTTGTTTGATAATGCTTTAGTCAATATTCCATCTACTTGTTCGTTTGTATAGTGCAACTCCAAAACCTAATCTCGTACCAAGTTTTTGATCTAGTGATACTTTTTATTTATATGCTTCGCCTTAGCATGAAACATTTGGTATTCAATCAATATTATACAAATTTTATTATCACAATGTATCCATGTAGGGCTAAGAAATCCTTCAAATAAGTCTAATAGTAACTTCCTGATCCAAACTACTTCCCAATAGACCTCACTTGTAGCAACATATTCAGCTTCACCACTGCTCAAAGCAATTGTATCCTATTTTTTGTTCATCCATGAAACCATGGAAGATCCAGGTTGAAGCATCCTCCTATTGTGTTCTTTCCATCTATCTCACTACCACCCCAATTTGAATTTGTGTATCCCCCAAGTTGGATTTAATCACTAGTATATTGAGGCAGTTATGTATAGTCCAATGGAAGTACCTTCGGATATGCTTAGCTGCAATCCAATGATCATGTTTTGGCTCCATTTGAAACTAACTGAGGACATTTACTACAAAAGAAATGTCTAGATTGGTATTCACCAGATACATTAAGGATCCAATCAATTGTCTTAGCAAGTAGGATCTACCAGACTAGACTCTGAACTCCTAAAGATTTTCAAATTTGTAATCATGTGAATCATCATAAGCTTGCAATCAATCATGCCAAAATTCTGAAGCATCGCGATCACATATTTACTTGACTAGATATATCTCTCCGAACTTCTACCATATTTCTAGTCCCAAGTAATAGTGCATAATTCCAAGATCCTTCATATTGAACTTGCCTGCTAACTGCCTCTTTTGTTCCTGAATTCAACATTCTATACCTGTGATTAGTAGATCATCCACATACAAGAGTATAATAATTGGATCCTCCTGGAGCACCTTGATAGATAGGTTTGGATCTACATAACTCTTGGTATAACCATGTTTCAAGAGGCATGCATCCACTCCTACATACCATGCTCTTGATGCTTTCTTTAATCCATATAGAGCCTTTTTCAACCAACAGACATGATTTCCCCTCTGATTTATTTCAAAACTTGAGGTTGCTGAATGTACACCTCCTCATCAATAGCTCCATTCAGGAAAGCTGTCTTTACATCCATTTGATGGATTTTCCATCCCATAGAAGCAACCAATGAAACAAGAGATATTGTTGTATACCTAGTTGTGGGATAAAATGTTTCCTCATAATCAAGCCCTTCCTTTTGGGAGAAGCCCCTAGCTACAAACCTTTCCTTGTATTTATCAATGCACCCATTTGCAGCATGCTTTATCTTATAAATCCATTTTGAAGTGACTATTGATTTGTCACTTGGTCTAGGGACAATATCCCATACATCATTCTTCATTATGGGTTGGTATTATTCTACATTCCACTCCTCCATTCTTGATGCGCAATTGCATCCTCATAGGACGAAGGTTCTACCTCAATAAACTTTGTCATATATGCAGGATATCCAGAATACCTCTCTGGTCTCTTACGTTCCCTAGATTTCCTTGATGTTGTATTCACTGTGATACTTTGGATGAGAAGAATTTCTGAACAGCTAGACCCTAGGCACCCCGTTACAGAGTTCTCTGTGAATTTCCAATGTTTCGTATAGATCCCTGCGTTTCTTTTAGTTGTTCATGTAGTTCTATTTCCTTTAGGGTGGATAAAACACGTTTCTTCCTCGATGGCTCTCTACAATGGTCCTAGTCTTCTTTGATCTTGAAATGAAAAAATGGTAGGTGAATGGGGAAGGTGATAATGGGTAATGTAGATTGAACGAAATACGATATGCATACTGGTTGGGGAACTTAGAGGTTTACGATTAGAACCTACCTACCTAGGTGAGGGAATTTCCCTTATTCTATTTCCATAAACGTAGATTGGATCAACGATGATCTCGCATGAGAGTTTGGAATATTTGTTATTTATAGTCGAATCCTTGGAGTGCTACATTGCTAGGTAGTGTACGGAATTTCCTGTTTGGGATCGTTGGCCACCATTGGTTATCATGCAGCCTCCCCTCATAATCATCACCCACTCTCACACAACTTAACTCGACCCACCTTTTTTATTCATTCTCCTTGATCTGACATTGCAACGTGTCATGCTGACTAGGAGTTCACTTTTTGATTTCGTAGCTATTGGGTTCTTGTTTCTGTGACTGCTTCAGGCTCCAATATGATTTTTCCTTCCTCGTCAAGTTCTGGAACAAAGAAATTACCACTCCTCAAACTCTCAAGATAGAAAGACATATCAAGAAGAAAAAGGTTCAGGCAGTGAAATATCACATCAAGCATCAACAACATGTTCTCCAACTTTTAAAGGATAACGGAACTTTGGTGCATAATCGAATGAAACAGCAGGTAGATCAACATTGCAGTGAAAAAATTTTGATGTAAGTGATTGGGTATTTTTACGGCTACATCTCAAGCAACCTACTTATGAGAAGGAAATGTTCGCAATACTACATGCACTTAAGAAATGACGACCTTATCCAATGGGAAGACACTTCAAGGTAAAAATGGATCATGATAGTCTTAAATACTTTTTCATACAAATATTATCTTTAGAAGAACAGAAAAAATGGGTCACAAATATGTTGGGTTATGACTTTGACATCATCTATAAAAAAGGGAAGAAAATTTTTGTTGCATATGCACTCTCAAGAAAGGATGAGGATGTGGAAGCATTGTTTTGTGTTATTTCTATTATCCAACCATATTGGATAAATCAAGCAAGGGATGAATGGAAGAAGGAAAAATAAGTGTGGCCACTCATTCAAAATTTGCAGAATATCCCAATTCAAACAATATTTCTAGAACTTGACGAGGAAGGAAAAATCATATTGGAACCTGAAGCAGACACAGAAAAAAGAACTTGAAAGCTGTGAAATCGATCAATTTCAGAGTATCTCATCAAGTGGAAGAACTTACCTGCTGAAGATTCCACATGGGAGGACAAGAATTTTGTATAGAAGCGTCAAGAACTACTCAAGCATTGAGGACAACACTTTTTTAAGGAGAGGGGCATGTTAGGTCCCTATACTACTAGTGTAACCCCTTATTGTTATTAGTACAACCCCCTTATTATATTGTTGTGCCCATGTAGTCCCCATATTGTTATTATTATGCCCCATAGAAGCCCACTATTGTTATTAGTGTGCCCTTAGATTATTATTGTTATGTCGACTTTGATTATATTATGACCCCTTAGACTCCTATATATAGAAAGGAGGTCTTGTCATTTGTATCATCTAAGAATTGTTCATTTGTGTAATGTAAAGGAGGTTTCCCCCTCAAAGAGGCTTATTTCCAAGGCGTTGATCTATCTTTTCTATCTTTTTGTGAGTTGGTTTCATAAAAACCTCCAGCTTATAAAATCAAACTTTTTCATACTCCTACACTTTTATCATATTGTACTTAGGGAAGAACATAGGCTGCTATAGGGTTTCCTATAGTTACTACATGAAATCTTGTAGCTCCCTTTTTTCATCATTTTTTTTCTTTTGTTTTTTTCACTTGGAGGAGGGATGGGTGGTGATGTAGGGGTGGAAGGATGGCAATTGAGGAGATGGAGTGGTAGGTGATTAAGGCCAATGATGGCATGTCCCTTGGACTCTCTTTTCCTCCTTTTTTTTAAAAATTTTTTTAGTGGTTTTTTATGGACACTGAGGTTGGTATGGTCATGAGCTGGTGTTGGGTGAGAGGTGGTGAGATGTATGGTCCCATTTTTCAAACTAGAATAGGCTTGCATCATCATTTTATAATCAGGACTTCATTCCTGTAGTGTTTCATGACATCCTGTAGTACTATGGGATCTTCCTGTAGTAACTACAGGAAACCCTATAGAAGTCAAAAAATTTCATAAAAATTGGTTTTTGATACCTGGAAGTGAGGATGGATGATGGTGACATAGTAGGCATGGAAGATATGAAGTGAATGGAGGAAGAATGGTGTGATGCTTGGCTTGCTATCCCTTTAAATCTGAGTCCTTTGTTACCCTTTAAAACCTGCAAAAATCACATATTTTTATTAGTGGGCAGGTTTGAGGTCCCTACCATTGCATTTTTTTTTTTTGAAAGACACAGGTCACCTCAAAGGACGTTTTAAACCTCTTTTCCTGCCCTAGGCACCTCAAGGGAGGTTTTCACATAGGGATCTTTTTATTTTCCCTTTTTTCACTATTGGGTTGCCTCAAGGAGGTTTTCAACCCAAAAGTTGGCCTTAGGTGCCTCATAGAGGTTTTCACCTAGGTCCCTTATTGTTTTTTTATTTTTCTTATTTTTATCCATTTATTTTTGAAAAATAAAAACAATATTCAAGAATTTAGTAAGTTGGAAGCTGAGAAACTTGTAAGCGCATTCACTTCCTTACTGATGGTACTGATGAACTCTTCCCTTGACAGAGGTCTTTTATAGGCTTTCAATCTGTATCCATTGACAAGCAAGGGGGTACCTTCATCATCAATGGTCCTTATTTACACAACCCCATTGTCATGTCACTTTTCTATTAGATATGGGTCCAACCACCTGGTCATCAATTTTCCTTTGAACTCCTTGAACCTAGAGTCATAGAGCAGAGCCCAATATCCTTGTTGAAAAACTTTGTCTTTGATGTTTTTGTCATTTCGAACCTTTCTTTATACTTGAAGAACTTTTATGTGTATGAGGGCCTGCATTCTAAGTTCATCTAAACCATTGAGCTGGAGTAGCCTCTCTTGATGTGACTTTGTAACATTCAAATCCAATTGTGCTTCCATTCTCAAAGTGTTGTATTCAAACTCAATGCAAAGCAGAGCCTTCTTCCCATAGACCAAGTCATATGGGGTGAATCCAATGGTCGTCTTCCAGGTTGTATTGTAGGCCCAAGTGGCCTCCACTAGTCTATTAGCCCAATAAGTTTTGTTACTTCTCACAACCTTGGTGAGAATGCCTTCCAATGCTCTATTAGTAACCTCTACTTGTCCATTGGCCTGAGGATGATAAGCAGTTGACTTCCTGTGTTTGATCTTATGTTTCCTCAACAAATTCTTAATCAGGTGTGATGTGAATTGAGCTCCCTGGTCAGTGACTAGCTCTCTAGGGTACCCAAACTTGTAAAATACATTCTCCCTTAAGAAATCAACCACTTTCTCTTATGTTGCTACCTTGACAGCCTTGGTTTCAACCCACTTTGTCAAATAATCAATGCATACAATTATGTATTTTTTCTGCCCTGATGGTGGATCAATGGGCCCAATGAAATCCATGCCCCACTTGTCAAATGGCTCAAGAGTCACTTGAGGTTGCAAAGGAATTTCATCCTTGGGAGTAGGTTTCCCCATTATTTGGCATTGATCACATCGACTGGTGTATCTTCTTGCATCTTGGTGGAGAGTGGGCCAGTAGTAGCCAGCTTGCAGTACCTTGAAAGTTGTCCTCTTGGCTGCAAAGTGACCTCCACAAGGCCCATCATGACAGGCTAGAAGGATGTAAAATACTTCCTCCTCCCTGACACATCTCCTCAAAATTTGATTTGGGCCTAGCTTGAAGAGATTTCCCCCAATCCAAGTGAATGGGGTGCTCTCTCTTACAATTCTATTTTTTTTCCTTTGAGGATGGATATGGAGGGAACTAAGTAGCTGACTATGTTAGAAAACCATGGAGAGAGAACTGAAATAGAAAATAAATTTTCATCTGGAAGTTGATCATCAACCATTCCTTCCTCACCTGCAAGCAAAGCAAGTCTAGACAAAAAATCTGCAACTACATTTTCTCTACCCGATTTATAAATGATAGTTATATCAAATTTTTGTAATAAAAGCAACCATCTAATGATTCTGGCATTCACATCAAGCTTGTTCATCAAATATTTAATAGAAACATGGTAAATATGTATAGAGTTATGGTAACCAATGATGTAGTATCTAAATTTATTCAAGGAATGGACAACAACTATGAGCTCTTTTTCGGTCATAGTATAGTTTAATTCAGCCTTGGACAGATTTTTGCTAATGAAGTAAATGGCATAAGGCAACTTGTCATCTATCTGGCCTAGAGTTTCTCCTATAGATTTTTCAGAGGCATCAACATGGATGTGGAAAGGAAGATCCCAATTTGGGCCTCAAAGTATGGGTGCAGTAGTCAACTTGTCCTTTAAGGTTTCTAGGGCCTCTTGGCAGCTTTCTGACTAGCAAAAGTCAGAGTCCTTGGCCAGTAGTCCAAACAATGGTGAGGCTACTTTGCTGAAATCCTTTATGAATCTCCTATAGTATCTAGCTAAGCCCAAGAAGCTTCTAACATCCCTCTGCTTCTGAGGAGTAGGGACCCTCTTTATGATAGAAATTTTATTTGGGTCCACTTGTAGTCCTTCCTGGGATATTGAGTGACCTAGAACAGTCCCTGCATTCATCAAGAACTCACACTTCTCAGGACTAAGGGATAGGTTAATTTTAATGCACTTATTTAATACTTTCCCCAAGTTAGAGAGAGCCTCCAGGAAATCACACCCATAGGGAGTGAAATCATCCATATAGATTTCTACAAAGTCATGGACTAGCTCTGCAAATATGCTCAGAACTACCCTCTGAAAAGTGGCAGGGGCATTACATAATCCAAAAGGAAGGACCCTATAAGCAAAGGTGCCACAAGAACAAGTGAAGTTTGTGTTATATTGGTCCTCTGGGATGATATGGATCTAATTATAACCACTAGATCCATCCAGGAAAGAGAAGAACTTCTTTCCTGCAAGACTATCCAAGACTTGATCAATGAAAGGTAGAGGGAAATGTATTTTTTAGTGGCTTTGTTTAATTCTCTGTATTCCACACAGATCCTCCATTTCCCATTCTTCTTTGGGAGCAAAACTAGAGGAGAAACCCACTAACTATCTGAGATGGGGTAAATGAACTCTGCATCCAACAATTTCTGTAGTTTGGCATTATGATACAGGTATTGTCCTTGATGGAAAATTACTTAGATGAAAGATCATAGTACAGCAGGTTAACAACAAAGAATTACAGATCAATCTACACATAATGGAGAAAGAGAGGTATATGCAGGTTCACCTGGACCAAGGTGTGTATACAAGTAGTTTCACTGACCAAAAGTGGCGTATACATACACATGCACTTTCACAAAAGGAAAAGCGCGTATACCTTGGAAAACTAAGTTTTTGGCCCAAAGTATTTGGTCCATGGTATTTTGATCCATGGTATTGGTCCAAGGTATCTGGCCTGAGGTATTGACCCTAGTTATTTGGTCCAAGGTATTGGTCCATGGTATTGATAAAGGCCTAAAACTATAAAAGGAGGAGAAGATCATTAGGCCAAAGTGTGCAAGTATCGAATATCTGATGAAGTGTGAGATCTAGTATGCAGGTTATTGGCTAATGGTGTTGTGCTTAATCTAAACCAGGGATGAACCTTAGCGGTTGATGGAGGATAAGATCTAATGATGGATTGAGATCTTAAGGCTTGAAATGAATTATCTTTATATGGTTTGATCATTTTTATTCTAGATCTGTATACTGACGTGTTTTTCTGTAAATATTATGATCTGGGTATAACTGAAGTCTTGAATAGTTGCAAAATTATGAATTAATATTTGCAGATGTATACACTGGTTGGCTTTGAGAAAATCACATATACATGTAGGTTCGACACATGGAAGTAGCGCATACCTTTAAAATATATTTCAGTTGTTTCAGTTTGTTGTTGCAAAGTTCCGGGTTCTAGTTACTGTATTCTGGTGACAGTATTTTGAATGATCAGATTGATGGGTTGTCAAAGTGATTGATTGATTCAGTTGTGTTTGGTTCAGAAAGTGATTGGTTGATGCAGATGTGTTTGATGATTGAATTACGGCAATGATGTTGTTGATGGATCCATTCTGAAAATTTATGAAACGTGGTCCTTGGAAGAAGAAAGAAGGTCGTATCCTTCTGTAGGTCGCAGCCTACGTACTAGTAAACATATTGGCTAGTACAAGAGTTAGGGGGTTGTAGCTCCCTTCCAGGAGAAGCAGGAGAACGAGAGAAGGTTGTAACCTTCTGCAAGTAGAAGCCTGCATACTGGTATAAATCTACACCAGTACAAAATTGTAAACACATTTTCTTATTATTAAAAGAAGATAGAGACGACAGCAGCAGGTGGTTTTCACCCACATTGGGTTTCCACCTTATATCTTGGTGTTCATGTGTGTTTCTTATGTGTGATGCTTTATTCTGTTTTTACTGCACTATCTAATAAATCTCTGATACACCAGTTAAAGTTCACTACATGATAAATTGGTTAAATCAATAGTTCTCTGCATATACATTGGTTGTCTTAATTACAGTCGCGTATACATGATAGTTCACTTAGCTAAAGTAGCGTATACAAATCTGTTTGGAAAATTAAATATTGATCTAATAATACTGATTCACCCCCCTCTCATTATTATTTCCAACACTTTATGAATTTCCAACTTCATGCAACACTTGTACACTCAATACTAGTGTACAACTAATGTTACACTACCTTGGAATCTCCACCAAGCCTAGGGAAATCGAATTATCTTCAAGCACAAGCTATTTTGGGCTGATTGACTAGTTAACTAGATGATCATTAAGTTTGACTGAAGTCCCACTACTTAACTGACCTTCCGCTAGTTCCTCCAAAATTTGGAACTAGTTTAATTGAAAACAACCTGATATAAATGACCTTGGTTGCTACAAATTCGCAATCACACATGTTGAACTAAACTTTGACTCCTCCAACTCAAATTTAATAAGTAAATTGGGTGACACAAGCTATGTCACACAACTTAACATCATCCAATTTTTCTGCTGATGTGGAATTCCTTTTTTTCTTAATTTAATCAAGGAAAAATCAAATTGAGAATTTCTTGTTGCATTTTTCAACACTCCCTCTCAGCAGGAAAGGGATTATCAACCACCCCTATCCTACACCTGTGGAACTCAAACTTCATTCTCGATAAGGCCTTTGTCAAAATATCAACATCTTTTTCCTTTGTCGAAATGTACTATAACAATATTATCTGCCTCTGCACACAGTCTCGTAAATGGTGATACCAAATATCTATATTTTTGGATTGATCATGAAAAAAATGATTCTCAAAGAGCTTGATGCAAATATGATTATCATAGTAGATCATAGTTGGATCCATCATCTAACCAAATAATCCAACAAGTATCTTTCTCATTCAGATTGCCTCATATGTTGCTTGAATTATAACCATGTATTATGCTTCTTCTAAGCTGAGTGGCATAGATCCTTGCTTCCTATTGTACCAGGAAACTTCCGCGGACCCAATACTAAAAATGCACCTAATGTACTCTTTTGGTTTGATAGACTCCCTGCCCAATCTCCATCCGTGAAGCTACACATATTCACTCCCTTTGTCCATCTATACCATAGTCCAAACTGGGTAGTGCCTTTGAGGTTCCATAAAAAATGCTTAGTTTCCCTCCACAATAATTCGGTTGGCCTAACTATAACTTGGCTCAACTGGTTCACTGCACATCACATATTTGGTTGTGTGTTCACAAGGTACATCAGTGAACCCACTAGCTACTGATAAATGGAAACATCTAGTTCCTCACCTAAAGTGGCATCCGCCTTCCTCTAGTTTGTCACTAGAGGTGTCTCCATGGGTCTACAAATTTCCATGCAGAACCTATGTGGTATCTCATTTGCATAATTTCCTTGAGAGACAAACAATTCCCCATCACCTTTCCATACTTCCAATTTGAGGAAGTAGTGCATGAGACCCATGTCCTTGATTTAAAATTCCCTTGCAAGGTCCTCTTTGCAAGATTTGATCAGTTATTCATCACCAGTTAGACTCAAGTCATCAACATATAAGACAATAATCAACAATTTACCTTCTAACAAAATATGATAGAGGTTTGCATCCACTTCACTTTTCATGAAGCCCAAACTAGTGAGATAGCTATCGATCCTGGTGTACCATACATGGGGTGCTTGCTTGAGGCCATACAATGCTAACTTGAGTTTTCACACATGAGTCTCTCGATCAAAAGTCTCAAAGCCTTCTAGTTGCTTGATGTACACCTCCTCCACGATAAATCCAATGAGGAATGTTGTTTTTACATCTATATGGTGGATCTTCCACCCCATCTGCACATCAAGAGAAAGATTTGATCTGATGGATGAGTACCTTGCTACAGGAGCAAAGGTCTTCTCATAGTCAATCCCCTCAACCTGAGAGTACCCCTTGGCCACAAATCTAGCCTTGTACTATTTTATGCTTCCTTTTGCTACTTGCTTTACATAGAATATCCATCGCGAACCCACCTCTGATTTATGTATTGTTCTTGGGACCACTTCCCAAACACTGTTTTTTACATTGGATATGTATTCCTCCACCATTACATAAACCCATACAAGTTTCTCTACTGCTTCCTTGAAAGAGGATGGCTCAGTCTCTACAAGCTCAGTCATTAGAACCATGTAGCTAGTGTATCGATTTGGTGACCTTCTTTGCCTACACTGATTTGAAGGAGAACCCACATTCTCCCTCACATCCTCCACAAGTCTCTCAACTTTCCTAGTCCTTTTTCTTCCTTCTCTGGATGGTTCTACTTGAGTGGTTGTCTCCACTCTCTGCTCCTCAGTTTCTGGCTACTTCACAACTTCTTGAGGTTCCTCCTTTGGAGCTAAAATCTCCTCCTCTGATGGGATCTGAAGCTCCCTCTTAAGATATCACCACATTGATTTCTCCTCATCAAATTTTACATCCCTTCGCACAACTGTCATTCTGAGGGATGGAAAGTACACACGGTTTTTATGGGGATTTTCTGTGTAACCCACAAATACCCCAATTTTTGTTTTCGACTCTAGCTTCCTCCTTGATTATTTAGAGACATGACAGTTAACAAAGGCTCTAAAAATCCTGAAGTGCAACACATCCGAATTCCTCTCCAAGAAATACTCCTATGGTGTAATCATGCCCAGAATCCGATGAGGACTTCGGTTTTGTAAATAGATTGTTGTGTCGCATGCCTCAGACCACAAGTGCAGAAATAGACCTTGGTCATGAAACATAGTACTTGCTACTCCCACAATGCTACAATTCTTTCTCTCAGCCACCCCATTCTACTATGGGTTGTGGGGTGTTGTCATATACCGTTGAATGCCTTCTTTTACACATTATTTTAAATTCATTTGACATGTACTCACCTCCATTATCACTCTTTAGAGCCTTCACCTTCTTGCCAATTTATTTCTCAACTAGTTCCTTGAATACTAGGAACTTGGAGAATGTCTCATCTTTCTTCTGCATAAAGAAGATCCATCACTTCCATGAGAATTCATCAATAAAATGACAAAATATGTGTGTTTGGAAATGGATGCTGTCGAGAAAGGTCCACAGACATTAGAGTGGATCATTTCAAGGACTACATGTGATTTACTATCTCGATCATGGAATGAGGATTTTGTGTACTGCCCAAAAGTACATCCTTTGCATACATCCTGTTGCTCAAATGCTCCTTTGGGAATGCCTATGGTGATTTGTTTCAAGATATTTAGGGTGCCATGATGCAAATGACCAAGTATTTTATGCCAAACTTCACCAACAATGTGACTTTGCACCTTTTCTTCCTTAGTTCGTAATGTAACACAATCCTCCACATCTAGCTTATACAGGTTCTTCACAAGAACCTTGATCTGCTTCACCTGTCCCGTGGCTATGTGTCTCAGGAATTCCTTTCAATTTTTGAAGATCACATTATAACCATGGTCTTCCAAAAATGTAACAGAGACAAGATTTTTCTTTAGACCTAGAACGAACATGACATCCTTGAGCCTGAGGGGGGAGCTAGACTCCCTCTAAAAGGTGATTGTACCAATCCCGGTCACGCTATACCTTTCGTCATCCCCCATCTCGATGTGCATTTGCAAGTCTTTCTCCTCCAAGTGACTGAAAAAAGTCTATATTCCCCATCATGTGGAATGATGCACCTGAGTCCAAGTACCACACACTCCCCATCATTGTGATGGACATGCATGCAATGAGGGTAAATTCAAGCTCAAACTGTGAAGCCAAGGCTTCACCTACTTCTCCTCCTGAGGTCTTCTTGCTTACCTTCTTGTGTGGACACTTCATGGCATAGTGCTTGAATTCATGATAATGGAAACATTTAATTTTGCAAAAATATTAGGTGTCTTGCTCCCTTGACTGGATTCTATTTTGGATGGGATCTCTTCCATTTTCCCCTTTTCCTTTCCATCCAATGCAATTTTTTATACATTTTCACCCTTGGATGAAGTCCCATCTCTAGTATTCCACATTATTTTCTCTTGTACCAAATTGGACCATAATCGCTCCCAATTTGATCATTTCTCTCTCCCATTCACTGAATCCTGATAGTTATGCCAACTCTTGGGAAGGCCCAGAAGGGCTAAGCTTATGAAGTCTTCTTCAGGGAGAGTAACATCGACCCTACCAAGTTCATCACAACATCGTGTAAACTTGCTCAGATACTGCGGAATTGTGTAATTCTTCTGCATCTTGATACTTCAAAGTTTATCCTTGAGTGGCAGCTTCATGTGATCACTATTATTATCGAATAATTCTCTCATTTCTTTCCTCAATGTGAACAAAGTTTATTTTCCATGGAGATTTTATACAATGTGATCTCGTACTCCCTCCAAGATTATTCTCCTCGCCTTGGCTACATATTTCTACCACTGAGCAAGGTTCTAGGAATCAGATGCTTGAGGTTTTACAACATCTATCTCGATGTATTCTAGCAATCCATTGCCATCCAATACCGCCTCCATGTGATCCTTCCATGCAACAAAATTAGAGGTGCCTTCCAAGGCATACTCTAGCCTTAGTCCATTGAAGGCCACTGTCTCAGCTCTGAAGAAATCTTGCTGCACTGAGCTCCAACATCTAACCTCATGAGAACAACTTCGAATTCCTACTTTATTGTGAATCGTTCTCTGATACCATGTAGAAATTATGATGTAGATATGCAGTTTCTCATGAAATTTTAGCCAAGGTCACAAGACACAAACCTACTCTACTACACTGCGGAAAGTAACTCACAATCTAGAACAAAAATTTTAGACATGAAATAAGAAATCACACACATGCAACAAGTATTTTTCCCAGGGAAAGAAAACTTATAAAAACCCCAATGTCTGCTTGCATTAAATAAGAATAATAGGGATGTATTACAATTGCTTTGGTCAATTGAGCACAACCTACAAGTGCATAACCTATCTCTCTTCTCACTAAAAGGATCTGACCCAGACTTAGTCAAAATTTTCCTTTGTTTGAGCTCCCATTTCCTTGCGCTATTCCTTGAGGAATTAGGCCCCTATTCTTTAGGGAATTCCTCAAATTGATTGCACAATTCCTTTAGGTTGATCCTCTAATTGTGTGAAACACTTGTACACTCAAGACTAGTCTATAGCTAATGTTATATTACCTTGGAATCTCCACCAAGCCCAGGGAATTCAAATTCTCTACATATACTAGATATTTTGAGCTAATTGATCATTTAACTAGATGATCACTGAGATTGACTAAGGTCGCACTGCTTAACTGACCTTCCACTAGTTCCTCCAAAATTTGGAACTAGTTTAACTAAAAACAACCCGAGATAACTAACCTTGATTACTACAAACTAGCAATCACACATTCTAAATTGAACTCTAACTCTTCCAACTCAAATTTACTAAGTAAATTGGGTGAAACAAGCCATGTCACACAAGTGACATCATCCAAGTTGTCTGTTGATGTAAAAATTTTAATCTTCTCAATTTAATCAAGGAAAAATAAAATTGAGAATTTCTTGCTGCATTTTTCAACATAATGGGCTATAATATTTTTGTTAATTGATTTGAATTGGATTAGTTGTAGATTAGGAGGCATAGTTAGTAGTTCTAAGTGAGTCAATCGTATATTCAATGAGAAGTTTGTCTTTTGTTGATCATGATATTTTCAAATGGATAGTTGAGTTAATTATCATATGAGTGTAGGATTTTTCTACAAATAAGCTAGCTCTGATACCATGTAGAAATTCCTACCTGTAGATCACCTGGTAATGCAATATACTAAAGCAAAACACTTGATCTACTTCTACAAACAATTTAGCGGAAGCTTAATTGAACATGAGCAACATCAATAAGAACACATATAACTGATAAGAAGGAATCAATCACACATAACACAGAAGATATAACTCAGGGAAAGCCTTAGCCTAAAACCCCAACTCTGTATTAATCATACAAGTGGAAATATAGCCAGTATTACAATAAGAATCATTTCAAAAGCTATCCTGCTCTCTCTGCAATACCTCTACTACTCATAGACAGGGAAATGCCTCTATCTAACCTTTGGTCTGCCCTCCAAGTTCCTATTTATTTGTGCAATTCTGATTGGGGTCCAGTGTAGCCACTCGTGTGAATTGGCCTCTTCACACACTCACTAACCTTTGATCCAACTACGCAGTCCTGAAGGAGATAAATCCTCATCATGGATGAGCTTCCTTTATAGGAAAAATATTCATCCAACTGATAGTACATTGTCCCTTCTCTAATCTCAACTGGGTCTCTGTCTGAATTGACATGCATGAGTTATTCATGAGAGAATCTTCAGTTATCTAAAGTGCAGTAGTTATATGCAAGCATGCATTAACTAACTGAACTTACTTAATTTAAACAAAATATTTAAATCAAATATAACTGGACTTGACTCAGTTAACTGAGCCAACTAATTACTACTCAAATTAGAACTCATCCTTATCTTTTTAATTGATGGATAAATTCGTCAATTAATAGATAAACTATTGCATGTCCTCACATAGAATTCATGTTTGATTTTTCACAACTAATTAACTCATGGAGAATTAATTTATTTATTTTCAAACAACTGTTAAGTTCAAATTCGAATTTTACTTCCTATTTTTTTTCTAGGGAGTGACTAAAATAGGAATCCATCCTGAACTGCTAAAAATAGCAATTCGATTTTAGCACTTCCATTTTTCATTCCGTGTTGCCCAATCTAGCATTGGTACCAAAACTGCTATTTTTCGCATTTCTATTTTTAGCATTTCTTGTTGCCATTTTTCAACACTCCCTCTCAACAAGAAAGGCTTCAACTCAAACCTGATCCTGTACCTATGGAAAGTTCTACATGCAACACTTCTACCAAGTGTGGTTGCTCCAACAACTCTAGGAACAAAAAAAACTCCCACTGACCTCTCTGTTGGGCTAGAAACATACTCTGATGCTGAAGCTCTACCTGTTGCTGACAAGTGCTCCCTCTCTAACCTCTGAGCTGCTACAACACTCCATGCATCTCACACTATTTCACACCTCTGGGTGCCATCCTGCACTGGTGCAACACTCTTGTACCTCTCACATCGTTGCAGCCTCCTAGCTCTACACAATCCTGGGACTCATGCACTATAGCTCTCTCTTCCGCTCCTTCCGCATCTGTCTCTACCTAATTAGTCAGTCCTGCTACTCCTCATCGGGGCTCCTGTAGCAAAGTCGAATCAAAGAGGTTAGGTACCTCAAGGATCCTACCCCTCCTCCTTAGGATGATCACTCCACGTTGCCCCACCTCCTACCTAGAGGTATGGCTGCATGTGACCCCTCTGCCCACCTGGCTCGAAGTTTCCCCCTACTGGAGGTCTCTGCATGAGTGGATGCCTCCACTATGTCTCATCTTGGCTTCCCTAGTTGTGGTTGCTTCACAACCTCCTGAAGTTGCTTCACCAATCCTGGCTCCTCCACAATCGTCTAATACTTCTTTTGGCACTGCATGTTGAGAGGTAATGTACTCTCCCTCTCAACCACCAAGTCTCCATCAGTTGCCTTGCTGCTCAAGGCTTTGCATGCATCTTGAACCTCAAGAGCATACAGGTTCTTGACCCGTGAACTGGTCTGCTTCACCTGTCTAGTGTTGATGTGTCTAAGGAAAACCTTTCCCTTACTGAAGACTACATCATAGCTTCTGTCTTCTAGCATCGCGATCGACACCAAGTTTCTCTTCAGTCCTGGTACATACTTGACATCGGTCAATGTAAGGCGAGTTCTATGCTCCCTCTGAAAAATAACCGTGCCTACACCTGAGACACTATATTTTTCATCATTACCCATCGCTATGAGTATCTGGAGATCTTTCTCCTCCAAAGTACTAAACAAACTCTTGTCACCGGTCATGTGGAATGAAGCTCCACTGTCAAGAAACCAACCACTTCCCACCATGGATGAAACCATGCATGCAAAGAGTGTGAAATCCAACTTGAACTGTGAAGCAAGTGCCTCACCTTCTGATCCTTTCCCAGATCCCTTCTTGGATTTCCTCTATGGACAATTTATAGCAAAATGGCCCACCTCATGACAATTAAAGCATCGCACTTTCGATTTGTCAACCTTCTTCCCACCATGGGAAGAAATGGATTCGCAATGAGAAACATTCTCCTTCCCCTTCTTCACCTTACTCGCTATGGCACAATTTTCTTCATCCTCCATGGATGAAGAACCATCTCTAGTGCTTCTTCTTATCTCCTCCTGCATCAAATCCGACCAAAGTCCTTCCCAATTTGGCAGTTTCTCTCTTCCATTAATCGAGTCCTCATAGCTATGCCAGCTCTTAGGAAGACCGAGGAGTGTAAGACTCACCATGTCATCATCAACTATCACGATCCCTACACTTCCAAGCTCATCCCTGCATGGGGTGAGCTTGTTTAGATACGAAGAGATTGTGTTTCCCTTTTCACACTTGATCTTTCGAAGCTTGTCTTTCAGTGCCAACTTCCTCTGCTCGATGCTATTCTGATATAGATCTTTCAATGCTTTCCACAATGAAAACGGTGTCTCCTTCCCATGGAGACTCGAGACTATGTGATCTCGAACTCCCTCCATAAGGATTCTCCTTGCTCTAGCCACACATTTCTTCCATTCAGCTAATTCAGTAGCACTAGTCGGCTTGGGGACTTCTTGATCAATGAAGTCCTTTAGACCATTATCATCTAGTACTGCTTCCATGCGATCCTTCTAGGCTATATAATTTGAACTTCCATCAAGGGCATATTCGAGTCTCAAACCATTGAACACCATAGATGAAATAGAGATGTGATAAGAACTCGATTTCTGTATTCAGGAATCACAAACTTCAACTTCTTCCTTCTTGTATACTATTCTTCCTTGATCACTTGTGCTTCAATACCATGTAGAATTTTTCTACAAATCAGCTAGCTCTGATACCATGTAGAAATTCCTACCTGTAGATCACCTGGTAAACACTTGATCTACTTCTACAAACAATTTAGTGGAAGCTTAATCGAACATGAGCAACATCAATAAGAACACTTATAACTGATAAGAAGGAATCAATCATACATAACATAGAATATATAACCCAGGGAAAGCCTCAGCCTAAAACCCCAACTCTGTATTATCAGACAAGTGGAAATATAGCCAGTATTACAAAAAGGATCAGCTCAAAAGCTATCCTGCTCTCTCTGCAATACTTCTGCTGCTCATAAATAGTCAAGGGCCTCTATCTAACCTCTGGTCTGCCCTCCAAGCCTCCTATTTCTTTGCGCAATTTTGATAGGGGTCCAGTGCAGCCACTTGTGTGAATTGGCCTCTTCACACACTCACTAACCTCTGATCCAACTACGCAGTCCTGATGGAGATAAATCCTCATCATGGATGAGCTTCCTTTATAGGAAAAACATTCATCCAATTGATAGTACACTGTCGCTTCTCTAATCTCAACTGGGACTCCGTCTGAATTGAAATGCATGATTTATTCATGAGAGAATCTTTAGTTATCAGCAGTTATATGCAAGCATGCATTAACTAACTGAACTTACTTAATTTAAACAAACTATTTAAATCAAATATAACTGGACTTAACTCAGTTAACTGAGCCAACTAATTACTACTCAAATTATAACTCATCCTTATCTCTTTAACTGATGGATAAATTCCTCAATTAATAGATAAACTTTTGCATGTCCTCACATAGACTTCATGTTTGATTTTTCACAACTAATTAACTCATGGAGAATTAATTAATTTATTTTCAAACAGTTGTCAAGTTAAAATTCGAATTTTACTTCCTCTTTTTAGTCCAGGGAATGCTAAGATAGGAATCCATCCTGAACTGCTAAAAATAGAAATTCTATTTTTAGCACTTCCATTTTTCATTCCTTGTTGCCCAATCCAGCACTGTTGCCCAAACTGCTATTTTTAGCATTTCTTGTTGCCATTTTTCAACAATGAGTTGAAACCATTATGTAATTAAAGGGGGCATATGAAGATGAACAATTTAATCACTAAAAATTAGAGGATTATACCATTAACTATTCATTTAGAAGGTTTATTGAGGCATCACAACTAAGGGAGTAGTTTAGGGAGAAGAGAAGAAAGGTATTATTCAAGGAAATGAAGGCATCGACTCTTTTATTAACAAGAATGTTAGAAGTATTGTAACACAATATTGTGGATGGAAAATCCTAAAGGTCATGTATATTGCACTATAATAATCCATTAGTCCACAAAATCAGATTTGGAGTTACTCAAATCCTTCACTAGGAAAATGTTTATAAGTATCTCATCCCCAAGACTAAAATGGGTGGTTGATTTAAAAAATGTTGGTACATTAGAAACAAGTTCAATGCATGGTATTTCTAATTATAAATCTTATGGAAACTAGTGTTATAACCTATGAAAGCTTCCTTGGTTTGCCTAGTAGTCATAAGGGTTGTACATATTTCAAAATGACTTGTATACCAAGATGTTTAAAATCCACAAAGTTTATATGAGACAAAATATTAGAATGCATCTTCTATATTTTCCCCCTTATTCAGTTTACATGGGTTTTGGTTGAGCCTCTATAAACAATTCCTTGCATTATAATTTAATCATAACCTCAAACTAGAGTTGGATGAAGAAAGATCACAAATATATGATGCCTTTAAGGGTGTCATCATTCATTCATTCATTAGTACATCCACAAAATATTTTATCTCAATAAATTTTATTACAAAAAATATGTTGACATAATATGAAACAAAATCATTCTAATTTTTTGCAACGGAAAAATCAAATTTTTTTATTAAGATAGTCAAAAGTTACATGTGCACATGCGATGAGGCATTCAACCTCTTAGTAAAAAATGTGGTACTCAAAAAACCAGTATCTAAATCAACAAGTGCAGTAATTTTTTATCAAGCTTCTTTCTCTATTTTAATATGTAGTTGGCAAAGGATGTCTTAATTTTGACCCCCTTCAACTGTTGTGGTCTCTAGTGTAATGTGTCTTGTTGCTAACCTAGTCTATGACTATGCTGCTGCAAATGTTTTATTAATAAAAAGAGTATTAAAGTGTCCTTTTCCTGCTTCGGTAGTGGAGGGAAGTGGAATACTTTCGAATGTGGCCATATGTTCCTCCTCTTCTCTAGCCTCATCTTGTACATGCTCTAGTGTAGAAACAAGAAAAGTTATAATTAATACACCATTTGCATTTAAATATTTTCAATTATAGTCCATACTACAAATTTTTATAACCCATGAAATACCTCCTGTACCAAGCTAACATCAATCTCAAGTGGCACTCCACCATCAGTAGGCTCATGTGTTGTATCTACATTGCTTGTCTGACTTTTATAATAAAGAACACTAATTTATGGCAAAAAATAATAACCAATAGATTGTACAAGTAATCATTTATAAATGATATTCGTTGCTTTTATTTTCCTGAGTGTTAGGTTGGGTGGTGGAAGACTGTGAAGACACCAAGCTTGTCCTACGTTCAACCACAACTTGATAGTTGTGCTTGAAAGCAAGCTTTAGGTCTTCCTCTGTGGGAGCCTCTTTGAATTGTGACCCCTGCAATTTTGCATGAGAACATGAATTTTTCTTCTTTTGTGATATTAAATTAAAATTGTTAAGAATTTATAATTTGGATGAAAATTATTTTTTTATATACTTACAATTTTGCAACCAGTTTTGAGTAACCACTTGGACGAAGATGATGTTGCCATGTTTGGCTATTCTAGCTATCATGGCTTTGGAAGTGTCTGGAAGCCTATATTTAAAACATTGAAAAAATTAATTAGATGTCGCAATGATGATAAAGCATCATAATTACATTATTAAAAGTGTCTCATACCTTTATGGTCCAAGTGGTGTCGTCCCTGCTTTTCGAAGTGCCTTCTCGTTTGCATCTACCATAAACGCTCTTCACTCCATCTCTAGAATTGTTGGAGGGTGCTCAACCTCTAGTAAACATTAACTTTGTTCATTTCATTTTTTTGTAGATCTTTAGCCCGAAAGAAATAATCCTCAAGACTACTAGTACGAGCAAAGAATAAAAGAAGAGTACTCACATTCATGGACTAATAAAAGATAGGATAGATTCAACATTCTAAATAAAATACAATAGAAAATGTTTTAATAGAAGAAAAGAAAGAACTATAACAATATTATTAATCAAGAAAAATAATTAAAATATTTTCTCAATATTTTTTGCTAAATTGTTCAAATTATTATAACAAAAACATTTCGAAAGAATAGATGAAGTAATAGATTAATATTAAGACTAGACGTTTCAATGGAAAAGGGATTTGAAAATGTGTAATCAATCATGTATATTTTGTCAATATAAATATAATTTTGAAGACATGGAAAAAAATGCCACACGTGTTGATTGTGATAGGATTCAAAAGTTTGAACATTGCTCAAAGAGTTAATCTCTAACTTTTATCATCTCACAAGACCCTGTGACCCTAGACATATGAAATTCTATTTGTCTTGAAGCATCTCCTAATGCTTTATGGTCTCATTCATAACATGATCTTACAATAGATGGAAAAAGAAACTAGTGAAATCTTGATATCCTATCGATGATCCATATTATGGCACTTCTACTAAGATTGATTATCGTTATCAAATCCCATGAAATCCAACACTATAAAATCCTTTTGGGCTTATAGAGTGACTATCATATCAAGCATTTTCTCAATGGACAAAAATAATACATCAATTCATAACATGTATCTAGTCATACATCCCATGCATTAATTAAACAATCATATGTATCACTTAATGTCAACACTTGACTATCATATGGATAAGATAATAACATATATCTAATGTGAGTAGTGTCAACAACATTTATCAAATCATATAACATATCATCCAAAATATGAGCATTCATTTAATCATAAATTAATATCCTACTCATAATCAACTAGAGTGCATTAATTAGATCAAAGATGAGATATACATTAAGATTTACTCATTATGAATATAGTCATAATGTGCATCATATGCAAATTAAAATTTAATATATCACAATATTATGCCATCATGATATACATACTTTCTAGTTTAAAAGTGATAATTTATATTCTTACACTTTCATGTATATGCACAAATCCATAAACATCATAGAAATTTCCATCTCAAATGTACGTATCTATAAAAATCGACAATTGATAAAGGTGCATCTATGTCCATATATATAAGCACACTAGTGTGGAAATATCATGTAATGTCTCCATTGATTATCTAATGTAGTGTTATGTCAAATATAACATCTAAGTTAGCTCACACTACAAAAGTATGAGTAATCAAAGTAGAACAAAGGATTAAACAACAAATTGCATAATGTGAATTTTCTCAATAACAATCATAACAAAATCTCAAGGTAGCATAAACATATGCCAATGTTGGCCACACATCACATAATTGCAAGTCATATATATCTAGGTACTCACACATGTCATGCCCTTTTCATAAGGCATAAAATGTGGGGTATTACATACACCCACCCTTGAAGAATATTTTTCCTAAAATTATAATCAACAAAACTAAAAATTCATACATAGTACTTATTCCCCCCTTGATAAAGAATCTCATATTTAAAACACTTTATAAAGCATGCAACATATTTTTTTTTGTAAGTTTGGATGGGACTACATCATCATCATGTCCAATATATCACCCCGATCGGGGCAGGGAATTGAACCAATGACTTCACATCAAGGAGTGCCTTAACAAAGCACTTGCTCACCATCTATCTAAGACCCCATGGAAAGAGCATGCAACATATTGAAATCAATGAAATAAAACCATAAGGTACTTAATAGGGTAATTATTCACAACACTTAAGATATTTCATTACCTCAAAGTCTTCTAAGAATTTTAGTTGCCACTCTAACATCCAATCAATCATTTTTTTTAATATCCAAGAACAATTATTTGATCATCAATTAAATAGAAAAATATTAGTGTCACACCCATTTAATATAATTCAATAAGAAGGAACTCACTCTCCCTCATTTGAGGACACACATCAAGTGATATATATTTGATCCATGCGAAAAGGAGAGGAGATCTGATCCAATGAAGTAGCAAGAAAGGAAGCAAGTTTCTGTAGAGGCTAGTGAAGGAGGAAATTGTTGAAATGTAACTAGTGTTGGTCTTCATACTTGTACTTAAGTCATGACTTGATGATGTACTTGTCAAAAGAAAATGTAATTATTGATGTACTTGTAGCAAGAAAAATAATAAATGTAAATTGTATTGTCTAGAATAATATTAGCCCTTAATCACTATATCAAGCCACAAACCTACTGTAGCAAGAGCGAGGATACTAGTAGCTTATTTTTGAAGGATGAAAGGATTGGCTAGTAGCCCAAAGAAGGCTGCAATTATTGATAGTGGAGCAAAGGTCAAAATGGGAAACCACAAGGTCTGCAATATCCATCTATTCCTCTGAATTTCTGAAGCAACTCTCACATCTCTAGTATGTACTTTATAGTCATTGTTAATCAACATTTTTATTAAGAATTTTGTGGGAGGATTGTTCTAATTTTGCAAGGCATTCAAGGCCTATTTATTATCATCTACAATAGCTCTAGAAAGGAGCCAAATCCTTTGTCTATGATATAAAATTATGTACATAAGTGTTATTGGAAAACCCTAGACAAAGTATCCCCGCACTTGTGCACATATTAGATTCTAAATCAAAATCATTGAAAGAATACTTTGAGGACAAGATCTTTGTCAAAGGTACTAAAGTTCTAAAACACATAAGTGTTATTGTTAAGAAAAATGCATACCTTACATCTGTGCAAGATATAAAGGAAATTTTGAGCAATTTTAAATGCTTCTTCAATGATTGGTTGTTTTAATGACTGAATAATCTGTGCCATGTAATCTTTGTGATAGGCCCAGCTGGCCCATTGGTTGAACGTGGCTTAGTGGGAATTATCTCATTCCATGGTCAATCAAATGGTAGGTACTTGTAATTATTTCAGTAGGTACTTGTAATTCAGGGCTTTCAGGAGGTACAAAATACATTAAGGATTGTTTCATTAAGGGAAATTAGTGATAGACTGAGGTTCTCTCTATAGCGGTGCATGAAGAACAATCCAGATAAAAGGAGTTGTCTATCAAAATTCTGACCATAGTCATCTTGCAAAGTATATAGTATCCTTGAAGGAAGGAGCCCAGATCTCTTGTTGGCTTGGTCACAAGCAAAATACCATAGTTAATCAATTTTGTATTGTATTCGCTGATGTGAGGAAGTGATATAAATATCTGAGGTATAATATCCTATGATTTGTGCATCCTACAATAATAACCCTAGGCCGAATCTGTGTAAGCATCTAAAACAAAGTTTTGGGTGATTTATCAAGCCCTAATTGCAGAGCTCAGGCTACAATATATAGTTCAAGTTCAAGATCATTTGGAGAGCATTCAAGCTCTGTTTCAAGGGAGTGAATAAGTGAGGAAATAGTCATCACAAATCCACACACATTGACAAGTAGAACACAATTATCATCCATCCAAGACAAAATGCTAATAATAAAATGTTGAGAGATATTCTTATTAGAGAAGTTGGGGACCGACCAGCCATGAGTGTGAATGTGGTGCTGAGCTCCGAAAGGCTACGTCTGAAACGATGTTGTGGCGATCATATAAACCAAACCCTGGTGCCCTCATGGGTCATATGCAAATCGACAAGAATGCAAAAAATGTAGGCATAACATTAGTTTCTTTTATTTATATATTGTACCCCAAACATAACATATAATTATATTATATTAAATTAATAATTTATAAAATAAAATAAAATTTAATTATATGTTATATTTATTTTTAACATATAATTAAATTAAAATATATTAAATTAATAATTTATAACATAAAATTTAATTTAATTATATGTTATATTTAATTTTACTTTAATATAATGTTAATCTTGGTTATATATAATATTAATATATATAATAATCTTAATAAATAAAATTATATGATTTCTGTTGAAATTATTCGTGTATTTCATGTACTACATGTGAATAGAAATTCAATGGTGTAGTTGACACTATTATGATGAAATCCCATGGTATCTTATGATTAAACATTAAAGAACCCCTAGTTCAACATGGCTAACAATGTGGAAAATAACAATCCATTCATTAATACAATTAAAAATTAAGAATATAAATATGATGACACCCAACCATATGTCAAGTGTTAAAGTTGAATTTAAATGCACATTAATAGTTCTCTTAGCTATTTAATAAATTAAATAGTACAATGAATCGAGATAATACATTGTTTAAATATAAAAGATCTGTGTTGGAGGGTTCATGAAAAACTAAAACATGATCCATTAGTTAAGCATTGTCATAATTTCTTTGTAAATGTATAGAAAACAATTTTTCAATAAAAACCATGTTCTCATTTCTAAGTAATGTCAACTATAACAATCATGGAAACCACTGCATTGAAGGCATCTTGTTTCTTGTCTTTTGAATGAGAGGATTATTTCTCAATCCATGAGAATGGAACACGATGATGTTGAGTCTAACTTGTCCACAATGAAGGCTATTGATGAGTGGGTTGAGGAGAAAGAATTTATTGGTCACACAAGTCTAGGTTCAAAAAGGGGTTTATATGGTTAAGCATTGTCATAGTTGATTTCTAAATGTATACAAAAGAGTTTTCCATGAAATATAACCATGTTCTCATTTCCAGTAACATCAACTACGACAACTAATGAAACTATTGTTTCCAAGGCATCGTAGTGCCCATCCTTCAAATGGGAGGATTTCTTAGGCCACATGAATGGAACATGTGATGTACAGTCCAACTTGTCCACTATGAATGGAGATGCATGATGAGCAAGTCAATGAAAAAGAATACATTCACTAAGCGAGTAAGAATCTGAAATCATAGACTAATCCAAATCTATATCTACAATGCTTGGATATCAACAATTTACTAGCAAGTTTGCCACTATTTCAACATATATTAGGTTTTTGGAGATAAAGTAACAAGGTGACCTTTATAAGGTGATTTTTTACTGTTAGCTCTTGAAATTTCACCTCAGGCTGAGAAAGGCAAACTCCAAGGCAACATCAAACCACTTAGCCTCGTAGCTAGCCCTACGGGGCAGGAGAGGGCTCTCTCCGACTCTATCTCGGCAAAGATCTTCAAAGAGGTGAGATAACCAATGGGGAACACTGATTTTAGGCTAGTAAACTGATAAAGGAGGTTTGATTTGATATTTTTAGAGTTTTGGTGGAAAACAGGGGAAAGGCAATTTTGGGTGCGGGGATTGGACACAGTTTTCGCAGGGGTCTCTTTAGGGCAAGGTAGGAGACTGTCTTGATGCCTTTGAAAGAGTTGGATGAATAGGAATGACTGGTGAGGAGCTAAGGAGAGCAAGCAATCACCTTGAATTCTCCTTAAACAAATGAAAACATTGATATTAAGCAAACTTAAAGGCAGAGCATAGAAATCATGAATTCTACCTTATCACTTCATTTGCCTAATTTACAGAAGGAAAGTAATAAAATAATACATATAACAAACTTACAAGTACATAAGAGAAACACACCATCAACACAAGTAACCACACGAATCCCAAAAAGGACTGCAAAACCCTGGTCTTTCCTTTGCCAAAATTGCAGAGATACAAAGTGTAATACAATAGAAGTTTCTCCCTCAAGAGTCCAACCATGAAAATGACTAAGAAAGTACATAATATAGGCAATCTAACATCTTTCCTTGCCTCTAGGGGTCGATCTCACTATCCTAGGAGCCATTTCAACCAATTCCAAACTGGGCACTAAAATCTAGGCAGTCAAAACAACTTGCCTCTATAAGCTAGGAAACCAATTCATTCATTAAATTTTTTGCCTATTCATGAATGAATCTTCTAGAAGAGATAAATAAGTGTCCTGTCACCATAAAATTACATCAATTACATCAAGGAGGATGAAAATTCACTCCAAAAATTCAAAACTGGTCAAATCTGCGTTTTGCTGAGCTGTAGATGAAAATCTGGCAAATTTCCCTCATGCGTAGCGCCCCAATTCTCTACGCGTAGTGCGCCTTTGAGCCAACGTTTGAGGCACTTACCGGCATCCAAATGAGGCAAACGTGGGCTGGTTAGAAAGGTCTGGATGTCTACTTTCCAACCCAAGTCGAATTTCTCAATTTAGTGTCCATTTGCCCCTCCAAAATTGCAATCTCCCCAGACTGCTTCCTGTGTGTCAAAAAAGTGGCAGAAGGTCATTGTTTGCATGTTTTTTGACCTTCTGGGGGCTCAAAACCTGATGAAATCTATTGGAAATTGCTGAGAAAGTGTAATTTGTCATGAAAAATCCAAAAATGCAAAGTTTTTGTGAAATGGACTTGCCCATCTTCAGGGTAGCGCGCGGCGCACTTACGCGTTGAGGGGAAAAACCTGTTTTTTGACCAAAAAATCAAAAATGACCAAAATTGCTCCAAATTTTCTGAAATTTGAGCTGGGGGTGTGTCATTTGGTACCATGCTCCTTCAAGGAAGCCTCAGCCAAAATATGAAGGGGATCGGGCCTTTTTCTTCGTTTGAGTGCTTTGTCCAACCGTCCTTTGAGTACCTTCATTTTTGCTTTACACACATGCATTCAAGCCCATTAGTGATTTTTCATGTGTCGGAGCATGTCCTTTTCCTTGTTAGCCTTGGCCAACAACTTCTCCAAATGAGCATTGACCCGAAAAAGCATAGCCTCTCGCTCAATGGGTGTCAAATCACCAGGTCTCTTGCGAGCCAAGTTGCGGTCTTCATGGATCCTTCGCAACTCATCAAGAGTGTGCTCATCCTCTAATTGCTTGTTGCGCTACTCTAAATAGGTGATTGTCCAATTTGCCATCTCCAAATTTTGTTGCAACAAGTGATTTTCAGCCTTTTGTTGCTGAATGATCTCCTTAAGCTCCAAGCTAGGAGAACTGATGTCAAGATCAATGATGTCTATGTCTGGATCACCTGACAATCCCTCCTCAATCATGGGCTGCTTGCCTCTCTCCGGTACCTATGCTGCTGTCGAAAGTGAGGCCCCTTCCACCTGGTGTGGAGATAACACTCGCTAAGCTGATGAAGAAGGCGAGACCCCTTTCACCTGATGTGAAGAAAATACTCGTCGTGCAGATGCAAATAAGGCTCTGTGGCCTCTCTGATATGTAACCAATGGAGGATAGCTGACATGCTCGGGCTCGGGGATGTCATACTGATGTGAAGGTCCTCCCTCCTCATGGACAACCTCAGGGGGTGGCTGTGGCACTGTGAAGAAATCGCGAGAGATGAAATCCTCCCATGGAATACCCTGCTGTGCCAACTGATGCATGACTAAAATCTTGATCAAAGCATAGTGATAGATGCTCTTGTGTTGCTGTGCTGGGCTCTTTCTCTGTACCAAGGGAACCATCCTCTCTATATTCCGGCACATGAAGAATGGTATGTTCATCATTCGTACCCATGTGAAATGCATCAACAAACGGATATGGTACGAATATAATCATGAAAATCTGCCCTCACAAGTGAAATAGCGAATGATGAGCCTCATCAAGGGTGCATACTCATCCCTCAAGAATCTGAAAGGAAATACAGCAGTTAGGTGCCTCATATATACAGGTTTGATGTAGGGCTCATAGTGAAATCTTTCCAACTGCTGGTGCTTGTTCCACTCTTCTCCAACATTGGGTATCCCTGTTGCATGAGCAACAATCTCAGGTGACAATGTGAAATCCACCCCTGCAAGATTCACATGTCCATTATGCAAATGTAGTATAAACAAGCGGACCAATTCCCTGTGGTGCTGAATTTGGGAGATTCTCTCGCAATATTCATAGCATGATTGGTATCGGAAACATGTCACTGCAAGTGGACAAGCTTGCAAATAGGCTAAAGAGGTGGGCTCCTCCCTCACATGCTGACCACCTTTACCCCCCCTGTGATGCCTCCTTGGCACCTCAACCTCTGGTGTTGATTCACGGTCAACACTTTGCTCATAATCTGTTTCTGTTTCTGACATGGTTTTTAGAGCAAGATGACTGAAATGTACTGCTGCTTCTACCCAAATGACCTGTTGTTTTGACTGTTTAAATGTTGTTACCAAGGGGACAAAAACAAATGGGAGATGTTAGGGAAAAGGGAATTTTGAGGGGATTTAGGGAAAATAAATATGAAAGGGAATTTTAGGGAAGGAACATGAAACATATAAAATCATACTTTATGGGGTTTTAATAGGAAGTAGGGTTTGGGATATTTCATAGGATTTTAGGGGTTGGTAGGGTTTAGGGATTTTAATGATTTTTATTAGGGGAATGATATGAAAATGTCAAGGAAAATGATGATGGAAATGTTGGGAAAGAAGGAGTGAAAAATGGTAACCTTGGATAGCAAATTTCAAAACCCTAGCTCATTTGCATTTTCAAAATTTTTAACACAGCAACATATGGTTTTCCACCCCACATTTTGATGGCACTTGTACACATATTTCATTGCTCATTTATCTTTACCAAAGCAAAAACACCATGATATAGAGGCCTACCTGAAAATTTTGGGAGAATGAAGTCGTTTTAGTGGCTTGCTGGCGATTTTCTGAGTGTGAAACCCTACGCGTAGCGCGCACCCTCTGATGCGTAGCGCTCGCTCTACGCGTAGTGCCTGAGTAATTTTGAACTGCAGAATGGGCGCTGATGCGTAGCACGCACCCAACGCGTAGCGCGCACCCTCTGATGCGTAGCGCGCTGCTGCAACTGCCCAACTCGGTCAATAAACTCTAAAATCGACTTGTGAACTGTTCTCTTGGAGTTTTGGGAAGCAAATGGGTTACAAATGAAAAGGGAGGGGTTTTTATAAGCTCCTTTTAAATTTATTTCACCCCAAAACCCCCTTTGTAATGTTTGTGAAATGACACTTTTTGAATTAATTTGTTGCTGACTTGTGGCTTCCTTTCTTTGACATAAATTGGTTGAAATGATGACTTTTCTTGAAAAATTTTGCAGGGATAGCTTCTGAGAAGTCTTGGCAAAGGAGACCAAGGCCACATGCCAACTTTCAGAGAACTTGAACTTTTTACAAATTGTTACAAAAAATGAGATAATGACCTTGCCTTCAAAAACAGAGTTTTTGAACACAAGGTAAAAATTAGTTGTACAATAATATAAAATCATTGAAGTGATGCTTTATGATGGATGGACATCCCTCTGGCCTGCTGGTCATTTATTGACATCAGAAGACAAAACTGGACTAAACCCTGGACCTAAGACCTTGACTTTAAGACAAGACAAATGACCCTTTGAAGAATTTATTGGCTGAAGCAAACTTAATCCAACAGTGCCAAGAGGGGAATAAAAGACACAAGATCCTCCACCAGGGTTATGGCATGCCTAACGGAATGCAACAAGATGACACTGATGAGACACCTAATTATGAAATGCAAAGAGCTTTGATCGCTGGTGGAGGGCTACTAGACCGACTCTAACAGTTACAACAATGAAATATCCTAAACATGCACAAGTCAATTTAACATATCATAAGCATAGTTTCCAAGAACCATCGAAAATTCATTGAACCAACACATATTATTATTGTAGCTTAAAATTCACATCTAGGAGGGATATAGACACCATGAATAGGTTAGTTGTAGAATTTCTCACTGTAAATCAACAGGTTATGCAATATACTAAAGAAAAATACAAGGTCTACTTCTACAAAAAACTTTGCGGAAGCTTAATTGAATATGAGCAAGATCAATTAGAACAAATATAACCGAGAATGACGAAGCAATCACACATGAACACAGAAGAATACTCTGGGGAAAGCCTCAGCCTAAAACCCCGATCTCTGTAATATCATACAAGTGGAAATATGTTCAGATTACACAAAGCTTCAGCTCACAAGCCATCCAACTCTCAGCACAATCGAACAATACAGCTCACAAACTGAATAGACACAACATATGTCTTCCTCTGGCCCTCCAAGCCTCCTATTTCCTTGCGTAGTTTCTCCTAGGGTATAATTCTCCCACCTGTGTGAATTCACCTCTCACACAAAACATTAAACTCAATAGTAACTGCATAGTCCTGAAGGAGATAATTCCTTTTGCATGGATGAGTTTCCTATATAGGAAAAATCCTCCAACTGATAGTACAATGTCCCTTCCTCTGATCTCCACTGGGTCTCTGACTGAACTGACATGCATGAGTTATTTATGAGAGAATATTCAGTTATCTGAAATGCAGCAGTTACATGCATGCATGCATTAACTAACTGAACTCACAATTAATTCCACAAACCGTTGGAACTAATCTAACTGGACTTAACTCAGTTAACTGAGCTAGCTAATTACAACTCAAAGTACAACTCATCATGATCTCCTTTAATCAAGGGATAACTTCCTCAATCAATGGAGAAATTGTTGCATGTCTTCACATAGACTTCATGTTTGATTTTCTACAACTAATTAACTCAAGATGAATTAATTAATTATTTTACAAACAGTTGCTAAGATCAAATTCGAATTTTACTTCTCAATTTTAGTTCAGGGACTAACTAAAATTGGAAGGTATCCCGAAATTCTATTTATAGCAATGTTATTTTTAGCACTTCCATTTTTTTCATTCCTTGCTGCTATGTCCAACACTGGTACCTGAAATGCTATTTGTAGCAATGCTATTTTTAGCATTTCTTGTTGCCATTTTCAACACTCCCTCTCAACAAGAAAGGCATTCAACTCGAACCCAATCCTAAACCTTTAGAATGTTCTGCATGCAACACTTCTCCCAAGTGTTGTTGCTCCAACAACTCTAGAAACAAAAAAATTCTTCCAACTGACCTCCCTGTTGGGCTAGAGACATCCTCTGATGTTGAAGATTCCTCTGCCGCTGACAAGTACTCCCTCTGTGACCTCTGAGCTACTGCAACACTCCATGCATCTCGCACCGTTGCACACCTCTCTGTGCCATCCTGCACTGGTGCAACACTCCTATGCCTCTCGCATTATTGCAGCCTACTAGCTTTGTGCTGTCTTGGGATTCCTCCACTGTAGCTCTCTCTGCTGCTCCATTTGCATCTGTTTCCACCCACTCAGCCAATCCTGCTACTCCTCTTCGGGGCTCCCGTAGCAAGGTCTAATCAAAGAGGTTGGGTACATCAATGATCCTGCCCCTATTCTAGCCTTCTTGGGACTGTTACTCCACATCACCCCACCTCCTACCTAGAGATATGGATGCATGTGATCCCTCTACCCTCTTGGCTCAAAATTTTCCCCTACTGGAGGTCTCTGCATGAGTGGATGCCTCCACTCGGTCTCCTCTCTTCTTCTCCAATTGTGGCTACTCCAGAACCTCTTGAAGCTACTTCACCCATTGTGGCTACTCCACAACCTCTTGAAGCTACTTCACCCATTGTGGCTCCTCCACAATTGTCTGAGACTTCTTCTGGCACTGCATGTTGAGAGGTAATGTACTCTCCCTCTCAACCACCAAGTCTCCATCAGTTTCCTTTCTCCTCAAGGCTTTGCATGCATCTTGAACCTTAAGAGCATATAGGTTCTTGACTCGTGAATTGATCTGCTTCACTTGTTTCGTGGTGACATGTCTAAGGAAACCTTTCCCTTACTGAAGACTACATCATAGCCTTTGTCTTCCAGCATTGCGATCGATACCAAGTTTTTCCTCGGTCCTGGCACATACTTCACATCCATCAAGGTAATGCAAGCTCCATGCTCCCTCTTAAAAACAACTATGCCTACTCCTGAGACACTATACTTTTCATCATTACCCATCGCTATGAGTATTTAGAGATATTTCTCCTCCAAGGTACTGAACAAACTCTTATCGCCAGTCATGTGGAATGAAGCTCCATTGTCAAGAAACCAACCACATCCCACCATGGATGAAACCATGCATGCAAAGAGGGTGAAATCCAACTCAAACTGTGAGGCCAATGCCTCACGTTCAGATCCTTCCTTGGATCTCATCTTAGATTTATTCAGTGGACAATTTGTAGCAAAATGGCCCACCTCATGACAATGAAAGCATCACACTTTCGATATGTCAAACTTCTTCCCACCATGGGAAGATCTTGATTTGGGATGAGAATCCTTCTCCTTCCCTTTCTTCGCCTTACTCACTAAGGCACAATTTTCTTCATCCTCCTTAGATGAAGAACCATCTCTGGTGATTCTTCTTATCTCCTCCTGCATCAAATCTGACCAAAGTCGTTCCCAATCTGGCAATTTCTCTCTTCCATTTATTGAGTCTTGGTAGCTATAGCAGCTCTTAGGAAGACCAAGGAGTGCAAGACTCACCATGTCATCATCGGCTGTCTTGATCTCTACACTTCCAAGCTCATCCCTGCAAGTGGTGAGCTTGTTCAAATATGTAGAGATCGTGTCACCCTTTTCACACTTGATTTTCCGAAGCTTATCTTTCAGTGCCAGCTTCCTCTAATCACTGTTGTTCTAATATAGATCTTTCACTGTTTTCCACATCGAAAATGGTGTCTCCTTCCCATGGAGACTCGAGACTATGTGGTCTCGAACTCTCTCCAGAAGGATTCTCCTTGCTCTAGCCACACATTTCTTCCATTTCGCCAATTCTGTAGCATTAGCCGTTGTCGGCTTGGGGACTTCTTGATCAATGAAGTCCTTCAGACCGTTATCCTCTAATATTGCTTCCATGCGATCCTTCCAGGCTATATAATTCGAGCTGCCATTAAGGGCATACTCAAGTCTTAAACCGTTGAAAGCCATTAGTGAAATTAAAATGTGATAAGAACTCGATTTCTATATTCAGGAACCTCAAACTTCAAACTTCACCCTTCTTGTATATTGTTCTCTCCTTTGATCACCTTTGCTCTGATACCATGTAGAATTTCTTACTGGAGATCAACAGATTATGCAATATACTAAATCAAAATACAAGATCTTCTTCTACAACAAACTTTTCAGAAGCTTAATCGAATATGAGCAAGATCAATTAGAACAAATATAACTGAGAATGACAAAGAAATCACACATGAACAAAAAAGAATACTCTGGGGAAAGCCTCAGCCTAAAACCCCGATCTCTGTAATATCATACAAGTGGAAATATGTTCAGATTACACAAAGCTTCAGCTCACAAGCCATCCAGCTCTTAGCACAATCGAACAATACAACTCACAGACTGAATATACACAACATATGTCTTCCTTCAGCCCTCGAAGCCTCCTATTTCCTTGCGCAGTTTCTCCTGGGGTCCAATGCTGCCACCTGTGTGAATTCACCTCTCACACAACACATTAAACTCAATAGTAACTACGCAGTCCTGAAGGAGATAATTCCTTCTACATGGATGAGTTTCCTATATAGGAAAAATCCTCCAACTGATAGTACATTGTCCCTTCCTCTGATCTCAACTGGGTCTCTAACTGAACTAACATGCATGAGTTATTTATGAGAGAATATTCAGTTATCTGAAGTGCAGCAGTTACATGCATGCATGCATTAACTAACTGAACTCACAATTAATTCCACAAATTGTTGGAACTAATCTAACTGGACTTAACTCGGTTAACTAAGCTAACTAATTACAACTCATCCTGATCTCCTTTAATCAAGGGATAACTTCCTCAGTCAATGGAGAAACTGTTGCATGTCTTCACATAGACTTCATGTTTGATTTTCTACAACTAATTAACTCAAGATGAATTAATTAATTATTTTACAAACAGTTGCTAAGATCAAATCTGAATTTTACTTCTCAATTTTAGTTAAGGGACTAACTAAAATTGGAAGGTATCTTGAAATGCTATTTATAGTAATGCTACTTTTAGCACTTCCATTTGTTTCATTCCTTGTTGCTATGTCCAACACTGGTACCTGAAATTCTATTTATAGCAATGTTATTTTTAGCATTTCTTGTTGCCATTTTCAACATTAGTTATGAACCATCTCAAGTCCTAACATGGTAAGAACCCAATAACATGGATATTTTAGATGGATAATTTCATCTCCTTGACATTTATGTTATAATTTTACCATTTGTTTGTCGAATTATTTGTGTGAGTCGTATATGAGTCTTCAAACCCTCCCATACCATCAACGCATGTATCTACTATAACCATGTCAAATTTCAATGCATGCAAGCACAAACTGAAAAAATGTCAACATTGGCCCCTTTCATAGGTCACTCTGTGTGGGGTCAATTAATTAAAGCATAATTTCAACTAATTGGTAAATGTTAAGTGGTGGATTGGTACTTAGGGGTAGGCCCGCAACAAGTAACAATAAGCTTGACATCAATGATAATTGGTTCCTAGCTAGCCATCATTTTTACATTCATGGGGACTCATATCCTTAAAGATTGGAAGTAGGAGCATAAGAGACATATAATAAATTATGTGTGATTCATTGAGGCATCATTCCTTTTCATATAAATGATGTTGACAATGATGACTACGATGACAACGAGGACGATGATGATGATGATGATTTTCAAGATGACGTGGATGAAAAATATGACGATGTTGACAATGATGATGTTGATAAATATGAAAAAGATGATGAAAATATTGACGATGGAGATGATGAAAAAGATGGCGATGAAGGTTAAGAATTTTTCTCAAAAGGAAGGGTAAGGAATTTTCTCAACCTCTGGACTACGAGGTACATTATAAGCCTGCAACTGGTAAATGGTAATAAATAATTTCATCTCCTTGACATTTATATATGTTATAATTTTGTCGTTTGATTGTCGAATTATTTCTATGAGTCATATTTGAGTCTCAAAACCCTCCCATATCAACAATGCATGCATCTACCATAACCATGTCAAATTTCAGTGCATACAAGCACAAACTGAAAAATTTCAACGTTGGCCCCATTCTCAAGTCACACCATGACTAACTCAAGATAATTTTGCAGCCCTCATGAAAAATCATTAGCTCATCAATGACAAAAAAATATTATCATTTTTTAGTACCATGATGCATAATCAATCAATTATAAACCAACTTTTAACACCTAAACATTAATTTAGTCAATTTTCTAAAAATCATTATGAGACCCCCTTGTGGTAACTCTATTCATTGGCATTCATGGGCCAACCTTACTTCTTTAATGCAGGATCCCCTTGCCAAGTCAGGCTGACCCACAAAATCATCGCATTGGTGCCCCTGCTAAGCGGTCGTCCTAGCATTCCCAACACACAATGCCCCCAGGGTGCCTGGGTGCCCTGCCTTCGTTTAGGCACACTCAGGGTGTGGGCATTCATCGTGCTATGAAAATAAATGAACATAAATCATTATATCATTAATTACAACAAAAACTGATCATTTTTTAGTACCATGTTTCATAATTAATCAATTATAAACCGAATTTTAACACCTAAACATTAATTTAGTCAATTTTCTAAAAATCATTATGAGACCCCCTTGTGGTAACATTGTTAATTGGCTGTCATGGGATGACCTTAATTATTTTGTGAGGCCACCCCTTTCCAATTCAAGTCGACCCACCAACTTGTTGCACAAGCACCCTTACCAGGAAAGCGTCCTGGCATGCACACCACGCAATGCCCCCATGGGTTCCCCGGCGCATCGTCTTCATGCGGCGGCACCAGGGCATGGGATTTCGCCCTATTGTGAAAATAAATGATCGCAAATTGTTAGTTCATGAATGACAATAAAATATTATCATTTGTTAGTACCATGATGCATAATCAATCAATTATAAACTAGCTTTTAACACCTAAACATCAATTTAGTCAATTTTCTAAAAATCATTTCGAGACCCCCTTGTGGTAACTTTGTTCATTGGCAGCTAAGGACCGACCATACAACTTATTTTATGTGGGTTCCCCCTGCTAAGTCGAGCCGACCCACCAAATCATCGCACTGACACCCCTTCCAAGCGAGCGTCCTGGCATGCCCCACACGCAATGCCCCCATTGGTGCCTGGGCTCCCCGCCTTCATGCAGGCGCACCCAAGGCATGGGCGTTTTCCCTGATATGCAAATTAGTGAACTCAAATCATTAGCTCATCAATGAAAACAAAATATTATCATTTATTAGTACCATGTTGCATAATCAATTAATTATAAATCGACTTTTAACACCTAAACATTAATTTAGTCAATTTTCTAAAAAATATTATATGACCCCCTTGTGGTAAATCTGTTCATTGGAAATCACAGGCCGACGTTACTTATTTTGTGTGGGTGCCCCTTTCCAATTCGAGACAACCCACCAAATTTTCACATGGGTAGCCCTACGAGGTGGGCGTCCTAGCGTGCCCAACACGCAATGCTCCCATGGACACCCAGGCGCTCTGCCTTCGCGCGGGTATGCCCTAGGCACGGGTGTTTGCCTTGCAGTGGAAATCAGTGAACAAAAATCATTAGCTCATCAATGACAACAAGATATTATCATTTGTTAGTAACATGTTGCATAATCAATCAATTACAAACTGAATTTTAACACCTAAACATTAATTTAGTCAATTTTTTAAAGATCATTATGAGACCCCATGGTGGGAACTCAATTCATTGTCAGTCATGGAACGACCTTACTTATTTTATGTGGTTCCCCTTTCCAAGTCGGGCTGACCCACCAAATCGTTGAATTGGCACCCTTGCCGAGTGGGCCTTTTAGTGTGCCATGGTGCCTTACCTTGATGCAGGTGCACCTAGGGCATAGGACTTCACCTTGTTGTGCAAATCACTCAACATAAATCATTAGCTCATCAGTGACAACAAAATATTATCACTTTTTAGTACCATGATACATAATCAATCAATTATAAACTGACTTTTAACACGTAAACATTAATTTAGTCAATTTTCTAAAATCATTATGAGACCCCGTTATGGTAACTATGTTCATCGGCAGTCATGGGCCGACCTTACATCTTTTGTGCGGGCACCCCTTGCCAAGTTGGGATGACCAACCAACTCGTCACATGGGCGCCCCTTGCCAAGTTGGGTCAACCCACCAAGTCATCACATGGGTGCCCTACCGGGCAGGTGTCCTAGCGTGCCCAGCACATGACACCCCCATGGGTGCCCAGGCACTCTGCCTTTGCGAGGAAATGCCCAGGGCAAGAATGTTTTACTTGCTACACAAATCAATTAACACAAATCGTTAGCTCATCAATAACAACAAAATATTATCATTTGTTAGTACCATGCTACATAATCAATCAATTATAAACCAACTTTTAACACCTAAACATTAATTTAGTTAATTTTCTAAAAATCATTATGAGACCCTCTTACGGTAACCTTGTTCATTGGCAGTCATGGGATGACCTTACAAATTCTTTTATGTGGGTGTCGCTTGCTAAGTCAGGACGACCCACCAAATTGTCACAATGGCACTCCTATCAGACATGCGTCCTGGCATGCCTAGCACGCGATGCCCCCATGGGTTCCGGAGCGCCCTGCCTTCGTGCAAGCAAACTCAAGGCACATGTGTTCTCCCTACTATGGAAATCAATGAACATGAATCATTATCTCATCAATGACAATGGAATATTATCATTTGTTAGTACCATGCTACATAATCAGTCAATTATGAAATGACTTTTAACACCTAAAAATTAATTTAGTTAATTTTCTAAAAATAATTATGAGACCCCCTTGTGGTAACTCTATTAATTGGCAGTCATGGCCTAATATTACTTCTTTTTTGTGGGCACCCATTGGAATTTCAGTGGAACACCCTCCTCCCACATCTACCCAAGTAACCGACCAACCAGGGTAAACATGTGACGAGAGGCTACTATGATTGGATTCAACCTCCTAGGTGACCTTAAGCAAATGGAATCAACGGAAACGCATCAGTCAGATCTTCCACATCATCAACAGGACTCCTAAGAACCATCCAAACCTTTCTGGTAACCAACCCCTAGGTCCCATTGAGGTTTTAGACCACTTGACCCCTGGATGCTCCCATGATATGGGCCTGACAATGTCCAGGAGGCTCTAGACGCTCTCATGACAAGGCATGCCAGTGTCCAATGACCGTTTTTCTTAGTTTTGTTCCAGTGTCCCCGAGATTTGAGCCAATTTTTCAGGCCCAGAGCCCAGGTCACTGCCCAGAATTGAATGACACCTTCAGAATAGAAAGATAACAAGGAAACAATGATGCAAATGCAAATACTTTAACAAGCCCTTAACCAGACCCCTACTAGCCATGACAGGCATTTCGTCAAACATATCACAATCATGTAATCTACAAGTGTAGACAACAGATTCAAGCATAGGGGTCTCATACTTATTTGAGAATCGCTATGAAGTATTGTTCCCTTATATCATTTGTTGCATTATCCTCTATTAGGTCATAGATACATTGTCCATTCATTTACAAGTGAAAAAATGATGAGATCCATACATAGCCACTATCATAAAACATATGCATAACCATCATAATAGCAACATAAATACCAAGGAAATCACAACCATATGATCCACATATAAACCAATATATTACTCATAGAAATACAAGGAGAAATAACCTCATATTGATGATGCAAAATCCAAACCCGGGATGGGAATACCACGTTCCACCCGACCATATAATGGCTGAGACAAATCTCTCTTCAACCATTCACCCCCATGCCATATTCTAGGCATGAATGTGGGACTCAAACCAAAAAAACCAGCCAGGGCATCCCGAGGCTAAACTACCTCACCCTCATCAATAGAAACCAATCTTTACTGTAATCCATCCTGGATCACTGGGCCAATGCAATAAACATGTAATAACATGTTTTACCATGATCTTTACCAAATCACTAGGCTAAACAAGCATGGATGCCACCAGATTTATCCACCTACATCATGAGGAATTTTCATGTCTCCTAGTCTCTCAAGCTTTACCAAAATCCACACCAAATTACTAGGCCCTAAACCGAGACCCACTCTCCAAGATTTACCACATATCCGATCCCAATATTACTAGGCCCAACGAAAAGAAATCCACCTCTTAGCGTTATCTTATATCTCGCCATTCACCGGTAAGGATTCCTAGGCCCACTGAGGCACACAATCCGAGCTTTACCACAACCCATAGTCTAGTTCAGGGGTCACTAGGCCAATGGATTTATCGTTATCCATAGTCTGGTTCAGGGACCACTAGGCCATGTGTTCTATCATTCAGCGATCCACCTCACTCAGCTTCGAATCCATCAAGCAATCCATCTCAACCAAAACATGAGAACCCCATCACACCATGGCTATCTGGAAATGGTGAGGCTAGGATGAAAAACTGTCACACCTGGAAAAACCCATCCCATAACAGCAAAAGAACCACATGAAATACCATGCATGCCAAATATAGCAAGGAAAACACATATGAAAAATGATACCTGCAAAGAATCCTGTTGTAGCTGCTTGATCCTGCTCTTCCTTTCTTTCTCCTTCCTTCCTCATGCCTTCTTTTCCTTTCTTAATCCAATGCCAAAGTGCTCCAAGAAAACCCTAAGTGTCCAAGAGAGAGAGAGAATAATGAGAGAGCTCCAAAACTGAACTGGAAAAAGGTTACAAACTAATCCTCATAATACTTTTTATCAATTAGGCCTCTATTTTTTTCATTTTCCATTAGTTTCCTTCATTTTCCTCCTCACATGCAACCTGTGACCTTTCACTTTCCTTTTCTCCTAATTTCCATTATTTTCATAAATAAATGTGCCAAAAATGCCATTTTTCCTTTCCAAAGCCTTAGCCATTGCCTTTTCCAATTTCCTTAGCCATAATAAACCGAATGAAACCCACATTAGGAGGTATTTCCTAACATTCAACTTGAAATAAGTGTCCCATCAACTGTGGTTATTATTTTTTCCTTTATTAACTTTTATTGTATGGAATTTTCACTAGGGTTGTTACATTCAGGCCGACCCACCAACTCATCGCATGGGCACCCTTACCGGGTGGGCGCCCTGGCGTGCCCAGTACACGACACCCCATGGGCTCCCGGGAACCCTGCCTTCGTGCGAACACACCCAGGGTGTGAGCATTCACCCTATTCAAATCATCAACACATTAATGACAATAAAATATTATCATTTGTTATTACCATGCTACATAATCAGTCAATTATCAACCGAATTTTAACAACTAAGCATCAATTTAGTCAATTTTACAAAAAAATCATTATCAGACCCCCTTATGGGAACTCTTTTCATGGGTATTTATGGGTCGACTTTACTTCTTTTCTGCAGGCACCCCTTTCCAAGTTGAGTTGAATCACCAACTCGTTGCATGGGCACCATGGTGTGCCCAAGACTCGATGCCCCCATGGGCACCCCGACTTCATGCTAGCACGCCCAAGGCATAAGCGATCGCCCTGCTATGCACATGCACGTCTTGTACTTGCATATTTTGCATGTTTTCCCGATCGTCGTGTCACCCAGTCCACTCGACGTCCCCAACTTGTCCACCTGTCACTGTGTCATGAAAATCATCTTTAGGCACCCAACACACCCAGGGCATGCACCCTTGTCATGCTCACGATGCCCTCGGTTCATTTCACTCATTTGGTTTTCCCATCGTGTCTCCTATCATGCATGCCCCATTTGCACGTGAGCGTCGGGGCACCCTACCTTTGTGCAGCACACCCATGGTGCTTGTCTTAGCGTTGTGCACACCACACCCCCACGATTGCACTTTGGTTCATACTTCATTTTTTCACCACTTTGAGTGGGCATGGGTAGTCATCGGCTGGCCTTACTTCTTTTGTGCAAGCGCCCCTTGCCAAGTTTGGCCAACTCAACGACTCAGCACATAGGCGCCTCGGCGTGACCAACATGTGATGCCCCATGGGTGCCCGGGTGCCCTGTATTATTACGGGCGTGCCCACGGTGCGGGCATTCGTCATGTCATGCAAATCAATCAAGAAAAATCATTAGCTCATCATTGACAACAAAATATTATCATTTGTTAGTATGTCCATGTTGCATAATTAATCAATTATAAACCAGATTTTAACACCTAAACATTAATTTAGTCAATTTTCTAAAAATCATTATGAGACCCCCTGGTGGGAACTCATTTTATAAGAAATCATGGACCAACCTTAATTCACATGTCTTCCTGACCGTTGTATCTCTTGGTTCACCCATTGCCCAACTCACTTGGTACATCTGCTTAATGAACCAAAGTCAAAATTGGAAATGATGGTATAAATGTAAATGAGCTTCTCTTCGTTTCAAGAATAATATATTCTCTACTGAACAAGGCCAACCACATGAAGGTGGAAGCTCACATGTCCCCTCCACCCGCCCATATCACTATCAATTCCCTAATACCCCATCTATCTACTATAACATATTTGAAAGAAACACGGTAACATTCAAACATTAAAACTAGGAAAATAAAAATTTAAGGTGAACAAAAGAGAACAAACCAACTGAAAACATATAAATACATACCTTGTACTTTTCAACATTTGATATCATTAATCTTCTTCATCATCCAACTCATCATCTGTATCATCCAGTTCAGAATTGATGTACAAAGGATTCACCATATTAGCATCATCATCATCGTCTATATCATCATCTGGAACATGGTCTTCTACATTTGGTTCAACTTCTTCAAGTTCTTCGTCTGACACAACATCAATATCATCTAGTTCATCCAAATTAACATTTTCTCGATTAACATATATTCCTTGAACTTCTTCAACATCTTCAACTAACATTGCACGAATCCCCTTCTCTACATCATCTTCTTTTGCTACATTATACTTTACGGGCCTTCCTCTGAGATCATATTTAACAACATATGCCCAACCCGCTTTACTTGGAATGTCTATGTAAAATACTTGTTCACATTGGCTTGGAAGAACATAACACTCTAATATTGGCACAAGATTCCTTGTATGAACCATGGTAAATTTCTTAGCATGCTCAATAACAATTCTATCAAGGTCGCGTTCATGGATTCGTAGCCTAAACCATTTGACATCGAATACAACTATTTTGAAGGATTCAAAGTCACACTCAAGTATATCATGCAGATACCCATAGTATTGATTGTCAGAGAGTTCTGAATGCCTACCACCTCTACAGGAAACATTGATAATTTGAAACGTTGTAGTCATCCCACTATTAGAGGTTTTCATCTTTTCATCCAACCTTTTGATGCGAGATTTGCGTCCATCACACCACATGTTATTGTGGTATTTCACCTGCAATACATCAAATGCATAAAAAATTCATTGTCAATTGATAAGCATATTTATACTTGCAAAAATTTCAAATTAAGAAAAAACACGCCATATGCATCAATATAATTTAAAAAAAACTTAGTATGGGTGAATATGCTTTCCTGATAATCTTTTAAACCATATGCTAAATCAATTTCCCTCTGTGTAAGATTGGTATCTCCACTACGTTGAGATTCTTTGACCAATGTAGACACAACATACCATGATAACCTACCATTATTAGCTTGTTTTCATCGTTCATTCCATACCTTCACCAATCAAGATAGTTTGCAATATATAAATGTAATGCATCCCACTCTCGATTGGTTGTATTAAAATAAAACAATTGACATATATAATTAGTTACCATGTTATACCTTCATAATAATGGATTATGTAGGAAGACTAAAAATTAAATAAGTACGATATACATAAAAACAAAAAATTCAAATGTGCTATAAATCTCCACTATCTACTTACATCTCACTTTGTTCAGTCTACCTTTCCCCAGTAAGTGCTCCCCTTCAAATTTGTCCACAGACTTGACATACCAAATGCAATCCAATACGTTAATACTTTTTCCTATTTCACGACTATATTGATGAATATAAACCATGGTTTGGAATCCCATATATCCCTCTACCATAGAACCCTTGGGACATGCTCTTTGTCTGACCAAAGCTTTTAGTGACTTCAAGTGCCTCTCAACCATCCACATTGATATTGTGTGTACAGGTCCACACTTTTCAATCTCCTCAACTTGGTGTATGAGTTAGTGTTCTTGTGCATTGAAAAACGTGAGAGGTAGATACTTTTGCATTTCACACATTAGACGAGGAATTTGTTTTCTCCAATACTTTATATCTCCTTTATCAATTTATTTAGATGACAACCATCTACAAATTAAACAAGAAAATCACAACTTTCAACAAAAAAAGTATATAGTACATGATGACAAGTAAAACACATGCAATAAAAAATATGTGACACAACAACTTATTGAACAAATTACACTTTGCACATAAATCTCCACTTACCTCATGTATTTTCCAAGATCATATATAACTTGTTTGACATTGTTGTCAAAGTATTATAGGAGAAATAGAGGTAGAACATAGTGTAACAAAAAAATGATTGATCATTATTTTTTCCCAAATTAGTAGAAAAAACACTAATTAAGAAAATCCAATTGGAATTTTTTTTTCAATAACCTCTTTAACATCTTTACTTTGTTGCTCTATTAATAACCATGGAAGGGCACTTATATTTTGGCCATCTCCATCGCTATTTGAATGAGTCACACTTTGCAATACATGGTTGGCCTCCTTAATGTCATTACAAATCTTGACATTGTTTTCTTTATCTCCCCTTCCATCTAAGATTTGCCATAAGGTCTCTGTTACATTCTTCCCAATTTTTATTGTATCAAACAAATGAATAATTTATAGGTGATCATGGTATGGGAGTCTATTGAATTTCTTGGGATAACTTTTCATTCCTCATGGAAGTGCCCTGTTATTGTTTTCTTGACGACCTACACCGTGAATCATAGTTAAAGATATTATAACAACAATATAACTTGTCAATTAGTACAGTGAATAAAATTCCATAAAAATATAAAATAATCCAAACATATCATGTATATTGATACATATACAATTCAATCCATACCTTGAGAGACTCTATTATATTGCAACTTCCATGCATGAGGTGTCATTCTCTGTGGTCTTAATCCAGTCTCTTATTTCCCATTGAAAAGATGTTTTTTGGTACTTTGGTACCTATGGTTCTTAGAAAGGAAGTGCTTATACTCATAAAACACCTCCTTTCCTAAGCTTCTTGAATGATGAGATTTCATCTTAGGACCACAAACTAAACAAGCAAATTTACCCTTTGTTTGAAGACCTGAAGAGATGGAATAATTTTTATATCAATTATTTTAAGTATGTACAATGAATGTTGAACTATTTAAAAAACATGCATGAAATGAATTTCGTAAAATTAAACACTATTAAAGTGCAGGGTAATGTTATAACATACCACAAAAATGTGTTAGCACTGGGGCATCGTGAATTGTCCATACAAGCATTGCATGGAATTCAAATTCCCTGTGTGCATCTATTGGTCTAGAGATATCATACATAGTGACATTGCTCCATAAATCTACTAACTCAGCGATAAGAGGCTCGATATATACATTCATATCTTTGACTTGGTACTTGCCTAATTGATTGAACATACAATACATAATTATTACATATATGAGTAAATAATAAAAATTATAAGGCATAATTATAAGACATAATTGGACATATATGAGTAAACAAAAAAATATAGGACATAATTATGAAACAAACAAGACAAATGAGATGTTATTGTGTTAAAAAAAAATTATACTAAACAAATTAATACTTGGAACAATCATTTTGAACATTATGTGCTCCCTCTTTATTGACTTGCATGGTAATCCATAAGTTTTGTTATGATTTTTCACCTGAACAATTGTCACAGACGTGGAATTATGGGAATATAACGAAGAACCCTGAGAGGCACCTGTTTTGTTACTTTGTTGGTTTGATATCTACTCTCATCACATTTTGGGCATTTGCCTTTCAATGCATGTTCTTTATAATAAAGAATATTATCATTAGGGCATGCCTGAATAACTTGATACTCCATTCCAACATATTTCATAATGGCATGTAAATATCGATACGCATGAGGTAAAACATTTGATGGTGGTAACAAAAATTCACCTAATAATGTACAACATAAAAAAATAGTACTAGTTAATGTACTAAATAATATTAATTGTACATATTGCATATGAATGTTCCAAATTAATGAAATGATGACCAATGTACTAACATTAATATTATAATCCTATAATATTATATTAATATTAATAATATTATATGTAATTATAATATTAATGTTACATTTATTTTCATTAGTTAAACTCAACACAAAGCAATCCCATATTAGACGTTATTAGTGGAAAAAACCATTAATGGTGGAATTGAATGTTATGCAATGGTTATTTTCCATTTGTTAGAAATTGGACAACACATTTTCATATTGGATAAAGTTACGGATATCTGACAATAAAAGAACACTCGTCGGTTATTCGATGATAGGAGGTATTATAGGTAAAAATTTGGATAATTGATGGGAAAAGACATTCTGTCAAATATTTGATCGTTAAAGAACCACTATTGGATATTCGACGAGCGTCAAGATTTTAGAAAAAAAACAAAACATACATTTAATTTCTGACACTTTTTTCGATTTTATCTGTTCCGTCGTATTCCATCGTCATAATTTCCACCTAAATGCAGTAGTGATTTTTATTAATTCTTCAACAAAAAATGTGATGGAGAAATTACAAATGTTCATCGTGAGTTAGAAAACCTCTGAAAAAATATTTTAGTCACTTCTGCAATTCGATTTAGGCCCCTAGAAGCAATTTGACCCCTTTGATTAAATTCAACCTCCCTTTGGCTCCTAAATCGGTGACACGTGTGACCCTGGCACTTGGCCCTCTCTAGGAAACTCACACTTCTAGGAAAATATACTTGGCCTCCACTGGTTTTGGACTTCAACAGAAAATTTTGGCTTCCTTGTGCAAATTGATCACTTTGGCAATCTTTCTCCTTACTTTGGAAACTCGAATTCTCTAAAGAAACTCACACCACTGGGAAAATCAACCTCTCTGTAGAAAAATCGATCTCATACAAACTCTGAAAATCAATGTGTAGGACATCCTTTGGAAATCTTCTCTCCAATCACTATTAAACTTGATCTGTTGGTTCCCTCACACTATCATTGCGCCCTTGTTATCGCTACAAATCTTTGTCTCAATGTGTTCTCCAGATACCCTTTGATTTCGTCATATAATATCTCATTAAGAAATCAACGACCATGATCTAATCTCAATCGATGGATAATATCATCTTGACCCCTTCTCATGACTTTTCTATAAGTCACTAGAGGAAAAACAATTTGCCTTAATTAATGGAAATTAGTTAATCCATTTTCTTAAATTAGACTTAGGAAAATTAATAAACTTGCTAATTCATTCTATTTAAGGAATTTTCCTTAGAATTTTTTTTCTGGATATTGGAGAAAATAAAACCATTGTGTTCCTTAGCCTCATAAACACCATCTAAGACTAGAACACATTTCTGAGCTACATAAAATAACACTCCATATTAGCGAGGAAGGTATTCTGCATAACAGACAACTTGTCTATGAAGAAGATAAATCTCGCCTTCCCCAAAGCCTTCATTAGTATATCTGCTACATGCTCATCTATGGGTATATATTGTAGTCGAAAAATCATGCACTACACACAATCCTTGATGAAGTGGTATCTGATGTCTATATACTTGGACCTATTGTGAAACACTTTATTCTCTGACAACCTAATGCAACTCTGATTGTTTCAGTGTATCATTGTTGTCTCAACCCTCTGACCAAACAAGGCTACTAACAACTTCTAAAACCATATGGCCTCACATATAGCCATGCTCGTTATTGCATACTCTACCTCTCCAGAACTCAATGCCATGGAATTATGACTCCTGCTTCACCAAGAAACAACTCCTAATCCCATGCTGAAGCAACACCCTTAAGTGCTTTTATGGTCCATTGTATTACCTTCCCAGTCTGCATTAGTATCGACAACCAACCTAACACCATAACTATGGGAAATATTGGGGGGGTTGGGGTGAATCAAAATTTCTTTCAATTGTTATATTATGCCAGTTAATATTTTTATCACAAAATAAACCATAATGCAAGGGAGAGAACAAAAAAAAAATTATTGATAAAAATTAGCAAGGAATCGAATCCTCTTTTTCAACAATTTCAGGCTTCAACTTGTACAATAAAATCTCTAACTTTTTCAAGTCTCCAACCTTGAAAAAATCCAAGCTCCTACTTGGTCAAAATGAGGACTCTAATCCTCTCATCAAATCCAAGCTCCAACTTGGTCAAAAATGAGGACTCCAATCCTTCCAACTTGGTCAACTCAAAAATTTACAAAGAAATAATTACTTCAAAAATGTCTTCAACAATGCTCAAAAAATACCTTTCGAAAGTGATCCAAAATAATCAAGCATGTTTGATCCAAGAAGAGGCTAATTTTTTCTTCCAACGATACTTCAAGTCTGCTCAACAAGTCTTCAACGAGGTTGCTTCAATTCTGCAGAATAAGTCTTCTAAAATATACTCCAATGATGGCTTCATGGTCTACATAACAAGTTTCCTAGAAGTTGCTCCAATAAGACTCCAAAAGTGTCTTCAATAAGGGCTTCAAGGATTTTCAAGGATGACTTCAAAGTTAGCTCATATGTCTACTTCAAATAAGATCTAAATTCTGCTTCCAAACAATCCCAATTCTTGCCTTCAAAGAGGGAGGAAGTCTGGTTCAAGGAACTCTCAAGGTTTGTTCTCAATATAGGCTAAAAACTGCTCTAAGGTGACTGTGAATTTAGCTCCAAATATGACTACAAATTCTACTCAAACTACTAAATTTTCTACTCTGGCAAGTCTGCTCCAAAACCTGTGATTTTTGCTCAAAAAGTTGAAACTTGTTCACAACAAACAGGGCGAAAAAAAATTGTTCAAAGAATACTAATTCAAGGGTTAGAATTTAGAGTATGTCACATATTTTCCATAGATCTGAATGCCTCAGGGCCGAGCTCTATTTCAAGGGGCCGAAATGTTTGTTTCAAAAGGTTAAAATTTCTTGTCACATGTCTGTACTACAAGGCTAAAACTTCTTGTCAAAAGAAATTCTCTAAGAACTTCTTAAATAGGTTGACATCAGATCCAAGGGAGGGTCGAAATTCCACACAAAGATAATATAAGAACCCAAAGAAACAACAAAAAAGTATGACCAAAACCCAATGATAAATCATCGACTTGCATCTTTCTCTACTTATTGGTTCATGAGTTGTGAACACCTTCTTCTCTTATCTCAGATCAAACTCCTTTTACTCTTCTTTGCCTTGGCTTAGTTGGATGGGTGAATGGAGGAGTATAGATTCTTATTTATACTTGTTCAATCATGTTTTAATAAACGCTTATCTTAGGAAGGATGACTTGTACTCATGTATGCTGACTCATGTAGGATTGATATAATATGGATTTCCAACTTGTAAATTCAATATCTCATTTACAAGTACGAGCTCAGGTGAGTAAATACTCATTAGAAAGGGCTTGAAGTCATCTAAACTCTTGTGTGATTTATTTCTTAAGAAATTGTTCCCTTTTAAATCAACAACAATAATTCTTCCAAGAATCTCCCCCTTTGTTATTGATGGCAACAACCTCCTCATATGTTTCTCCCTTTGTCATTGTGTTGATCCCCCTGTCACCATGTTACTCCCTCTTTGACATCAATAAATAATGGATGCTCTAACGGGATGAAAGAGAGATGAACCACATCTTTTGACAAATATGTTCAAATGATTCCTGAGGTAGGGGTTTTGTGAAGAGATCTGGCATTTTATTCTTAGTGTTGACATAATCAATTTTGATGTTTTTCTCTACAACATGTTCTCGGAGGAAGTGATACTTGATTGGAATATGTTTTGTCTTTCAATGCATGACTGGATTCTTTGAAAGGTTGATTAGACTAGTATTTTAATAGTAGATGGTGATAGGATGATTTGTTTATACGTTGACATCCTTCAAGGCTTCCTTTATCCATAGGATTTGTATACAACAATATGCTACTGATATATATTCAACTTTAGATGTGGAGAGAGATATAGATGATTGTTTCTTGCTAAGCCAAGGCACAAGGAATTCTCCCAAGAAGAATGCATTCCCACTAGTAATCTTTCCATCATTAATACTTCCTACCCAATCTGCATCGGTATATGTTTTCAAGGTAAGATTTGTGTTCTTAGGGTACCATAGTCCAAAATCAAGAGTTCCTTTCAAGGATATGAGTATTCTATTTACAACTAACATATAAGATTCGTTAGAGGTTGATTGGAATCTTGCCACCATTTCTACTGCTTTCATGATGTCTAGTTGTCAAGCTGCGAGATATGAAAGGCCTCCAATCATTGATCTGTAAAGAATAGCATCCACCATAGGATATTCATCATCCTTACTTAGCTTGTAACTTGTAATCATAAGCGTGCTCACAATAACACATTCTTCCATCCCAAATCGCTTAAGTATATCCCTAAGGTATTTTACTTGTGATATGAACATACCTACTTTGGTTTGAATGACTTGAAGTCCAAGAAAGTAAGATAACTCACCAATCATTGACATTTCAAAATATTTTGACATTTCTTGGGCAAATTCATGACTCATTTAATCATTGTTGCTCCCAAAAATAAGATCATCCACATATATAAATGTGATTAGTAGATTTTCTTTGTTCATATTCATGTAAATATTGCTTCATGAAACTCCTTTCTTGAATCCTTGTTGTTGAATATAGTGATCAAGTCTAGCATACCAAGCTCTTGGAGCTTGCTTTAATCCAAAAAAGGCCTTCCTCAATTTGTAAACAAAATATTTTCCTTCTACTAAGTCAAATCCTTTTGATTGTTCCATGTATATTTCTTCATTTAGGTCACCATTTAGAAATATTGATTTTACATCCATTTGATAGACAACAATGTAAACTTTGAAACGGGAACTAATACTGTTACCCGTTTTGTAGAGGTGGCAAAAAAATGACCCGATTTTCAAAAGTGTTGATGTAGAATACACATGTTTTTTTAAGAACATGGTTTTTGGAACTTTAATTTTTTTCATGTGCATTAAGTTTTAGAATGGTAGTGATTTTCATCCTGATTTTAAAAAGTGAGTATTCTGCATCAAACCATTTTTTTAAAAGACCTATTTTTTGACTTTAAATTTTCTAGTGTGTGAAATGTAAAAAATTATTTTCTAAATTTGATAGTTTTTGAAGTCGTCATTGTATTCATATTTTCTTGTTCTCTATCTTAATTTTTTTTTTAGTGGGGTTTTTATTGTTTTGCGTTTTTAAATTAGAAAGTCGATAGTTTGAATTTTAGATAATCTACATATTTAGACATCCTTAATTAATTTTTCAATCCACATGAAATAATTGTTTCTAAAAAACAACATTTTTTAACAATGGACATAAAAAATAACCATTTTTAACATAAATATAACAAAAAAACTAAACGTTTTGATAATGTTTTGCTAGAATTAACATGTCAAAATCACAATTTTTATACAAAAATATTAACTAAAAATGGTCAAATAATAGTTTTTTTTATGAATTTCATGTCAAAAAAATAATAATAACTACTTTTTTTTTCAAAAAATAATGATTAACTTAAAAATCAATGCAAAAATAACATATTACCAATATTGAACATATAACAACCCTAATTGAGTGTTTATTCTTCTCATAAAATGTCAAAGTAAAAACATTGCAAAGCTTGAGTTACAAGCATAACTTAAATTTAATCAAGAATGTCACGTAATCCAAACTCTTCGTCCTCTAGAGTTTCATCATTGTCCTCTTCCACAATATTTTATGTTTCATTTTGCTCATTTTTCTCATTTTCCTCTTCTAATGGGTCTTTCATGTCTGCAAATCCCCCAATATATGTATTTCCATACATTCCATGTAATGGTGGTTGGGGTTCCTTTGCCTTTTTTGCCACATGTGATTCACTAAAGTCCCCTTTCTTCAACCCAATTTCTTGCATTGCATCTGGAAGAAATTGAAGATCATTAATTCTTTGTTGAATGAAATTGCATTGTAATGGATCTTTCTCAATTGCAATACAATTTATTCCTTTTTGAAGGCAGCATGCTAGTGTTGTACCTAATTATCAAGCACAAAAAAATAATGAAGTAAATTAGTACAATGACATATTAATTAAAAAAAAGAACATATTGAAATTCAATTCCATGTGGCAAAACGTACCTGAGCCAGAAAATAAATCCAGAACCCAATCTCCTTCATTTGAACATATGTCTATAAGATAGTTAATCAATAATTGTGGTTTCTGATAAATGTTAACTATCTCTCCTTTCATTTCTTTGTCTTCATATGTTAGTTTTCTCACAACAGCATCATAAGTCAGTATTTGGCTATGACTCTTTTTGTCCACCCGATTAAAAATCATAGACATATGGCTATCATCTTTTGCCCAACTATCAATATGAATGAACTCACAGTCATTTATAAATTGTTGATCTTCATTGTCAAGAAGATTTGACTTTTGCCTGTAACATAAAATAGTAAAAGTTCAATTAACTTGTACATAAATTAATTTTTCAACATTAATCAAATATACCTTTAAACATCTTACCATGTAAGCTGCATCCTTGAATTTGTTTTCCCCTTGAAGCTTGACAATAACATTGTCAATTGTGTGTCTGAATGAAATGTCACAAATCTCCATAATGGTGATGACGTCACTTCCTTAAATCCCGCCACCACTTTATTAAAAGCTTGATAAGTATAAGGGTAAATATCATAGCAAATGTTTGGAATATTGAAACCATGGGGAATATCTACAATAACCAGGGCATAATCCCTTTTTGGTACGAGTTTCGCAATGTCTTCACAGTCGCCTTGTATTAATTGATATTGAATAGTGTCTAGCCCATTCCAAATGAAATGATTAAGAGTTGGATCAAGTTCAACATTCTTAATACGTTGCTTTCTCAGTCTTTCAATCTTTATTTTTTCAATAAAAGTATTGAAACTGTCTGGTGCTCCATTATCTTCTTTCTTCATCTTTTACCAAACAAACAAATGTATGTGTAAGTTTTAAATTAAAAATAGTACACAGATGATTAAAACTGAATGTATAAATCAAGTTACCTTTTTAAATGCAAGATAAAAAGCTTTCAATGTTGATGTAGAACTTGAATCTGGATAATTGCGTACAACATCATCCCAACTATCTTCATTCAACAATTTAACCATTTGTTCCTAAATTTTCATGTAAACTTTGTGACTGCATAGATAAAGTAAGAAAAAGTTAATATAATGATATGTATAACAAATACTACCAATAACAACATGTTTTATTTAAAAGATAACTATAATCCTGGAAATAAGTAAAAATAATTCAACAAACTTAATTTTGAAATTCTTCAGACATTTCTTCCAATGATAATTCCCCCGACTTCACACGAGATAATATTGTTTTGACAATTTTTTCATCTTTCACTCCTTGCATCGCCCTCCAAGGCGTGATGGTCATATCGTCTGGAAGTTGCTTCAGTTCAGGCGCTGATTTATTGTTGCTACATATCAATGGCTTAGACTTTCTGACCCTCTGGTTTTTAATGCGAATGTCTTCCCACATGCTAAAAATGCCATCAATCAAATTCCAAATATCTCCAGTTCTAAATGCCAATTGGAAAATTTTATCAACACCTCTGAATAAATCGCTAGATCTGTTGTCTTTTCCACTTTTTGAATTGCCTTTATCTTCAATTTGATAGCCTATTTCCATACAACATTCCTTTCGAAAATCTGCAGTAATATTGATCTTATCCCCACCACATTTTTCTAGGAATTCACTATGAATAAATCTAACCTTTTGGATCAAAGTCATAGACATCCTATATTCATTATCTGAATTATGATCCCATGCCACTAACTTTGCTTCTCTTTCATTTAAACCAGCATAAATGATACATTTCATTGTTTCAAAACGTGGGTTATTAGGATATTCCTCCATCAATTGTCTTTGAGCTTCAACGGAATGGTTCCCCCCAAGCACATAATAATTGTATTCAAAACATTTTGACTTATCAAATGCTTCTTTGTTGGGAACTTGAAGTGGATCAACAAGAAGCACATAACTAACCACATGAGCATATGGATTGTACCTCATCAATGTCTTCAAGTTGTGAACATGCAGATGATGTGGCTTTCTGACTTGATATTGGCATTGTCCTTCACTTGCCTTATAAGTTTGTCTGACATTTAACTGAAATGTACGACCACCATCAATTAAGTTTCTCTTTGTCAAATTCTGTCGAATGGCATTTTGTTTTGTTTTTATAATGCCATAACCTAAATCAGCTCCTGGTGTAATGATTTCTCTGCTTTCTTTTGAAGTTTCACTAGGTTCTTGACTGCTGGTAATGACTACTTCAAGATCTTCAACTCTACTTTTTTTCGTCTTAACATTCTCAAGAGATCTATTCTTGGGCATTGTTACTTTTGGTCTTTTACAACCTTCCGCAATTTCAATGTCATCTTCAGTAATGGCAACATATGCTTCATTGTCAATTTCAACTTCATCGTCCTCAAAAGTAACTTGTTTACCCTTGCTAGATTTATCCACCAGAGGCCTTTTTTTCTGATTCTTTGGATGTAGTTTTGTAGCATCATCAATTACTACATTTTCCATGTTTTGCATATCTTCTTCTGACACTGAGTAAAAATGGCTGACAAATTTCATGATATCATGTTCTATGTAATGAATGCCTCCCAACATAATTGAACAACTTTCAACAAAATTCTGCCAAACAAAATATCATATGTTAATATAAACAAAGTTAAAAAATATAGCGAGACATTTTAAAAACGCAAAATAAAAATACAAATAACAATACTTATCGTGTTTTGTGTCATACCATTTACGATTTGTTTACACAACTTTGTAGATACCTCTCTCCTGTCATATAATGAATATGATAGTCGGTATTTAATCCTTTCATGTGACTTGGCAGCTTTTGTAAGTACGTAAACAACTTCAGTGTTTGGTACCGAACACATATCTATGACTTTTCCCATCACCTCAAAATTTTCATTATTATTGGGTGTATCAATGTATAGATATATATTCACAGTTGTGCTCTCTCTTTCTTTCACATACCAGGCTCTTGATGGAAATTTCACCTCTTTTGAACTTTTCCAATCTGAGATTAGTTTCTTATCACTTAAAGCACTCGAAATATTTGCAGGTATGAGCTCAGGTGGAGTTCGTTCACCAATGTTTTTTGAAGATACACCTTTAAGACTCCTTGGTCCAGAAAGATTCACAGAAATTTTCCTTGATGCCATTTTCCTAAAAAAAAAAACACATAAATTAGTAAATAAAAAAACATATTAACTTAAATTAACAACAAAAATATACCATAAATTTTTTATTTGTATAATCAAAATTGCCCTCCCCCTCCGCCCCCCAGCCCACCCCCGGGCCGCCCCGCCCCCCTCCCCCTTCGGCCCCCCGGGCCGCCCCTCCCCCTACCCCCCCGGGCCGCCCCGCCCCCCTCCCCCTCCGGCCCCCCGGGCCGCCCCTTCCCCTCCCCCCCCCCGGGCCGCCCCAGCCGCCCCCCCGCCCGGGCCGCCACACCCCCTTCCCCCTCCGGCCCCCCGGGCCGCCCCGCCCCCTTCCCCCCCCTCCCCCGCCCGGGCCGCCCCACCCCTCCCGCCCCTCACCCTCCCCGGCCCCGCCACCCACCCCGCCCGCCCCTCCCCCTCCCCCGGCCCCTCCCCAGCCCCGCCGCCCACCCCGCCCGCCCCCTCCGCCCGCACAGGGTCACCCCCGGACCGCCCCGCTCCGCCCCTTGAGCGGGGCAGGGCGGCCCGGGGGTGGCGCTGCGCGGGCGCCGCCTGCGCAGCGCCACCCCCTGGCCGCCCCGCCCCGCCCGAGGGGCGGAGCGTCAATTCCGGGAATCGACGCTCCGCCGCTCGGGCGGGGCGGGGCGGGGCGGGGCGGAGCGTCAATTCCGGGAATCGACGCTCCGCCCCTCGGGCGGGGCGGGGCGGCCCGGGGGTGGCCCTGTGCAGGCGGAGGGGGCGGGCGGGGTGGGCGGCTGGGCGCGGGAGGGGGAGGGGCAGGCGAGGTGGGCAGTGGGGCCGGGGAGGGGGTGCGGGAGGGGGAGGGGTGGCGCGGGGCCGGGGAGGGGGCGCGGGAAGGGAAGGGGCGGGAGGGGTGGGGCGGCCCGGGCGGGGGGGGCGGCCAGGGGAGGGAGTGGGAGGGGGAAGGGGGTGGGGTGGCCCGTGCGAGGGTCCGGGGGGGAGGGGGCGGCCCGGGCGGGGGTGGCCGGCCCGGCCGGGGGAGGGAGGGGGAGGGGGGTGGGGCGGCCCGGCGGGGGGGGGGGGGGAGGGGAACGGGGGGTGGGGCGGCCCGGTGGGCTAGGGAGGGGGCGGGCGCCGGGTGCGCCAGGTGGAGGAGGGGCGGGGAGGGGTGCCGGGGAGGGGGCGGGGGCGGGGTGGGGCCGTGCGCCGGGTGGGGGAGGGGTGGGCGGGGGTGCCGGGGAGGGGGAGGGGCGGGCGGGGTTGGGTCGTGCGCCGGGTGGGCCGTGCGCCGGGTGGGCCATGCGCCGGGTGGGGGCGGGGTAGGCGGGGGTGCCGGGGAGGGGGGAGGGGCCGGTGCCGGGTGGGATAGGCAGGGGGGCCGGGGTGGGGGCGGGTGCCGGGTGGGCCCGAGGTGGGGTGGGCTTGGAAAATTTTTTAATTTAAAAAAAAAATATGGGCGGGGGAGGGAGTCAGGGGGGCAGGGGTTGGAGAAGGGGGGAGGTGTGGCGGGCGGGGTGGGGTAGATAGCAATATTAAAAATTGGCTTGGAAAATTTTTTAATTTAAAAAAAAAAATATTCTTCATTAAAGATATTTAATATGAAAATTTCGACCTTTCAATTGCGACAATTATTCGTTGTATATATTGTTGATAGCAATATCGCTGCTCCACAAATTCACGAGTCTTTCAAGGGACTTCAGAAAACCTAGATGTGAGGCGAGTAATAGTGATAGCGAAATTTATTATATAAGTGAAATTACGAAGATGTTTTTCCATACGATTAATGTGGGATAGTTTGTTTTACATTATTATAGAGAGAATATTGTACAGTTGTTTTACAACGGATTGAATGTGGGATTAATTTCTTTTAGAATATATTATAAAAATAAAAAAATAAAAATTGTTAAGTAAATATTATATACTTTAACTATTAGAATAATTAATGTATAAGTTGTGATTTACAATTTGAATTTTAGTGATTTATTTCATAAAAAAAAAAACAGTTTACGTTTTTCAATCAATTGTAGAATAAAATAATAAAGGTAAATAAATCTAACAAACTTTTGGAGGGAAATATTTTCGTGAAAATTTTTGGAGGGAATATTTCATTCTTTAAGCTATATAATATTCTTAGGAGACTCCATTTGTATCATTCAACATTTTCTAATTGAAAGTGATGGATTGCTCTGATGGTGAAGTTTCGGTTTATACACCATCAACATCTTCATCGCGTAGCAACTCTATTCATATTGATGAATATAGCGGGAATTCTTCCACTATGAATAGAAAGTCAATTCTTCCACTTAGTCCTGATTCTAAAGACTACGAGAGCAGCACTGATGAAAGAGGGGATGGAGAATTTCAAATTAATAAAGAGTCACAGATTCCACTTAGTCCAAATTCTAAGGACTATGAAAGCAGCGGTGATGAGGAGCATGATGGTGAAGTTCAAAAGAATGGGGTGTCACAATGTCCACTTAGTCCTAATTCTGAGGACTATGAGAGTAGCAGTTTTGAAAAATGTGATGGTGAAGTTCAAAAGAATGGAGGGTCACGATGTCCACTTAGTCCTATTTCTGAAGACTATGAGAGCAGCAGTTTTGACGTGCATGATGGCGAATTTCAAAATAATGGAGTGTCAAAGTGTCCACTTAGTCCTAATTCTAAGGACTATGAGAGCAGCAGTGATGATGAATGTGATAATGAATTTCAAAAAAATGGAGTGTCAAAGTGTCCACTTAGTCCTAATTCTAAGGACTATGAGAGCAGCAGTGATGAAGAGCATGATGATGAATTTCAAAAGTATGGAGTGTCACAGTGTCCAGTTAGTCCTGATTCTAAGGACTATGAGAGCAGCGGTGATGAAGCGCGGGATGATGATTTTCAAAAGATTGGAGTATCACAATGTCCTCTTAGTCCTGATTCTAAGGACTATGAGAGCAGCGGTGATGAAGCGCGGGATGATGATTTTCAAAAGATTGGAGTATCACAATGTCCTCTTAGTCCTGATTCTAAGGACTATGAGAGCAGCGGTGATGAAGCGCGGGATGATGATTTTCAAAACATTGGAGTATCACAATGTCCTCTTAGTCCTGATTCTAAGGACTATGAGAGAAGCAGTGATGAAGAACAGGATGATGCAGTTAGTCCTAATTCTAATCAATATAAAGGTAGCAGTGAAAAAGGACAGGATGTAGCATCTTCAATAAGTAAATAGCCACATTTTCAACATAGTCCTAATTCTATGGACTATGAGAGTAGCAATGACAATGTACATGAGGAAGAATATCCATTAAACATCGAGTCAGATTTTCCATTTAGTCTGAATTCTAAGGACTATGATAGTAGCACTGAAGAAGGGGAAGATGAAGGGTATCCTCTCAGTCAAAATTTGAAAATCAGAGCTAATCATAGTGTGGATAACATTCCTCTTAATGATGATGAAAATCCTTATAAAAATGATGATCCAATGATGGAGATGTTGCCAAGAAATATTGTATCGAGGAGTAGGAGCAGACCTTTTCGTATCGATGCAAGCTATTCTAGTTATACAAGGTGTAGAGCATAATATCTGACGAGAAGAAGTTCTATCAGCGCTCTCATTTCAAGTGAATGTTGCCAAAAAAATTGCTTGAAACGTATGGATTTCACATTTGCATTAGAAAGCAGGAAGAGATATTTGTCAATGAATAAAAGCATGCAAAACTCATATTTAGTTGGTTGCATGCAATCTACATTGTTAGGTTATGATTATCATATTAGGAATTTTTTATTGTGTAGAAAAGCTTTCAAAATGTTTCATTCAATTGGGAATTTTCGTCTCTCGAGAATTCAAGAAAATTTGGAAAAGGATCCCACATTTTATTCAGAAGTACGTTATAAAAGACAGTTTGGGCCATTATCAAATACTGCAATGTCATGGATGAAAGATTTCTTTTCAAAGCATGGAGAGTGTATGCCAAATAGAGAGACAATACATATTCCAGATAATTTTTCAAGACGAGAAATCTACAACTTATACAAAGAATATGCAGAAAGTGCTGAGGGACAGGGCCACTTTATTACATATCAATATTTTGTGAAGATATGGAAGAAAGAATTCAATAATGTTCGTATTCCTAAGAAGACAAGGATGGGGATTTGCAGTACATGTGCTTCTCTTAAATCAAAAAGGGACAAATGTGAAGGCTCAGAAAGAGCTAAGTGTTCATAACTTTTACTTTTGAAATTGTATAGTCATCAACTATGAAAACATATTTCTTAATGAATTTCTTTTATGTTGTGTAGATTTAATTGTCAAAGAACTTCAGGAGCATCGTGAACAACAAACAAATGAAAGGAAGAAGTTGTACAAGCATCGAAAGAAGTGTTATGATAATCCAAATAAATATTTGGGTTTGATAATTGATGGTATGGACTAGAAGAAAACACTTTTACCACATTTTGTTCGCACACCCAAAAATCTACAAGAGGAAAATTTTATTCAGTTTCACTTGGTCGGTTGTATGGTATTCAATGGGAAAATGTTGCCAAGGGTGTACTTCACAGCTCCAAATATTCATAATGATGCAAATCTGACCATAACCATAATTCATGATGTGATTTCTCATTGGTCTGGTAATCTTCCTGAAGTTTTGTATCTACAATTGGACAACACTTGCCGTGAAAACAAAAATCAGGCTGTTTTGGGTATCTGAACATGCTTGTTGAATTGAGAATTTTTCAAAAGGTAAAGGTTGGTTTCCTTCTTGTTGGGCACACTCATGACCATATTGATCAGATGTTCAGTCGTTTTTCAGTCACATTGAGGAGGAAGGAAGTTGGGAGCTTGCCATCACTAATTGAATGTAATAAGAAATCATACATGCCAAAGCCTTCTTTTCAAGTGTTGGAAGAAACTGTTGACATGCGAAGGTTTATTCTGGGATCATATGGTGAGGGGAAATGCATTGAACAACTTAATGACATTAGCTTCCAACATCAATTCCGTATCAAAAAAATTGATGGGAAAACACTAATATGGGGCAAGAAGTATTCAACTAATACAGAGTGGGCACCGTCATCGGGATTGAAATTTTTGAAGTTCATTCTAGATCATCCAATATTTGCATCAAAAATATTGTTATTACAATTAGTTGGTGAAGTTCAGAATGCACGTAGACAGAACAGGGCTATAAATTATTCTGATTGCCTGGAAGAAATTAAAAAAATTATTAGATATACATATGAGTACTTTGACATTGCTGATTCAGTTTGGTGGGAGTCGTTTTTCAATAATCAAAGTGATCTCATTTCGACAACAATAAATGAAGATATACCTTTGAAAAATCCATTTATTTGGCCACAAAATGTGTCGAATGAACATGAGGAAGTAAACATTATTGAACAGCAACAATCTCAAGGTATTATTAATTCTTCACAGGCAGAGGAAAGAGAGATGTATATAGGTTCCAGAAGATCTCGTGCACAACGTGAAGCCATGGAAGACCTTTATAGGGGTTCAGTACAGGATATTAAGGAGGGTTGCATGATTTCAGTGCTAGCAGATGGAGATCCCAATGGCTATCCATTTTGGGTTGCTAAAGTTATAAAGGTCTTTACAGAAAATGAGGATGTTGCAGGTGTTGAAGTACATTGGTATGCCACAAATACACACCCATTCAATGGTGTGTATAAGCCAGAGATGGTAGTTGACAAAAAAAATGGTGGAAAAAGAAAAAGAAAGGGTACAAATATAAATCACCGCCGCACAGACATATTACAATTGAAGGATGTTGACATACTTGTTTATGACTTCAAATTAACAAAGAGAGGAACTCTTCGCTTCAAGACGACAGAGATTCTGAAAAGGTTGTTACCAGAAGGAACAGTGTTGACATGGGACTCTGCTGAAACCAGTCGTAGATCTAGAAGACTTTTGAAACCTGGAATCTTGGGCATGCATGTGGACTCAGATGGGGCACTAGTTGATGACAGAGAAGAATATGGAACATCTTCGTCAGCATCCAGTCACTCATCTGAAGATGTGAATTCTGATGGTGTGCAAGAATATATGAGTGATTTTGAATAATTGTTTAAGACAATTTATATAACTGATGTATGCATCGTATCTTCAAATAAAATTAATGTTTTCCATATTTTGTTAAATGAGAAGTTATGAAGCATTTTTATGTTGTTGGATTATGTCTTAAGTATGATAAATTTTATTGTTTAAATATCTACAATGCAATATCAAATTAGAGATATAATGTCTGTTTTATTCAGTGTACAAATAAAGACTTTTGAATTCATTCAGTGATATAATTTGTTCATAATGTCATGTTTTTTTAGTTTTGTGGTTGAAAACATGTTAAATTTATACTTAGGAAAGAAAAATGATATTCTACCAGAAACATTAATGTGTTTTTCCTTAAAATTTAACTTTGTTTGAGACATAAAAAATTGGTTTTATTAGCATTGTTTAAAAAGTATGAAAATTGACCCTAAAAAAAAAATCATTATTCCAGTATCAACACTTTCGTTCTGAAGCTATATTTTGCAGGAAAATTTCGTAGTCACTGCCATTTTTAAAACAGCCGCAAAATTGACACTAAAAAAAAAACATCGTTCCAGTATACACACTTTTCGTTTTGAGCACTGTTTTTGTGGTTTTTTTGGGGTTTTTGGGCCAGAGTTCCCGTTTTGAGTTTATAGTTCCCGTTTCAAAGTTTACATTGTTAGACTTTGAAGCCTTTAGAAAAATCAAATGCCAAAAACATCCTTATATCTTCTAATCGAGCAATAGGAGCAAAGGTTTCTTCAAAGGCAATTCCTTCAATTTGAGAGTACCCCTTGCACACCAACATTTCCTTGTTTCTAATGACTTTTCCATCTTCCTTCAAATTTGTATTCCACCATCCACATCACCAAAAAATTGATCTTCTAGATCAATTTTTTTAATGCAATTTAATTTTGATGGAGTTTGAGATGGTTCCTTTTGATTTCCGGGCTCCTTTTCTTCTTTTGCAACACATTCTTATGGATATCCAAGCATAGGATCTTCTCCATTCAATTAAACTTCTTTTTCAAGAAAAGCCTCATCAATCTTTACATCAAAATTTTCAACTATCTTTCACAACCGATTGTTGTAGCATTTGTAGGACTTGCTTCTTGTAGAGTATCCAAGAAAGATTCTTTCATCAACCCGAGAGTTGAGCTTTCCTGGTGAATCATCATTGATATTCATAAAGCACACACTTTCAAATATTCTAAAACGGTTCACTGAAGCAAGTCTTCCTTTCCATAATTCATATGGAGTTTTATCACTATTTTCCCAAAGTTGTGCCCTGTTCATAGTATGTACTGCTGCCCCAACTAATTCTCTCCAAAATTTAGGTTGTAAATTGGTTTCTAATAGCCTTGATATTGCAGTATCTTGTATGGATCTATTCTTTCTTTCAACCGCTCCATTTTGTTGAGGAGTCCTAACAACATATAGTTCGCTCTTGATTCCATGTTTTTCACAGAATCCATCGAATTCCCCCGAGGTAAATTCTCCAACTCTATCTGTCCTTAAGCATTTGATCTTGCACTCACTTTCATTTTCAAATGATGCTTTGAAGGTTTTAAAACATTCTAGTGCTTCACACTTAAATATTTAAAAAATACCCACATCATTCTAGTATAATCTTCTATAAATAATATAAAGTACCTTTCTACTTGTAGAGTTATAGTTCTGGTTGCCCCACATAGATCTACATAAATGATTTCTAGAGGCTTTGATAACAAGCATTCATTTTTCTTAAAGTTGATCCTTTTTTGCTTTCCATGTTGGCACGATGCAAAAATAACCTTTTCAGGTTTTGAAATTATGAGGATATCTCTCACTACTTGAGTTCTACTAATCTTCACCAAATTATCAAAGTTTAGATTTCCCAATTAGTCATGCCATAACCAACTTTCATTTGGTTGACTATAGTAACTTCTTTCTTGTATCTCGCTAAGAATGTCTACAATGTTTGTTGTTCTTACTCTGTTTCCCACAAGTTTTCTTAAATAAGACTTTCTTATTTCAAAATCCTTGGTATGAAAGATATTATCATGTCCTTGGTCACATATTTGGTTGATGCTTAGAATATTGTTCTTGAGTCCATTAATAAATAGTGAATTTTGTGCTTTGTCTTTACCACTTATGAGACTCGTGTCTTTTCCAATAATTTTAGCAAATCCACTTCCAAAAGTCAGATTTCCATTCTTCTTGTTTAGCGAGATGAACTTATTTTAATCATCATTCATGTGTCTAGAGCATCCGCTATCTACAAAACATTTATTTTCCTCATTTTGTGCACACAAAACTAGGCCACAATTTTCAGGGGTGGGTTCTCTAATCTTCCTTTTCCATAACCTTTCTCTTGGTCCTAGTCAACAATTTTGTGTTTCACGACCTGGATTATTGCATTTGAAGAATTCTAGAGTATATTTTGAAATGGAGCAAATGAATTGTAAGTATTGATTTGGTTTTGTATCCTTGAATCAATAGTATTATTTTTCTAATTAGTCTCATAACTTCTTGATTTGAAATTATTACCTCCTTAAGTCTTTCAATGCTTAGCCTCATGACCAAAATTTTTACAAAGGAAATAATGACCAAGGAAAATAGTTTGATACTTGTTAGTATAAGCTTGGCTTGATGTGATATTCGTTTCTCGATAAGGCAAATTCTCATTCCTTGGATTGTTGCGAGGAGGTCGCTTTGGTGTGTCATAGAATTTCTTCTCACTTGGATGATTGCGGAGAGAATTAGCATAACTTCTTGGTTCTTATTCATGATGGGAACTAATGTTCTCCTTTGAGTTAGATGATTCACTTGTATAGTGAAGTCCTAATTTATTATGTTGTCATCTTTGAGTGTTGAGGATGACATCTAGGGTTTGAGAATTTTTCAAGTTTTTTTTTACCTTATCCAATTCTATTTTTAGAGAGACAACTTCAACTTCTAATTTCTCGTAGATCTCTTCCTTTTCTTTTAGCTTCTTGTTCAATACTTCTTCCACCCTGTTTGCTTCTTATTTTTCGGTTTGGAGAGAGATTATTTCTTGTGATAACTTTCAATTATTTTTACTTAGTTATTCATTCTCTTCAATGGCACTAATCGACAATTCATCCACATTTCCTTCTTCTTCTTCTTCAAGTTTATATATGTCATCTTTGAAGGCCATGAATAATAATTCTCTACTTCCCTCATAATCATCATCTTCATCAGAATCATCACTATATTGTTCTAGAAGAAATTCCATTTTTTTTTATCTTTTCTTATCGAATGTTATCTTCTTAGCTTCATCTTCATTAAAATCATCATTATCTTGTTTGGAGAAGAAGTTCTTGTTTGAACCTTTATTTTTGAATGTTCTTCTTTTACGTTCATCTTCATCATCACTATCATCCTCAAAAGGATACTTTGAAGCATAATGTCCTATTTTTCCACCTTTAAAACAAATGATAGGGTACTTGCCTTTGAGTTTGGATCCTTTCTTTAGCTTCTTGAAAAATTGTGCCAATTTTGTTTCAGTATTAGAATCATCATTGTTGCAGTCATAACTCTTTCCCTTTCTTGATGTTTTTGATGCCTTGAAAGCAATGTCTTTGTGAGTTGATTTTCTTGTTCTCATTTAATATGCAATAATAGTTCCATGAAGCTCATCCATTGATAAGTTGTCCAAGTCTTTCAATTCTTCTATGATACTAACTTTGGCATCAAAGTGGTTTGGAAGCGATGTTAGAATTTTCTAGAGAATTGTCTTCTCTCTGATGTCTTCACCTAGTTCTTTGAGAGAATTGACAACTTCATCTACCCAGAGAAAATGAGCAACAATTTCTTCTTCTTCATTCATTCCGAGATTTTCAAATTGCCTTCTAAAGGTTTGGAAATTTGCCTTCTTGAATTTTTCATCTCCTTCATAGATTCTAATGAACTTATACCACATCTCTTTATTTGTTTTAATACTCATCCCTTTAGTGAATTATGAATCTAAGAGAACCTTATTATAGAAATCAAAGCCTTTACATTTGTTGGAAGAGGAGATGGGATCTTGTATCCTTTTGTGAGAGATTTCCAAACTTCGAATATAAGAGACATTAAGTAGAACCCCATTCTAAATTTCCAAAAGGTAAAAATTGTTCCATCAAATTGGGGGACCCTAGCATCCTTACTGGCCATTGTGATTACAAAATATTTCTTCCAACTATTAGGTTGTTCTTTGAAGAAGCGAGCTCTGATACTAATTTTTGGAAATACTGATAGGGGGATGAATCAATATTTCTGTTATTTGTTATATTAATAATGCAAGTTAATATTTTTATCACAAAATAAATGAGAACAAAAGACATAGAACAAAAATAATTTTATTGATAAAAAAATAGTGAGGATTCCAATCCTCTTTTACAACAATTTCAGGCTCTAATATGTACAACAAAATCTCTGAATTTTTCAAGGCTCCAACCTTGAACAAATCTAAGCTCCTACTTGGTCATAATTAGGACTCCAATCCTGTCAACAACTACAAGCTCCAACTTGGTCAACTGAAAACTTTACAATTAAATACTTACATCAAAAATGTCTTCAACAATGCTCCAAGAATACACTCAACAATGCTCCAAAATAGTCAAGGGTTGATCCAAAAATGGATCCTGGATAAACATCTAAGTGTAAAAGACTTCATGCAAGAGGTGAAAAGTGCCAAATGGCACAAATCCTTTGTAACTCAAAGGAAAATGAAAATAGCAGGCTGCTCTCAGACATAGTCTCATTGCAGGGATCCCTCCATTCTAAATCCAACGCAACTTGAAGGGGTGAAAACGGACTTCAGATGGGAAAGCTATAATTAAATGAAGCTGCCCTTTTTCTAAGGAAAAAGAGGCAAAAGTCCCTTGAAATATGGGTCTAAAAACCCTCTAAGTCTTTCTAATCTCCCTAAAGGGTGAGACCACCGAGAGAAGAGAAGTATTAGACTTATCGTATTACACTATCGGGCCTTAAAAACATGGAGAAAACTTTGAAATCAAGGCTATTGGGAGGCTTGAATAGTGGTTGCACAAGGTTCATTGGATCTGGTCAATCAACGGTCTAGATCCAATCAGCGATCGCAATCGGCGGCGGACAGTCAGAGGCATAGCACGCTGGGACCAGGCTGATGCGATACCGCGATCGCTGATATCAGCGGATCACAATTGGCGCTGACATAATCCATGATATATGGGAAAGACCTCAGGCCTGTGCGATTTGCGATTGTGACTTGTGACATTGCAGTATTGCGTCGGCACATTCCTGTGGAGTGAGGCCGATATGTTATGTATTATATCTGCGATGCGATGGCCAGACCCAACAGGACAGTAAACAACATTGGATATATATCGAAGTCCGTCAAAGGGCCGTTTTATATGCATTTTCGCATATTTCGTTTAATAAACAAAAAGCGAAGGGGAAGTGATATGCGATAGCTATTCCCAAGCAGACTCGATAGGGATATAAAGCACAGTTGTGAATATTTCAAGTACGGATGGACAGTGCTTTGCGGATTTTCCCATGTATAGCAACATTTTTTTGTATAAACACAAAGCGATCACTTCAGGTGGGTTCAAAGAGTCATTGGCTTCCTTCCATTGTGGAATAGGTGGTATTCATCCCCGAGATCATTTAGCAATGATTGTTAATGCTCAAAGAAGGGATTGGAGTAGACTGTGGCAGGAAGACAGAAAGTCAAGAGGGACAATGAATAGGCAGTGCAATTTGGCTTTAAAAGCCATGAATGTCAAAGACAGAGGGTTGCTGGATTGTTGAGGGGTGATGTTTTTAATCCTTGAGGGGGTTTTTGTAGGAGCAGAAGCCAAAGGGACAACGCAGAAGCCAAGGGACTCACTTGGATTTCAAGTGAAAAGCCCAAAGAGAGTTGTAAACAGATAGAGGGCCAAAGAAGCCAGAGCAGAGAGCCAGAGAGCCAAGAGTCAGAGCCAAGAGCACAAACCAAATCTAAAGAGCCAGAGTCAGAGCCAAGAGCCATAACTAAGAGCCAAAGAGCCAGAGCCAAGATCCAAGAGCCAAAATTCAGAGCTTCAAGAGCCAGAAGGGATTAAAAGGGTGTCTGAACCCACTGTTTCGTGTAGAACAACATGAATTGAGCCAAAGAGCTTGTAAAAAGACTTACACCACAATCCTAGAGAGCCAAGTCAAATTGACAAGAGCTCACGGAGATGTAGCCCAAGAGTTGTGGGTGAACTCCAAATTAATTTTTTGTCTTATGTGTTTATTTTTACCGTTGTCGTATTCACTATTATATGCATTTATGTATATGTTCAAGCGCATTTAAATATCAGCATGCACAACACATTTTAAATCACATAACAGCCAACAATAAAAACAAGCATATGCCTACCCTTTCAAACATTTCTTAATTCCGCATTGGCTAATAATAAAAGACTTGGGAAAATTCAAGTTTTGGAAGTGGGAGAGGTTCTTGTAAGCTAGACAAGAAGCCTAAGAGCCCCATTTTCAGATCAGGTAGTATCAAATCTTAAGATTGATTAACCACACCTTCAAGGAAGAAATGGAAGTGAAGATTCCATGAATGATGTGTATCAAAATGATTCACATGATGATGCTGATGTGCAGGCAGAGGTAGTACCTTTGAAAGGGATTCGTAAGGAATAGTTAGAGTTCTTATCTGATTAAGATTGCATGTCTATTGATGCATCTACATTATATTTCATTTCAAGTTCGAAAGTATAGTGTGCTTAAGTGAAATTTGAGGGATGAAATGCATGCATTACATGTGATGCCATGTTGACTTGAAAGAATTTATCTTGGTCTCCAAATGGAGATAATGATGAAAGTTTCATCTTTTGGAAAAAGAGTCCTAATGGTCTTTTTCTACATGCTTGACTTGAAGGGTCATTTGTTTAAAGGCATGTTTTGTGGGCTTGTTATCTAGTCCATCATTTGTATGCAGATATAAGACATGGAGGTGTTCACAAGTTGTGAAAATCTGTTTCTTTTGTTGAAGCAGGAGTTAGTCCATCCAATTGTTGTCTGTATGCCTGTTGTTGTTAACAATTGTTGTTGGTAGCTTGTCAAACAGGTACAAATGAAAGTTTTGTGGAGCAGATGTACTTCAAATTTTTTGAGCCACCTTGGATCAATGATCAAGGCAAAGAAGCTCAAACTACCTTCTATGACCATTTCAGTAGAAGTTCTGCAGGAAGGCAAGGAGGAAGACAGTTCTTCTCAAGAAGACCAGCCCATCCAGGAGAAGGGAAGTGGTCAGAAACTTTGGTTCAGAGGCACTATGTAAAGGCAGGCGTAAGGAGGCTGAAAGAAGAGGGTGAATCACTCTCATTTACTGTTCAGATCAATAAATCAGTCTTTTGGAGACCAAAAGTTCTTTTAGTGGGAAGGCGTGATTCAAAAATGGATCCTGGATAAACCTCTAAGTCTAAAATACTTCATGCAAGAGGTGAAAAGTGCCAAATGGCACAAGCCCTTTGTAAATCAGAGGAAAATGAAAATCACAAGCTGTTCTCAGACATAGTCTCATTGCAGGGATCCCTCCATTCTAAATCCAACACAACTTGAATGGGCGAAAACAGACTTCAGATGGGAAAGCTATCATAAAATGAAGCTGCCCTTTTTCTAAGGAAAAAGAGGCAAAAATCCCTTGAAATATGGGTCTAAAAACCCTCTAAGTCTTCCTAATCTCCCTAAAGGGCGAGACCACCGAGAGAAGAGAAGTCCTAGACTTATCACATTACACTATCGGGCCTTATAAACATGGAGAAAACTCTGAAAACAAGGCTATCGGTAGGCTTGAACAATGGTTGCACAAGGCCCGTCGGATCTGGCCGATCAACAGTCTAGATCCGATCGGCGATCGCAATCGGTGGTGAACAGTCGGAGGCACAGTATGCTAGGACCAGGCCAATGCGATACGGCGATCGTTGATATTGACAGATCGCAATCAGTGCTGGCATAATCCATGATATATGGGAAAGACCTCAGGCTTGTGTGATCTGCGATTACGACTTGTAGTATCGCAGTATCATGTCGGCACATTACTGTGGAGCAGGGCCGATATGTTATGTATTATATCTGCAATATGATGGCCGGACCCGACGGGGTGGTAAACAACATTGGATATATATTGAAGTCCGTCAAAGGGCCGTTTTATATGCATTTTCGCATATTTTGTTTAATAAATGAAAAGCGAAGGGGAAGCGATATGTGATAGCGATTCCCAAGTAGACCCGATAGGGATATAAAGCACAGTTGTGAATATTTCAAGTCTGGATGGACAGTGCTTTGCGGACTTTCCCATGTATAGCAGCATTTTTCTGTGTAAACATAGAGCGACCATTTCAGTTGGATTCAAAGTGCTAGTGGCTTCCTTCCATTGTGAAATCGGTGGCATTCATCTCCGAGAGCATTTAGCAATGATTGCTAATGCTCAAAGAAGGGATTCGAGCAGACTGTGGCGGGAATACAGAAAGCCGAGAGGGACAATGAACAGGCAGCGCAATTTGGCTTTAAAAGCCATGAATGTCAAAGACAGAGGGTTGATGGGTTGTTGAGGGGTGTTGTTGTTAATCCTTGAGGGGTTTGCTATGGGAGAAGAAGCCAAAGAGGAAGCTGAAGCCAAAAGGATAGCGTAGAAGCCAAGGGAGTCACTTGGAGTTCAATTGAAAAGCCCAAAGAGAGCTTTAAACAACAAGAGGGCCAAAGAAGCCAGAGCGGAGAGACAGAGAGCCAAGAGCCAGAGCCAAAGAGCCAAGAGTTAGAGCCAAGAGCCCGAACCATAGCCAAAGAGCCAGAGTCATAGCCAAGAGCCAGAACCAAGAGCCAGAACCAAGAGCCAAAGAGCCAAAACCAAGAGCCAAGAGCCAAAAATCATAGCTTCAAGAGCCATAAGGGATTAAAAGGGTGTCTGAACCCACTGTTTCATGTAGAACAGCAGGAGTTGAGCCAAAGAGCTTGTAAAAAGACTTACACCATAATCGCAGAGAGCCAAGTCAAATTGACAAGAGCTCACAGATGTACCCCAAGAGTTGTGGGTGAACTCCAAATTAATTTGTCGTCTTATGTGTCTATTTTTACTGCTATCTTATTCATTGTTATATGCATTTATGTATATGTTCAAGCACATTTAAATATCAGCATGCACAACAGATTTTAAAGCACATAATAGCCAAAAATAAAAACAAGCATATACCTACCCTTTCAAGCATTTCTTAATTCTGCATTGGTTAATCATAAAAGATTTGGGAAAAATCAAATTTTGGAAGTGGGAGAGGTTCTTGTAAGCTAGACAAGAAGCCTGAGAGCCCCATTTTCAGATCAGGTGGTATCAGAGCTTAAGATTGATTTACCACACCTTCAAGGAAGGATTATATCATAATGCTTGATTCACAAAGCAAAGGTTGCTTGTCTAAAAGGTGTTTGAACAGCAAGAGGTTGATTGTATGCTTGTTTGCAGACTGACTATTTGTTGAGTTTGCAAAGGTGAAGGGAAAGCTATTGATAGATCAATCCAAGAAGGACAAGAAGGAGAAGGGTTGAAGGCATTATTCTATCCCAAAGGACCTCAAGGTAATCTTTGGAGCACAAGAGCTTTGTTGCAAAAGGTTGTTGAATAAGCTCTTTAATTATCTTGTTGAAGTTTTTTTGTTCATTGGCATAATGAAAACTTCTACAAGTGGGTCCTCAAATTCTGCATTCTTCACAAGATTCCTTGATGAAGACATGAGGCAAGAATTGTCCACCATGATGGATATGATGAGAGAAATGTATGAGGATGGAAGAAAGAGCAACATTCTTAGAAAGCAACTGAATTCCATGAAGGAAGAGAAGCAGTTGCTTGCTAACAAATTGCGGGAAATGGAAAGGCAACTTCATATTTAAAATATGAACCTGAAAGGGATGCATGAGTTGGAAACACAGCTCTTTGTTTCCCAAGAAGCCTTAGTCAATTACCAACTTTAAGAAGAGGTAAGACATTCCAGTTTGTCTTCAAATTCTTCTAAGAATGCTTATATTAGTTCTTTTGAGAAACATACTAAAGGCATAGGTTCCAAGCTAATGTCCAAGATGGTATATGAAGGAAAGGGATTGGGAAAGCATGCACAAGGTATTGTTGAACCAATAATGGTTGAGGAAAGGCCTAAATATTTGGGTCTTGGCTATGGACAGTCTTATGGAGAGAATTCCAAAGCTACCATGAAAGCCATTGAAATAGTCCCAAGAAGGAGTTTCATTTCATGTCCTCTACCTCAAAAGTGTGAAGGTTGTATCCAAGAGGAATACAATAGCTTGAAACATCAATTGCAGGATGCAGGTGTTCAAAAGCACACACTTGAACCAGAGAGTTGGGGAGACTCTAATAGCCTTGAAGAGTTTGATGGTGTTCCAAAGGGAGCCACTTCTTCATTTGCTTCACCTCCTCATGAAGGCAATAAAGGTGAAAGAGGCAGGTATAAATCTGGTTCTAATTATATTCCTTTTGATTTTTCAAAGCATGATAAATTTCCACATAAGTATGGGGAAAGAGTTGCATGTTCCTTTTGTGGTTTGGATAACCATGATGTTTCTAGATGTTGGAAGAAAATGGCCGCATACAAGAAGCAGAAGAAGGAAAAGAAGCAAGAAGCCAAAGGTCCATTAGACAAGGAAAATCATGCTATCAAGAGGATGCACATGCAGTGCACTTACTGCCATAATCAAGGACATCTTGCTGCAAAGTTCTGGACGCTGAATGCAACAATGCTTCCACCAAAGTTGAAGAAAGTGGAAAGAGAAGATAGCAGAAATGGAAGTGAAGATTCCATGAATGATGTGTCTCAAAATGATTCACATGATGATGCTGATGTGCAGGCAGAGGTAGTACCTTTGAAAGGGATTGGTAAGGAATAATTAGAGTTCTTATCCGATTAAGATTGCATGTCTATTGATGCATCTACATTATATTTCATTTCAACTTTGAAAGTATAGTGTGCTTAAGTGAAAGTTGAGGGATGAAATGCATGCATTGCATGTGATGCCATGTTGACTTGAAAGAAGTTAACTTGGTCTCCAAATGGAGATAATGATGAAAGTTTCATCTTTTGGAAAAAGAGTCCTAATGGTCTTTTTCTACATGCTTGACTTGAAGGGTCATTTGTTTAAAGGCATGTTTTGTGGGCTTGTTATCTAGTCCATCATTTGTATGCAGATATAAGACATGGAGGTGTTCACAAGTTGTGAAAATCTGTTTCTTTTGTTGAAGAAGGAGTTAGTCCATCCAGTTGTTATCTGTATGCCTGTTGTTGTTAACAGTTGTTGTTGGCAGCTTGTCAAATAGGTACAAATGAAATTTTTGTGGAGCAGATGTACTTCACATTTGTTGAGCCACCTTGGATCAATGATCAAGGCAAAGAAGCTCAAACTACCTTCTATGACCATTTCAGTAGAAGTACTGCAGGAAGGCAAGGAGGAAGACAGTTCTTCTCAGGAAGACCAACCCACCCAAGAGAAGGGAAGTGGTCAGAAACTTTGGTTCAGAGGCACTATGCAAAGGTAGGTGTAGGGAGGCTGAAAGAAGAGGGTAAGTCACTCTCATTTACTGTTCAGATTAGTATATCAATCTTTTGGAGACCAAAAGTTCTTTTAGTGGGAAGGCGTGATCCAAAAATGGATCCTGGATAAACCTCTAAGTCTAAAAGACTTCATGCAAGAGGTGAAAAGTACCAAATGGCACAGATCCTTTGTAAATTAGAGGAAAATGAAAATCGCAGGTTGCTCTCAGACATAGCCTCATTACAGGGATCCCTCCATTTTGAATCCAACGCAACTTGAATGGGCGAAAACAGACTTCAGATGGGAAAGCTATCATAAAATGAAGCTGCCCTTTTTCTAAGGAAAAAGAGGCAATAATCCCTTGAAATATGGATCTAAAAACCCTCTAAGTCTTCCTAATCTCCCTAAAGGGTGAGACCTCTGAGAGAAGAGAAGTCTTAGACTTATCGCATTACACTATCAGGCCTTAAAAACATGGAGAAAACTCTGAAAACAAGGCTATTGGGAGGCTTGAACAATGGTTCCATAGGGGCCGTCGGATCTAGCCGATCAATGGTCTAGATCTGATCAGCGATCACAATCAATGGCGGACAGTCGGAGGCATAGCGCACTGGGACCAGGCCGATGCGATACTGCGATCACCTATAGTGGCGGATCACAATCAGCGCTGGCATAATCCATGATATATGGGAAAGACCTTAGGCTTATGCAATCTGCGATTGTGACTTGTCGCATGCCAGTATCGCATCAGCACAGTACCATGGAGCAGGGCTGATATGTTATGTATTATATTTTCGATGCGATGGCCAGACCCGACGGGGCGGTAAACAACATTGGATATATATTGAAGTCCATCAAAGGGTCATTTTATATGAATTTTTGCATATTTCATTTAATAAACAAAAAGCGAAGGGGAAGCAATATGTGATAGCGATTCCCAAGTAAACCCGATAAGGATATAAAGCACAGTTGTGAATATTTCAAGTCCATATGGACAGTGCTTTGCAGACTTTCCCGTGTATAGCAGCGTTTTTCTGTGTAAACATAGAGTGACTGTTTTAGGTGGATCCAAAGCGCCAGTGGCTTCCTTCCGTTGTGGAATAGGTGGCATTCATCCCCGAGAGCATTTAGCAATTATTGCTAACACTCAAAGAAGGGATTCGAGCAGACTATGGCAGGAAGACAAATGGGCGAGTGGGACAATCAACATGCAGCGCTATTTGGCTTTAAAAGCCATGAATGTCAAAGACAGAGGGCTGCTGGGTTGTTGAGGGGTGCTCTTGTTAATCCTTGAGGGGTTTGCTGTGGGAGAAGAATCCAAAGAGGAAGCTGAAGCCAAAGGGACAACGCAAAAGCCAAGGGAGTCACTTGGAGTTCAAGTGAAAAGCCGAAAGAGAGTTGTAAACAACCAGAGGGCCAAAGAAGCTAGAGCAGAGAGCCAAAGAGCCAAGAGTCAGAGCCAAGAGCCCAAACTAGAGCCAAAGAGCCAGAGTCAGAACCAAGAGACAAAGAGTTAGATCCAAGAGACAAGAGCCAAAAGTCATAGATTCAAGAGCCAAAAGGGATTAAAAGGGTGTAGAACAACAGGAGTTGAGCCAAGAGCTTGTAAAAATACTTACACCATAATCCTAGAGAGCCAAGTCAAATTGACAAGAGCTCACGGAGATGTAGCCCGAGTTATGGGTGAACTCCAAATTAATTTGTTGTCTTATGTGTATATTTTTACTGCTGCTTTATTCACTGTTATATGCATTTATATATATGTTCAAGCACATTTAAATATCAGCATGCACAACACATTTTAAAGCACATAATAGCCAACAATAAAAACAAGCATATGCCTACCCTTTCAAGCATTTCTCAACTCCGCATTGGTTAATCATAAAAGACTTGGGAAAATTCAAGTTTTGGAAGCGGGAGAGGTTCTTGTAAGCTAGACAAGAAGCCTAAGAGCCCCATTTTTAGATCAAGGGTGTATGCTCCAATAAGAGGATAAAGTTTGCTTCCAATGAAACTTCAAGTCTGCTCAACAAGTCTTCAATGAGGTTGCTTCAAGTTTGCACAATAAGTCTTCTAAAAGTTGCTCCAATGATGGCTTTACAATTTGCACAACAAGTTTTCTATAAGCAACTCCAATAAAATTCCAAAAGTGTCTTCAACAAGGGTTTGAAGGATTTTTAAGGATGACTTCAAAGTTATCTCAAATGTCTACATCAAATAAGATACAAAAACTTCTTCCAAACAACCCAAATGTCTTCCTTCAAAGAGGGAGGAAGTTTGCTTCAAGGAAGTGTCAAGTTTTGTTCTCAATATAAGTTGAAAACTACTCCAAGGTGACTATGACTACAGCTCCAAAGGTGATTATGACTTCTACTCAAACTACTGAATTTTTTTCTCTAGTAATTCTGCTCCAAAACTTGTGATTTTTTCTCAAAAAGTGCAAACTTATTCACAACAAAAAGGGACAAAAAACTTTTGTTCAACAAAGACTGCTCCAAGGGCTGAAATTCAGAGTCTGTGACAGACTTTCCATAGGTCTGAATGCCTCAGGTCCAAGGTTTATTTCAATAGGCTGAAATTTCTTGTCATAGGTCTGTACTACAAGGTTGGGGCTTCTTGTCAAAAGGGATTGCTCTATGAACTTTTTAAATAGGTTGAAATCAAATCCAATGGAGGGCCAAAAGTCCTCACAAAGATAATCCAAGAACCCACAAAAATCACAAAAGAGTATGACCAAAACCAAATGAGAAACCCTCAACTTGCTTCTTGATCTAGTTCTTAGTTCACGAGTTGTGAACCCCTTCTTCTCTTATCTACGATTGGACTCCTTTTGCTCTTCTTTACCTTGACCAAGTTGGATGGGTGAATGGAATATTCTAGCTTCTTATTTATACTTGCTTAATCATGTTTTGAATAAACACTCTTCGTTGGAAGGCTAACTTGTACTCATGTAGGCTTGACAAAATATGGATTTCCAACTTGTAAATCTAATATCTCATTAACGAGTAGGAGTTAGAAGGCGATCAGTAAATACTCACTGGAAAGGGCTTGAAGTCCTATACACTTTTATGTGATTTACTTCTTGAGCATTTGTTACTTTTAACATCAATATCAATACTTCTTCCAACAATAACCTCGAACATACCTATTCTCATACTCAATGGTGTGACACAAATATCTCAACACATGTTTTGTTGCCATCCAATGCACTCTTTTTGGTTCCATCATGAAATGAATAAGAGATTTTACTACGTAGGATATGTTTGGCCTGGTGTTGACCAAATACATGAGAGATCCTATCAACTTCCTGTACAAGGTGGGGTCTACTTCCCTCTCCTTGGATGCATCTATCTTCCTCCAATTAGTGATCATGGGTGTAGACATGGTTTCTCAATCCTGCATCTCAAACCTCCTAAGGATCTCGATGTCATATTTCCCTTTTCCAATGAAAATATTCCCATCTATCTGCCACACCTCCATGCCTAGAAAACAGTGCATGAGCCCCAAGTCCATCTTAAACTCTACCGCAAAGTCCATCTTGCACTCCTCTCCAAGCTTTAGGGAACTTATAAGAAACAAGTTTTCCACGTACAAGACAAGAATGAGAACCTCACCCCCAACCACCAAGTAGTAGAGGTTTTCATCTGCCTCACTCTTCACGAAGCCCATGCCCTGCAAGTATCTATCAATGTGCTCATACAACACCTTGGGAGCCTGCTTGAGCTCGTACAATGTTTTCTTCAACCTACACACATGGGTCTTTCTATTGTTTGCTACAAAGCCTTCCAGTTGTTCAATGTACACTTCATCCTCCAACTCACTATTTAGGAATGTTGTCTTGAAATCCATCTAATGGATTTGCCATCGCATCTATGTTGTCGATGAGATCATGACTCATATATAAGTGTACCTTGGCCACAAACCTTGCCTTGTATTTCTCGATGCTTCCATCTACACCGTGCTTGATCTTATAGATCCAACGTGATCCAACCAATGCCCTATCTTTCAGCCTAAGCACAATCGCCCACACATCGTTTTGCATGATTGAAACATACTCATCAACCATCACGTCGCGCCACACCTGCTACCATGCAAACTTTTCATTACTAGAAGGCTCACTATCAATTAACTAACTGACCAATGCCATGTAGCCAATGTACCTCTATGGTTGTATCCACTACCTACTGCCCCTCCTAGGAGCTCCCACAAACTCTTGAGCATATTTGAGTGTCTACTGAACTTCACAATTCCTTCTGCCAATAGTGGAGTTAAGAATATCCACCTCTATATCCTCTTGATTCATCTCTCTGATTTGCTGCATTTGTTGCTCCATACTATATGAATTCTTTGGAACACATGCACCTGAGTTAGTGCTTGTACTCGTAACTGTACTTGTTCTTTTCTTACCCTGATACTACTACTCAACTCTAGGAAATTTTGTTGGTTGCTCACTTTGATCATGAGCTATTGGAAAATATCTCGACCTCCTATATGCCTTGTCCACAAGGAACTTGACATTCCACCTGACAATGATCCTCCTTGTCCCTAGAATAAAAATATGATATGCCTTAGAGGTTTTGCTATACCCAACAAAATAACCTCTCTCTACAATCTAGTCTAGCTTAGAATGTATGTCTCCTGGAATGTGACAATATGCTAGGTTGCTAAAAATTTTGAAATGGCTGACATCTAGCCTCTTTCCTATGAATTCCTCCTTAGATGTCATCTTGCCCAATGCTCTATGCGAGACCCTGCTCTATATGTAAATGATTGTACTGCATGCCTATGCCCATAAGTAACATGGCAGATCATGGTCATACAAAAACACTCTTATTCCCTTTGAAATAAAGTGCTTCTTCCTCTCAGTAACCCCATTCTGTTGTGGGTTGTAAGGAACCATCCACTCTCTCCTAATTCCTATCATAGTATAGAACTCCTAGAATTCCATACTGGTGTACTCACCTACATTGTCTGACCGAAGATTCATGATATTCTTACCTTTCACATTCTCCACTGGAGCTTTAAACTCCTAAAATCAACTGAAGACCTCATTTTGGGTCTTTAAGAAGAAGATCTAGGTATTCCTAGAGAAATCATCGATAAAACTCGCAAAGTACTCATATACCGTGAGAGATTTTGTAGACATCGGTCCACATATATCTGAATGCACTAAATCAAGTATCCATTGTAATATGTTGTCACTCCTAAGAAAAGTTTCTTTCGCAAAATTCCCCAATGCACATCCTTTGCAAATGTCATCGTGCTCTATGCTCACCTCTGGAACACCTTTCATCGTCTCACGAAGAAATCTGAGTGCTTCATGATGTATATGGCTCATCATCTTATGCCATAGCTCCATTTTATCCCTCAGATTCCTGCTGCTAACCAGTTCCTTATGAGTGTCCATCTGCAACCTGAACAATTGGTTGCTCTTGACTCTAATCACTATAGGTGATCTCCAATCCTTGTGCTTTAATAGCACCTAGACCCCTATAAAGAGTATATCATACCCCTTATCCTAAAGGACATATACATAGATCAAGTTCATCCCCAAGCATGCCACATGTAACACGTCATGAATCGAAATCGACTTGCCATTATCCATCTGAAATTGAACAATCCCTATAGCAACTAGGTTTCACTTGGACTTGTTCCCCATCTGGATCTAAAATTTTATGTCCTTCTCCTTATATATAAAGAAGTATTCTCTAACTCCTATAATGTGAAACGATGATCCATTGTCTATATACTAGACACCCTATGAAGTTGAGTTATATAGGCAAGCGATCAATGTGAATTCCTAATCCATCCTACTATAGAACTCATATGCACTCGTTGAAGCTAGTGCTTGCTTCTTGCCCTTATTCTTCCTATATGAACAATCATTGACATAGTGACCAAACTTATGATAGCCATAACACTCGACCTTCGAAAGGCCCATCTTCTTCTTCTCTCCTTTTGGATGCAGTCCCTTTTTAGACCCCTTCTTCATTTTACCTTTCCTTACTAGGGCTACGTTCTCCTACTACTCCTCACTCTTCTGAGTTCCACTACTGTTGCCATTGAAAGGACTGTGTCTCAACTCCTCCTAGGTGAAATCACTCCATTATTGATCCCAACTTGGTAATGCACCTCATCCATTGATCACTTGGACGAATACATCCCACTACTTAGTGAACCCATTTAGCGCCACTCACGCCATCTTGTCATCATTTGGTTTATCTCCCACTGCAACTAACTAGTCTCATACCAATCTGAGCCTGGTGAGGTAATTGGTAACATCTTCTCCTTTCTACATCTTTGTATTCCTCATCATCTCTCTGAGAAGTAGCTTCTTGTTAGTGGTCACATACTAGAACAACTTCAATATAGCGTCCCACATCTTCTTTGTTGTATCCAACTCAACAATATGCAAAACTATATGGTCCTTGACTCCATCAGGGATTATCCTCCTAGCTTTGGCATTTTCCTTCTTATATGTTGCAAGTTATGTAACATTCATTGGCATGGTTGTCAAACCCTCTAAGAATAAGAAAAATCCAAATATACTGAAGAATATAAACTGGGTTCTAAACCATAGGCTTTTCTCTTCATGTGCCTGTGCAGATATTTCTTTTTCCTTCAGATCTACTTTGATACCATGTGAAATTTCTAATATCATTGAAGTTAACCAAATATTATTCTCTTATCAATTGATTATTTGCCTTCTGTAATTTCTTTGTGGAAAATACTAAATAAAACACTATTGCAACTTCTTAGAAAATAAATAAACCACGGGAATTGAGAAATAATTGCACACACAAACAAATAATGAACACCAATATTTTTGGACAAATGTCCTTGGTAAAACCCTAATGTGGGGAAAACTAGTTATGCAGATGAGTACTTTTATTAATTCTTCAACAAAAACTGTGATGGAGAAATTACAAATGTTTGGCGTAAATTAACAAACCTCAAAAAATTATTCCAGTCACTTCTGCTAGTTGATTTAGGCTGCTAGAAGCAATTCAACCCCTTTGATCAAATTTGGCCTCCCTCTGGCTCCTAAATCGGACACACGTGCGGCCCTCACACTCGTCCCTCTCTAGGAAACTCGCACTGCTAGGAAAATAAACTCGGCCTCCACTGGTTTTCAACTTCAACTAGAAAATTCAACTTCCCTATGAAAATCGATCACTCTAGCAATATTTCTCCTTGCTCCAGCAACTCGACCTCTCTGAAGCAACTTGCACCACTAGGAAAATTGGCCTCTTTGCAGAAAAATCAATCTCCTATAAACTCTGGAAATTACTATGTAGGATTTCCTCCAACAATCCTGTCTCTAATTACTGTTAATCTCAACCTTTTCATGCCCTCATGTTATTACTACGCCCCTGGTATCATTGCAAAATTGTGTCTTGATGTGTTCTTCAAATTCCCATCAATTTCCTCCTATAATCTCTCGTTGACCAACCAATGACCATGATCTGATCTCAATTGATGACTAAGACCCATTTCATTAAGTTAGATAGGAAAATTAATAAACTGGCAAATTAATTCTAATTAAGACATTTTCGTTAGAAAATTTTTCTAGGCATGGGAAAAAATCAAACCACTTTGTTCCTTAGCCTCATAGATACCATATGAGACTAGAACACTTTTCTGAGCTACATAAACTAACAAGGTCGAGGAATAACATCTCATTGTATGAACTACTCAATCCTCCCACAATGAGGACTCACTATTATTTTAATTTATATGGTAAAATGGAATATATATATATATATATATATATATATATATATATATATATATATGTATGTATGTATGTATGTATGTATGTATGTATGTATGTATGTATATGTATATGTATATGTATATGTATATGTATATGTATATGTATATATATATGTATGTATGTATGTATGTATGTATATGTATATGTATATGTATATGTATGTATATGTATATATACATATACGTATACGTATACGTATACGTATACGTATATATATATATCTATATATATATATATATATATATATATTGTGTCAATTGAGGTTATCTTAGGTGGTGGGGTGGAATGGTTGTTATCTTCCCCACCCAAGTTCAAATCTAAGCTAGTTTTAATTTGATGATTGAGATTTGGCTAAATATATATTATGTTTTTATAATATATTTTTTTTTTTAATTTAACATTTTATTACAATATTTCATTTAACATGATATGACAACATTTTTCTCATATTTTATTGTAAAATGTTTTTAATACCATAATTTTATTTAATTAATAAAAACTTTAATTGAAAGATTGTTTAATATTATATATATTGAATGATGGTTGAATATAACAGATAATATAAATTTTAAGAACCAGTTTAGATTCATCTTAACCTAGATTTATCGAGCGTCAAGAGGGATCCAATCTCTCGAGGCGCAAACCTCTTTTTTGAGTTGCAAAATTTGAAGAAAGATTTTCACCTCGAAAGATTTGATCCCTCTCGACGAATGATAGATTTGGGTTAAGATGGATCTAGGCTAGTTATATAATACTATATAATATTTATATTTATATCTATGTATCTCTTTCTTGTTCCCTCTCTCTATCTCACCCCCTAAACATACACACTCTCTCTCCATATCTATCTATCTCTCTCTCCCCCTCCCTCTTCCTCTCCACCTCTCTCTCTTCCCCTTCTCTCTCTTCCCAATATCTCCTCTCTCTCCTTATCTCTCTCTTCCCTCCCGCTCTCCTCTCTCCTTCAATATCTTTCCATCGCTCCCTTGTCACTCCCTCTCTCCCTCTACCTTTCTCCCTCTATGTTTTTATTCTTCCTTCCCTCTCTCTCCCCCTCCAACTCCATCTCCCTCTCTTGAGTCATCTCTCTCCCTTTCTCTCCCACCTCCCTCTGTCTCTCCCCCCATCACTCTCTCTCTCTCTCTCTCTCTCTCTCTCTCTCTCTCTTCCCTCCAACCCTATCACCATCTCCCTCCCTCTCCCCTTCTCTCTCTCCCCTCCATCTATGTGCTTCCCTCTCTCTCTCTATCTTGCCCTTCTCTCTCTTCCCCCCCATCTGTGTGCCTCCTTCTCTCTCTCTCTTATCGTTCTCTCTCCCCACTCCATTTGTGTGCCTCCCTTATCTCTATTTCCCTTTTCTCCCTATCTCTCTTCCCTCCTCTTCTCTCTCTTCCCTTCTCTGCTCACCCCCTCACTCTATCTCCATCTATCCCTCACTCCCTCTCTATCTCTCCCTTGTCACTCCCTCTATCTCTCTCCACAACTATCTCTCCATGTTTTTATTCTTTCCTCTCCCCCCCAACTCCATCTCTCTCTTCCTTCCTATCTCCGTCTCCCCCCATCACTCTCTCTCTCTCTCTCTCTCTCTCTCTCTCTCTCTTTTGTTGTCACTATCTCCTTCTCTCTCTCCTCCTCCCCCTCTCTTCCCTTCACTTTGTTTGTTGTCATTGCTTGGATCCTTATTTAAGATGGATCTATGTTGGTTCTTACTAATACTATTTGTATTCTATAAATTCCACATCTTTAAATATAGAAGTATTCTCATTTTTAATTTTATTAAAACCTTAATTTAATTTATGTGAGAATATTTTTATTAGTTGTGAGGATAGAGAGTTTATATATATTTCAAAACTAATTATACCCTTTTTCTTTTTAGCTACAATTAAAAAAATGTTATAAAATTAAATTAGAATAACATATTTTTATTGTGAAATAAGTTGTGGTTTTTGGGCATTGATATTAATAAGTCATGGTATTGTAACAAAGCCTATTTACAAGTTAATAATATCCATGGTAAAGTTGGGGTGAATATCCATGGTTAATAATCTTGTCATATTGTTATAAAATATTTTGATTGTGAAATAAGTTATTATTTTTTGGCATGTGGTATTGATAAGCCATGGTATTATCCCATGCTATTGTAACAAAGCCTATTCACAAGTTCATAATATCAATGGCAAAGTGGGGGTGAATATCCATGATTAAGAATCTTGTTATATTGTTATAAAATATTTTGATTGTGAAATAAGTTATGTTTTTTGGGCATGTGGTATTGATAAGCCATGGTATTGGCCCATGGTATTGTAAGAAAGCTTATTTACAAGTTAATAATATCCATGGGTAAGAATGGGCATGTGGTACTGATAAGCCATGATATTGGCCCATGGTATTGTAAGAAAGCTTATTTACAAGTTAATAATATCCATGGGTAAGAATTTTTTTGTGTGTTATAAAATATTTTGATTGTGAAATAAGTTATGTTTTTTGGGCATGTAGTTTTGATAAGCCATGGTATTGTAACAAGTTTTTACAAGTTAATAATATCCACGGTAAAGTGGGGGTGAATATCCATGGTTAAGAATAGTGTCATATTGTTATAAAATATTTTGGTTGGAAAATAAGCTATGGTTTTTGGGCATGCATAAGTCATGATACCATGGTATTGGCCCATGGTATTGTAACAAAACCTAGTCACAAGTTAATAACAAAATCAAAATATAACAAATTGAATTTTTTATTTTTATTGCTTTGACTTTTTATTATTAATTTAGCCAATATTTTTGCACCCATCACTTTTATTTTATTTTATTTTTAAATTAAATGAACATTTAAAATTGCTTACATACTTACATTACACCTACATATCTACTCTACTATAGAGAGCTTCCAGAGACAATAAAATTTGAAAAATATATATTGAAAAACAAAATAAATTATTCTTTTATATTTAAAATATTATAAAAAAATATTTGATAAAACAAATTATTTAATTTCTTTTAGTTAATATAGATATTCATCCTAATACTATATTATCCTAATACTATATTGAAGGGTGGTTGAATATAGTGTATATTATAATTTTTGAAAACGATATTCTGTTTATAATATAGATTAAATAAAAATAAAAATCTTTATTAAATATTTATTTATGTATTTAATACTATATTGAAAGATTGTTTGATAATATATATGCAAATGGTTGAATATAATAAGCAATATAAATTTTGATGTGAGAGAAAATAAATTTTAAATTTTAATTTTAATATAATTTTTTTTTTAATATTTAAAAATATGATTTTTTTTTTATAATATCTGATAAATAAATTATTTTACAGATTAATAAAAATTTATAGTTAATATAAATATTCACCCTTCACATTTTTAAAAATGATCATATTTAAAAATTTGTAACTTTTTATTAATAACCATTAAAAAAATATTAATATAATTAACTAATTTTAACCTAATACAAAATAATGAAATCATATAAAGCGTTCCACTTTAATTAAAAGATTTTTTATGAGAGGAATATCTAAAAGAAAAAAAAAAATGTTCCTCACGCGAAAAAAATGGTGTGAAATGCTTTTTTTAATGATTAATATGTAATATTGACTATGTTAAATATATTAAAAAAAAAAATCTATTAATACAGAATTAACCAAATACATAATATTTAATATTGAATAATATTTGATATTTAATAATTACTGATAAAATAATCCATTTGATGCCATTTTCTTTACGTATGCACAGGGTGCTCAATCTTGTACTCTTTTTCTTTACATATGCACATATGAGCAGGGTGCTCATTGGCGGATTACCCTTGGAAACCTCCAAAGAGGCAGCGTCCCCATATTCTTTGATGCCTGAGTACAATCTACACTTACAGAAAAGACCCACATCGACGTTTAAACATAAAGCCCCAATACCCTCTGTCACCCATTTCACTTCTGCAGTCATGACCGACTGCCTTTTCAGTGTGGAGCAGACTCGTACCCATAACCTCAAATCCAGGAGAAAAATCAAAGGTTTGTAAGTGTCATAATCTGTTTTACTCGTCTGCATACTCGTTGGATGACTAAAAGTTTGATAAGTTATTACTTGTATCCTGTTATTCTCTGAATCTGCATCTGCTTTCTTTCTTATAAACTCAATTATTATGGGGGTTGCTGTAGTTATTCTTGGCATTATTGTCATCACTCATGTGCCATTGGATGGTTAATCTTGGCATTACTGTCATCATTCATGTGCCACTGGATATTTTTTTCTCTAGAATTTAATATAATTAGTTAGTTTTAGGTTGCATTATTTTTGTGAATATGGTTTCTGTCGGTGAAAGAGATTGTGGTTTTTTTAAGTTCTTGCATTATTTTTGTGAATATGGTTTTTGTTGGTGAAAGCGATTTTTTTTTTAAGTTCAGGTATTTGGATTTATAAGTGTTGTCCTTACACCAAAATCCGCAGGTGTTATTAAACAAAGACATAGCTAGTGTTAAGCACATGCCACGAAACACACAGGGGTTGGATTAATGGTAAAGACATAACTAGTGTTAAGCACATGTCACGAAACACACAGGGGTTGGATTAACACTACCATTAACGGGAGCGCAACAATCTCCCCCCTCAACGCAAGCTAGGGTGTTTCGAACTAAAGACCTTTGGCTCAGATACCACTTGTTGGAGTCACAATTGCTGTTACACCAAAACCCACAGGTATTAGTAAACAGACACATCACTAGTGTTAAACACATGCCACAAAACACCCAAGAAGCGTTGGATTAACACTGCCATTAACCGGAAGGCAACAATGAAATTATATTTTGATGTAATAAATTTTCTAAATTAATTATTATAATTAACAATTTTAAGTCCGTATTTAGAACTAAAAATGTAACTCATCTTTTTATCATTTATTACTGCGAACTTATACATGTATGCATGCTTCGCCTTATCTACCGAAAAAAAATGTGCGGAGATTAGTCTCTCGGAATATTCTTTCTGCACTTCTCAAGTTCTGCCATCCTCTCAAGGATTTGTTATCATCTAACCCATATTAAAATGCAACTGGGCAGTGATACGTTGGCGTTATTCTTTCTGCACTTCTCAAGTTCTGCGATCCTATTAAAATGCAACTGGGGAGTGATACGTTGGCGTTATTCTTTCTGCACTTCTCAAGTTCTGCCATCCTCTCAAGGATCTGTTATCATCTAACCCATATTAGAGTGCAACCCTGGGGAGTGACACCTTGGCGTCAACGATGGTTGGAGTGGCTAGATATGTTGATTAAATATAATATTCCAAATGTTTGTCCAGGGAAACATATTGCATAATATTTATTCTGACCATTACGTTTTTTTTAGCTAAACGCCAGTTATCTTGTTATTTATCTCCACTCACCCTTGAACACGTGCAGGATAAGATGGAGTTAATGTGTGATTTTTAATATAGAAAATGAAGTGATCTTTCTCCAATATTATTAACAGGACAATCTTTGACCACAAACAGAGTGATGTAATATTCGAACTTGTTTGTGATCTATTCAAAGAGAATATATGCCATGTCTGTTGCAGCTTCTCTAGGAGTTCACCTTTTGGCCCACTTTAATGCTGCGTGTGATTCTCTTCCATGCGATCAACACGACACTCTCTGAATTCGAACTTGTTTGTGATATATTCAAAGAGAATATATGCTATGTTTGTCGCAGCTTCTCTAAAAGCTCACCTTTTGGCCCACTCATCCTGCGTGTGATTCTTTCTTCCATGCTTCAATGCTGATTTTTCTCATGACACCATTTTTCTCAACGGGAGTTATAACAAGGTTTGTCCAAACATGGTGGTGCTGAAAGACATTCCAAAGTTACTATCAGAATGTAATGACACCATTTTTAGTATTATGGTAATAATTAGTTCTTTCATTCCCCGCTACATTTTGTTGGATCCAATTGAACCTACAAAATATTAAATATTAATTTCTATATGAGTGATCTAAAAAGATAGGGATGTTGATGGGTTTTTACATTTTGTTGGATCTAATTCAACCTATAAAATATTAATTCTTATATTACTGATCCAAAAAGATAGAAATGTTTATGGGCTTTTTTGAACATTATTTAAATAAGTTGAGTTTCAATGCGATAATAATCACTTGGTAAAATATCATACATAACTTCCTATAATTATAAACCGTTTTTCCCTAAATAAAGCATAACCATTGGTTGTTCCATACTAATGAGTAAATACTACCAATTATTTAGCAAGTGTTAGTCCATAATTATGACCCATTAATATTAATTAATTACCACATTAACTACCTAGTGGGTCTTGTTCATGATTGAAACTACAAATTGGCAAGGTAATCAGAAATTTTTCACTATCACCTTGTATGATTGCCTTACACTTCGGTTTAGTTCTTGCTAACCATTGGGAATCCTTATGCAACTTGCAAGTGACATATGAACCCTAAAGACTAAAAACATTGTGAAACCATGATAAAAGCTTGCCATAATTCGAAATATGAGACACGTGATTTGTATAGAAATACCCTAATCAACGAGAAAAACCCATAAATTTAATCCTAAGTATATATTTCGCTCTTGACAAACATGTAAGTTTGCCATCATAACACAAAATATTGATCTTGAAAAGGACAAATTTGTGTGCAAAGTAGAGAACAACAATATGAACAATCAAAAGTAAAAATAGTGACCCAAGTGCCTTAAATCTCACGGGTTATGGAAAATTAATTAAGGGGGGTATTACCTACTATTAATTAATTCAATTAATTCAAGAGATCAAAGTACAACAAGAAGCACAATAAATCAATAAGATGTAGCCACCAAATAGAATTCACTTTTATTTAAAAAGTTGTGCGTGCAAAGTTTGGGGAAATATCAATGCTATCAAAAACACTCTAGGGTGCATCCAACCTCATTCAAAGAACCTTCTCACGCTAGCATGGATGCAATTATGTGAATACTATGCAAGCATGATCGACCTCTCATAGCTAAGTATGCATTCTCACAATCACTCCAATAAAAAATGGGGTTTGAAAGCTTTCTAACCAAGAAGAAATCCTTAACAATAATCTACAACATTGCTTCACCCCACTTCCTTTACTTGGTCATAATGAGGACTCCAATCGTCTCAACAACTCCAAGCTCCAACTTGGTCAACTCAAAACATTACAAATAAATACTTACTTCAAAAATGTCTTCAACAATGCTCCAAAATAGTCAAGGATGTATGCTCCAAGAAGAGTATACAATTTGCTTCAAACAAAAATTCAAGTCTGCTCAACAAGTCTTCAATGAGGTTGCTTAAAGTTAGCACAATAAGTCTTCTAAAAGTTTCCCCAATGATGGATTTACAATTTGCACAACAAGTTTTCTAGAAGAAACTCCAATAAGATTCAAAAAAGTGTCTTCAACAAGGGATTCAAGGATTTATAAGGATGACTTCAAAGTTATCTCAAATGTCTGCGTCAAATAAGATACAATTTTTTCTCCCAAACAGCCCCAATGTCTTCCTTCAAAGAGGAAGGAAGTTTGCTTCAAGGAAGTGTCAAGGTTTGTTCTAAATGTAGGTTGAAAACTACTCCAAGGTGACTATGAATTCACCTCCAAAGGTGATTGTGACTTCTGCTCAAACTACTGAAATTTTTGCTCTGGTAATTCTACTCCAAAACCTAAGATTTTTGCTAAAAAAGTGGAAACTTCTTCACAACAAAAAGGTCAACAAAGACTACTCCAAGGGTTGAAATTCTGAGTCTATCACAGACTTTCCATAGGTCTGAATGCCTTAGGTCCTCAAGTCCAAGGTTTATTTCAAGAGGTCGAAATGTTTGTTTCAAGAGGTTGAAATTTCTTGTCACAGGTCTGTACTACAAGGTTGGGGATTCTTGTCAAAAGGGATTTCTCTATGAACTTTTTAAATAGGTTGAAATCAAATCCAACTGAGGGCCAAAAGTTCACACAAAGATAATCCAAGAACCCACAAAAACTGCAAAAGAGTATGACCAAAACCCAACGAGAAACCCTCAACTTTCTTCTTGATCTACTTCTTGGTTCACGAGTTGTGAACCCCTTCTTCTCTTATCTAAGATTGAACTCCTTTTACTCTTCTTTGCCTTGGCCAAGTTGGATGGGTGAATGGAAGATTCTAGCTTCTTATTTATACTTGTTCAATCATGTTTTGAATAGACACTCTTTGTTGGAAGGCTAACTTGTACTCATGTAGGCTTGACAAAATATGGATTTCCAACTTGTAAATTCAATATCTCATTAACAAATAGGAGTTAGAAGGTGAGTAAATACTCGTTAGAAATGGATTGAAGTCCTCTACACTCTTATGTGATTTACTTCTTGAAAAATTATTACCTTTGACATCAATAACAATAGTTCTTCCAACAATAACCTCGAACATACCTATTCCCATACTCTATAGTGTGACACAAATATCTCAACACATGTTTTTCTGCCATCGAATGCACTCTTTTTGGTTCCACCATGAAATGAATAAGAGATATTACTACATAGGATATGTTTGGCCTGGTGTTGACCAAATACACAAGAGATCCTATCAGCTTCCTTTACAAGGTAGGGTTTACTTCCTTCTCCTTGGATGCATCTATCTTCCTCCAATTATTGATCATGGGTGTAGACATGGCTTCTCAATCCTACATCTCAAACCTCCTAAGGATCTCGATGCAGTATTTCCCTTTTCCAAAGAAAAAATTCCCATCTATCTACCACACCTCATGCCTAGACAAATAGTGCATGAGCCCTAAGTCCATCTTAAACTCTGCTGCAAGGTCCCTCTTGCACTCCTCTCTGAGCTTTAGTGAAACCGTAAGAAACAAGTTGTCCACATACAAGACAAGAATGAGAACCTCATCCCCAACCACCAAGTAGTAGAGGTTTGCATCTCCCTCACTCTTCACAAGGCCCATGCCCCGCAAGTATTTATCAATGCGCTCATACAACACCCTGGGAGCCTACTTGAGCTTGTACAATGCTCTCTTTAACCTGCACACATGGGTATTTCTATTGTGTGCTACAAAGCCCTCCGGTTGTTCAATGTACTCTTCCTCCTCCAACTCACCATTTAGGAATGTTGTCTTGAAATCCATCTAATGGATCTGCCATCCCATCTATGTTGCCAATGAGATCAGGACTCATATAGAAGTGTACATGGCCACAAGAGTAAATGTCTCCTCGTAATATAGAAGTGTACCTTGGCCCCAAACCTTGCCTTGTATTTCTCGATGCTTCCATCTACATTGTGTTTGATCTTATAGATCCAACGTGATCCAACCAATGTCGTATCTGTCAGCCTAAGTGCAACCCCCCACACATTGTTTTGCATGCTTGAGACATACTTGTCAACCATCACATCACGCCACACCTGCTATTGTGCGACCTTTTGATTACTAGAAGGCTCACTATCAACTAATTGACTAACCAATGCCATGTAGCCAATGTACCTCTCTGGTTGTCTCCACTACCTACTACCCCTCCTAGGAGCTCCCACAAACTCTTGAGCATATTTGAGTGTCTAACCTCACGCTTCCTCCTGCCAACATTGGAGTTAAGAATATCCACCTCTATATCCTCTTGATGCATCTTTCTGATTTGCTACATTTGTTGCTCCATACTCTATGAATTCTTAGGAACACATGCACCTGAGCTAGTTATTGTACTCGTAAATGTACATGTGCTTTTCTTACCATGATCCTACTACTCAACTCTACGAGATTTTGTTGGTTGCTCACTTTGATCATGAGCTGCTAGAAAATCTCTTGACCTCTTGTATGCCTTTTCCTCTAGGAACTTGACATCACACCTGACAATGATCCTCCTTGTCCCTAGAATAAAAATATGATATGCCTTAGAGGTTTTTCTACACCCAAAAAAAAACATCTCTCTACAATTTGGTCTACCTTAGAATGCATGTCTCATAGAATGTGACAATATGCTAGGTTGTTAAAAATCCTAAAATGGTTGACATCAAGCCTCTTCCTCGTGAATTCCTCCTTAGATTTCATCTTGCCCAACACTCTATGCGAGACCCTGTTCTATATGTAAATTATTGTACTGCATGCATATGCCTAGAAGTAACGTGGCAGATCATGGTCATATAACATCACTCTTATTTCCTTTGAAATAAAGTACTTCTTCCTCTCAGTAACCCCATTATGTTGTGGATTGTGAGGAACTGTCCACTCTCTCCCGATTCCTATCCTGGTATAGAATTCCTAGAATTCCATATTGGTTTACTCACCTCCATTGTTTGACTGAAGAGTCATGATATTCCTACCTTTCACATTCTCCACTAGAGCTTTAAACTCCTAAAAGAAACTGAAGACCTCATTTTTGGTCTTCAAGAAGTAGATCTAGGTCTTCTTGGAGAAATCATCGATAAAAGTCGCAAAGTACTTGTATCCTATGAGATATTTTGTAGACATCATCCCACATATATCTGAGTGCACTAAATCAAGTATCTGTTGCATTCCATTGTCACTCCTAAGAAAAGTTGCTTTCACATACTTCCCCAATGCACATCCTTTGCAAATGTCATCGCCTTCTGTGCTCACCTCCGGAACACCTGTCATTGTCTCATGAAGCAATTTGAGTGCTCCATGATGTATATGGTTCATCATCTTATGCCATAACTCCAATTGATCCCTCATATTCGTGTTGCTAACTAGCTCCTTACGAATGTCCATCTACAACCCGAACAACTGGTCACTCTTGACTCTAATCAATATAGGTGATCTCCAATCCTTATGCTTTAATATCTCCTAGACCCCTCTAAAGAGTATATCGTACCCATTATCCTAAAGGACATATACATAGATCAAGTTCATCCCCAAAGATGCCACAAATAACACATCATGAATCAAAATCGACTTGCCATTCTCCCTCTAAAATAGAACAATCCCTCTAGCAACTAGGTTGCACTTGGACTTGTTCCCCATCTGGATCTAAAATTTGATGTCTCCTCCTTATATCTAGAGAAGTAATCTCTAACTTCTATCATGTGAAATGATGATCCATTGTATATATACTAAACACCCTAAAAAGTTGAGTTATATAGGCAAGTGATCAATGTGAATTCCTAATCCATCCTACTAGAGAACTCCTATGCACTCGTTGAAGCTGGTGCTTGCTTCTTGCACTTATTATTCCCTTATGAACAGTGATTGACATAGTGTACACACTTTCAATAGCCACAACACTCGACCTTTGAAAGGCCCTTCTTCTTCTTCTCTCCTTTTGGATTCAGTCCCTTTTTGGACCCCTTCTTCATTTTACCTTTCCCTACTAGGTCTACGTTCTCCTACTACTCCTCACTCTTCTAAGTTCCACTACTACTGCCATTGAAAGAACTGTGTCTCAGCTCCTCTTAGGTGAAATCACTCCATAATTGATCACAACTTGGTAATGTATCTCATCCATTGATCAATTGGAAAAATACATCCCACTACTTAGTGAACCCATTTAGGGCCACTCACACCATCTTGTGATCATTTGGTTTATCTCCCACTGTAGCTAACTAGTCTCATACCAATCTGAGCCTGGTGAGGTAATTGGTAGCATCTTCTCCTTTATGCATCTTTGTATTCCTCAGCATCTATGTGAAAAGTAGCTTCTTGTTAGTTGTCACGTACTAGAACAACTTCAATATAGCATCCCACATCTTCTTTGTTGTATCCAACTCAACAATATGCAAAACTATATGGTCCTTGACTCCATCAAGGATTATCCTCCTAGCTTTGGAATTTTCCTTCTTATATGTTGCAAATTGTGTAGTGTTCATTGGCATGGCTATCACATCGGTCGCACACTCCTTGAGACCATTATCTTCCAATAATAAAGAAATTCTTGCTTTCCAGATGCCAAAATTTGATGCCCCATCCAATCTGTCCTGATCTCTAAAACCTGTTGAGGCCATTTTTAAACCCTCTGAGAATAAGAAAAATCCAAATATAGTGAAGAATATAAATTGGGTTCTAAAGCATTGGCTTTTCTCTTCATGTGCATGTGCAAAGCTTTCTTCCGCCCTTAGATCTTCTTTGATACCATGTGAAATTTTTAATACCGTTGAAGTTAACCAGATATTATTCTCCTATTAATTGATTATTTGCCTTCTGCAATTTCTTCGTGGAAAATACTAAATAAAGCAATATTGCAGCTTCTTAGAAGATAAATAAACCACGGGAATTGAGAAACAATTGCACACACACAAAAATAATGAACACCAATATTTTTGGACAAATGTCCTTGGTAAAACCCTAGTGTGGGGAAAACCATTTATGCATATGAGTACTTTTATTAATTCTTCAGCAAAAATTGTGATGGAAAAATTACAAATATTTGGTGTAAATTAACAAACCTCAAAAAAATTATTCCAATCACTTCTGCAAGTTGATTCAGGCCGCTAGAAGAAATTCAACCCCTTTGATCTACTTCGGCCTCCCTCTCGCTCTTGAATCTGTCACACTTGTGGCCCTCACACTCATCCCTCTCTATCAAACTCACATTGTTGGGAAAATAAACTCGGCCTCCACTGGTTTTCGACTTCAACTGGAAAATTCAGATTTCCTATGAAAATCAATCACTTTGGCAATCTTTCTCCTTGTTCCAGCAACTCGAGCTCTGTGAAGCAACTTGCACCACTAGGAAAATTGGCCTCTCTTCAGAAAAATCGATCTCCTACAAACTCTGGAAATTACTGTGTAGGATTTCCTCTAACAATCCTTTCTCTAATCACTGTTAATCTTGATCTTTTGGTTCCCTCATACTACTACTACGCCCCTTCTATCATTGCAAATCTATGTCTCGATGTGTCCTTCAAATGCCCATCAATTTCCTCTTATAATCTCGTGTTGAGCGACCAATGACCATGATCTAATCTCGATCGATGGCTAAGATCATCTTGAACCATTCTCATGACTTTTCTAAAAGTCGCTAGAGGAAAATCAATTTACCTCAATTAATCTCGATTAATTAAGCCATTTCCTTAAGTTAAACTTAGGAAAATTAATAAACTGGCTAATTAATTCTAATTAAGACAATTTCGTTAGAAACTGTCTTCTGGGTATGAGAGAAAATCAAAGCACTGTGTTCCTTAGCCTCATAGATACCATCTAAGACAAACACTTTTGTGAGCTACATAACTAACAAGGTGAAGGAATAACATCTCATTGTATGAACCACTCAATCCTCCTACAATAAAGACTCATTATTATTTTAATTTATATGGTAAAATGAAATATATATATATATATATATATATATATATATATATATATATATATATATATATATATAATGTCAATTGAAGTTATCTTATCTGATTGGGTGGAATGGTTATTATCTTCCCCACCCAAATTCAAATTCAAACTAATACTAGCTTGATGGTTGAGATTTAACTAAATATATATTTTGTTTTATTATTATATTTTTTTTATTTAAAATTTTATTACCATATTTCATTTAACATGATAGGAAAACATTTTTCTCACATTCTATTGAAAAATGCTTTTTAATACCATAATTTTACTTAATTAAAAATTTAAATTATTTAAATTTCCTAAATTGGGATTTAGATTAAAAATGGTTTATTCACATTAAAAAATTGTTTTATTAAAAAAAAAATGGTTTACCTACTTATTAACTTCTTCATTTTGTTTAATATTTATTTAAAATATAAAAACGGTTTATCTATTTATTAACTTCTTCATTTTGTTTAATACTAGTTGAATGATTGTTTTGTTTGTTTAATACTATATTGAATTATTAATAATTGTTTTACTATATTGATATTAAATATTGAATGATTAATGATTATTATTTTTAAATATTTTATTGAATTATTAATAATTGTTTTACTATATTGAATGAGTAATGATTATTATTTTTAAATATTTTATTGTTTGGTTGCTAAATAAATGATATTTAGTTTATAAAATAAAATAAATTAAAAAATAAAAATATATATTAGAAGGGATTTTATTTATTTATTGAATATTAGATTGAAATATTGTTTAATTATATATATTGAATGATGGTTGAATATAATAGAAAATATAAATTTAAGAACTAGTTTAGATTCATTTTACTCTGGATTTATCAAGCATTAAGAGGGAACCAATTTTTCGAGGTGAAAATAAATCCAGCTTTAAGAGGGAACCAAGCTCTCGAGGTGAAAATCTTTTTTTTGAGTGCAAAATTTGAGGAAAGGTTTGCACCTAGAGAGATTTGATCCCTCTTGACGCTTGATTGATCTAGGTTAAGATAGATCTAGACTAGTTATATAATACTATATAATATCTATATGTATATCTATGTATCTCTTTCTTATTCCTTCTTTCTATCTCACCCCTAAACATACACACTCTCTCTCCATATCTCTCTCTCTCTCTCTCCCCCCCTTCCTATTCACCTCTCTTCCCTCCTCCTCTCTGCCTCTCTCTTCCCAATCTCTCATCTCTCTTCTTTTCTCTCTCTTCCCTCCCGCTCTCCTCTCTCCTTCAATCTCTTTCCATCGCTCCCTCTCTCTCTACCTTTCTCCCTCTATGTCTTTATTCTTCCTTCCCTCTCTCTCCCCCTCTAACTCCATCTCTCTCTTGATTGTTCTTTCTCCCTTTCTCTCCCACCTCCCTCTGTCTCTCTCCTCCCCCACACCCCCCATCTCTCTCTCTCCCTCTTCAACTCTATCACTATCTCCCTCCCTCTCCCCTTCTCTCTCTTCCCTCAATCTTTGTGCCTCCCTCTCTCTCTCTCTTGCCCTTCTCTCTCTCCCCTCCATCTGTGTGCCTCCCTTCTCTCTCTTTCCCTTCTCTCCCTATATCTCTCCCCTCCTCTTCTCTCTCTTCCCTCCTCTCCTCTCTCCCCCACTCTCTCTCCATCTCTCCCTTGTCACTCTCTCTCTCTCTCTCTCTCTCTCTCTCTCTCTCTCTCTCTCTTCCTTCCTCTCTCTGTCTCCCCCCATCACTCCCTCTCTCTCTCCCTCTTTGTGAATATTTCCTTCTCTCTCTCCCCCTCCCACTCTCTTCCCTTCACTTCGTTTGTTGTCATTGCTGGGATCCTTATTTAGGATGGATCTATGTTGGTTACTAATACTATTTGTATTATATAAATTCCATATCTTTAAATATAAAAGTATTATCATTTTAAATTTTATTAAAACCTTAATTTAATTTCTATGAAAATATTTTTAGTAGTCGTGAGGATAGAGGGTTTAGATATATCTCAAAACTAATTATACCCTTTTTCCTTTTAGCTTCAATTAAAAAAATGCTATAAAATTAAATTAAAATAACATATTTTTATTGTGAAATAAGTTGTGGTTTTTGGGCATTTGGTATTAATAAGTCATGGTTTTGGTTCATGCTATTGTAACAAAGCCTATTTACAAGTTAATAATATCCATGATAAAGTGGGGGTGAATATCCATGGTTAAGAATCTTGTCATATTGTTATAAAATATTTTGATTGTGAAATAAGTTATCATTTTTTGGCATGTGGTATTGGTAACCCGTGGTATTAGCCCATGCTATTGTAACAAAGCCTATTCATGAGTTCATAATATCAATGGCAAAGTGGTGGTGAATATCCATGATTAAGAGCTTTGTTATATTGTTATAAAATATTTGGATTGTGAAATAAGTTATGTTTTTTGGGTATGTGGTATTGATAAGCCATGGTATTGTAAAAAAAAATATTTACAGGTTAATAATATCCATTGGTAAGAATTTTTTTGTGTTGTTATAAAATATTTTGGTCATGAAATAAGTTATCTTTTTTGGGCATGTAGTTTTGATAAGACATGGTATTGTAACAAAGCCTAATTTTTACATGCTAATAATATCCACACTAAAGTGGGGGTGAATATCCATGGTTAAGAATATTGTCATATTGTTATAAAAGAATTTGGTTTTGAAATAAGTTATGGTTTTTGAGCATGCATAAATCATGATACCATGGTATTGGCCCATCGTATACAGCTTGAGTGGGCCTAATGGTTAAGAGCATGTGTTTCCTCCTAAGAGGTCACAGGTTCAAAACCAGAGGGGGGTAGAGTATGTATGCCTTCGTAGACTTAGCAGTCAAATCGCTGCGCGGAGGTGGGTCCCTTGTCCCACAAACAAGGGGGTCTCATACACCAATATTGGTGTCTAGCTTGGCTGTGACCTTAATAATGGATATTATAACAAAATCAAAATATAACAAATTGAATTTTATTATTTTATTAATTTAACCAACATTTTTGCACTCATACCTATCATTTTTTTTGCCTGTCTCATACACCAATATTGGTGTCTAGCTTGGATGTGACCTTAATAATGGATATTATAACAAAATCAAAATATAACAAATTGAATTTTATTATTTTATTAATTTAACCAACATTTTTGCACTCATACCTATCATTTTTTTTTGCCTACATTTAAAATTGTTTACATACTTACATTACACTTACATATCTACTCTGTACTGGACTATAGAGAGCCTCTAAACATAATAAAGTTTGAAAATATATATTAAAAAAACAAATTTTATGTTTAAAAATTTATAAAAAAAATATATAAACAAATTGCTTTTAAAATTATTAACTTTTTATAATTAATATAAATATTCATCCTAATACTATATTGAATGGTGGTTGAATATAGTGTATAATATCAATTTTTGAAAATGATATTTGATTTATAATATAAATTAAATAAAAATAAAAATATTTATTTAATAAATAGTTTAATAATATATATGTAAATGGTTGAATATAATAAGTAATATAAATTTTGAAAAATATATATTTAAAAAAGACAATTAATATAAATTTTATATATATATATATATAATAAATTACTTTACAATTATTAAATTTTTATAATTAATATAAATATTCATCCTTCACATTTTAAAAATGATTATATTTAAAAATTTGTAACTTTTTATTAATAACCATTAAAAAATTATTAATATAATTAACTAATTTTAACATAATACAAAATAATGAAATCATATAAAGCGTTCCGCTTTAATTAAAAGATTTTTTTATGAGAGGAATATCTAAAAGGAAAAAAAAAGTTCCTCACGTGAAAAAAATTGTATGAAATCCTTTTTTAATGATTAATACGTAATATTTCTTATGTCAAATATATTAATTGACCTAAATTAAAATGATAAAAAAATTCTCTTAATACAAAAATAACCAAATACATAATATTTAATATTTAATAATATTTGATATTTAATAATTACTGATAAAATAATCTCTTAATTTCATTTGATGCCAATTTTTTTTTACGTATGCACAGGGTGTTCATCGGCGGATTACCCTTGGAAACCTCCAAAGAGGCAGAGTTCCCATATTCTTTGATGCCTGAGTACAATCTACACTTTCAGAAAGGACCCACATAGACGTTTAAACATAAAGCCCCAATACCCACTGTCACCCATTTCACTTCTGCAGTCATGACCGACAGCCTTTTCAGTGCGGAGCAGACTCGTACCCATAACCTCAAATCCAGGAGAAATAACAAAGGTTTGTAAGTGTCATAATCTGTTTTACTCGTCTCCATACTCGTTGGGTGACCAAATGTTTGATAGGTTTTACTTGTATTCTGTTATTCTCTGAATCTGCATCTTCTTTCTTTCTTATAAACTCGATTATTATGGGGGTTGCTGTAGTTATTCTTGGCATTACTATCATCATTCATGTGCCACTAGATGGTTATTCTTGGCATTACTGTCATCATTCATGTGCCTTTGGATGGTTATTCTGGGCATTATTGTCATCATTCATGTGTCACTGGATGTTTTTTTCTCTAGAACTTAATATAATTAGTTAGTTTTAGGTTGCATTATTTTCGTGAATATGGTTTTTGTCGGTGAAAGAGATTATCAAAAGTTCAGGTTTCTGGATTTATAAGATTAGGTTTTGATGTGAAATTTTCTAGATTTATTATAATGAATAATTTAAAGTCCATATTTCCAACTAACTAATATAATTCATCTTTTTTATCATTTATTACTGCCAACTTATACATGCTTTACCTTATCTACCGAGAAAAAGAATGTGCGGAGATTAGTCTCTCGGAATATTCTTTCTGCACTTCTCAAGTTCTGCCATCCTCTCAAGGATTTGTTATCATCTAACCCATATTAAAATGCAACCCTGGGGAGTGACACCTTGGCGTTATTCTTTCTGCACTTCTCAAGTTCTGCCATCCTCTCAAAGATCTGTTATCATCTAACGCATATTAAAATGCAACCCTGGGGAGTGACACCTTGGCGTCAATGATGGTTGGAGTGGCTAGATATGTTGATCAAATATAATATTCAAAATGTTTGTCCAGCGAAACATATTGCATAATATTTATTCTGACCATTACGTTTTTTTAGCCAAACGCCAGCTATCTCATTATGTATCTCCACTCACCCTTGAACACGTGCACGTGCAGGATAAGATGGAGTTAATGTGTGTTTATTTATACAGAAAATGAAGTGATCTTTCTCCAATATTATTAACGGGACAATCTCTGATCACAAACAGAGTGATGCAATATTCGAACCTGTTTGTGATCTATTCAAAGAGAATATATGCCAGGTCTGTTGCAACTTCTCTAGGAGCTCACCCTTTGGTCCACTTTAATGCTGCGTCTGATTCTCTTCCATGCGATCAACATGACACTCTCTGATCAGAACCAGAGTCATGGAAAATTCGAACTTGTTTGTGATATATTCAAAGAGAATATATGCTATGTCCGTCACAGCTTCTCTAAAAGCTCACCTTTTGGCCCACTTATGCTGCGTGTGATTCTCTCTTCCATGCTAATTTTTTTCATGACACCATTTTTCTCAACAGGAGTTATAACAAGGTTTGTCCAAGCATGGTGTCGCTGAAAGACATTCCACAGTTACTCTCAAAATGTAATGATACCATTTTTAGCTACTCCATTGGGTAATAATTAGTTCTTTCATTTCCAGTTACATTTTGTTGGATCCAATTCAACCTACAAAATATTACTCCTTATATTAATGATCCAAAAAGATAGGGAATGTAATGACACCATTTTGAGCTACTCCATTATGGTAATAATTAGTTCTTTCATTTCTGGCTACATTTTGTTGGATCCAATTCAACCTACAAAATATTAATCCTTATATTAATGATCCAAAAAGATAGGGATGTTTATGGGACTTTTTAAATGTTACTTTTAAATAAGTAGAGTTTCAATACGATAATAATTATTTGGCAAAATATCAAGTATACTTTCTTATAATTATAAACTGTTTTTCCTACCCAAAGCATAACTACTAGTTGCTCTATACTAATGAGTAAATACTACCAACTATCTAGCTAGTGTTAGGCCATAATTATGACCCTTTAATATTAATTAACTATCACATTAACTACCTAGTGGGTCTTGTTCATGATTGAAACTACAAATGGCTCCAAGGTAATTAGAGATTTTTCACTATCACCTTGTATGATTGTCTTACACTTCGGTTTAGTTCTTGTTAACCAGAGGGGAATCCCTATGCAACTTGTAAGTGATGTATGAATCCTAAAGACTAAAAACACTGTGAAACCATGATAAAAGTTTGCCATAATTCGAAATATCACACACTTGATTTGCATAGAAATACCCTAATCAACGAGAAAAACCCACAAATTTACTCCTAAGCATATATTTCGCTCTCGACAAACATGTAAGTTTGCCATCAAAACACAAAATCTTGATCTTGAAAGGACAAATTTGTGTGCAGAAAAGTAGAGAACAACAATGTGAACAATCAAAATTAAGAATAGTGACCCAATCAAAATTAAGAATGGTGACCCAAGTACTTTAAATCTCATGGGTTATGGAAAATTAATTAAGAGAGGTACTACCTACTATTGATTAATTCAATTAATTCAAGAGATCAAAGTACAACTAGAAGCACAATAAATCAATGAGATGTAGCCACCAAATAGAATTCACTTTTATTTCAAAAGTTGTACATGCAAAGTTTGGGGAAATATCAATTCCATCAAAAAGACTCTAGGGTGCATCCAACCTCATTCAAAGAACCTTCTCATGCTAGCAGGGATGCAATTATGTGAATACTATGCAAGCATGATCAACCTCTCATAGCTAAGTATGCATTCTCACAATCACTTCAATAAAAAATGGGGTGTGAAAGCTTTCTAACCAAGAAGAAATCCTTAACAATAATCTACAACATTGCTTCACCCCACTTCCTTTACCTTTATAGAATATGCATTGGATATTACAAAAATATCTCAAGCAAGAACAAAATAGAGGAAATACACCAAACATAACTCCTCTAATGAGGGTGAATGAGATAACAAAGAGTAATGGAGTAGAGGAATTTTGTTCTCGCTGAAGTAAAACATCCTCTAAACCATGTGCTCCTCCTACACGTCGAAAATAAAAAACATGACAAAGATAAGACTGTTGTAATTTTTACCACAAAATCTAGCAGGCCTAGTGCGAAGCCTCATTAGGCAACCTAGGTCTTATAACAACAAGATATCATCCACCACTGTTACCTAAATGGCTTCTCTCTAGCTATTTAGTGGTGAAATTAATCCTAGGAAGAAGGTTTCCCTATAAAGTGTTGATTTGGGGTAGCATCAAATGTGCTCTAGCCACGAAATTTGGTGGAGAGGCTAGGACACATGAGATATCCAATACCCAGAATTCGGTAGATTCTAAACAGTTAGGGAAATATTAAAATAATTAATATTTTTAATGGAGTCCCTAAGTCTAAACTTAGGGAAATTAAAATATTAATGTGAATTAATATAAAATTGTGTTAGAATGGTTCAAAAGACATGGATCAAGCCAGATCTAATCTTAGCCGTCGATTAGGGACTTAATTTAGACCGTTGATTTGTCAACGAAAAAAGTATAAGAGGAGGCTTGAGGTTCACTTAGAGAATACACCAAAGTGATAAGTCATTCTATTCTCTAGAGCGGGGTTTGCTAAGAGAGATAGAATCAATGATCAGTTGCAGTGAGGGGCAGTGAGTACGAGACAAAGAGGCAAAGACAATGCTAAGAGACCAGCACAAAAGCAGAGAGAGGTAGACACAGAGCTAGAGGGAGCCACGGAGAGGCAGCAGAGACTGCGAAGAGACAGAAGGGCCTGCGTCATCCACACAGAGGCTGCAAGAGTGACGTAGAGAGCCACAAAGGCTGCACAGAGCCTCAAAAGGCTGATGCAGAGGGTTTCAGGCTAACACAGAGGCTAGCAAGGCTGACGTAGAGGCCATCAGGGCTGACGTTAAGCTTCAGATTGTGATAGAAAGAGATTTTGTGGAGCAGGCTTTCTGAATACCTTTTTTCGAAGAGAGGTATTGCTGCCAGATTTTTTTATCTCTACCGGGTTAGCCAGTTTGGCACCTAGTGTACTCAAAAAAGAACTGCTTAATAATAAAACCCTCAGATAGTTGCACCAGTTTTCTCGCATTGAGTTTTTCCGGGGACATTAGTCCAAAAACAACGGTGTCATTGGTGTGCTTGTTTCTGTTTCCTTCAGTTGATGATCTATAATGTGTTGAGCATGCACTTGTATTTATTTTCAGTATTGACATGGTAAATAACTTGTTAATTAACAGAACAAGAAGGTAGGAATAAATCAGTAAAGTGCATGGAGGGTTTCTAATTGTTATACTTAGAAACTTCAACATAAAGATCGCCTAAGAATATTCACTAAATAAAGGCTTAATGGTGATGTAAGGTCTAATGATTGAAGGAAGAATACATGCAAAGCCTAGAAAGGTTAATATAGATTTACCAAAGTTCAAGTACACTTCCCCAAGAACGTAGGATAGAGATGTTCTAAGTTAGGGTTTGTAAGATATGCATATTTAGGGCACAAGATGGCATATAGCAGCTATAAAATATAGCCTATAAATGATGGATCAACAAATGAACAAATGCATCAAAGGGATGGACTAGGTTGAGGGAAAACAATGTAAATTTATGACTGAAACATGCATAGAACAACAATAACTATGATGACATCAACCCTATTTTATGGTTTTTACATGAAAATAATACTATATTTCATTTTTCAAGTTTATTGAATGCAATCCCTTTGATATGAAAATAACACATAAATATTAAATTGTTGAAAATGCAAAATTAACCTAACCCTAACCCTAGTTACCAAGAAAAAGATCAACACCTACTAGACTAGTGCCTTGATCTAATTGGGCAATGGAGTATTTTAGGGAAAGGTCTATGAAAAGGTCCTTGATGAAGAGGGTGAGAGAATGCTTATCTCTACTTAGAATCCTAGTGACTTCCTTAAATGGGAGATTTTATCGAGAAATGCATATATCAAAGTTCTCTTGAAAGATTCAAAGAAACAAATTTTACACACCATGAAAAATTAAGATTGCAAGGAAAGATATTGCAATTTTGAATTTGACATACATAAAAACCCTAATTCACATAATATATCATGCAAAATGGAAGAAAATCAACTTGAAAATTACACCATTCTACAAGAATCTCTTCAATAAATCCCAAATAAGTATCTACATGCAAACATTGTGCACACTTCTAGAAGAGGAGAAGTGTGATGAATGATGACGATCCAATTGAAAAATGATTCCCCTCTATTTATATGAGTGACCAAGTCACTTTTTCATAATTTTACAAGTAAATCCCTAAAAAAGTTTACTTAAGCATTAAACTAGGTCAAAGGTCACAAACCAACCTTGAGATAGCTCTAAAACATAATAAAATGCCAAAAATAATCCACACGTGTGGGAATAAATGTTCACCATGACGCCATCCTCCAAAATTGATTTATAAAGCACTAAGCATGTGACGAAATGGTCCAAGAGTGCTCCTCACTCTAAGAAATCATTAAAATGCGTGTGTACATCTCTAAAGGCACCTCCACCATTGCGTCATCCATAAAGAGGCCTATTTATTTATTTATTTAATACTATATTGAAAGATTGTTTAATATTATATATATTGAATGATGGTTGAATATAATAGAAAATATAAATTTTAAGAATTAGTTTAGATTCATCTTAATCTAGATTTATCAAGCGTTAAGAGGGATCCAATCTCTTGAGGTGCAATTCTTTTTTTTTAAGTGCAAAATTTGAGATTTGATCCCTCTTGACGCTTGATAGATCTAGGTTAAGATAGATCTAGGCTGGTTATATAATACTATATAATATCTATATGTATATCTATGTATCTCTTTCTTATTCCTTCTTTCTAACTCACCCCCTAAACATACACACTCTCTCTCCATATCTATCTATCTCTCTCTCCCCCCTCTTCCTATTCACCTCTCTTCCCTCCTCCTCTCTACCTCTCTCTCTTCCCCTTCTTTCTCTCTCTCTTCCCAATCTCTCATTTCTTTCCTTCTCTCTCTCTTCCCTTCCGCTCTCCTCTCTCCTTCAATCTCTTTTCATCACTCCCTCTCTCTCTCTCTACATTTCTCCCTCTATGTCTTTATTATTCCTTCCCTCTCTCTCCCCCTCTAACTCCATCTCTCTCTTGATTCTTCTTTCTTCCTTTTCTCTCCCACCTACCATTGTCTCTTCCCTCCCCCACACCCCCCATCTCTCTCTCTCTTTCTCTCTCTCTCTCTCTCTCTCTCTTGCCCTTCTCTCTCTTTCCCTTCTCTCCCTATATCTCTCCCCTCCTCTTCTCTCCTCACTCCCTCACTCTCTCTCCATCTCTCCCTTGTCACTCCCTCTCTCTCTCTCCACATCTATCTCTCTATTTATTTGTTCTTTCCTCCCTCTCTATCCCCCTCCAACTCCATCTCTCTCTCTCTCTCTCTCTCTCTCTCTCTCTCTCTCCCCCCCCTCCTCTCTCTCTCTTCCTTCCTCTCTCTGTCTTCCCCCATCACTCCCTCTCTCTCTCTCTCTCCCCCTCATTGTCACTGTCTCCTTCTCTCTCCCCCTCCCACTCTCTGCCCTTCACTTTGTTTGTTGTCATTGCTGGGATGCTTATTTAAGATGGATCTATGTTGGTTCTTACTAATACTATTTGTATTATATAAATTTCACATCTTTAAATATAAAAGTATTCTCATTTTTTATTTTATTAAAACCTTAATTTAATTTCTATGAGAATATTTTTAGTAGTCGTGAGGATAGAGGGTTTAGATATATCTGAAAACTAATTATACCATTTTTCCTTTTAGCTTCAATTAAAAAAATGTTATAAAATTAAATTAAAATAAAATATTTTTATTGTGAAATAAGTTGTGGTTTTTGGGCATTTGGTATTAATAAGTCATGGTATTGGCCCATGGTATTGTAACAAAGCCTATTTACAAGTTAATAATATCCATGATAAAGTGGGGGTGAATATCCATGGTTAAGAATCTTGTCATATTTTTATAAAATATTTTGATTGTGAAATAAGTTATCATTTTTTGGCATGCGGTATTGATAACCCGTGGCATTAGCCCATGCTATTGTAACAAAGCCTATTCACAAGTTCATAATATCAATGACAAAGTGGGGGTGAATATCCATGATTAAGAGTCTTGTTATATTGTTCTAGAATATTTTGATTGTGAAATAAGTTATGTTTTTTGGGCTTGTGGTATTGATAAGCCATGGTATTGTAAGAAAACTTATTTACAAGTTAATAATATCCATTGGTAAGAATTTTTTTGTGTTGTTATAAAATATTTTGGTGATGAAATAAGTTATATTTTTTGGGCATGTAGTTTTGATAAGACATGGTATTATAACAAAGCCTAATTTTTACATGCTAATAATATCCACAGTAAAGTGGGGGTGAATATCCATGGTTAAGAATATTGTCATATTGTTATAAAATAGTTTGGTTGTGAAATAAGTTATGGTTTTTTAGCATACATAAGTCATGATACCATGGTATTGGCCCATGGTACTGTAACAAAGCTTATTCACAAGTTAATAACAAAATCAAAATATAATAAATTGAATTTTATTATTTTTATTACTTTAACTTTTTATTATTAATTCGGCCAACATTTTTGCACTCATGCCCATCACTTTTTTTTTTCCTCTTTTTTACCTACATTTAAAATTGTTTACATACTTACTTTACACCTACACATTTACTCTAAACTGAACTGTAGAGAACCTCTAAACATAATAAAATTTGAAAAATATATATTAAAAAAACAAATTTTATATTTAAAAATTTGTAAAAAAATATTATTTTTAAATATTTTATAAAACAAATTATAATATAAATATTCATCCTAATACTATATTATCCTAATACTATATTGAAGGGTTGTTGAATATAGTGTATAATATCAATTTTTGAAAATGATATTTGGTTTATAATATAAATTAAATAAAAATAAAAATATTTATTTATTTATTTAATATTATATTGAAGGATGGTTTAATAATATATATGTAAATGGTTGAATATAATAAGTAATATAGATTTTATCAATAATTTTTAAAAAGTATATTTAAAAAAAAATTAATATAAATTATTATTTTATATTTATTTATAAATATATAAATATCTCATAAAACAAATTACTTTACAAATTTTTGAGCTAAAAGTTCTGTGATCCATAATAAAATAATTATTTTACAAATTACTAAATTTATAATTAATATAAATATTCATCTTTCACATTTTAAAAATAATTATATTTAAAAACTTAACATTTTATTTTTTTTTCCAAAGGAAAAAACGAAACTTTTTATTAAGACATGCTGACGCATCTCTGTTCATACTGTGTGACTATTTTGTCTGTTTTACAAAAATAATTTTCTGCCTTTTGCTTGAGACCAGTTTCCCTTTAGAGGTGAAACTGTCAATCTGATTCATCTTTTTTGCTTGTTTTGTCCGGAACTGAGGTTCCCTTTGTCTAAAAAGCTTGAAACTAAAGACTGTTCAAAATAACTGTCCAAAAAAACCGGGTCTCCTCAACAGGGAGGAAAACAACCCGTTACATAAACATACATATTATATAAACTGTCATATTTACCATAGCTTAAAAGTCTTAATTTTCCAGAAGTGTAAATTTTAGATTTTGATATGAAAAAGAAAACGAAAAACGCTGCCAGAAGTTCAGAAAAGTTGATCATGAGGAGGCTGTTCGGATCTGCTGATTTGACCTTGATTTTCCTCTAAGATTTTCCAGCTGCCCAAATCCTGCTGCAGACCTTCTTTAGAAAGCTTGTCGGCTGTATCATTCCTTTCCCTGAAAATGTGACATAGAGAGAAGCTGTTAAAATATGATTTTAAAATCTGAGTTTCCTCCAGAATTTGTTTTAAGATTTGATTTCTGCATGTGCTTTGACCGTTTACCCATCTGATCACATTTAGGGAGTCTCCGAAGATCTGAATTGTGAGAGTGTTCCTTTGAATAAGCCAGCATAGAAGGAATTTCAAGGCGAGCATTTCTGCATAGTTGTTTGAACCTGTTCCTAATCCTACAGAAGCTTTAAGGATGTGGTTTGAATTTTCGTGTATGACTAGGCCTGCTCCTGCTTTATTGTTTTGAGATGCTCCGTCGAAAAACGCCCAAGGGATTCCTTCTGTTATATGAACCTCTGAGACGCTTCTTTGAGGATGGGTTTCCTTAGGTTCTGGAATACTAGAAAAGATAGAAATGCTATGGATTGCTGTGATGGTCACTGGGGTTTCCTTGTCCTGGAAGATGCTCCTGTTCCTAGCAATCCATACGCCAGCTTGCGCATGTTTCCATCTGTATATAATTGCCACCACTTCTTCCATGCCTCTTGCACATTTTCACCTTCCCAAAACTTAACATTTTATTAATAACCATTAAAAAATATTAATATAATTAACTAATTTTAACATAATACAAAATAATGAAATTATATAAAGCGTTCCACTTTCATTAGAAGATTTTTATGAGAGGAATATCTAAAGGAAAAAAAATGTTCCTCGCGTGAAAAAAATTTGTATGAAATGTTTTTTTTTTTTAATGATTAATATGTAATATTTACTATGTTAAATATATTAATTGAACCAAAAAAATATCTATTAATACAAAATTAACCAAATACATAATGTTCAATATTTAATAATATTTGATATTTAATAATTACTGATATAATAATCTCTTAAATTCATTTGGTGCCATTTTCTTTACTTATGCACAGGGTGCTCAATCTGGTACTCTTTTTCTTTACGTATGCACATATGAGCAGGGTCCTCATTGGCGGATTACTCTTGGAAACCTCCAAAGAGGCAGAGTCCCCATATTCTTTGATGCCTGAGTACAATCTACACTTTTAGAAAAGACCCACATCGACGTTTAAAAATAAAGCCCCAATACTGACACGATCCTACCCATGATACATGTAAATAAAATTTTTAACTTATTATAATCCTTACATGTTAACCCTACCATAATTTCTTTGCCGCACATACTCTGCCATTACACATGGTTATTCGGGTTAATAACATTATCGAAAATTTATCGTACCCACGACACTCGATTCAAATGTTTGGTTCATGGTTTGTTCGTATGCATTGTTTACATATATATATATATATATATATATATATATATTTGGCAATCGGGATGTGCGCTGGCATAACGCTTTGTGTCTAGAGTAATGTTTCCGGCGTTGAGTTGTTGGGTTGCAATTAATTACGGCAGTTGTTAAATGCTCCCCAGCACAACTGTCTCGTCTCTCCTGCTCGGCCATGTCAACACGCCGGTTCCCGTATCCTCGTCCCTCACGCCTTTGGTTCCTGCTTCTTTTCAATGGCGTGGATCTGTCGATCTGGATCTGAGGGTGGAGATCCATCGAAGGGTTTAGGGTTCTTATTAAGTGCTCTGAGTTCCCACTTGGCTCATTTGGTCCTGATGCTGCTTCCGGGTTCTGCTTGCTTCTTCGCGCACCGGGGTTCCTCTACCCTCCTTCGAGGTTTCATCTGCCACTCCGGGGGTTTCTCGTTCGATTCTCCGGGATTGTTCCACCCAGGTAATGGCTTTCGCACAGTTAAATCTTTGGTTTTGCTATTATGTTATATTTTTTCCATTACAGGTCTCTCCTTGGTTTTTGCATGCGTTTTAACATCTCTCGTTTTCCCCTGGTGTATGACTGTGAAGCTATGGCGATGCAATCCTTCCAATACACTGGACGACGGCCCTCGGCAACCCGACCGCCGCGTATCAGGTATGCAACACCAGCTCGAAGATTTCTGGGTGCGATGTTTGGGGTTTTCCCCTTTTTTGCCTGTTGTGCTGTGACATTTATACATGCTCGATTTTCACTGGCTTTCAGATTCTCTTAACCCGTTCGAGGTTACCCAGGACAGGGTCCTTGTGGTTTTGCTTCCGAAGCTATTCATGAATTTTCATATTCTCAGATTTTTGTGTTTCCGGCTTACCCTATTGGGTTATGAGGAACAGTCGGTTCCTTTCGCACGGAAGGTGCCTTAGCAGTCCCAGTAACTGGTTTATCTCGAGGGCCTATTTGTTTTCTTATGAATTGTTATTCAGATGTAATTATTTGTGCAGCAAGTAGTAAAGACTACTGGTGAACTGGCCGCGGATTATAATCCTTTTTTTTTAATGAATATTTTATTTATAGCTCCAATGAATATTTTGGTTATAATTCCAGTTTGTCGTCTCCTGGAATAGATACTCACTTTGTAAATGTCCTTTTGTTTCTAGTTTTCCTCGGAAGGCTTTAATAGCGAACTAACTGTATTTCTGAGTGCTCGATTCCGGTGCTCGATGGACTTGCCACTCTGAATCAGTTATTACGATTATAATGTTATCACTGTTGCTTGTATATGCTTTCATGGTTTAATGCTACGGCGGAACTGCCATTGTCTTTAGAGAAAACTATTGTCTGCTATCTGTTCTGATTTGACTTAATGTTCCTTACTGTCGATATGCAATGTTTATAATGGAAGAGTTATGGTTGAGAATATATGTTTTTAGTCGGTTTGAGCATTAGATACTCCTTCTGCTATCGCATTTACTATCGCGACTAAGGAGAATCGTGCGGTTTGCGTTTTCGTTGTTTCATTAAATGAAAATACTGTGGAGTCTAGTTCTGGTTCATATTCTTCTTGAACCCTCTCTTAAGATTATTCTCCTTCTTACGGTTAACAGCTAACTCTGTCTATGTATATTTTTTTGTTATATGTAGTAGCTTTACAGTTTATGCAGACTGTCTCGTTTGTTATAATCTCAGATGGCCTTCTAAACTCTTTTAATGCACATTCGCACTGTAGTTATTAGGGTGTTTAATTCTAGCGAGTGTTTTCTTACTTCCGTTCTGGTAACCCCAACTTGAGGCCTGTTATAACTTGAAGCCTGTTATCCTACTCTCCTCTAAGATGAACAAGCTCATGTCATTTAAAGAAAACTTATTCATTTCCTTTATATATATATATATATATATATATATATACATTACTTCATCGGTTTTTCTATACAGTGCAATTTGACCTTCGTCTCGTTTTTTTTCTTGAAGTTACCAATACACATATCAGCATCATGGTTTTTCTCAACAGTCATCTATTAATATTTCGGTAATATTTGCCTGAGCCAGGTATCATTACAGCAAGCATCATAATGATATAAGAATGTATAATTTTAATTAATTTTCACAGCCATTCTACTGTATTTAGGCTACTGTAATTTCAGTTAACATTAATATCTATAATCATTGTTGAAATAATTTCTTCAGAAGCTGTTACATACCTGGTCCGCCAGATTTGTAATTTCGCTTCAGAAGTTCACCTGTAATCTTTGTTTGCTCTTGACCACCCAACCATGAGATCCATTGCCAAGACTGGAATCTCCCCCCGAGCTATCTTGCAGGCCCAAAGCCCTCAACAAGATACATGCAACTTGTGCCTGGTTATCTGGTCCTCACCAGACTTAACCAGCGTTCTTTTCTTTTTCCTCTTTTCTTTCTGTCTGTCCCTACAACACAGAATTTTGTCTCTACCCCCTCTTTTCCCTTGGAGGCCTCTCCAGTTAGGGAGGGTAGTTTCATGCAGTTTTCATAACTGATTTATTTTCCAATCTTCCTTTCAGAAGTTGCCAGCATTTCAAGAAGTATATATTCTTCTTTAACATATATTTTAATTCACAATAAAGTAATATGATTAAAGTTTAAAAAAAACAGTCTTTCAATTCTATCTTTTACCACAGTAAAATTTCAATATTTACATTTTCCGGGGTCATCACATCTCCCCCTCCTCAGATTGGACATCGTCCCGATGTCTGAATTCCACAAACAATTCCGGGTAAGCCTTTTTAATGAGCTCTTCATCTTCCCAAGTGGCCTCATCAGGCCCATAGTGCTGCCACTGCACTTTAACTTGGGTAATAGCTCGCTTCCGCAGCTGCACTTCTCTCCGGTCGAGGATGTTCAGTGGCTTGACCAGAACCTCGCCTTCCGGTTCGACCTGCAACAACAACAATTCCATTCATTTCCTTTCTGGAATAAAATTTTTAATTAGATCAACCGGATTAGTTCTTACCCTTATATCCTGCCATTTGATCACATGTTTAGGGTCGTAAATGTATTTTTTTAGTATAGAAACATGGAAGACATTGTGGATTCTAATATGGCTTGGCAGGGCAAGCTGGTAAGCTACCGGCCCTACTCTTGCCAAGACCTGAAAAGGTCCAAAATAACGAGGTGCAAGTTTGGCACAACCGCTCCATTGCAAGGTACTCTTTCTGGCTTGGATTCTCACATAAACATGGTCACCGACCTGGTATTCTTTGAACCTTCTTTTCCGATCTGCAAAGCTCTTTTGTCTGTCCTGAGCAGCCTTTAAATTAGTACGTACCCTTTTTACCATGTCCTCCATTTCTTTGAGCATTTCTGGCCCAAATCTTAATTTATCCTCAGGTCCACCCCAGCTTGAGGGTGTTCGGCATTTCCGCCCATACAAGACTTCAAAGGGGCTCATTCGTGTTGATGTGTGATATTCGTTATTATATGTGAATTCAACCAAATATAAATATTCCTCCCACTGGGTTGGTTTCTGCATTACGCATGCTCTTAGCATGTCCTCCACCACTTGGTTCACTCGTTCTGTTTGACCATCGGTCTGGGGATGATAGGCTGTGTTGAAATTCAGCTGTGTTCCCAGTTCGGTAAACAATGCTCTCCAAAAAGTTGATGTGAATTTCACATCACGATCAGATATTATTATCTTCGGAAGTCCATGCAGTTTGAACACATTCTGCATAAAAATGTGAGCAATTTGCACAGCCCTGTAAGTGGACTGCACGGGTATAAAGTGTGCTGCCTTACTCAGTTTGTCTACCACTACCATAATAGAATCATTGTTCTTCTTCGTCCGAGGCAATCCTGTTATAAAATCCATAGAAATAGTTTCCCACTTCCACTCCGGAATGGGTAAAGGTTGTAATAGCCCCACTGGGTGCAAATGCTCCGCTTTAATCTGTTGACACTCCAAACACCATGCTAAGTATTCAGCTACATTCTTTTTCATTCTTGGCCAATGGTATTCTTTTCTAAGTGCGGTGATCATTTTTTGGTACCCCGGATGTCCTGCATAGTGGCTGATGTGAAACTCATCCAAAATTAGATTTTTAAGACTATCCTTATTAGGTACATATAGCCTCTTATTATAATACAGCATTCCAGCGTCATCTAATTCATATTCACACTGATTTTTTCTGTTAGAAAGTTGTTGTACCTACTGTTTTATTTGCTGGTATTCAGCATCTTGTTCTGCTGCTGTTTTTATCACTTCAATCAAGGAATTCTTCCATTTACTGGACGAAATTTCATACAAGCATTGCACCTTCCGACTTAATGCGTCGGCCACACGGTTCTCCTTCCCTTTCAAGTGCTTAATTTCAAAATCAAATCCACTTAGAAAATCCGCCCAGCGGGCTTGCCTCGTATTTAAGGTAGGTTGGCTGAAGTAATTTGTCAGACTGTGGTGATCCGTTAGCAACAGAAATTTTCTCCCCATGAGATAATGCCGCCACATTTTTAGTGTGTGTATGACGGCTGCCAATTCTAAATCGTAGGCAGAATATTTCTGCTCATGCTCCTTTAGCTTTCTTGATTCGTACGCGATCACCCTTCCTTCCTGCATCAACACACCGCCCACACCCTCCTTACTTGCATCAGTACATACCACGTAATCCTTATTAGGATCAGCTATACTCAAGATGGGTGCGGTGGTGAGTAAATGTTTAAGTTGCTCAAAGCTCTGCTGACACTCTGAGGTCCATTTGAATACCCTTCCTTTTTTCTGTAAGGAGGTGATAGGGTATGCTACCCTTGAAAAACCTTCCACGAATCTTCTATAATAACCTGCTAATCCCATAAAGGACCTGATGTCTGCCACATCCTTCGGTACGGGCCATTCCATTATGGTCCTTATCTTTTCAGGGTCCACTGCAATCCCCTCTTTTGTAATTATATGGCCTAGATACTGTATTTCCTCTTTGAAGAAATCACACTTGCTGAACTTAGCATACAACTGGTGTTCTCGGAGAGTTTGTAACACTAACCTGAGATGCTCCTCGTGCTCCTCCTTAGAACGAGAGTATATCAGAATATCATCAATGAATATCAGCACAAACTTATCCAAGAACCCATGAAACACGTTGTTCATTAAACACATAAAGGTGGCGGGTGCGTTGGTCAACCCAAAAGGTAGCACTACAAACTCGTAGTGCCCATACCGTATCCTAAAAGTTGTTTTAGCAATATCTTCCTCCTTAATCCTAATCTAGTGGTAACCTGATCGCAGATCGATCTTAGAGAACACTGTTGCACCCTTCACTTGATCAAAAAGTTCATCAATCCGAGGTAAAGGATATTTATTTTTGATCGTGAGCTTGTTCAGCTGACGATAGTCTATACACATTCGAAGAGTTCCGTCTTTTTTCTTGACAAATAACATTGGGGCTCCCCATGGAGATACACTGGGGTGAATCTAATTTTTGTCTAGCTACATTTTTAATTCTATCAATTCAGGAACGCTCATTCTATAAGGTGCCCGAGACACTGGCGCTGCCCCCGGTGTCAATTCGATGGTAAAGTCTATATCTCTTTTAGGTGGCAGCCCGGGTATCTCCTCTGGAAAAACATCCGCAAATTCTTGTATTACGGGAATGTTTTCCAGCGTGGCTGTTTTATCCTTTGAATTTACATAACCTACCTGAATGGCATAAATTTGACATCTTTTCCTGATACATTTAGCTAGTTGGGATGCAGTGATTGGCCGGATCTGCACGGGGCGCTTAATCCCTTGCATTTCTTGTTTCTCTCCAAAGTCATCTTTGTAATAAATGGTCTTCGTTTTGCAGTTTACTAGTGACCAGTGTTTCTCTAACCAATCCATCCCAATCAGAACATCATATGAGCCCAAAGGAAGTACATTCAAATCTGCCACTACTGGCTGCCCTGCTATGGTTAAAGAGCAGTTATTAATTTTTGCCAGGACTCGTCTCTTGGCCCCCGTAGCTAGCTGTACCAGCCATGGATTCTTAAATTTTTCAGGTTGTAACTTACATTGTTCTACTATCTTTGGGCTAATATAACTTAAAGTAGCTCCTGGGTCAATAAGAACAGCTATAGAAAGATCCGAAATTTTACCTTCAAATTCCACCATCGTCGGCTGGTATTCCGCCTGACGATCATCCAGGGCTGCGTTAATCCTTGGTACGCTACGTCCCACATCGCCAACAGTCGACGCTTCATGAATCTGAGATATCTGATCAGTTCCTTTCCGCTGCGGGCAATTTTTGACGTAGTGTGGTCCTCCACAACCCCAGCATTGAACTAGAGGTTTGGCCATTCCTTCGCCCTCCAGCCTAACAGGTTTTTCACTCACTCTAGATTAAATGTTTGGCTTAGACCTGAGCGAACCTCTTGGTATAGTTCTGATGTTCTGCCCTTTACTAACTCCCCTACTTCCACTGCTGCGACTTCCTTTACTGTTCCCAACTGTTTTATTACCCCTTCTTTCATTCCATCTTTTATTTGGAGCATCTCCTTTCTATTTATTTTGTTGGTAGCAGATTCTAGCCTTGCGGATAGCTTCATCCATCGTCCTAGGATTGTCAAACTCGATCCTTTCTTGTATGTATAGGGGTAAACTACTAACAAATCTTTGCACCTTGGCTTTTTCTTCTTTAATATAGGGCACATAGCGAAGCAGGGAGGTAAAACGGTTGATAAACTCGTCCATAGTCTGCTGTCCCAACCGTAAGTCATGGAGTTCCCTTTCTTTTTCATCATAGAAGCGCTCGGTCAGATATCTTTCTTTGAAGTATTTCTGAAACTTGGCCCGTTCGCTTACCCCCTTGACGATCTTAACTTCCTCCCACCACAAGGTTGCTTTACCTTGTAATTGAAAGATGGCCAATCGTGCCTTCAGGTTATGGTCATATTCATACAGCTGAAAATATTTGTTCATATTAATTAACCATGCTTCAGCCGCTTCTTCCTGTTCCCCATCAAAATGTGGAGATTTAATTTTTCGAAATTCTCCTTGTAATTCCACTCTCTGATGTTTTGAAGTCTGTTGTTCAGATGCATTATCAGAATGGTCCTCCCTTTCTTCTGATTTTTCAGGGTCTGTTTGATAATTTTGTTCTTCTGTCATCCTCTGTTGTTCCGCACTGGGATTAGCTAGTGGTGGGTTCTGCCTGTCCGACAAACTCTTCAGAATTCTTTCTTGTTCCACCGTCAGTCGTGCATTATCCTCTCGTAATCGTGCCATCTCATTCTTCAGTTCCTGAACCGTCTCTAGTATTGCAAGGTTTGTGCTACGTGTCTCCTCGCCAAGCTGTACCCACAGCTCTGGGTTATCCCTAGGATTTACTGCAGGTTCCTGACCTGCCATCGATCTGTGCGGAGCGCTGCCAGCTCTCTGCATATTCACTGTTTCTGTCTATTGTTTATTTGCTGTTGTTTTCCTGTGTCTCAACCCTAGAAATGGAACAAGAAGAGGAGTTAGTTAATTAGTTGTCCTTCTTACAAAGATAATGAGATGGTTATCTGTACATTTTTTTTTTTACATGTTGTTCCAGAGGTCACAGTATTGTAACCTCGCTCTGATACCAATTTGTCACGATCCTACCCATGATACATGTAAATAAAATTTTTAACTTATTATAACCCTTACATGTTAACCCTACCATAATCTTTATGCCGCACATACTCTGCCATTACACATGGTTATTCGGGTTAATAACATTATTGGAAATTTATCGTACCCACGACACTCGATTCAAATGTTTGGTTCATGGTTTGTTCGTATGCATTGTTTACATATATATATATATATATATATATATATATATATTTGGCAACCGGGATGTGCGCTGGCATAACGCTTTGTGTCTGGAGTAATGTTTCCGGCGTTGAGTTGTTGGGTTGCAATTAATTTTACGGCAGCTGTTTAATGCTCCCCAGCACAGCTGTCCTGTCCCTCCTGCTCGGCCATGTGAACACGCCGGTTCCCGTATCCTCGTCCCTCGCGCCTTTGGTTCCCGCTTCTTTTCAATGGCGTGGATCTATCGATCTGGATCCGAGGGTGGAGATCCATCGAAGGGTTTAGGGTTCTTATTAAGTGCTCTGAGTTCCCACTTGGCTCATTTGGTCCTGATGCTGCTTCCGGGTTCTGCTTGCCTCTTCGCGCACCGGGGTTCCTCTACCCTCCTTCGAGGTTTCATCTGCCACTCCAGGGGTTTCTCGTTCGATTCTCCGGGATTATTCCACCTAGGTAATGGCTTTCGCACAGTTAAATCCTTGGTTTCGCTATTATGTTATTTTTTTCATTACAAGTCTCTCCTTGGTTTTTGCATGCATATTAACATCTCTCGTTTTCCCCTGGTGTAAGACTGTGAAGCTATGGCGATCCAATCCTTCCATTACGCTAGACGACGGCCCTCAGCAACCCGACCGCCACGTATCAGGTATGCAACACCAGCTCGAAGATTTCTAGGTGCGATGTTTGGGGTTTTCCCCTTTTTTGCCTATTGTGCTGTGACATTTATACATGCTTGACTTTCACTGGCTTTCAGATTCTCTTAACCCGTTCGAGGTTACCCAGGACAGGGTCCTTGTGGTTTTTCTTCTGAAGCTATTCATGAATTTTCGTATTCTCAGATTTTTGTGTTTCCGACTTACCCTATTGGGTTATGAGGAACAGTCGGTTCCTTTCGCACGGAAGGTGCCTTAGCAGTCCCAGTAACTGGTTTATCTCGAGGGCCTATTTGTTTTCTTATGAATTGTTATTCAAATGTAATTATTTGTGCAGCAAGTAGAAAAGACTACTGGTGAAATGGCCGCGGATTATAATCCTTTTTTTTTAATGAATATTTTATTTATAGCTCCAATTAATATTTTGGTTATAATTCCAGTTTGTCGTCTCCTTGAATAGATACTCACTCTGTAAATGTCCTTTTGTTTCTAGTTCTCCTTGGAAGGCTTTAATAGCGAACTAACTGTATTTATGAGTGCTTGATTCCGGTGCTCGATGGACTTGCCACTCTGAATCAGTTATTGCGATTATAATGTTATCACAGTTGCTTGTGTATTTCTCATGGTTTAATGCTATGTAGGAACTGCCATTGTCTTTAGAGAAAACTATTGTCTGCTATCTATTCTGATTCGACTTAATGTTCCTTACTGTCGATATGCAATGTTTATAATGGAAGAGTTATGGTTGAGAATATGTGTTTTTAGTCGGTTTGAGCATTAGATACTCCTTCTGTTGTCGCATTTACTATCGCGACTAAGGAGAATCGTGCGGTTTGCGTTTTTGTTGTTTCATTAAATGAAAATACTGTGGAGTCTGGTTCTGGTTCATATTCTTCTTGAACCCTCTCTTAAGATTATTCACCTTCTTATGGTTAACAGCTAACTCTGTCATATATATTTTTTTGTTATATGTGGTAGCTTTACAGTTTATGCAGACTGTCTCGTTTGTTATAATCTCATATGGCCTTCTAAACTCTTTTAATGCACATTCGCACTGTAGCTATTAGGGTGTTTAATTCCAGCGAGTGTTTTCTTACTTCTGTTCTGGTAACCCCAGCTTGAGGCCTGTTATAGCTTGAAGCCTGTTATCCTACTCTCCTCTAAGATGAACAAGCTCATGTCATTTAAAGAAAACTTATTCATTTCCTTTATATATATATATACATTAATTCCTCGGTTTTTCTATACAGTGCAATTTGACCTCCGTCTCGTTTTTTTTCTTGAAGTTACCAATACACATATCAACATCATGGTTTTTCTCAACAGTCATCTATTAATATTTCGGTAATGTTTGCCTGAGCTAGATATCATTACAGCAAGCATCATAATGATATAAGAATGTATAATTTTAATTAATTTTCACAGCCATTCTACTGTATTTAGGCTACTGTAATTTCAGTTAACATTAATATCTATAATCACTGTTGAAATAATTTCTTCAGAAGCTGTTACATACCTGGTCCGCCAGATTTGTAATTTCGCTTCAGAAGTTCACCTGTAATCTTTGTTTGCTCTTGACCACCCAACCATGAGATCCATTACCAAGACTGGAATCTCCCCCCGAGCTATCTTGCAGGCCCAAAGCCCTCAACAAGATACATGTAACTTGTGCCTGGTTATCTGGTCCTCACCAGACTTAACCAACTTTCCTTTTTTTTTCCTCTTTTCTTTTTGTCTGTCCTTACCGCACAGAATTTTGTCTCTACCCCCTCTTTTCCCTTGGAGGCCTCCCCAGTTAGGGAGGGTAGTTTCATGCAGTTTTCATAACTGATTTATTTTCCAATCTTCCTTTTAGAAGTTGCCAGCATTTCAAAAAGTATATATTCTTCTTTAACATATATTTTAATTCACAATAAAATAATATGATTAAAGTTAAAAAAAAATAGTCTTTCAATTCTATCTTTTACCACAGTAAAATTCCAATATTTACATTTTCCGGGGTCATCACAAATACCCTCTGGCACCCATTTCACTTCGGCAGTCATGACCGACTGCCTTTTCAGTGCGGAGCAGACTCGTACCCATAACCTCAAATCCAGGAGAAAAATCAAACGTTTGTAAGTGTCATAATCTGTTTTACTAGTCTCCATACTCGTTGGATGACCAAATGTTTGATAAGTTATTACTTGTATTCTGTTATTCTCTGAATCTGCATCTGCTTTCTTTCTTATAAACTCAATTATTATGGGGGTTGTTGTAGTTATTCTTGGCATTATTGTCATCATTCATGTGCCACTAGATGGTTATTCTTGGCATTACTGGCATCATTCATGTGCCATTGGATGGTTATTCTGGGCATTACTGTCATCATTCATGTGCCATTGGATGGTTGTTCTGGGCATTACTGTCAATCATTCATGTGCCACGGGATGTTTTTTTCTCTAGAATTTAATATAATTAGTTAGTTTTAGGTTGCATTATTTTCGTTAACATGGTTTTTTTGGTTGGTGAAAGAGATTCTATACATGCTTTACCTTATTTACCGAGAAAAAGAAGGTACGGAAATTAGTCTCTAGGAGTATTCTTTCTGCACTTCCCAAGTTCTGCCATCCTCTCAAGGATATGTTATCATCTAACCCATATTAAAATGCAACCCTGGGGAGGGACACCTTGGCGTTATTCTTTCTGCACTTCTCAAGTTCTGCCATCCTCTCAAGGATCTGTGATAATCTAACCCATATTAAAATGCAACCCTGGGGACTGACACCTTGGCGTCAATGATGGTTGGAGTGGCTAGATATGTTGATTAAATATAATATTCCAAATGTTTGTCCAGGGAAACATATTGCATAATATTTATTCTGACCATTACGTTTTTTAGCCAAACGCCAGCTATCTTATTATGTATCTCCACTCACCCTTGAACACGTGCACGTGCACGATAAGATGGAGTTAATGTGTGATTATTTATATAGAAAATGAAGTGATCTTTCTCCAACATTATTAACGGGACAATCTCTGATCACAAACAGAGTGATGTAATATTCAAACTTGTTTGTGATCTATTCAAAGAGAATATATGCCATGTCTCTTGCAACTTCTCTAGGAGCTCACCCTTTGGTCCACTTTAATGCTGCGTGTGATTCTCTTCCATGCGATCAACATGACACTCTCTGATCAGAACCAGAGTCATGGAAAATTCGAACTTGTTTGTGATATATTCAAAGAGAATATATGCTATGTCCGTCACAGCTTCTCTAAAAGCTCACCTTTTGGCCAATTCGAACTTGTTTGTGATATATTCAAAGAGAATATATGCTATGTCCGTCACAGCTTCTCTAAAAGCTCACCTTTTGGCCCACTTATGCTGCGTGTGATTCTCTCTTCCATGCTAATTTTTTGCATGACACCATTTTTCTCAACAGGAGTTATAACAAGGTTTGTCCAAGCATGGTGTCGCTGAAAGACATTCCAAAGTTACTCTCAAAATGTAATGATACCATTTTTAGCTACTCCATTGGGTAATAATTAGTTCTTTCATTTCCAGTTACATTTTGTTGGATCCAATTCAACCTACAAAATATTACTCCTTATATTAATGATCCAAAAAGATAGGGAATGTAATGACACCATTTTGAGCTACTCCATTATGGTAATAATTAGTTCTTTCATTTCCGGCTACATTTTGTTGGATCCAATTCAACCTACAAAATATTAATCCTTATATTAATGATCCAAAAAGATAGGGATGTTTATGGGACTTTTTAAATGTTACTTTTAAATAAGTAGAGTTTCAATACGATAATAATTATTTGGCAAAATATCAAGTATACTTTCTTATAATTATAAACTGTTTTTCCTACCCAAAGCATAACTACTAGTTGCTCTATACTAATGAGTAAATACTACCAGCTATCTAGCTAGTGTTAGTCCATAATTATGACCCTTTAATATTAATTAACTATCACATTAACTACCTAGTGGGTCTTGTTCATGATTGAAACTACAAATGGCTCCAAGGGAATTAGAGATTTTTCACTATCACCTTGTATGATTGTCTTATACTTCGGTTTAGTTCTTGTTAACCAGAGGGGAATCCCTATGCAACTTGTAAGTGATGTATGAATCCTAAAGACTAAAAACACTGTGAAACCATGATAAAAGTTTGCCATAATTCGAAATATCACACACTTGATTTGCATAGAAATACCCTAATCAACGAGAAAAACCCACAAATTTACTCCTAAGCATATATTTCGCTCTCGACAAACATGTAAGTTTGCCATCAGAACACAAAATCTTGATCTTGAAAGGACAAATTTGTGTGCAGAAAAGTAGAGAACAACAATGTGAACAATCAAAATTAAGAATAGTGACCCAATCAAAATTAAGAATGGTGACCCAAGTACCTTAAATCTCATGGGTTATGGAAAATTAATTAAGAGAGGTACTACCTACTATTGATTAATTCAATTAATTCAAGAGATCAAAGTACAACTAGAAGCACAATAAATCAATGAGATGTAGCCACCAAATAGAATTCACTTTTATTTCAAAAGTTGTACATGCAAAGTTTGGGGAAATATCAATTCCATCAAAAAGACTCTAGGGTGCATCCAACCTCATTCAAAGAACCTTCTCATGCTAGCAGGGATGCAATTATGTGAATACTGTGCAAGCATGATCAACCTCTCATAGCTAAGTATGCATTCTCACAATCACTTCAATAAAAAATGGGGTGTGAAAGCTTTCTAACCAAGAAGAAATCCTTAACAATAATCTACAACATTGCTTCACCCCACTTCCTTTACCTTTATAGAATATGCATTGGATATTACAAAAATATCTCAAGCAAGAACAAAATAGAGGAAATACACCAAACATAACTCCTCTAATGAGGGTGAATGAGATAACAAAGAGTAATGGAGTAGAGGAATTTTGTTCTCGCTGAAGTAAAACATCCTCTAAACCATGTGCTCCTCCTACACGTCGAAAATAAAAAACATGACAAAGATAAGACTGTTGTAATTTTTACCACAAAATCTAGCAGGCCTAGTGCGAAGCCTCATTAGGCAACCTAGGTCTTATAACAACAAGATATCATCCACCACTGTTACCTAAATGGCTTCTCTCTAGCTATTTAGTGGTGAAATTAATCCTAGGAAGAAGGTTTCCCTATAAAGTGTTGATTTGGGGTAGCATCGAATGTGCTCTAGCCACGAAATTTGGTGGAGAGGCTAGGACACATGAGATATCCAATACCCAGAATTCGGTAGATTCTAAACAGTTAGGGAAATATTAAAATAATTAATATTTTTTTAATGGAGTCCCTAAGTCTAAACTTAGGGAAATTAAAATATTAATGTGAATTAATATAAAATTGTGTTAGAATGGTTCAAAATACATGGATCAAGCCAGATCTAATCTTAGCCGTCGATTGGGGACTTAATTTTGACCGTTGATTTGTCAACGAGAAAAGTATAAGAGGAGGCTTGAGGTTCACTTAGAGAATACACCAAAGTGATAAGTCATTCTATTCTCTAGAGCGGGGTTTGCTAAGAGAGATAGAATCAATGATCAGTTGCAGCGAGGGGCAGTGAGTACGAGACAGAGAGGCAGAGACAATGCTAAGAGACCAGCGCAAAAGCAGAGAGAGGCAGACACAGAGCTAGAGGGAGCCACAGAGAGGCAGCAGAGACTGCGAAGAGACAGAAGGGCCTGCGTCATCCACACAGAGGCTGCAAGAGTGACGTAGAGAGCCACAGAAGCTGCACAGAGCCTCAAAAGGCTGATGCAGAGGGTTTCAGGCTAACACAGAGGCTAGCAAGGCTGACGTAGAGGCCATCAGGGCAACGTTAAGCTTCAGATTATGCTGGAAAGAGATTTTGTGGAGCAGGTTTTCTGAATACCTGTTTTCGAAGAGAGGTATTGCTGCCAGATTTTTTTATCTCTACCGGGTTAACCAGTTTGGCACCTAGTGTACTAAAAAAAGAACTGCTTAATAATAAAACCCTCAGATAGTTGCACCAGTTTTCTCGCATTGAGTTTTTCCGGGGACATTAGTCCAAAAACAACGGTGTCATTGGTGTGCTTGTTTCTGTTTCCTTCAGTTGATGATCTATAACGTGTTGAGCATGCACTTGTATTTCTTTTCAGTATTGACATGGTAAATAACTTGTTAATTAACAGAACAAGTAGGTAGGAATAAATCAGTAAAGTGCATGGAGGGTTTCTAATTGTTAGACTTAGAAACTTCAACATAAAGATCGCCTAAGAATATTCACTAAATAAATGCTTAATGGTGATGTAAGGTCTAATGATTGAAGGAAGAATACATGCAAAGCCTAGAAAGGTTAATATATATTTATCAAAGTTCAAGTACACTTCCCCAAGAACGTAGGATAGAGATGTTCTAAGTTAGGGTTTGTAAGATATGCATATTTAGGGCACAAGATGGCATATAACAGCTATAAAATATAGCCTATAAATGATGGATCAACAAATGGACAAATGCATCAAAGGGATGGACTAGGTTGAGGGAAAACAATGTAAATTTATGACTGAAACATGCATAGAACAACAATAACTATGATGACATCAAACCTATTTTATGGTTTTTACATGAAAATAATACTATATTTCATTTTTCAAGTTTATTGAATGCAATCCCTTTGATATGAAAATAACACATAAATATTAAATTGTTGAAAATGCAAAATTAACCTAACCCTAACCCTAGTTACCAAGAAAAAGATCAACTCCTACTAGACTAGTGCCTTGATCTTATTGGGCAATGGAGTATTTTAGGGAAAGGTCTATGAAAAGGACCTTGATGAAGAGGGTGAGAGAATGATTATCTCTACTTAGAATCCTAGTGACTTCCTTAAATGGGAGATTTTAAATTCAAGAAATGCATATATCAAAGTTCTCTTGAAAGATTCAAAGAAACAAATTTTACATACCATGAAAAATTAAGATTTCAAGGAAAGATATTGCAATTTTGAATTTGACATACATAAAAACCCTAATTCACATAATATATCATGCAAAATGGAAGAAAATCAACTTGAAAATTACACCATTCTACAAGAATCTCTTCAATAAATCCCAAATAAGTCTCTACATGCAAACATTGTGCACACTTCTAGAAGAGGAGAAGTGTGATGAATGATGACGATCCAATTGAAAAATGACTCCCCTCTATTTATATGAGTGACCAAGTCACTTTTTCATAATTTTACAAGTAAATCCCTAAATAAGTTTACTTAAGCATTCAACTAGGTCAAAGGTCACAAACCAACCTTGAGATAGCTCTAAAACATAATAAAATGCCAAAAATAATCCACACGTGTGGGAATAAATGTTCACCATGACGCCATCCTCCAAAATTGATTTATAAAGCATTAAGCATGTGACGAAATGGTCCAAGAGTGCTCCTCACTCTAAGAAATCATTAAAATGCATGTGTACATCTCTAAAGGCACCTCCACCATTACGTCATCCATAAAGAGGCCTATGTCATCCTTCCAAGGCATGTAGGAATGACATGGCAACATCTAAAGCAAGTGTTGACACCAAGGAAGAATGTGTTAGCCCTCCCAAGTCATCTTAGGCGCATCCATCCTCATTTGGGCTCTAGAACAAGGCATCATCCATCAAACAAGGCCAAGGCTAGCTTAGGAGCGTCCTAAGTCCATTTGGGCACATCATCAAGTAGTCCAATGCCATGCTTTCAAGTTTAGCAGTTCATCACTTGGAGGTGTATCAAGAGGTGTAGAACCATTCAAAAGCTACTTAAGGCCCAACGATCATCTATGGAAGGGAAATGTTGGGGTCACGAGGTCATATATGCTCTCAGAATAGGACAAAGTACCTCTTGAATGTGCTAGAAAGGAGTCAAGCCATCCTCCAAGGGATTTCTACCACATGTGTGATACCCCCTAAACAAAACTCTCAAGATCAAGTGAGATAAACATCATTAGGGACATAAAACCATTAAAGCATCATAATGGACCATATCTAATGCCAGGGGCATAAAAATTATTCACACAAAACTCACCTTCAAATATATAACTAGCTCAAGACTCGTGAACAAGTTACTTCATTTATGTTATGAATGATCAGGTCCACAATCCTATTAGGTGTTTTTAGCGCCCAAGGGGAGTGATATGTCCTAGGTAGATCCATCAAGGTGGTCATTTACTAGGAAAGAGTTCAAGGAATATGCCATAGCCACGAGACCAACTAATGGGGGTCCAACATCTTGAATGTAATGATGTGAGGAAGGAGCAATCGTGGTGGCATGTGTTACTCCTTTCCTCAACCTACTTTTGCCACCTCTCTAAAGTGCTTTTGTTTTAATTATTTTTCTTTCATATTGTTACCCACAAAAAAATGGGTAACCCATAGAAGAAATTTTTGCCTTTCTTGAACAACCAGCCAACTAGTATCCCTATGGATCAACACATGACATGATACCATAAATCCTCCACCTATTGCTTTGGTTAAATTTCTTCCTCCCATCTGACATTCATTTTTGAAGGAAGGTGGGTCATCCATCGACAATAACCATTTTGTAATAATGTGCTTTTACTTAATGTTTTGGGGCATACTATATGAATCAAGGCGAGTTCCATATGATTAATTGATCTTTTGTATTCTTGTTCTCTCACTTCACCTGGGAGGTTAGTCTTTGACACTAGTCCAACGAGACCTCCTTTGAGGCCTTAGGGTTTTAAGAAGGACATTACTAGGGAGGCTATGATTGAAGTAGTGTGCCCATGGTATTCCATACTTACCACTTTTCGTCATTCCCATTATTTCATCTCTATTCTTCGGGCCGATTGTCATTGGTCATAGGGGTTGGTACCTTCTCATCCTCATCCTAGAGTCTAGAATGGAAAACTTTTCCTTAGAGGTTGATGCAACTAAAAGAAAGGTAAAAGCAAAAGAAAGCCACAATGAAAGAAATGTTAAAATTCAAAAGATAGTTAGGACAAAAATATTGTGTGTGGGTAGAAGCCTAGCATGAGCTCTATCTCCCTCATTAGCCATTGCCTAGTTCCTAGAGCACATGATGCTCCATCCGTAAAAGCTAACCATTGTATTGTCCCAACTCCGATGAGCGATAAACTGCTTTATAATTAAGGGGTAATAAATGCTAAATCTCTAAAATCAAGATTGGGCTCCTGAGCTATGCACCTAAATCAAAGTATTATCATAAAGAAGTAAAATGAACACCAGAGGGGTGAAACAAAGTAGAAGGAGAAAATGGGTAACTCAAACCTCTATGATTTCTTACTCCTTACATCTATACACTTGGGATGTTGAAACATTATTAGCTCGTCACTTGGCTTTGACACCTAGCCCTGAAGTCATGCCAACTCCATTGTCACCATCTTCACATGCACCTATAGATTGATGGGTTAACTTGGGACCTGTCACTTTCTCCTGGGAGATGGAAACACCTAATAGGGTTCTCCATCTAACCATACCTAACATAAGAGACAAAACACTTATATGGGACTTGGTTTAGTTATATATTTGAAGGTGATCATTGTGTGAAGTATTAATTGAGCCCCTAACATTAAGCATGGTTCACTATGATGCATTTGTGGTTTTTGTTACCTATTGATTGTTGATTCACACTTGATCTTGAGAGGGTTTTGTTAGGTGGTTCTCATCACATCAACATATGGCTTATTGAGGTGATTGCCCCACCTTCTTAGCAGAGCAACAAAGACACTCTATTACAAAATTAACCTAATTCTTAATAATAACTAATCAAATAATTTTTAAAAGTAATTGTATTTAGAGGTGCTCTCTAGTTCAATATGAAAAAAACTCTATTACAAAATTAACCTAATTATTAATAATAACTAATCAAATAATTTTTAAAAGTAATTGTGTTGAAAGGTGCTCTCTAGCTCAATATGAAAAAAATGTCATAATGTCTTGTTATGTAAACATTTTGACTTAATCTGATTACATAAAAATAATAAAATAAAAATTAATTAATCTTTTTATATATTAGTGCAATCTCTTAAAATATAATCTTCTTTTAAAGTGATTTTTTTTTAAATCTTTATTTACATTTAGTAGATTAAAATTAAAATAAATTTAACCTCATTTAATGCATTAATATAAACTAATAAATCAATCATAATATTCTCATTGCAATCTGTTTGGTTACATTTTTCACATTTATAAAAACTAGCATATTAAACATTGAAATTGGAACATGCTGGGTGGTTAAATCCAAACTTCAAAACAGACTCATCCATCAAATTTAACATTTTAACAGTTTTCACATCTTTAAAGTTTGGTTAATTTTTAAACTACATTGGATAGGCAATTTGCCCGGCAAATTCATTCCCTGCCCGGCCGTGATATCCATGAGATACACGTGATCTGTGAGAATAAACCAAAATTCACCATCTTTTCTGACATGACGTGTGCGCAGATAATGTTTGTCGCCTGAACACATAAAGCCACATCAATCTTTAAACTTGTCTCACAACACAAAGCCCTGTACCCACTTCTGAAGTTTTGACCGGCTCCCTTTTCAGCCTTCGGGGAGACTCGTACCCATAATCTCACATCCAGGAGAAGAATCAAAGGTGGGATCTACATTTTACTCATCTCCATAATCGTTGGATGATCAAATGTTTGATAAGTTTTTACTTTTATTTTGTTATCTCTGAATCTGCATCTTCATTTTTTCTCATAACCTCTATACTATGGCGGGGTTGCTCTGGTTGTTCTCGGCATTACTGTCATCATTCAGGTGCCACTGGATGGTTTCCTTAGAATTTAATATAATCAGTTAGCATTGGGCTGGGTAATATCTGTGAACATGGCTTTTGCTGGTGAAAAAGTATTTTTATCATCTATTCCTGTGGCAAGCATTTGTCTGTTGATAGTGATTATTTTCTCGGGCTTGAAGGTCTAGCTACCATATCGTCAACTACCCAGGAAAAGGATGTGCGGAGATTAGTTCTCGGATGAAATCACTCGGCAGTGTTCTTTGATTTTCAGTGTTGATCATGACAAACTTTCTGTCTGAACTTCTCAAAGTTCTGCTATCCTTTTCCCACAGAACTCTAGACAGGTTTCAAACGATTTGCTGCAATCCAAGCCATATTAAAATGCAACCCCGGGGATTGACACCTCTACGTCAATGATGATTGGAGTGACTTAGATATGTTGCTGAAATATGATGTTCCGAATGTTTGTGCAGGGAAACATATTGCATAATATTTATTCTGAACATTACATTTTTTTAAGCTAAATGCCAGCTATCTTGTTATGTATCTCCACTTACCCTTGAACACGAGGAGGATAGCATCGAGTTAATGTGTGATTATTTATATAAAAAATGAAGTGATCTTTCTCCAATATCGTCAACAGGACAATCTCTGATCAAAATCAGAGTGCTGGAATATTCAGTGTTCCACGGATATGTGTCCCCCACAGTTGGGTGCACGCACCCCTCGCACCTCATGCACCCGGGACGGGGATGTATTGGGAAACGTTTTTCCACATCCCCTTTTTGGGGAGACGCAGCCGGGACATTTCCCTATTGTAGGGGACGCGACTCCCCAAAAGGGGACTCCTGGGGTCTCCCCTCAAAATGGGCTATGCGACCCCTCCTTAAATTTGCTTGTAAACAATGATTTATGAGAGAGAAAACCTAGTATTTGACCATATTTCCCTACTAATGCTATGCAATTCATGGTAATGTTAAATTCTTAATGTCACTTTTATTTAAATATTTAACATTACCATGAAATGACTGAGGATGTTTGAGAGTGGTTCCGACCTCATTGGATTTCATATGGAGAAAGTAGAATTTTTAGATCTCACTTAACAATTTTTCAGGAATTTAGGATTCGATGGATTGCAATGTTTTCATTGCATTTTGTCATGTACAAGGGTATGGAATTAGTATTTAATCAAGAGCACCAAGCTCTCTGTGTACTTTAGAGTGACTTTTAGACTCATCACTCCATTGTTTTTGAGTTTTAGTTATATCAATTTTTTATTTCAGTTTTTAGTTTTCATATAGTCTATTTAGCTTAGTACTAATTAGATTCTAGAATGATAAATGATGAATTTTAATTTTAAATAAATTTAGAATCTAGAATGATGAATGATGAATTTAATTTTTAAATCAATGTAGATTCTAGAATGGTGAATAATGAATAATGAATATGGATCAGAGTATTTCATTATTGAATCTCGTGGTCTATGGATGAATCATGTATGTATTAGTAAGGATGATTGGCATGGATCAATGTATTTCATTATTTAATTCAATTATGTCTGTATCATTCTATTTATGCTTTCATTATTGAATATGAATTTGATATATATATATATATATATATATATATATATATATATATATTAAAAAGGAAAAAAGATTATATACCTCGACGTCCCCCTGTCCCCCCTAAATTTCAATAAAATTTGAGGTTACTCTCACACGTTCCCCTTGTGCGTCTCCCCATCCCGAAGTCTTAGTGGAACATTGGGAATATTCGAACCTGTTTGTGATATATTCACCCATTTTTCTCAACGGAATTCATAACAAGGTTTGTCCAAGTATGGTGTTGTTGAAAAACAATCCAATTTTATTCTAAGAACGTAACTAGCAAGTAAGATCCTGCTTTCAATGCCTTTTTAGCTATTGAGCACCATTATGGTAATAATTAGTTTCTTCATTTCGGGGTAGACTTTGTTGAATCTAATAATAATTGAACCTATGAAATATCACCTCACACTGATGATCCAAAAAGAGAGCAATGTTCATGGGCTTTTTTTGAGGGGTGACCTCTAAATGAATGGAGCTTCAATAAAATAATAATCTCTTATCTCTTGGCAAAACATCACATAGCTTCTTGCAGCTATAAATTGTGAAATTTACAAGATTGCAACAAACCAAATATTTATTTCCTAACTGTATGCAGTTTATTTGTCAACTATAAATTGATATTACGACAAATAATGATAAATTGACATTTGCAATTTTCACAAATAAAAATATGTTGCGTCATATAAAAATTGACACCATTGTTTTTGGACAATTGTCTCTGGAAAAACCTTGGAGGAAAAACTAGTTCTGCAGATGAGGGTTTTACTATTATCTTTAGCAATTTAGGAAATTACAACTAGATGCCTTTCACTGGCAATCCTTTGGCATATACTGATCTCTATTGACAAAATAATTTGGAAATAAACTATCTCTCTCTGCGAATTGATCTGGCCATCTCTCCCGATAACTCACACTTCTTGACTATTCACATTGCTTGACTGGAAATGTGTATGGCTACCTCCTTGAAATTTGTACAACCCCAAAATTACCCTCTTGCAAGTTGTCTTGCCTCCCTCTGCCTCTAAAGCCCACTTGCTCTACCTCCAGAAAATAGATCCGGCCTCTAGCAACTGAAACGTGGCTCCTCCGACAACTCGCACTAGGAAATCTGGTTACTCACACTTGCTGTAGCGACCTCCTCTACAAATGAATTTTGCCTCCTCCTCCTGTCTGCTAATCCCTCTGTCTCTAATGCTTCCCTAGCTTCAACTGCACCCTTGTTGAATACCTACAACTGGGTAGTCGAACTGCTCAACTCATAATTGATTCCTTCTCCAAGCCCTTCGACCCACTCTTATAATCTCTCGTTGGAGTCTCAACGACCACGGTTACATCTCAACCAATGGCTAAGATCAATTTGACTTCATTAATAATAGCCTCTAGAGAAAAATCAAACTTCCCCAATTAATTCACTTTAATCAACCACTTTTTCTAAGAAAATATTTTAATTGTGACTAATTAATTTAATTGAGGCATCTCCAAGTATTTTCTCGCGAAACCTTTTCTAGGTTTTGGAGATTTCGTGTTCCTTAGCTTCTTAGACATCATAGATACTAGAACACCTGTTCGCTACTACCCCAAACAAAAAAAATAAAGTAACTAACACTCCCTCTTAGCGAGGAAGGTGTTCTCCACTATACCCATCTACTCCCTGAAGTAGACAAACTTTGCCCTACCCAAGGCCTTCATGAGTATATCAGCCACCTGCTGGTCAATGGGAACATGCTATAGCTGAACTGAACGACATTGCACACAATCTCCGATTCACCAGCTGCATGCTGTAACTGAACCATCCTGTGCACCATTGTGCTACTTTGATCTCACACTGTTGATGCTCTTGCGTTGCCTCTACGCCGCTGCTATCACTGCAACTGTGTATTGATCTCTTAGAACTTGAAGATTCAAGCTTCCAAAGGGCTGCTCCCTCTGACTCTCAATCTCCCTTTAAAATAGCTGGGAAATCTCTCTGGCTGGCACTGCGCCTTGCTCTTTGCAACTGACCAATTCGCACTCCCAGCCGTGTCACTGTAACTAGCTCGGCAACTGTCTCTCAATTATTTGACTGTGCTTACCTAGCTCTACAACTATCTCTCAAGTATCTCACTTTGCCTAGTTCTGGTTTTGCAACTATTTGACTGACTGCGCCCTGCTGACACTGAACTCGTGTACTATCCATATCACGGTTGTTCCCCCTGCTACTTAACTCTTGGGCTCCTGTAGCAAAGGTAATGATCGAATTGAGGAACACCCAACAACTGGATCTGATTTATTGATCAGGCCCTCCTTAGCTAGATCTAGACCTCATGTTGCTCCTCCCTCAGATCCTTTCCGACTCGGCATACTGGAGTGTCATACTCCTCCTCCTAAGGATAATGCTGCATACATAATGAATTCATCCTCCAACCTGGTGGACAAATCCTCGATCTCTGCTAATGTTGTCATTTGCTTCCCCTTGTTGTCCTTCTTCCTCTTCAGACATTGGCTGGCGTAGTGACCAAGCTCACCATTGTTGAAAGATGTAACTAGTTTCTGTCTTCACAATTGTACCTTTATGTAAAAAGAAAAAAGAAGAAAAAGAAAAGAATATTTTCAAGCATGGGTTTCATGCTCAAAATAATTTTATTTATTATTATTTATTAGATAAGCATGTTCTTTATGTTTCTAGGTTTTGTTGAGTCAAATGAGTCAAAAAGTCCTATTTGGACCTCTTGAAAAGAAAAATGAAAAATAATTTTTTATTATGTAATTTGGGTCAAAGCCCCTCTAGATACCAAGTTGGCCTACATGATAAGTCGGCCCTGCCCCAATGGACATGTCTATTCACACCCCTTTGGACAGTATAAATAGAAGATGATATGAGCTCATTTGGACATACACTTGAAGATGTTTTTGGTTTGAGATTTCGCAGAAGTAGTGAAGTGGAGGGACGGAATTGGAAGATTCGACTTGGCATCTAGAGGTGGTTTTTATATGGTCACGGTCTTGGATGTCTCACTTTGATTTGATTTATAAGAGGAGATTTTGACTGGGTTTTCCCTAGGAAAGGGTTTTTTTCCCTGGCTAAGAGCCTATATTCTGTGTTCTTTTGTTTTTGTGATCTTCATGTTTTGCATTTGATAATTATTTAATGAAGAAAAACATAATTAATTTAAAAGGATGCCAACAAAATTGACAAATAATTATCAACCAAAGAGATCTAATAATTATTGGAAGCCTCCCAATTTCTCCACATGGTTTCAGAGTAAGGTTGGAAGAAGAATGGAAGTTTGAAGATCACTCTTTGTTGGCACTCTTGAAGAATTCATCATCATCTGAAATCTTTACTCTATTCATGATCCGAAGCTTACTTTGACAAATAAGTATTCTGAGTTATGCATCCATAGTTCTGTGATATTCATACGCATTGTGGAGCAAAAGTTTGAAACTTAAAATTCAAACCCGTGGTAACGCTTGAACTCTCTAGTAATCATATTATACATAACAATCAAAACGATCTGCATCTGATGCTAAAGAACAAAAAGTTTGAAAAGCAAAATAATCAACGGCTCGCATTAGTGACAACGCATATGTCTGTGGTCGGAGAAATTGTATTTGTCTGCGGCACATAATAATTCAGTGGACTCCCATTATTCAGATCAAGCTTGCACTCTGTAAAAAAAACTTATTTTTATGATACGTTACATTAACCATGGCAAACCGCTGGCATTTATATCTGAGGCCTAACATTCTTATATGGTTCAATTCTAAGTAGCATTGCATGTTTTAAACTCAACAGTCTCACTCTATGTTATAATGATCCATTACATCAGTGGGAAATGATTCGACATCGCATATAATTCTTTGAGACTCGTATTACACACTAATATTTGCACATCAATTATTTATGGCTTGTATCCTGTATCGTCTCTGGTGATCATGTTTGGCGTAGCTCGAGGTAACTTCACTGAATCTCACATGTCTGTGTCATGTCGATATATAGCTTGTAAGACTCGCATTAGAAGACTACACTGATTCATTGTTAGCACATTGGTGATATTATGATGACACGCGATTTTATAATAGTTCGATTTGATCTGTGGCTCGTTGAAAAGTTTTTCTGCGGCTCACTTAATCATTTATGTGACCCTCAACTCACCATATATTGCAACAGTTCGCTATAGTTTCAGTTGCCTCTCTTTTCATTATTGTTTTGATATGAATCGATTATCCCTTAGGCACCTTGACTTTACACGATGGCTTCACTTTACCTGAGAAGGACTCACTCTATGGTTTATATCCGAACTCACGCCGCGCAATGAAGGAACCGTAGTTCTGAAGTATCGTGACTTTTGGCTCGAAACATCAAGACTCTATAATCTCAAATTTCTAAATTTCGTATTCTATGGATTAATCTCTGTGACATCGACAAGTTACAAGACTTGCATTGTTGTAGATCGTATTTTTGTGGCACACTCTATCGCTCTTACTGTAAGTGGCATCGCTATTTCTTGTGATAACATTGGATCACACTCCATATTGTGGTTGGCGTCATGACATTATCACGAAACCTTGACTCTATATGATGAACGTCACCATGTTTAGAAAAGGTATATGAGGCATTTTTAAGCACCTTTATGAGGGACAATCATATACATAGGCAGAAGAACTTACTCCAACAAAGAAACTGACTAGAACCCTGAACCTGAAGAAAGTTTTAACCTTGATCGAGACTTGTAAATGATGGTAATAATATAATATCCTGGAATCGATGAAGTTCATCTCTACGCTAATGACGTTGTCTCTGCAAAAGAAGCAAGGTAAAGTTTGTAGAGGTACGTATATGCATTTCTTGTTTGTAGAAGGATCTATAATGTTGTTAAGGTCCTTTGTAATAAGTCTCAATACTTATATGACTTCTAAGGTTTGTAGTCTGCCAGGGTTTCTATATGCTAGATTGAATTAACCTTAGAAGTATAGGATTAAGCTAGAAAACCTTTACCCTAAACATGTTGTACTCTAAAGAAAGCCTCCCGTTTAAATATGAGATCTAGGGTTTGTAGATTTTACAAATTTTTGGTATCTAGGGTTTGTAATCCCTAAATTGGACTTGAATTTGAAAACCCTAAAATAGAGAAAACCCTAAATACTTTTTATTTGTTATGAAGCCCTAACTTTTGATTTCTGGGGATTGTAGATAGAATCAAGGATATGTAGTAAAACCCTAGCAAGGGTTGATGTAAAAGTGAAACCTAGGGCTTGAATGTCAAAACCCTAGGTGTAGAAGTTTCCACTCAAAGTAAAAACCCTAATAAGGGTTAGGTCATGGGATATCTAGGGTTTGCAACCAAAACCCTAGATGCACACTTTTTTGAAGTAATGATAACCCTAGATTGATAAAATCAACATCATGCTCTTGTCTTTGTATATTTTGCTTGGTTGTACTTGTCAATGAATATTGCAGGTACATAATAAAGAAAGCAAGATGAGAAGGATGAAAGATCAAATCATAGCACACTCATAATTGTTGATTGCTTGAAAATGATGAGCATAATGGAAGGAGGGAATTGAATCATTATCGCATGAATATAACAATATTAATCAACATCAAGTATAGTCTCCAAAAGAAAAGAAGGGAGTTAACAATGACAACACCAACTTGGTAAGCAAGTGCGATCCTTGGGCACTTTGATAAATGAAGGTTGATTCATATCATAAAAATGTTGATGAGAAGGTCATCATGACAAGGTAGCAGTAAGAAGATAACTTGAAGGTAAATTTCGTACAACAAGGAAATCACTTTAATAAGGAAACTATGATTAGCTTGAAGCTTGAAAAGGATCAAGATAATGCCTTCATTAAGGATGACAAGACGAAAGTGATGTGTAAGATTGATGACCTGAACCTTGTCATAAGTATTAGAACATAGCTCCATGATGTTCAAGAAGGTCAAAGTTCTCTGATGACATGATGATGCAAAATGAAGAGCCTTTGTAGCTACTACTACGATGATCTCCACTGAAAGAACAAGACAACTGATGTTAGACACATCTCCCTAGTTGAGAGGGAGCTTGGATATATTCCCTTTTATATATATCCTTCCTGAATGAGAGAGAATGATGATGGACATACTTCATGTGTCATGCACTAGGCTAGGACTAACAGTCGTATGTCTAGTGAAGGCCATGAGAAAAGAATGGGACTCGAAGGATTGGGTAAGCATCTAAGACTGGTACTCCTTGAGGATAGATGTTCCTCGAAGTTTGACCTTGACAAATGACGAATCTGTAAACCTTAAGATTGAGGCACCGAACATATCATAATGATGAGTTGTTGCACTTGTTACTGCTCAAACTACTAGGGGATCCTATAGAGCAACTACTAGGTCAAGTGGCAACAATGGAGCAATAGCCCACTGTCACCTTAGCTAAAGCTCCCCGCTCTTTACGAACTTTCATCGACGAGAGGAGTCCCTGTATGAGAAGAATCACTAGGAAAGATAGATCAATGATAGGATGTAAAGTGATTCCAAAGCCTATTGACAAGAGAGGTTCAAATGATAAGCTTACTTGCTTTAGAAGCAAGATGTATGGCTCTCTAAGAAGGAATAAGAGGATACCTGGTTTAGGGTTGAGAGGTATTTATTGATAAGAGGTGCCCTAAACCAAAGAATCCTAGAGGAATAGGGTTTCAAAGCAATCCTTGTGAAATTGGAGTCACAAGGTTGCACGACCGCAAAGAAGCCCTAGTGGACTTGAACAAGGTCGAGGGTTTAGGGTCGAACAACAAGCTAATGGACATGGCCAAGTTAGGGAGGAGAAGAGCATCAAAGGAATTAGTTTTCTCTTGAAATTTGAATGCAATGATCCTAATGAAGGCACTAACCAAAGGAAACCTAGGGAGAAAAACAGTCTTTGAGCTAGGGTTTGCAATATCTTGAGATTTCCCCGTCGGATTAGCCTCAAATTTGGAAGACCTCTCAAGAAGACCCTAGCATAGTTATTTACCGATTTTCAAGGATTTTTGATGGCTAGAAACAATTTCGTGTGATGCCCTAGGAAGCCTACTAGGGTTAGGTCTTAGAGAAAGAAAAGAGGTGAAATGGGTTTTCTTTTGATGAACACCTAGGACTAGACCAATGCCTAGCCTATTGGGAGAATGGAGTCTAATGAGATCAATGTTTAGAGAGGCTTGTTCCCAACCAAGGAGTCTTCTAGTAACTTCATATGGCTCTTGAAGCTGCAACTAGGTCACTAATAGAATTTATACTTCTTGATGCTACAATTGATGACTTATAAAGGCAAATCATGAACAATCATGTACTCCTAGGACAATAATTCACCATACTTCACAATAATCATATGAAAAATCCCTCACAAAGAATAGATTAACAACTTCGCATTAGCATTAGGGTAGCTTCACTAGCTTCATGAACGAAAATATTTCATAGATCATTACATGAGACAAAGTATAAGATAAAACGTGAAAAAGATTACTCACAAGTATAGCGAAATTATTCCAATCATCAAAGTGCAAGAAAATCGAAGCTCCAAGACAAAAGATAAGCTCTTCCAAATATCGAAATGCATTAATAATCCAATTCGTCCATCAACAAGGCTAGCGAAATTCCCAGAAGAAAAAATGATCCAAATCCTTGTGATGATCAAATGAAATGTTCATCACATTAATATATATCCTCCCTAGGGGGTTCGATTTGCCTAATTAGGCCTAATAATGCCCCAACGAATAAAATAATGTGCAAAAATAACATAACTTGGTGACAGTTCCACCAAGATAGCTCCACAATACAACAACAAGCCTCCCAAGAGGGAAAAATAGTAAATACAATAGGTCGAATGGCCATTAAGGAGGCCTAGTGGAGTCCAATGTGTGCCAACATGAATGAATGAGCTCCAAACATAGTGTTCAAGGGGTTGGCCCCTTGATATCCAAGCAAACAACTTGTGGTGTCCACAAGTGGCTATGGGGGCACAAAACATCCTCATGGGTCTCCAAATGGATCAAACAAACTTGTATCCAATCTGTAAGGGCTAGAAGAATGGTGCAAGCCGTCCCATTGTCTCTTGCGGTGAGACACTTCTTCATTTGGGCCCTGGATCAACTGCCAAGTGTGTGGTGCAAGAGTGGAGTTGGCTGGGCAACGTGGTCCAGGTGCATCATCATCGTCCAATAGGTGGAAAATGAGCAAGCCATGAGTGAAGGATCCCATGGAGTGGCAATCTGCTCTCTTGTATGGCGGAGACCCGTGGCTGTCAACACTCACCCTACAAATGCCATTATGACCCTCTGGAGGGCTTGGACCCCGTATAGGGAGACCAAACCAAAGAACCACTTGCAATCTTGTATAAGATTTAATGCGTGCCCTCACCTTCCAGTACAACCAATCATTAGTGCAATTGAGTAAATGAGCTTACAAATCATGGAACCAAGTGGACACTTCATAGTGGCATGCCCTTCCATATTGGGCTTCAGAATGTACAAGTGTCTCCAAGTCAAGAAGGAGGTTAACCAAGGACCCTATTAGGTGGTTTCAACCTCTAAGGGGGGGACATGTCCATGGTACGTCCATCAAATGGAAGGTGGTATGTGAAATAATGATGGAATGAAGTGGGGCATCAGGGGAAAGCTCCAAGCCACATGCCACAATATAAGGGTAGCTAAGATAAGGGAAGCCCACACTTGGGTATATGAGTGTAGGAGGGAGAAATTTTGGTACATGAGTTACCCTGGTCGTTGTCTTTCCACCCTTATTCATATGATTTTTGCCTTTTATAATTTTTTCTTTTGTAACCGCTCGGGGCTCTAGGGGATGAGAGCATGATGTGTAGGATGTAGCAGTGAATACTCCCTTTAGGTGTGGCAGTTCAATGCCCACCAGGGGTTGGGATAATCATCGGTTCCCAAATGATGTAAGTGGCCAATGTGAGGGGCCCTAGGAACTAGGGTGATGGCCATGATGAAAGGGGTAGAGCTCATGTTTGGCTTTTGCCCAAGCACTAAATTTGTATGTCTCGACCATCTTTTGCATTTTATGGTACATTTCCTATTAAGAGTGGCCAAATTATGATTTTTTTTTTTCTTTTAACTGCATTAACCTCTGGGGCATCGTTCCAAGCCCAACCCAATGTGTGGACAAGGGGAAGGGGTGGCTAACTCCTTATGGACCCAATGGACAAATGTGGACCCGAATGGGAAATATTCAAATATGGTGAATGGAGTTATAATGAGTGGAGGGAAGTGATGTGTATGGTGTCGAAAAGCGGGACCACGCAACCAAAATCGAGATTTCCCATGTAGTGCTACCGCTAAAGGTAGTAGCTGATAAAGGAGATCCCACAGGACTAGGATACAAGGTTAACCATCAAATTGGACAGAGGAGACAAGAGTACAAACCAAGCCCACTCTTTTCATCGAATCCCCCCACTAATCCATGCCCAAAAGCGTCCATGATAAGTAAATAAAGATATCCAACTACACAATGAAAAGCCATACCTTCAGGGTTGGAAGGCCCACTTTCAAATGTACGATCTTGACAGATGGGTGAGGGAGCATATTATTGAAAAATGTAACTAGGTTCGGTCTTCTTAATGACAGGTGTAATCATAATTTTATGTAATTGATGTAAAGAAGAAAATAAAATTATTTTGTAATGCTTGAGTCATGGGTTTCATGCTCAAGGAATTTTATTTTATAGTTAAGGCTCCAATTGTGAGCCTTTAGGGTTGGTCATCAAGTCATAAACTCTAGGGAGTAAATGTCATGTATTGAAGACATGTTACATATTGTAAAAAGTAATTTTGTTTGAGTCACTAAGACTCTAAGACCTCTTCACAAGTACTCCTTCATGTTGGCTCTCAAAAGAAGATGAATATCTTTCTAGAATGGCAAGTCGGCCTAACCCTTGGCACAAGTCGGCCTATTATTGATGGACAAACCACTATATATAGGGCAGCTCGGCCTCACCTAGGACAGAATTCGGTCAAGCATCTGAAGCAAGAAAAGAAGTGTGAGAATCACATAAGAAGAGCCTCTCTCCAAGCGAAGAAGGAAGAACTAGAAGCGAAGTTGTTTTGGGTCTGCTTTAGGGCTAATATCTATCACACGTCTGAGGAGTGGTATTATCTGCTGCAGGAGAAGCCGAGATTATCACAATCATCTTAGGAGGTAGAATTAAGGAGGAAGACTAGTCAGGAATGCAAGCCGAGTTGAAGTAGAAGAAGTCTCCATCCTAATTGAAGGGAACAAAATAGGTGGTGATACTTCCCACGTGCTGCAACTAGGGTTTCTGAAGAGGCCAAGAGTTGCAGGTCTAAAACAAGAGACCGAAAATCTGAAGGGTAGCCGAAATCCAAAGGAAAGCAAGCATATTGACTAGTGTTGACTTGGTCAAGAAGAAGAAGCAGTGAAGAAGGGTTTTGTGACTTGGTCTCGAAGAGGTTGATTGGTCAAGGGTCTTGGTCTTGGTATTCATTAATTGAAGTTTCTATAAGAAGAAGAATTCGTTTGGGTTTTCCTCTCAAGTTGGAGAGGTTTTGGCCTTAGCTGATCGGCTATAACTTGTGTCTCTTGTCTCATTATTGTTTATAGTTTGGTCGCTGTTTGATGAAGAAGAACACTATAATAATCTAAGTAAAAGAAGAGCCTAATCTAAAGAAGCAAAAAACATTCACAAGCATTTATCATTCAAGAGAAATCACCTCATTTCTATACCCTAGATTTCTCAACATGTTATCAAAGCTAAGGTGACAAATCAATGAAAGGGAATCTCATCAAGAGACACACAAGCATTCAACGATCAAATTTCGAAGGACATCAAAGCAAAGTCAAGATCTACAAAGAAGTGTCAAAACCCTAGATCGAAGAAGAAGTCTACACCAGAAGAAGTCTTGGGATCCTCAAAAGACCGTAGAGACCTTACTCAAGTTGAAGGGACCTACAAATCAAAGTATCTTGAAGACTATTCATCCAAGAGAAACAAGATCAAGGACGTTGTCATCATCTTCAAAAAGTTCCAAGGCAATCTCCCTCTCGTTGAAGCAAGGTCTTTACCCTTGAAGAAGATCATCCAAGAAGCATCAAGACATCATCAAGAAGTCATCATTGATCATCATCAACAAGGACATCATCATCAAAAGATCTAAGGTGATCTCCCCCTCTGTGGAGCCAAGGATCACTCTTGAAGAGAACTACTCTTCATCAAGAAGAAGTTTTCTAGTATCTATATCTTCATCAAAATTCACGGAAGCAACAAGTGGAAGAAGCATCCTCACAAGTAAGTATGCTTATGTCTACATCTGAATTTGTCAAAAATGTCTTTTTGCAAGGAAAGCAACAAATTGGTTGGGGCTTCAAACTTTCTTGCATGGAAGAAAAGGATAAAACAGTGCGAAACACGCATGTAAAAGAATATTGAATGAAATTGATTAACCTGGAGCAAACAGCTCAATGATAATACAAAGATATTTACAATAATAGAAACATCAGGTTTCTATGTAGAATATAGAACAAACAGTTTCATCTAAGAAACTGCTAAAAGAATAAAAATAGAAACAGCCAAAAAGACTGAGCATTACTAAATAGAGATATATTCTAATACCCTCCCTTAATGCTCAATCTATTTACAACACCAATAGACCCGCGAAATTTTACAAATTTATCAGGACCAAGAGGCTTGGTGAAAATATCGGTGGGCTGCTCTGTTGTGGGAACATAGTGCAACTGAACTGAGCCGTCTTCAACCAGCTGTCGAATGTAGTGGCAGTGAGTTTCCACATGCTTTGTTCGTTCATGAAAGACTGGATTCTTGGCAAGTTTGAGCACTCCCTGATTATCACAAAACAAAGAAGTAGGCCCTGTCTGAAAAACATGCATATCTGCAAGCATACGACGAAGCCAAACTGCCTCACAGGCTGCCGTAACGGCTCCCCGATACTCTGCTTCTGTTGAGGAGAGAGCCACTGCCTGTTGCTTCTTACTAGTCCAAGTAACAGCACCAGATCCTAGACTAAACACATACCCAGCTGTAGATTTACGGTCATCAACCGAACCGGCCCAGTCAGAGTCAGTGTAGCCACTGAGAATAGGATTGGAGCTGCGAGTATATAAGAGGCCATAATCAGAAGTACCACGCACATATCGTAGCACCCGCTTTGCTGCTATCCAATGATCAACTTTAGGAGCTGACATAAAGCGAGAAATGTAGCTTACTGCAAAACTGATGTCAGGTCTGGTAGCAGTAAGATAGATGAGACTGCCCACTAATTGCCTGAATAAAGTTTCATCCACAAGAGGAGAGGATGACTGTGCTGAAAGTTTGAGCCCTGGTTCCACAGGAGTCGTGGCCGGTTTGCAATCCTGCATTCTGAACCTTTCCACAAGATTTTTGGCATACTTGGACTGAGAAAGAAAGATCTGATTTTCAGTCTGCCACACTTCAACCCCCAGACAGTAATGAAGAAGTCCCAAGTCTGTCATCTCAAAAGTTCTGCATAGATCTTGTTTGATCCCATGGATCAAATGTCCGGAGCTGCCAGTAATGATAAGATCATCCACATAGACAACTACAAACAAGATATCATCACCAGTATGCTTGATATATAGGTTTGCATCAGATGGACTCCGCTGAAAACCCTGATCTGTCAGGTATTGATCAATTTTCATGTACCAAGCCCGAGGAGCTTGTTTCAATCCATAGATTGCTTTAACTAACCGACACACTTTCTGTTCTTGACCAACAACCTTGAATCCTGGAGGCTGCGTCATGTAGACTTCTTCTTGGAGATCACCATTTAGGAAAGCACTTTTTACATCCATCTGATGAACTTTCCAATTGAACTGAGCTGCTAGGGCAAGAACAAGCCTTATGGTACTCATCTTGGCTGTAGGAGCAAAAGTCTCCTCATAGTCGATGCCTTCCTTCTGTGAAAATCCTCGAGCCACAAGCCGAGCTTTATACTTGTCTAAGGTTCCATCAACTTTGTATTTTACTTTATGCACCCATTTGCAGCCTATGGGGTTTTTGTCTGCAGGAAGATCAGAAAGTGTCCGTGTGTGATTCTTCTGAAGACTCTGAAATTCTGCTTCCATAGCCTGTTCCCACTCAGATGTACCCTTAGCCTCTGAATATGTTTGAGGCTCAAAAATACTGTGAAGGTTAGCCATAAGAGCAAAATTGACTGTAGACTGTTGTCTGTTCTTATTCCTAGAAGTTCTACCTTCAAGGAGCTCATCATCCCGGAGATCACCTATGGTTTTAGCCCACCATTTAGGCCGAAGAGAAGAAGAACCAATATCAGGAGTAGAGGAACCAATATCAGAAGGAGGTGGAGAAGGCTCAAGAGCAATAGGGACGGCAAGAGGAGGGTTGGCTTCTGGAGGAAGCTCAGATAGAGTATTATCAAATACTGATGCTACATCATCCCTCCCATCAGGTGGACCGACTGGAAGAAGAACACTGTGAGGCTGATCCTCAGAACATTGCTGAAAGAATCCTCTGTCCTCATCAAAGACAACATCCCGACTGAAGCTAAGACGACCAGTGGCTATATCTATCAGCCTATAGGCTTTGTGATGATCACTGTACCCTGTCATCATGAGTTTCTGGCTTTTGGAATCCAACTTAGAGCGCTTAGCAGCTGGAATCCAAACATATGCAACTGAGCCAAATACTTTGAGATGACTGATCTTAGGCTTACGGCCAGACCAAACCTCTTCAGGAGTCTTCCCTGTAACAGCCTGAGTGGGTGATCTGTTAAGAAGGTAAACAGCAGTAAATACTGCTTCAGCCCAGAATCTGTTTGGAACACTCCTGTGTTGTAACATGGAACGAGCCATTTCAACAACCGTGCGGTTGCGGCGCTCGACAACACTGTTCTGCTGAGGAGTGTAGGGTGTGGTTAACTGATGTTTGATGCCATGAATATCACAGAAATTGGCAAAAGCTGAAGAACAAAATTCCCCCCCCATTGTCGGTCCTAAGAGTCATGATGTTACAGCCAGACTCTTTTTCAACTAAGGTTTTAAATTTCTGAAAGGTACTAAGTGCATCAGATTTATTTTTTAGAAAATACACCCACATCTTTCTACTGAAATCATCGACAATAAGTAAAAAATATTTGCAAGCAGTGATAGAAGCTGTATTCATAGGACCACAAATATCAGCGTGAAGTAACTGGAGTACCTTAGATGCACGCCAAGATTCTCCATTCTTGAATGAAGACTGATGTTGCTTTCCCGCTTGACAGGCGCCGCATACCCCCAACTGCTGAGTCTGAATATCAGGTAATCCTGACACAAGTCCCTCCCGGGAGAGCTGAGAGAGATACTGCATATTTAGATGCCCATATCGCTGATGCCAAAGAGTACTGATGGGAGAGACACGTGCTGCTAGAGCCACTTCTGGAGAGTCACCGGTGTCAAGTAGCCTATATAGACCATGGTCCTCTAGGCCAACAGCAACTGTTATACTAGTCTCCCTGTCAATAATAGAGCACTTGTGTGCACTGAACAAAACATCAAGCTGAGGAGAATTCCTCATAATCTGGCTGACAGACAGCAGATTAATTTCCATACCGGGAACATAGTATACATTCAGAAATATGAGTGTGCGCCCACCAGACTGAATTTGAACTGTACCTCTGCCAGCTACTGTGTACTTTTCACCTCCGCCAAATACCACGGAATCACTGAAAGGTGAGAAGTCAATAAACCAGTCACGCCTGTGAGAGAAATGGCGTGATGCACCAGAGTCAATATACCAAGCAGAAGACGGTACATGATTTGACGACCTTTTAGCCATAAAGGCATAAAAAACAGATTCTGTCTGCTCGGAATATTCCTGATTGCCTTCCAACATGAGATTGGTTAGCGAAGCCATCTGTACGTTTCCCAAGATATGGAAAAATACAAAAAATCCGGCACGGATTTCAAACGAGGATGCAGGCTGATCCAGACAGAAATTGACAGATGCTGATATAAGTATGAAAAGATTCCCAAAGAAGACTGATTTACTGTAAGAAACACAAACAAACACTAGATAGACAGAGAAGGGTTTATTTCTGTATCGAGATAGACGACTGTAAGCTTTTATCACAGTGAGCAAAGCCGGGGCTAAGACTCAGTGAAGGCTACCTGGCTTACAGAGGGCTCGACCTTAGAAAGGAATGAAAGAACTCAAGAGATTAGGATGCCAAGAAGCTCGCTGATCAAGAACACTCCCTGAGCGCAGTTTCGAAATGAACTACTGAATACAATGCTGCCTGCTTAAAAATCTTCTTTCAAGATGACTGTAGCAAATCTTAACAAATTCTGTTTTAAAAAACAATAGACTTGCATACAAAAAAAAATTTCTCAGATCTGTATCAGTGCACCAGATAAAAAAACTAGACCAAAGGATAACTGTGATGCTGGTGTGATCACTTGTACTGATGATAAACTGCGATGCTGTTCTGATCCCACTTCAAAAAAATAACTGTGATGCTATTTCTGGTCCCACCGTTTCAAATATAATCACAATATTTTTTAATTCAAATTCTGATCAAACCCGTCACTATAAACTGGAAAATAAGCGGATTTGAAAATACCTTTATGTGTTTGACGTCACTGTAGCCGTGAATCTGGAAAACCCGTGAACCACAAATACAACAAATACAAATATGGAAAAATGGACCCACATGTGCTGTCTCAGCGTCACGGTTCTGCTGATTGGTAACACATTGGCGGCACACACCACGGATATATACGTCTCAGGGATCAAATTGGCCCACAAAACAAATACGAAGATCTTAAACAATGGCCCGCGTGAGCTATCCAAGCTTCACGTTACGTCACGTCTCAGCTCCAGGTCACGTCTCAGCTACAGGTGAATACGCTTTGATAACACGCTGTTACGTCACGTCTCAGCTACAGGTGAATACGCTTTGATAACACGCGAATGACTGAGATATATCGGCGTTTGCAATATACACGGGTTTGAAAAAAAATCAGAAGTATAACGCGTGAAATAATGAACCACGGATTTTAGATATAGATCCACGGGTTTTACATAATCCACGGGTTTGATACCATAAAATCTGGAGGATCTCTGCAGTATATCGATTTGTTGAAATCGTGAGCAAATATACGCGAGAGAAATTTTTTTTTTAACTGTATCAATGTCTTTCAACAGGATTCTGTCGTTCTTCAATGTATCACCGTCACATAAAAAAACTTCACTAGAATCTGAACTTAAAAAAATGCCGTTGCGTGGTTCTGTAGAATACGAGAGCGAGAATCCTCAACCAAATGTTGACGCGGATACCCAAAACCGCTGGAAAGTGCCGTGGTTCTGTCGAACACGTGAGCGAAAATATTCAAACAAAAAACGTATTAACTTTGATTTCTGCTACCGCTTCCAGCTTTATGCACCAGATATCGTGACAGAAGAAGACTGCTGCCCCCGGATTCACAATAGCTTTCAGATCTCAGACCATGAACAAGCGTTCTTTGTAAATGGAGACGCTAACCCTTGGAGAGAAAAAAATTTCGAATGTGGCCACGATAACAAAAAAATCCAGATCCCTAAAGAGCAATTTCGAAATGAAACAAAATTTTTCAAACAGTGAAAAATTATTTCGAAAGACACCTGTGCTCTGATACCATAAAACAGTGCGAAACACGCATGTAAAAGAATATTGAATGAATTGATTAACCTGGAGCAAACAGCTCAATGATAATACAAAGATATTTACAATAATAGAAACATCAGGTTTCTATGTAGAATATAGAACAAACAGTTTCATCTAAGAAACTGCTAAAAGAATAAAAATAGAAACAACCAAAAAGACTGAGCATTACTAAATAGAGATATATTCTAATAAAGGACAGATCTAAATCTCATTGAGAATGAGGTCATGGAACATGTTAAGGGATCAATCACCAAACCACCAAAAGAATATGCTCAAGCACTTGCAAGGTTTATGAAAGGGGAAGTGAGGGCTCAAAGGATTCTCATAGAATCCATCAAGGATCCCCTCATTCCATATGTATCTAAACTCGAAACTTCAAAAGAAATATATGACAAACTTGTAGAGTTGCTTTCCATAAGCACTGCAGGAGAAGTTATCTCTCTAAGGAAAGAACTCTACAAGCTAAGGATATCAAAAGAGGAAGGAATAGCCTCATACTTTATGAGGATATCTGAGATAAGGGATCAACTTCAAGATTTGGGTGAAATAATGTATGACAAAGAGATGACTACAATAGTACTAAATGCACTGCTAGAGGAATGGGGCAACTTTACTTCAAGCATTTATGGGAAGAAAGTAGCTACTCCATTCAAGGATCTATGGTCTCTATGAAAGATTGAATAAACCAGATTGAAGGCAAAAATTAATGTAGGATCAAATGAGAAAACTCAAGCATATGTTGCTATGGCAAAGAGGAAAAGGAAGTTTGGGAAATTTGGTCCTCAAAAAAGAAATAAGAACATGGCAAAGGTTCAATGCTATAGATGTCAAGAATATGGGCATTACAATATAGATTGTCCTAAGCTCATATTATCAAAGAAGTGGAGGAAGCTGAAAAACGAAATTCAAGAAGGAAGTAAAATATATCTACTATGATTGAGATGGTCTTTCTCACCTAGGTCTTTTCAAGTTTTTGTTTTAAGTTTTTTGTTGTAAGATATGACTATCATGAGTCACTACGAAAGAATGATAGGATGCATCATGACATCATAGAGCATTAAAAGAAAGATCTCGTGACATCATCATAGAGAAGCATGAAAGATAGCTAGAATAAAAGTCTATGGCAGTCACCTATGAAAGGATATAGCTCTTGGTAACCTCATTAGAAGCATAAGTGGTACTTATGGAAAAAGAAAAAGTCATCTAGTACAAAGCTCATCATACATCAGTTAAAAGGAAACATCTGTTGGATGAGGATACTCAAGATCCTTTGTTGGAATCTTCTCAGAAGGTTCACCAATCAAAAGGAAGCAAGGGTTTCATTAAGAACTTTGTTGATTTGGGGTAGCATCGGATGTTCTCTAGCCACGAAATTTGGTGGAGAGGTTGGGGCACATGAGATCTCCAATACCCAGAAAAGGTTTGGGTGGATTCTAAACAGATCAGGAGATATTAAAATAATTAATATTTTTAATGGAGTCCCTAAGTCTAAACTTAGGGAAAATAAAATATTAATGTATATTAATATGAATCTGTGTTAGAATGGTCCAAAAAGACATGGATCAAGCCAGATCTAATCTTAGTTGTTGATTAGGGACTTAATCTTGGCCGTTGAGATGTCAACAGAAAAAGTATAAGAGGAGGTTTGAGGGGCACTTGGAGAACACACTGAGGGAGACCAGTCAGTTCAATTTCTGGAGCGGGGTTTGCTGAGAAATTGAACCAGTGGTCTGGAGAGCAGTCAAGAGGCAGCAAGTACGGAACAGAGAGACGGAAGATCAGTGCAAAAGAGGCAGACGTAGAGCCAGAGGAAGCCACACAGAGGCAGTAGAGGCTGCGTAGAGCCAAAAGGGCCTGCGTCATCCACGCAGAGGCTGCAGGAGTGACGCAAAAGCCCAAAGAGGTTGTGCAGAGCCTCAGTAGGTTGACGCAGAGGGTTTTAGGCTGTAGCAGAGGTTAGTACGGCCTACGCTGGGTTTAGGAAAGTGCTAGAAGTTTGTCTATCTGTGGGTAAGCCAGTTTGGCACCTTGTTGTACAAGAAATTTGCTGAATAATAAAATCCTCCCTTGCTGCACCGGTTTTCCCACATTGGGTTTTTCTGGGGACATTAGTCCAAAATAACTATGTCAATGTGTGCATATTTTTGTTTTTGTATTACGATGTGATATCTATAGCAGTATTTATTTTAATGTTTGTTGAAGTAATTTCATGAATAACTTATGATGAAATAAGTAGGAAAAGTAAATCAGTTGCTGCAGTGATAGAATTTTCACATGGTATCAGAGGAAGTAATCAGAGACAAAAAGGGAAAATCAGTTATGGGTCGAGACCGCGATGCAAAGGCATCCACCTCAGGGGACTCACGCAGATTTTCAGAAGATTGCACAAGAGAGAGAGATTTCGATTTCTCTATGTTCGCTTCCATGTTGGAAGAAAAAGTGGTGTGCATGACTAGTGCTACATCATCAGAAGTATGGTATATAGACAATGGAGCCTCGTGGCATATGATGGGAATCAGGGAGTGTTTCTCAGAATATCGAGAAGAGAAGATGAACTTTCAGATCACCATGGGGAACAAGGCAAAGTGTACTCCAGTAGGAAAGGGTACCATAGTTTTTCAGACAGAATCGGGAAAGCAGTTCCATGCCACAAATCTGCTGCATGTGCTAGGATTGGGGATGAACTTACTTTCCATGTCACAACTACAAGGCAAGGGCTATGACGTCTACTTCATCAAGGAAAAGGTATACATCAAACACCCGAGCTAGAAAAAGAAAGTGCAGATCGGGATCAAAAGTAATCGGTTGTACAGATTACAACTAGAATCTCCAATGGCACTAATAGGCAGTCATGGGGACAAAGACTTGAACGAACTATGGCACAGAAGGATGGGTCACTTGCACCATGGAGCTCTGAGAATTCTCAGGAGCACTGTAACAGGAGTTCCGGATCTGAGTACGGAACGAGATGATGTATGCAGGGGATGCGCTCTAGGAAAGTATGCCAAGGCGACATTTCCTAGGAGCAACCACAGGGCCAAGAGTGTACTAGGATTGATACACTCAGATATCTGCGGACCTATGTCCGTCAAAGCTCTCAGCGGTGCCGAGTATTTCCTTACTTTCATTGATGACCACTTGAGGAAAACTTGGATCTATTTTTTGAAAACCAAGGATGAGGTTTTCAGTCGATTCAAGGAGTTCAAGGCTCTAGTGGAGAATCTGACAGGTAAGAAAATAAAAGTCTTGCGCTCAGATAATGGTGGAGAATATGTCGATAAGGACTTCATTGATTTTTGCGCTAAGGAGGGCATCAGAAGAGAGTGGACAACTCCCTACAATCCAGAGCAGAATGGGGTGGCAGAAAGGAAAAACAGGACTATTGTAGAAGCAGCTAGGGCCATGCCGTATGATCAGGGTATGCCAAAATTCCTGTGGGCAGAAGCATGCAACACAACTGTCTACATTCAGAACAGGACTCCTTAGCAGGCATTAGGCAAGATTACTCCAGAGAAAGTCTTCACTGGGAAGACACCTGAAGTCAGTCATTTTAGGATATTTGGGAGTTTCGCATATTGTCGCATACCCGAAGAAAAGAGGAAGAAGCTGGATCATACTGCAGAAAAGGGGTATCTAGCAGGATATAGCGAGAACGCTAAGGCATGCAAGATCTATCTTCTAGGGTGCAAGAAGGTAGTAGTACAACGAAATGTAAAGTTCATGGAGGACAGAGCTTTCAGAAGATCTCGCGAAATGCCTTCCAAGGAGCAGTCGAAAGAGGATCCGTTGGTCATGCCTCTTCAACCAATGAAAGTGAAGAATCCTTCCTTAGATCAGGAAGATTCTCAGGATGAGGAAGAGGAGCAAACAGAAGCACCTGTTGGCAGAGGAAGAACCAGCAGAGAACTTCGTCAGATTCTACGTGATGCAGAGAACTTCATCAGAGAGCCAAGGAACAATAAAAGGGAGCAAAAACAACCAGACATGTATCGGGCGTTAGTAGCTCAGGATGGAGAGCCTGCCAGCTTCAAGGAGGCAGTTCAGAATTAGGTCTGGCTAGATGCGGTGGTGGAGGAGTATAACTCCATAATGGTAAACGATGTCTGGGAGGTGGTGTCAAGGCCTCAAGACAGATCTGTGGTAGGTTCAAGATGGATCTATAAGATCAAATATGCCACGGACGACAGTGTTGGAAAATACAAGGCCAGGTTTGTGGCTAAGGGGTATGCTCAAAAGGAAGGGATTGACTATGAGGAAACCTTCGCCCTGGTAGCCAGGTATACATCTATTAGGACTGTGATATCTCTTGCAGCCCAGATGGGATGGAAGATCCATCAGATGGATGTCAATATGGCATTTCTGAACGGGGTAATAGAAGAAGAAGTACACATTGTACAACCAGAGGGCTTTGAAACTCATGAGAAGAAGTCTCATGTATGCAGACTGAAGAAAGCCTTGTATGGGCTGAAGCAAGGACCAAGAGCGTGGTATGGTCGAATAGATGGCTACTTGCAGAAGATGGGGTTTGTTAAGAGTGACGCAGATCTGAATCTCTACTATCTGGTCGTAGAGAGCGAGCCACTTATCTTAGTATTATATGTGGATGATCTCTTCTTGACAGGATCATCCAGACTCATCGAAGACTGCAAGAGGAATCTAGCCATAGAGTTCGATATGAAGGATCTGGGACAAATGCACTATTTTCTAGGGTTGGAAGTTTGGCAGTAGAAAGGAGAAATCTTCTTTGGGCAAGAAAGGTATGCTACAGAAATTCTGAAAAGGTTCGGGATGGGAGACTGTAGACCTATGGCTACGCCAATGATCACCAATTGGAAGAAGATTGATGCATCAGAAGACAAGGATGTCGATCCCACCCTATACCGACAGCTCATAGGGTCCCTGATGTATCTAGTCAATACCAGGCTAGATATTTGCTACGCTGTCAACACCCTCAGTCAGTTCATGGTGGAACCAAAGAGGGCTCACTGGGCAGCAGCCAAGCACGTTCTCAGGTATTTACAGGGAATAGTTGATTATGGGCTCTTGTACAACAAGGGGAAGGATATCAGGTTGAGTGGATTTACTGATGCAGATTGGGCAGGAAGTTCAGTGGATCGGAAAAGTACCTCTGGGTACTGTTTCAACATTGGATCAGGAATAACCTCCTAGTGCAATAGGAAACAAAAGTCTGTGGCTCTGAACTCGTCTGAGGCAGAATATATGGTAGCAAGCACAGCTTCGTGTGAGGCCATATGGCTTAGAAAACTGCTGGTAAACCTATTCAGAAGAAATATGGAGGCAACCAGGATCATGTGTGATAATCAGAGTTGCATCAAACTCTCTGAGAATCCAGTATTTCATGATAGGTCAAAGCATATTGATATCCGGTGTCACTTTGTCAGAGATTGTGTCCAACGTGGAGCTGTACAATTCAGCTACAATCCTACAGGGGAACAAGTAGTAGATATCCTCACCATGGTCCTTGAAAAGTCAAAATTTGACTACTTTAGGGAAAAGATGGGGATGGTAAAGAACCCCTTTCAGAAGTAGTGTGTTAGCAGCACGAATGAAGAGGGAGTTGCAGTGCAGATGCAGTGTTGGGAGAAAGGACCAACAACAGCACAGATGCAGAGGGAGTTGCAGTGCAGATGCAGTGTTGGGAGAAAGGACCAACAACAACATAGATGCAGAGGAAGGTGCAGTGCGGATGCAGTGCTGGGAGAAAGGACCAGTAACTACACAGATGCAGAGGGCGTTGTCGTATAGATGCAACAGTGGCAGTGGCAGAGCCATGGGCAACGGTACAGGATGCAGAGGATGTTGGGCAGGGGGGCCGAGCATCAGCATAGGGACCGATGCCGGATGATTAGAGTAATACTCAGTGAGGAGTATTGCTAGAGCACAATCCTCGCTAAGAGGGAGTGTTGATTTGGGGTAGCATCGGATGTGCTCTAGCCATGAAATTTGGTGGAGAGGTTGGGGCACATGAGATCTCCAATACCCAGAAAGGGTTTGGGCAGATTCTAAACAGATCAAGAGATATTAAAATAATTAGTATTTTTAATGGAGTCCCTAAGTCTAAACTTAGGGAAAATAAAATATTAATGTATATTAATATGAATCTGTGTTAGAATGGTCCAAAAAGACATGGATCAAGCCAGATCTAATCTTAGCCGTTGATTAGGGACTTAATCTCGGCCGTTGAGATGTCAACAGAAAAAGTATAAGAGGAGGCTTGAGGGGCACTTGGAGAACACACTGAGGGAGCCCAGTCAGTGCAATTTCTGGAGCGAGGTTTGCTGAGAAATTGAACCAGTGGTTTGGAGGGTAGTCAGGAGGCAGCAAGTACGAAACAGAGAGATGGGAGATCAACGCAGAAGAGGCAGACGCAGAGCCAGAGGAAGCCACGCAGAGGCAACAAAGACTGTGTAGAGCCAGAAGGGCCTGCATCATCCACGCAGAGGCTACAGGAGTGATGCAGAAGCCCAAAGAGGCTGCGTAGAGCCTCAGTAGGCTGACGTAGAGGGTTTCAGGATGATGCAGAGGGTTTCAGGCTGTAGCAGAGGTTAGTAGGGCTTATGCTGGGTTTAGGAAAGTGCTGGAAGTTTGTCTATCTGTGGGTAAGCCAGTTTGGCACCCTGTTGTACAAGAAATTTGCTGAATAATAAAATCCTCCCTTGCTGCACTGGTTTTCCCACATTGGGTTTTTCCGGGGACATTAGTCCAAAATAACTATGTCAATGTGTGCATATTTTTGTTGCTGTATTACGATGTGATATCTGCAGCAGTTTTTATTTTAATGTTTGTTGAAGTAATTTCATGAATAACTTATGATGAAATAAGTAGGAAAGTAAATCAATTGCTGCAGTGATAGAATTTTCACAAACTCCAACTTGTAGGAATTCATGGGATGATGGTATAATGTGGAAAGAAGTAAAACATGTCAAGGAATTGAAGTTCTTTCAATGAAGGAAGTTGTTGAAGGAAGTCTATATGACCTAAAGGAAAATGAGGCATGTATGCTTGTATTTAATAATCTAGAGTCATGTCATATGGTTGCAGGTAACATGGATAAATGCTCTATCTCGAGAGCATGATCAAAAGGAAGGATCTCTTGCTTCGAAAGAATGCAGGAAGGCATGAGTCACACATTGATTTGATGAAATCAACATAATATGTCCTCATATGAAATCTGAGGTGGTTGACTAAATTGGAGGAACTCTGATTGAAAGTTCCGGGAAAAGAAATGTGTGAAGAAAGAACATAAGAAATCATGAAATGTGCAACTATGGAAGAGGCAATCAACATCCAAGGATTGAAATATTTGACATTGATATCTCCATGAAAGATATGAAGACCCTGAAGTAGTCTGAAAAAGAAGAGACCCTTGACAATATATATCTTTTGGAGGTTTGTCAATATGTATGTCGGATGTTGATGCAAACAAAAATATGTCATGATGAAATACCATCACAAAGGTAATTTTGATTTAATGTTCATTTCTTATTTTTTAATGATAACTGGATGGGCTTATGTAGGACTGCTAAGGGAAGATCTGTGGAAGTCTTCTACAATTGACAATCATGGGGCAGGATGAAAGGTCCTTAAGGAAACATGATATGAAGAAGGCAACATGGCATGAAGGAAGGCCAGATATGGACTAATGGATCACTTTCCAATGAAAGAAATGATGACATGACTCATGGATGAAAGTGATGGATGGTCTGTGCCCTATGAAGAAGTCCCAAAAGATGTAGACTCTATAACAAAGAAGAAATTCATGACATCAAAGGAAGGAGTTCTACAAGCAACTGGTTGTCCCATGATCTCCACCTGAAGAGTTGTTGAAAGCAAGTCCCTGGTCAAGAGGGAGCTTGGTCAAGTCCCTAGTTAAGAGGGAGCTTGGGTACATTCCTGTTTATAGGAATGGGTACATTCCTTCAGTGGAATGGGTATGTCCTCCCTAAGTTGAGAGGGAGAAAGAAACAAATCATTCTTGTCTTCACTTGGGAAGACATAATGGAGGATTGGGTAAACATCTGGCATCCGATACTCTTTGAGGATGAGTTAGGGCATCCAAGATAAGAGTAGTCGTAGAGGACCGATATTCTTTGAGGACTGGGAATCCAAGATAAGAATAGTCCTGGTGGAACACACTCTGAGAACCCAGGGTAGGGTATGTTCTGAGAGAGACAATGATGAGGGTGTCTATACATCATTGGTCTCGCCAGCATTGAGCTCTAATCTTGTGGAGAGATAAAGCTGTTAGTCAAGGCCTTGCTATGTGACAATGCTGGTTGATATGATGCTATACAGATGGGTTACCAATCTGACTCTTCTTATGAGAATTCTTCAGATTGAGAATGTCCAAGTACCTTGTATGGATTATGAATACCTCCCTAGTTAAGAGGGAGTGTTGAAAAATGTAACTAGGTTTGGTCTTCATAATGACATGTGTAATCATGATTTTATGTAATTGATGTAAAGAAGAAAATAAAATTATTTTGTAATGCTTGAGTCATGGGTTTCATGCTCAAGGAATTTTATTTTATAGTTAAGGCTTCCATTATGAGCCTTTAGAGTTGGTCATCAAGTCATAAAGTTTAGGGAGTAAATGTCATGTATTGAAGACATGTTACATATTGTATAAAGTAATTTTGTTTGAGTCATTAACACTCCAGGACCTGTTCACAAGTACTCCTTCATGTCGGCTCTCAAAAGAAGATGGAAATCTTTCTAGAATGGCAAGTCGACCTAACCCTTAGCACAAGTCGGCTTATTCTTGATGGAAAAACTACTATATATAGGGCAGCTCGGCCTTACCTAGGACAAAATTCGGTCAAGCATCTGAAGCAAGAAACAAGTGCGAGAATCACATAAGAAGAACCTCTCTCCAAGCGAAGAAGGAAGAACTAGAAGCTGAATTGTTTTGGGTCTGTTTTAGGGCTAATATCTATCACACGTGCGAGGAGTGGTATCATCTGCTGCAGGAGAAGCCAAGATTATCACAATCATCTTAGGAGGCCAAATTAAGGAAGAAGACAAGTCAAGAATGCAAGCCAAGTTGAAGTAGAAGAAGTCTCCATCCTAAGCGAAGGGAACAAGGGTACAAAATTGGTGGTGATACTTCCCACGTGCTACAACTAGGGTTTCTGAAGAGGCCAAGAGTTGCAGGTCTGAAACAAGAGACCGAAAATCTGAAGGATAACTGAGATCCAAAGGAAAGCAAGCAATTTGACTAGTGTTTACTTGGTCAAGAAGAAGAAGCAATGAAGAAGGGTTTTGTGACTTGGTCCTATAGAGGTTGATCGGTCAAGGATCTTGGTCTTGGTATTCGTCAATTGAAGTTTCTATAAGAAGAAAAATTTGTTTGGGTTTTCCTCCAAGTTGGAGAGGTTTTGGCCTTGGCTGATCGCCTATAACTTGTGTCTCTTGTCTCATTATTGTTTATAGTTTGGTAGTTGTTTGATGAAGAAGAACACTATAATAATCTAAGTCAAATAAGAACCTAATCTAAAGAAGCAAAAAACATTCACAAGCAGTTATCATTCAAGAGAAATCACCTCATTTCTATGCCCTAGATTTCTCAACACATATGGCTGGCTCAGGTGGCAGAGATAATGGCGCATCGAGCTATTTGGTGGCTGCAAGGGGTTGCTAGCGGTTGATTGAGGACCATCTAGGAGAAAAAATTTCTCCTACGGATACTACCCACAGGTGGTGGGTAACATCTGTCTCCAATTGGGACATGATCTCTTAGAAGAGTGCATGAGCGTACTCGAATGGGGAGGTCATGAGAACACCAGTAATCTCTTGGGACCGCAGACCTGTTACCTGCACACATCAAAGATCAAGCACACTGAGAAACATGTTTTTGTGGTGTCTTATGAACACCCATGCTTAATATTAGGCCATAAAATCAACAAGAAATAAACATCTACTTTAAATTCGATTTAATCTAAATGCAGTTATTATAGCATGATAATATCATATGATGTTAGTTCTAATGCGAAAATCAACGTGTAATGCATCCTACTCTAATATGCATATTATATTATGCAAGTGCTAAGTATAATCATAGAGCCAATGCAACCAACATGTTAATTGATCGGTATGAGAACACATGCTTCTATGATTATTCATGCAACAGATCCAAAAACACGAACATGAAGAAAAATACGAGGGATTATGAGGTTGGGAGTTGGGAAATAAGAGACCAATATGTCATAGAATAGAACCTTGGAAGAAGGGAAAGACACCAACTGAGAGGATTGAATTTGTTCTTCTAACTAGAAGATGGAAATGTCACTGATCAAGTACATGAACCTTTGATGAAGAACTATCTCAGGCTCATCATCCTTAGGATAAGAATGGGTGAATGACTCTGACATATTTAGGATGATATTATCTTGGTTATTGGGAAAACAAGAGGGGGAACCATCATTGTACCTGGGGAAAAACCATGATTCACCATTTTTCCATAAGGAAAACTGGCTCTTCATCAAAACTAGGGGAATGAACCTCATCACAAACACCCATTTCAAGGCTAGGAACACAAGGGGAGGACTGCTCAAACATGAAGAAAAACCCTTTATCAGTGGCATGGCTAAAGGAAGCATCTTTCTCAATCCCTTTTTCACAAAGGCTATTGGAATTATCCCCAATGGTGAAAAGGTTTTCTTTGATTGAATTATCATCACCTTGGAACATAAAGAAGAGACCTTTCCAATCATTAGGAAGGGCTTCACATGGACCAATATTGTTGATCGGAAGGGGTGGAGCATTTTCTTCTTCCTTGGGATCATTACTTTGAGATACTATGGGGCCTTCATTTTTATAATCATACTCAATCCCCCAATCAACAACCCAAAAGTCACCCATAGATTCCTCATCCATTTGATGATCATGATCCTCAGAATCATCCCCTTGTTCACTATGTATTGGATGTTGCCTAAGTTGCAAATCTTTTTCTTCCTTGTTATGCAGTGAGGATTCTTCCTCTTTCTTCTTTTGAAGAATATCACTCAAAGTATTTACTACATGATTATGGTAATATGCTCCTAGAAGGAGGGCATCTGTAGGGTTGTTATTATACTCACATCTCATATTATAGAGCCTCTCTGATGCCTCGTATAAGTGGGAGAAAATCTCCTTGGTGCTACACACTGCCATAAGTTTCTTGCAAGACTCATGGAATGCCATTATCCTTTCTTGCAGCACCTAGAGATTCTCAGGATCAAGTTCCATCTTCATCCTCGGAGGAGATGTTCCCAGGGTCATTATTGTTAGTTTCCAAATTTGTGATCAACAACTCCACATCCTCCTCACTTTCTTGGCCATTTGGGTTATTCAAATCCTCATCGGGTAATGAGCCATATTTTTCATTGATCTTGTGACATAAGGAATTGAATGCACCAGTATAGTAGGCAAACTCATAGAAGAGTTATTAAGTGGGGCTTTCTTCATACTCTTACCGTATGCTGTGGAGGTTTAACCTGCTCTTGTTATAAAAATTGAGTATGAAGTCTTTGTTCTCATGCTATATCAGATGGTCACAAAGCTCAGTCCACAAATCCAATCTTTACCATAAACTTTGGACATCTTTGGGACTAATGTCATGGGTGCTTTCCTTCTCATAATTAGCCATTTTTCATGATTATAGAACCAAAATGGAGTCGCTAGGTTGAATCTAAGTGCCTTGATAGATGCTTGCTTCACCGTACAAACATTAACCTTTTAGACCTTAATGAAGAACTAGGTCTTCGTTCTTCCAATGGAGTTGCCAGGAATGATATGTCTGTATTGTTATATGGGGAACAAGGCACACGTCTCGCCTTCTCGATAACGACGCCAAAAATGTTACCACTCAAACTGGCAGGGGTCTAAGGAAGGGATCCTATAGAGAAACTACTAGGTCAAATGGCAACAATGGAGCAATAGCCCACTGTCACCTTAGCTAAATCTCCCTGCTCTATCGACTTTCATCGACGGGAGGAGTCTTGGTATGAGAAGAAATATTAGGTAAGATAGATCAATGATGGGATGTAAAGTGATTCTAAACCCTATTGACAAGAGAGGTTCAAATGATAAGCTTACTTGCTTTAGAAGCAAGATGTATGGCTCTTTAAGAAGCGCTAAGAGGATACATGGTTTAGGGTTGAGAGGTATTTCTTGATAAGAGGTGCCCTAAACCAAAGAATCCTAGAAGAATAGGGTTTCTAAGCAATCCTTGTGAAATTAGAGTTACAAGGTTGCAGGACCGCAAAGAAGCCCTAGTGGACCCGAACAAGGTCGATCGTTTAGGGTTGACCAACAAACTAATGGACTTGACCATGTTAGGGAGGAGAAGAGGATCAAAGGAATTAGATCTCTTGAAATTTGAATGCAATGATCCTAATGAAGGCACTAACCTAACGAAACCTAGTGAGAAAAATAGTCATTGAGCTAGGGTTTTCAATATCTTGATATTTCATTGTCAGATTGGCCGCAAATTTGGATGATCTCTCAAGAAGACCCCAACGTAGTTCTTGACCAATTTTCAAGGATTTTTGATGGATAGAAACAATTTCGTGTGATGCCTTAGGAATCCTACTAGGGTTAGGTCTTAGAGAAGGAAAATAGGTGAAAAGAGTTTTCTTTTGATGATCACCTAGGACTAGACCAGTGCCTAGCCTATTGGGAGAATGCATTCTAATGAGATCAATGTTTGGAGAGGCTTGTTCCCAACCAAGGAGTCTTCTAGTAACTTCGTATGGCTCTTGAAGCTACAACTAGGTCACTAGTAGAATTTATACTTCTTGATGCTGCAATTAATGACTTATCAAGGAAAATCATGAACAATCATGTACCCCTAGGAAAATAATTCACACAAACACAAGATTAGCAACTTCGCATTTGCATTAGGGCAGCTTCACCAACTTCATGAACAAAAATATTTCATAGATCATTACATGAGACAAAGTGCAAGATAAAATGTGAAAAAGAGTACTCACAAGTATAGCAAAATTATTCCAATCATCAAAGTGCAAGAAAATCGAAGTTCCAAGACAAAACATAAGCTCTTCCAAACATCGAAATGCATTAACAATTCTATTCATCCATCAACAAGGCTAGCAAAATTCCCATAAGAAACAATGATCCAAATCCTCGTGATGATCAAATGAAATGATCATCACATCAATATATATCCTCCATAGGGGGTTCGATTTGCTTGGTTAGGCCTAATAATGCCCCAACTAATAAAATAATGTGCAAAAATAACATAACTTGGTGACAAGCCCACCAAGATAGCTCCACAATACAACAATAAGCCTCCCAAGAGGGAAAAATAGTAAATACAATAGGTCGAAGGGCCATTAAGGAGGCCTAGTGGAGTGCAATGTGTTCCAAGATGAATGAATGAGCTCCAAACATAGTGATCAAAGGGTTGGCCCCTTGATATCCAAGCAAACAACCTGTGGTGTCCCTAAGTGTCTATGGGGGCACAAAACATCCTCATGGGTCTCCAAATGGATCAAACAAGCATGTATCCCATCTGTGAGGGCTAGAAGAATGGTGCAAGCCCTCCCATTATCTCTCGCGGTGAGACACATGCTCATCTGGGCCCTAGACCAGCTGCCAAGTGTGTGGTGCAAGAGTGGAGCTGACTGGGCAAGGTGGTCCAGGTGCATCATCATCGTGCAATAGGCGGAACACAAGCAAGCCATGAGTGCAACTAAAGGGTCCCATGGAGTGGAAATCTTCTCTCTTCTATGGCGGAGACCTGCGGTTGTCAACACTCATCCTACAAATGCCAATATGAGCCTATGGAGGGCTTGGACTCCGTATAGGGAGACCAAACCCCAGATGAAGACCCACTTGCAATCGTGTATAAGATCTAATGTGTCCCCTCACCTTCCATTACAACCAATCATTAGTGCAATTGAGTAAATGAGCTTACAAATCATGGAACCAAGTGGACACTTCATAGTGGCATGCCCTTCCATAATGGGCTTCAGAACGTACAAGTGTCTGCAAGTTCAAGAAAGAGGTTAACCAAGGACCCTATTAGGTAGTTTCAGCCTCTAAAGGGGGGGGGGCATGTTCATGGTACACCCATCAAATGGTAGGTGGTATGTGAAATAATGGTGAAATGAAGTGGGGCATCGGGGGAAATCTCCAAGCCACATGCCATAGTATAATGGTAGCTAAGATAAGGGAAGCCTAGTTAAGAGGGAGTGTTGAAAGATTTAACTAGTTACAGTCTTCACAATTGCAACTTTATGTATTTTATGTAAAAAACAAAAAGAAGAAAAAGAAAGAGAAAAAGAAAAAATATTTTCAAGCATGGCTTTCATGCTCAAAGAATTATTATTTATTAGATAAGCATGTTCTTCATGCTTCTAGATTTTGTTGAGTCAAAAGAGTCAAAGTCCTATTTGGACCTCTTGAAAAGAAAAATGCAAAAGAATTTTTTATTATGTAATTTTGGGTCAAAACCCCTCTAGATGCCAAGTTGGCCTACATGACAAGTCGGTCGTGCCCCAATGGACATGTCTGTTCGTACCCCTTGGACAATATAAATAGAAGATGATATGAGCTCATTTGGAGATACACTTAAAGATGTTTTTGGTGTGAAATTTCGCAGATGTAGTGAAGTGGAGGGACAAAATTGGAAGATTGGACTTGGCATCTAGAGGTGGTTTTTCTGCGGTCATGGGTCTTGCATGTCTCACTTTGATCTGATTTAGAAGAAGATATTTTGACTAGGTTTTCTCCTAGGAAGGGGGTTTGTCCCTGGCCGAGAGCCTATATTTTGTGTTCTTTTGTTTATGTGATCTTCATGTTTTGCATTTGATAATTATTTGATGAAGAAAAACATAATTAATTTAAAAGATGCCAACAAAATTCACAAATAATTATCAACCAAAGATAAATCTAATAATTATTGGAAACCTCCCGATTTCTCAACAGCCACATCCAAAGCACTTGAACTTCGACATGTCCTTCTTCTTATCTCCTTTAGAGTCTTGTACCTAGCTGTGACCCTTCTTCACTTTACCCTTCCCTTCAAGAGCAACGTTTTCCTCCTTCTCTACCTTCGATCCCTTGCCATTGCTGTTGGTAGTACCATCAACGAGACCGAGCCTCAACTACTCCTGAGTGAAGTCACTCCACAGGTGTTCCCAATCTGGTAGCTTATCCCATCCAGTAATCACCTGGATGAAGGTTCACTATTCCTTGGTAAATCTGTTTATGTTGAAAAGTGTAACTAGGTTCGATCATCATAATGACATGTGTAATTGTGATTTTATGTAATTGATGTAAAGAAGAAAATAAAATTATTTTTGAAGTACTTGAATCATGGGTTTCATGATCAAGGAATTTTATTTTAGTTAAGGTTCCCATTGTGAACTTTTAGGTTTGGTCATCAAGTCATAAAAGTCAAATTGAGTCAATGTCATGTATGAAGGACCCTTCTTGGGCATGTTACATTTTGTATGTCATTAAAAGAATAAGAAGGCCCTCCAAGACCAAGCAAAAGCATCTCCTTCAAGTCGGCTACAAGATGGAATAAATGATCTTCACCAAAGGACATGTCGGCTCACCCTCACTCAAGTTGGCTTATTTGATGAGAAAACCACTATAAATAGGGCAGCTCAGCTTTCATTTGAGGCAAAGATTTTCGGTCAAGCAAGTCTGCAATTAGGAGTGCGAAAAACACTTAGAAAGGAGTCTTATAGCCAACGAAAGGAAGGAAGGAAGAGTGAGGTTGTTTGGGACTGTTTTAGGGTTGATCTCCACTCACACGTGTGAAGAAAAGGAGTGTCACTGCTGCAGAAAAGGGCCAAAGTCTTCCTTGCTATGCTAGAAGCCGAATCAAGAAGTATTTAAGTCAATTCATCAAGCCGAGTTGGAGAAGAAAGCCATTCAGTCCAAGTGAAGGAGATTAAGGGGTTGAATCACCATATATCTCTCACATGTGTTGCAACTAGGGTTTCCAAGGAGGCCGAAATAGGGTGCAGGTCTGAAGCAGAGAAAAGGAAGTCGAATTCTGAAGGGTAGCTGAGAAGGAGGAAGAAGCAGAGGTTTGACTATTGTTGACTCAAGCAAGAAGAATCTCATCAAGGAGGCTTTGTGTCTTGGTCTTGGAGTGGCAAATAGGTCAAGGGTCTTGGTCTTGGTATTCGTCAATTGAAGTCTCTATAAGAAGAAGAATTTGTTTGGGTTTTCCTCTCAATTGGGAGAGGTTTTGGCCCTGGCTGATAGCCTACATTTTGTGTCTCTTGTCTCTTTATGGTTTATGCAGTGGTAATTGTTTGATGAAGAAGATCACTATAATGACATAAGTAAAAGAAGACCCTAATCTGAGAAGTAATAATCATTCACAAGCAGTTATCTATCATAGAGAAATCACGTAATTATTATGCCCTAGATTTCTCAACATGGTATCAGAGTTAAGGTGACAAAGTCAAGGAAGGGCATCTTATCAAGGAACACTCAAGGCTCAAATCTCAAGGAAGGCATCAAAGTGAATTTAGAAGTCAAGATCTATCAAGAAGAAGTCTACACTAGAAAGAAGTCTTGGAATCCTCAAGTCATCTCAAGAGACCTCAAAGACCCTACTCAAGTTGAAGGATTTATACATCAAGTTCCTTTCTAGAGAAGCAAGACCAAGAATGTTGGTGATCTCCCTCTCATTGAAGCAAGGTTCTTACCATTGAAGACATCATCAAGAAGTCATCATTGATCATCATCATCAAAGACATCACCATCAAAGGATCTAAAGAAATCTCCCTCTCTGTGGGATCTGTTGAAAAATGTGTAATTAGGTTCGGTCTTCATAAGTATGAAATGTATTCTTGTAAATTATAAAATGAAAAGAAATTATTATTGGAGCATGGGTTTCATGCTCAAGTTATTTTATTTTATAGGTCAAGCACCCATTGAGTGCTTCTAGGGTTTTTCCTAGGTTTAAGAGTCATTGTCATATATTGAAGACCCCATGGGCACATTGTATCTTGTAAAGAAAAAATTGTTTTTGTCTTTAAAGTGTCGAAATGCCCTCCAAGATCAAGTCGGCCTAGAAGTTGTCAAGTTGGCCTACATGAAGAGCCACGTCTACCCTTGAAGAAGCCTATATATAGAGAGGAACTTGTCCTCCATTAGACACACTCATTCACATCTCTTTTTATGTGAATAAGAGGACAAGAAGGGGTAGAAGAAGAAGGACGAAGAAGAAATCGAAGGAAGTCGAAGTGCTTGGGCTAGTTCTCTCTCTCCCACGTGCAAGTCGAAATTAGGGTTTCTACGTTGGGGTTATCTTTTGTTCGATCTTCAAGGAAGGAGAGAAAAGAAGTCAAGCAAAGGTCACTTAGGGTATCTCACTAGCCCTAAGGCCCAACGAAAGACAAGCAAAGGGTAAAGGAGGCCATACGAAGAAGATTGAAGGCTTCTTGAGGAGGAGCAACAATTGCCAGGAGAGAATTTCGGATCTGAAGTAGGAGGTCGAAGATATTGCAGTAGGAGGTCGAGTTGATCTTGATCTTGGAGGGTGTTTGTCTGAGTCACTAGGTCATGGTATTCGTCATTTGAAGGATCTATAAAAAGGGGAGATTTAAGGGTTTTCCCCTCAAGAGGAGGGGTTTTGGTCCTAGCTTGCAACCTATGTATTGTGTCACTGTTCTTATTGTTTTGGTAGTTGTTTGATGTATCTCACACTATAATAATAAGGAACAAAGCTAATAAGCAATAAGGTAACACAAACAGTTATCAATTTAAAGAGAATTAACATATTCACTGCCCTATTGAATTCTCAACATGGAATCAGAGCTAAGGTTATCAAAGGGCATCATGAAGATCTCCACTACAGTGAAGAAGTTCATCAAGAAGATCGCAAGCCATCTTAAGAAAGGTATCAAGGAAGAATGGAGTTTCTTATCTTCTTCAAAGAAGGTATCAATCAAAGAAAAAGATGAAGGTCTCTTCTCGGTTCTCTCTAGCACATTCCAAGATGAAGGCATTTGGGTAATTGATAGTGGTGTATCAAGGCACATGACTGGCCATTCCAATCGAATGAAGACCTTCTCAAAAGGATAATCCACTTATTCAGTAGAACTTGGAGATAACAAGAGCTATCCCATGAAAGGTATTGGATCAACCTCCATAAAGCTGGAAGATGGAAGCAACATTCACCTCAACAACATTCTATTTGTTCCAGGTTTGCACAAGAACTTACTTTCCATTTCAAGTCTAGAAGATAAGGGTGAACTTTGGCGTAGAAGATTAGGTCATCTGCATTTCAAAATCCTTGCAACTCTAAGCTCCATAGTAGATGGAATTCCTGATCTAAAGGAAGATCATGAAGGAGTTTGTAAGGGATGTGCATTGGGTAAGAATACCAAGAGACCATTTGGAAGCAGTGCTTCATGGTCAAAAGAAATCTTGGATCTCATTCACTCTGATGTATGTGGCCCTATGACTCCTAAATCTCTTGGAGGTCATCTATATTATGTTACATTCATCGATGATCATTCAAGAAAAACCTGGGTTTACTTAATGAAAACCAAGGACGAAGTATTTACAAAATTTCAAGAATTCAAAGCTGAAGTGGAGAACCTTACAGAAAGAAGAATCAAGATATTAAGATCTGATAATGGAGGAGAATATACATCCAAAGAAATTATAGCATTCTGTAAGGAGTCTGGGATTAAGAGGGAGTTGATAGTCCCATATAATCCCGAGCAAAATGGAGTCGCAGAACGGAAGAATAGATCCATTGAAGAAAGTGTAAAAGCAATGTTACATGATCAGGATCTACCTAAGTTCTTGTGGGGAGAAGCCACGAAGACAACTGTCTACATTCAGAACTGAAGTCCCCACAGATATTTAGACAACAAAACTCCGGAAGAAGTGTTCACTGGAAAGAATCCATCTGTAGATCATCTCTGGATCTTTGGGTGTCCTATATATATCCACATACCAAAGGACAAAAGAAAGAAGATGGATCCTTCAGGCATGAAGGGAACATTTGTTGGGTACAACTCATCGAAATCTTGTAGGATCTACATGAAATATGCACATCATATAGAAGTCAGTCGTGATGTCATATTTGATGAAATTGTGGCTTTCAAGAAATCAAAAGAACTTTCCATAGACTCTAATGATGAAGAACTTCCGGTATTTGAGGAGGAAGTGGGCAAGGGAGAAGAAGAATCACACCATGAAGAAGAAGGTCCTAGTGAGCTTGTTCAACCTGTGGTCATCCTTGAAACAAGAAAAAGACCTAATTGGTTAAAATCTACTCTACTTGATGCTGAAGGTCATGAGGAAGTGAAAGGATCATTTAGAGAAAGCAAGAAACCCAAAAGATATTCTGGGTATGTTGCATACATGACAAAACTGATAGACGCAGAACCATCCACTTTTGAAGAGGCTGTAAATAATCATGAATGGAAAGATTCCATAAATGAAGAGTATCAATCTATAATGAAGAATGGAGTCTGGGAAATTGTACCTAGGCCTGAAGACAAATCTGTGGTTACTTCCAAATGGATCTATAAGATCAAACATGCAACAGATGGAAGTATAGATAAATATAAAGCAAGATATGTGGTTAGTGGTTTCTCTCAACTTGAAGGCATTGACTATGAAGAGACATTTGCTCCAACAACAAGATATACAATGATTTGATCATTAGTCTCTCTGGTAGCATCGATGGGATGGAACATCCACCAAATGGATGTCAAGACTGCGTTTTTGAATGGCACAATAGATGAAGAAGTCTATATAGAACAACCCTTGGGATACAAAGTTTAAGATAGGAAGGCATATGTTTGCGGATTGAAGAAAGCATTATATGACCTCAAGCAAGCACCAAGGGCATGGTATGCTAGAATGGATGCATACCTACAAAGAATAGACTTCGCAAAAAAATCCACTGATCCGAACCTCTATATTAAGGTTGTAGATGGAGAACCTGTAATCGTTCTTTTGTATGTAGATGATCTTCTCTTGACAAGTGTAGAAGGTCGAATTGAAGAATGTAAGAAGCAACTAGCAGCAGAATTTGACATGAAGGATCTGGGGCTAATGCATTACTATTTGGGACTAGAAGTTTGGCAAGGACTTGATGAAATTTATTTAGGTCAAGGAAAGTACATGATCAAGATGCTGAAGAGGTTTGACATGATGGATTGCAAACCTATGACCACTCCAATGATCACAAACTTGAAGAGACTAAGGAGTTCCGAATCTAGCCTTGTGGATCCTTCCAAGTATAGACAACTTATTGGCTCATTGATGTACTTGGTGAATAATCGTCCAGACATATGCTTTGCAGTAAATGTTCTCAGTCAATTCCAAGTGGAGCCGAAGCATGATCATTGGGTAGCAGTGAAACATATTATGAGATATCTACGAGGAAACATCCACTACTGTCTGAAGTATGATAGGAGGAATGATTTCAAACTGATTGGATATATAGATTCTGACTGGGAAGGCAGTGAGCAAGATGGAAGGAGCACTACAGGAGGATGTTTTAGATTGGGATCCTCCATGGTCTCATGGATGAGCAAAAAGCAAGACACAGTTGCTTTGAGTAGTGCTAAGGCTGAATATGTTGTAGCCTGTGAAGTAAGCAGGGAAACAATATGGTTGAGGAAGCTCCTATCCGACCTGTTTGAAGGACCAATGAACCCTACAGTGATAGTTTGTGATAACACTGGTTGTATACGTTTGTTTGAAGATCTAGTGTTTCATGGAAAGACAAAACATATAAACAAGTGTCACTATATTCGAGATCTAGTGCAAAATGGTGTGCTGTAGTTACAATATATCTCCACTGATGAGCAAGTAGCTGACATATTGACAAAATCACTTCCAAACAAGAAGCTTGTGTACTTGAGAGACAAGCTTGGTTTGGTTGATATATTCTCCCTAATTGAGAGGGAGGGATAGGCACTACATTCTTGTCTTCACTTGGGAAGAAAGAATGGAGGATTGGGTAACCATATAGCATTCGATACTCTTTGAGAATGAGGTAGGGCATTCAAGACAAGAGTGGTCGCAGACTGATATTCTTTGAGGATTAACTACCCAAGATAAGAATAGTGCAATGGAAGGTCATACACGGTGAATACCTGGGTGGAATATGTACCTTGAGAGACAATGATGATGGTGTCTATAAATCATTGGTCTCACCAACATTATGCTCTGATCTTGTGGAGAGATAGAGTTGTTAGTCAAGGCCCTACTGTGTGAATTTTCTAAGTCTATCCATTAGAAAATTAATCTGTATTCTGCTGGTTTGTTTCTTCTACTTGTTTAAAATCGAACAAGTTATTTAATACATTAAATACCGAAATAAACACAATACAATCACAACATCTAAAGATCATCAACTGAAAGAAAACAAGCACACAAGTGACACTGTTATTTTTGGACCGATGTTCCTGGAAAAACCCAATGCGGGAAAACCGGTGCAGCTATTCAGAGGGTTATATTATTATGTAGTTTATCTGAGTACAACTAGGTGCCTAACCGGCTCACCCGACAGAGAAAAATACATGGCAGCAATACCTCTATATCCGGAAATAGGTATTCAGAAAACCTGTCCCACGAAACCCTCTCCGACACAACTGAAGCTCAGCGCTGGCCCTTCTGGCCTCTGCATCAGCCTCTTGCTGACTTGCGTCAGCCCTAGGACCCTCTGCGTCAGCCCTCTGAGGCACTGCGCAGCCTCTGTGTCACTCCCTCTGCCCTCTGCGTGGATGACGCAGTCTCTCTGGGCTTTGCGCTGGCTTTGCTGGGCTCTGTGTAGCCTGGACTGACTGCTGCTCTCACTCTCTCTGCTTCTGTGCTAGTCTCCCAGTATTGTCCCTGCCTCTCTGCCTCGTACTCATTTCCCCTCGCTGCTGATCACTGATTCAACTTTGCTTAGCAACCCCCCTCTAGCAAAACGAATAATTGATCACTCTGGTGTATCCTCCAACTGACCCTCAAGCCTCTTCTTATACTTTTCTCATTGGTTCATCAACGACTGAGATTAAAACTCTAATCAATGGCTAAGATTAGATTTGGCTTGACCCATGACTTTTGGAACCTTCTAACCCAGTTTTATATTAATACCCATTAATATTTTATTTTTCCTAAGTTTAGACTTAGGAACTCCATTAAAAATATTAATTATTTTAATCAGTGTTGATAATATCGCCGAGATATCGACGATATTCGGAAATATCGCGATATTTTCGGCGAGCCGAAATATCGCCAACCAAATATCGCGATATTTTAGAGTTTTGAAAATCTCACGAGATTTATGATATTTCGGCGATATCTCGGAAAATATCCGGCGACGATCGAAAATATCGCCGGTGACCCTGAAATCATTCCGCGCGGCCTATATAATTCGATTTTTGGTTTTTTTCAAGTCATTTTGTTTTTCTGAGCGCTGAAGAAGGAATGTGGTTGCTGCCAAGGAGGGTTTGAAGCCATTATTGCCAATTTGCCACCAACAACAAAGATTTCTCTAAGCTGCAAGTGCCAAGAACAGTAAGACAATCTCGATTCTCATTCTTCCGGTTCCCTACAATCATTTTGCTTGGTTTTTGTTTTGCATTTCAAATTGCAAAGGTTTGCATTGAGCAATACCACACATATTTATAGAAAATAACTTCATATTGATATCACTGTTAAGGTAAACCGTAATACAATATTACAAATACAAAAGTGGTCACCTACAGCAGGTCTAGACTCTAAATTATAAAGTTATAAACCATTTGCAAACTACATAAACCATCAGTAATGTGATGTCAAGTTTATGAATGGAATGAAAAAGTGTATAAACCATTTGCAAACTACGGACAACGTTTAGCTAACTTGTACGCCTCTAAAACCTCTCAATAGGTATAATGTTGGCCTATGGGGATATTGAACCGTCAAATATTTGACTACCCTCGAAGAACAAAAATGTCAGGCCTATACACTTTAATAGAATGCCCACAATTATCTAAGTTCCTGACTTCTTCTATTTTCAACATACTTCAAGAATGTCTACCTGATGGACCTTAGAAGCCAATGATAACGCTTACAAAAACTCAGATGAAGAGAAGGATGATGATATTCTCAAAGATCCGAACCTTTTCAATTGCTAAAAACATGTTGTCATGGATAAGCATCAAAGTTTGAAGAAGTACTGTTGGAAACCTCATCTTTTCTCTCCCATATCGATGCAATCATCAAAATCCTCCCTCCATCAGCTCAAAAGGTGTTGCCTTCTTCTTCAAAGATTGCACCCTGCCTTGCTGGTTAAAGATGTAACTTTCTCTGTGCTATGAAGTCTAATAATGCATTATGCACCTACAGCAGTGGTATAAGTTATAACAGTTATATATTTTTCCCATGCTTGGCATAATTCTGAAAGAAATTGTTCTCATTCCGTGCCAATTTGCTATGTGTTTCATTTGCCATTTGGATACCTCACGTTACAACATGTTCATACTCTTTTGTTCAAGAGTATTCAACAGTCAACTTGTATTACACTTCTATGACTAGGCCTGGTTATACTATAACTATAATTATTAATTAATAATTAATTATTATTAATTACGTAACAGTGATATACAGTCACCTCATTTCCTTGGCATATCATTTGCATTGTTAGAACTTAGGCTCTTTCATTGCTTGGAAGTTGGCATCTTCGGTTAAAGTGGCAATTATTGCATGATACAAGCTCACTGCCCTCTTAACTTTTAAGTCTGCTCTTTTTTCATGCCCATTGCAAAATTGCAAATTTGCAAATAATGTAGCAAAAAAAGTTAAAACTGTTTTGTAAAATGATGTGGTTATTTGTAATTTGAAAATTTCGTATTACTTATTAAGTTACTAATTCCAAATTTTTTTTGGTGCTCTAGGTTTCCTTTTGAGTTAGCCCACTACAAAATACAAATATGCCAAAAGCCTTGGACCCATTTTGGGAGTATGGGAGCCCTGATGGTAGGAAAAATCGTGCATATCTTACATGCAAATTGTGTGGGGACAAGATGACAGGTGGGATTACACGACTGAAATACCATCTTGCTAGACTCAGTGGACATGATGTTGGGCTTTGTACAGTTTCTAGTCCGGAGCTTATACAAAAAGCTCTTGAGGCAATTGAAGAAAAGGACAGAAAGAAGGAAGAGGCGGAAAGAAACAAAGTTGAACGTGCAGGTAGATCTTTCGAGATATCTTCTCCTGATTTTGGTGTTGAGGGTAGTGGGCCTAGTGGCCCTAGTGGGAGGGGCTCCACAACTGGCACACCATCACATGCTACTGCTAGTGTGAGTGCGAGGTCATCATTTTTTGTTCCACGAACAGGAGCTAGAGCACAACCTGGCATAAAATCGCTTGTTAAAAAAAAGGAGAAGCAAGAAGCAGATAGAGTCATGGGGAGGTGTATTTTTTGGAGCGACTTACCTCTCAGCATCACGAAAACCAATCCATTTTGGCAGCAAATGTGTGATGCTATTGCTGTTGTGGGCCCAGGGTACAAAAGTGCCACATATGAGGAGTTGCGGGGGCCAATTCTTCAAGCAGAAAAACAGGACATCAACTCTAGATTGACGGAGTTGAAAAAGACATGGGAAGTCACCGGATGCACAGTGATGTCTGATGGTTTGACAGATAGGAAGGGTAGGACCCTTCTTAATTTCTTGGTACATTGTCCTAAAGGTACCATGTTTATTAAATCGTTGGATGCATCAGAACATATCAAAGATGCAACAACGATATGTGAGTTGTTAGATGGGTTCATTCGGGAGATTGGTGTGCAGAATGTGGTGCAAGTCATAACAAACAATGCAGCTAATTATGTGCCTGCCGGCAGAATGCTTATGGAGAGGCATCCCACATTGTTCTGGACTCCATGTGCAGCGCATTGTCTTGATTTGTTGCTTGAGGATATGGGGAAACTCTCCTTCATCAAGGAAGCAGTTGATATGGCTAGGAGCATCCCCAAGTTTATTTATAACCATGCTTTTGTTCTTAGCCTTATGAGGAGGTTCACTAGAAACAAGGAGTTGCGGCGTCCTGCCATCACACGTTTTGCCACAACCTTTATTACTCTTCAGTCTTTGCTTCGATGTCAGTTCGAGTTGAAGCAAATGTTTGTGTCTGATGATTGGCGTAATTGTAGATACAACAGGAGACCTGATGGGAAAGCCATTGCAAAAATGGTGTACTCTGAGACATTTTGGCGTGGAGTAGAAGAAGCATGTGCAGTTAGCAAACCTATAGTAAAGGTTCTTAGATTGGTGGATGGAGAGAAGCCTGCAATGCCTTATTTGTATGAGGGCATGGATAGGGCCAAGGAGGCCATTCGTTCCTATTATGCAAACAAGGGTTCTGTTGGCCTTGATAGGCAGATGATGTTATGGGATGTGATCGATAGTCGGTGGACAGGGATGCTTCATCGACCCATTCATGCATCACCACTCTTCCTCAACCCCGCATTTTCATACAAATGCAACTTTGATTTTGATGGCGAGGTGATGGAAGGGCTCCATTCCTGTATTCAGAGGATGGTACCTGATCCTGAGCTTCGTAGAAAAATCAATCGCGAGGTACAGTGTTATCAGGATTGTGTTGGCCTATTTGGCTTTGATGATGCCATTAGGGAAAGGGCCCTCTTCATGCCACGTAAGTGACAAGTCATCACTCATTAGAAATTTGAATTTAATTATGTTTTAACTTTTAAGTTTTTGAATTTTTTATTTCATTATTTTGTTGTAGATATTTGGTGGCGAAGCTATGGTGCAAGGGCACCAAATTTGCAAAAATTGGCTATACGAATCTTGAGTCAAACATGTAGCTCTTCAGGGTGTGAGCGCAATTGGAGTGTATTTGAGAAAATACACGCCAAAAAGCGCAACAGGTATAACTTTGAACTCAAGCCTTCAGTTGAGCAATTACACTTATTGTAATTTTTAATTTTTAATTTATGACCTTCAAGTGTCAAGAGTCAAGAGTCAAGACTCATTACTTTTTTTAACACTCTTACAGGTTGGAGTTCGCACGCCTCAACGATTTGGTGTATGTGCATTACAACATCCGACTTCGAGTGAGGCAAATAGAATCACCAATGGATCCAGATGCCATTTCCTTAGACAATATTGATGTATTGTCTCCATGGAGGGTGGAGTCTGAGGAGCCCATATTGGAGGAGTCACCTTCATGGTTAGAGCCAGTGGCAGATGATCCATTAGAGCAGGGGCAGCAAGAGGAGGACTCGGAGTCAGAGGAGCAGCAGCACTTAGAGGAGGAGCAGGAGGAGGAGGACACTGCAGGAGCATCAGCATCAACACCATCTGCTATAGATATAGGAGAGCATAGCTCCATGCCTAGCACTCATTATTTGACATTAGGTGCAGAGGCAGGGTCAGGGCCTTCTACTACTAAGGGCAGGCCTGGCAAACAGCCCATCATGTTTTCCCGTAAAAGGGGGAGAGGGCAGTAGACAGATAGCTGCTAGTTTTATTTGTTATGCTACATGTAACTCATGATGATGAGATACTTTTATATATGTGATGTTATTTTGTATTGGTTCTCCACATTTCAGTCCTTGAATGGACAATTATCAGGGACCAGCAGGATTTGGTATCGCCTTTGATATATCATTTCTATTTGACATCATATATATCAGTGTTTTCTTCATATTTATGTGCCAATGTGTTTATTTCATGTTGTTATTGCTTTATATGTTTAAAAATCTGAAAAAAATGAATATATTATGCATTTTTTATGCTTGCCGATATTTGCCGATATTTTGCCGATATTTTCGCCGATATTGCCGACAAGATATTTTCTGGACCCTCGCCGATATTTTCCCGATACCGATATTATCAAAACTGATTTTAATATCTCCCAAACCAGGTATAATCTGTCCAAACCATTTATGGGTCTTGGAGATATCATGTGCTTTAGCCTCTCCACCAATTTTCATGGCTAGAGCACATCTGATGCTACCCCAAATCAACAATATGATGTTAGACAAATGGGTTACCAATCCAACTCTTTTTATGAGATCTCTTCAGATTGAGAATGACCATGTACCTCTTATGAATACCTCCCTAGTTAAGAGGGAGTGTTGAAAAATGTGTAACTAGGTTCGGTCTTCATAAGTATGAAATGTATTCTTGTAAATTATAAAATGAAAATAAATTATTATTGGAGCATGGGTTTCATGCTCAAGTTCTTTTATTTTATATGTCAAACACCCATTGAGTGCTTCTAGGGTTTGTCCTAGGTTTAAGAGTCATTGTCATATATTGAAGATCCCATGGGCACATAGTATCTTGTAAAGAGAAAATTGTTTTTGTCTTTAAAGTGTCGAAATGCCCTCTAAGATCAAGTCGGCCTAGAAGCTGTCAAGTCGGCCTACATGAAGAGCCACGTCTACCCTTGAAGAAGCTTATATGTAGAGAGGAACTGGTCCTCCATTAGACACACCCACTCACATCTCTTTCTATGCGAAGAAGGGGACAAGAAGGGGTCGAAGAAGAAATCGAAGGAAGTCGAAGTGCTTGTGAAAATTTTAAAATGGAAATCCAACTGCAGTGATTAATATTATTTCTTCTACTTATTAACTCAGAAATAAGTTATTCACGGTGTTCTTATGGCAAATATCGAAATAAATTCTATTGCAGCCTTAACAATTAAAATACCGCAGAAAGTAAATGCAAAGAAAAAATATTGGCACAAATAGAATCACAATGACACAATTATTTTTGAACAATTGTCCCCGGAAAAACCCAATGTGGGAAAACCGGTGAAACAGATGAGGGTTTGTTATTATTCTTCAGCGAAATCTCATGTACAAGTTACAACCAACATAATAGAATAGGATTCTTTGTGAGAAAAATTTATGGAAGCTTCCTGACACGTTTATGATCCAGGAGAAGTGATCCTTTTCCCTCTGTGTCTCCCTTTGGGTCCCAGCGTTACATTTCCCATGTTGTCCTAACGTCAAAACTGCCCCACGCTGGCCCAACGTCAAACTGCCCTTCTGCTGTCTCTCCCTGCGTCACAGCCTCTGCGCTGTCCTCCCTCTGCTCTACGTCTTCTTCCTTGCACGCCTGACTGATATTGATTGTCCTCGCTCTCTTTTCCACCTGCAAGTCTCCCTCTGATTCGATTTTCTCTTGCCGAACTTCGACCAGTGAGAAAATCAATCTTACTCGGGCAACTGAGTATCTGTCTCTGGTGTGTTCTCCAAGTGCCCATCAAGCCTCCTCTTTTATTCCTCTTGTTGATCAATCAACGACGCAAATTAGATCCTAATCAATGGCTAGGATCATATTGACTTGATCTCCGCCTTCTTCTAGAAGTTTCATCCACAGTTTAGATTAATACCCATTAATTATTTTAGTTTCCTAAGTTTAGACTTAGGGTCCCATGAAAAATAATTAATTATTTTAATAAACTGTCTCCGAGTGGAATTTCCCAAAACGATTTTTGGGTATTGGAGAACGCATGTGTCTAAGCCTCCCTGCAAAATTTGAGACTTAGAGCACATTGATGCTACCAAAAATCAACACTCCCTCTTAGCAAGGGATGTGCTCTAGTAATGCAACCCGCTGAAGCATCACCCTATTCTGTAACATCTCCCTCTGCGCTTGTTGATGTCTGACATCCTTCCCACCAACTACTGCGCAAATGCTACATTTGTATTGCTGCTGACCCTGCCACTTGTCAACACTGCATCTGTACTGCAACTCCCTCTGCCATTGTAACTGAGAAATCACTTGTTTCTGCTACTGAAACGGATTCTCTACCATACCCATCTGCTCTTTGAACTGAATGAACTTAGCTCTTCCTAGAGCCTTTGTGAGTATGTCTGCTACCTGATCTCTTGTGGGGACATACTGTAGCTGTACTGCCCCACGCTGAACACAGTCTCTGATAAAGTGACATCTAATATCAATGTGTTTCGACCGATCATGAAATACTGGATTCTCAGAGAGTTTGATACAACTCTGATTATCACAGTAAACCCTGGTCACTTCCATCCTTTTTCTGAACAAGCTCACAAGCAGTTTTCTAAGCCATATAGCTTCGCACATAGCTGTGTTGGCTGCCATATATTCTGCTTCTGCTAAGCTCAGAGCTACCGACTTCTGCTTCTTGTTGCACCAAGATATCATCCCTGATCCAACACTGAAGCAATACCTAGAGGTACTTTTTCGGTCTACTGAACTACCTGCCCAATCTGCATCTGTGAACCCATTCAATCTGACATCCTCCCCTCGGGAGTATTTCAACCCATATCCGACTGTTCCATGCACATACCTAAGAATGTGTCTAGCTGTCGCCCAATGCACCCTTTTTGGTTCCACCATGAACTGACTAAGAGTGTTGACAACAAAGCAAATGTCTGGCCTAGTGTTGACCAGATACATGAGCGATTCAATGAGCTATTTGTACAAGGTGGGATCCACTTCCTTGTCTCTTGATGCATCTATTTTCTTCCAGTTGGTGATCATGGGAGTAGCCATGGGTCAACAATCTTGCATTCTGAATCTCTTCAGAATATTTGTAGCATATCTTCCTTGCCCAAGGAAGATCTCCCCATTCTTCTGCCAAACTTCCAACCTTAGAAAATAATGCATCAACCCCATATCCTTCGTGTTGAATTCAGCTTCAAGATTCTTCTTGCAATCCTATATGAGTGTGGATGACCCTGTTAAAAACAAGTCATCCACATATAATACTAGAATAAGTGGCTCATTCTCTACCATCAAATAGTAGAGATTGGGATCAACATCACTTTTGACAAATCCCAACTGCTACAAGTAACTATCAATCCGAGCATACCATCCTCTAGGTGCCTGCTTGAGCCCATACAGGGCTTTCTTTAATCTGCAAACATGAGTTCTCTTCTCATGAGTTTCGAAGCCTTCGGGCTGTTCTATATACACCTCCTCTTCTATCACCCCGTTCAAGAATGTTGTCTTGACATCCATCTGGTGAATCTCCCATCCCATTTGAGTTGCTAGGGATATAACGGATTTGATAGAGGTGTAACAGGCAACTGGGGCGAAGGTCTCTTCATAGTCTATACCTTCTTTTTGAACGTACCCCTTTGCCACGAACCTAGCCTTGTACTTCTCTATACTGCCATCTGCAACATACTTGATCTTGTAGATCCATCTTGATCCTACAACTAATCTATCCTCTGGTCTAGGTACTACTTCCCAAACATTATTCGTCATGATAGAGTTGTATTCTTCTACTATGGCATCCACCCAAACTTGGTGTTGAACGACTTCCAGAAAGCTAGAGGGTTATTCAACTTGAGCTACCAATGCCTAGTATCTGTCAGGTTGTCTACGCTTCCTTTTCTCGGTTCTAGGAGCTCCACGAAACTCCTCTACGTCCCTCAGTGTCTGCCGTACTTCTCTGCTGGTTCTACCACTGGTGGTAGGAGGCTCAATCAACTCCTCCTGATCTTGTTGTTTAATCTGTTGAGAACTATTTGGACTTCTTCCTTATGAGGAAATACTGGTACTGGTCACTATACTCGATCCAAGTGTTTGTCCTCCTGCCTGTCCTCCTTGCTGTCCCTGCTGCTCTTGGACCAGTGGAACATCTACTGACTGACCTTCTGCTGATATCTCTCAAGATTTCCTAAAAGCTCTATCCTCCGTGAACTTTGCATCCCATCTCACTACAATCTTCCTGCTGCTAGGAAGTTAGATTCTGTATGCCTTTGAGGTCTCGCTATATCCTACGAGATACCCCTTTTTTGCAGTCTGATCCAATTTACTGCGCTTCTTGTCTGGAATGTGACAATATGCCATGCTTCCGAATATCCTGAGATGACTGACTTCTGGCTTCTTCCCTGTGAAGACTCCTTCAGGTGTTTTCTTCCCCAATGCTCTATGAGGAGTTCTATTCTGGATATACACCGCTGTGTTGCAAGCTTCTACCCATAAAAACTTAGGTAGATCCTGATCATACAACATAGCTTTGGCTGCCCCAACAATAGTTCTATTTTTCCGCTCTACTACTCCATTCTGCTCTGGATTATATGGAGCTGTCCACTCTCTTTTGATGCCCTCCTTTGCACAAAAACCTGTGAAGTCTTTGTCCGTATATTCTCCACCATTATCTGAACGCAATACCTTTATCTTTTTCCTTGTCATATTTTCAACGAGAGCCTTAAACTCTCTAAATCAATCAAAGACCTCATCCTTGGTCTTTAAGAAATAGATCCAGTTTTTTCTAGAGTGATCATCAATAAAAGTGACGAAGTATTTGCCACCACTAAGAGCTCTTGTGGACATTGGACCACAAATATCTGAGTGTATCAATCCCAATACACATTATACTCTATTATTACTTCAGGAAAAATATGCTTTAGCGTTCTTCCCTAGCACACATCCTCGGCATAAGTCATCATGCTCACTACTAAGGGCTGGTACTCCTGTAACAGTCTCTCTGAGCATCCTCAGTGCTCCATGGTGTAAGTGTCACATTCACCTGTGCCATAATTCATCTCGTTCCTTTTCACCATTATAGTTGCCGCTTATCAGTGCCATTGGAGACTCAAGTTGTAACCTATACAATTTGTTGCTCCGAGTCCCAATTTGTCTCTTCTTCTTCCAGCTTGATGCTTGACGTATACTTTCTTTCCTATGAAGTATACATCGTATCCCTTGTCATGTAACTGGGACACTAAAATCAGATTCATTCCTAATCCTGGCACATGCAGAACATTGGTGGCTCGGATGTTGGTCCCTGCTTCCGTCTGAAATGCTATGGTGCCTCTCCCTACTGGAGTACATTTCGTTCTGTTTCCCATAGTAATCTAGAAGTCCATTTGTTCTTCTTGATAGCTCGAGAAATGTTCTTGTACTCCAGTCATATGAGCTAAAGCCCCGCTATCAATGTACCAAACATCTGCTGACGCTGAATTTGCTAGGCATGCAAATTCTTCTTCTAATCTGGTAGACAATTCTGAGACACTTTGAGTATCCATCTTTGTGCTATTTTTAACTAATTTCTGACGCTACCCTGCCCCAGCAACTGCTGCAAGAAAAACTGCGTCCCACCTGAGAAACCCCTCTTTGTTGAATCTTCTGCTGCGCTATTCCTTCTGTTGCTGACAGATTTTGATCAGGAAATCTTACCTCTCTATCGACTCACTGAGAGAGAGTTTTACCACGAAAATTTAGTCCTCCTGGCTTGAAATGCGCAAACCCCCTGGGGATTCGAATTACTACCCCTGCAGGAATTTCAAATTCCTTTCTTCCTTCAACGCTGGGTCTTCCGGCTCTTTTCTTCTTGCTTTACCTCAACTTTGATACCATGTGAAAATTTCTAAATAGAAATCCAACTGTAGTGATTAATATTATTTCTTCTACTTATTAACTCATAAATAAGTTATTCACAATGTTCTTACGACAAATATTGAAATAAATTCTACTGCAACCTCACAATTAAAATACTGTGGAAATTAAATGCAAAGAAAAAATACTGGCACAAATACAATCACAATGACAATTATTTTTGGGCAATCGTCCCCGGAAAAACCCAATGTGGGAAAACCGGTGCAGCAGATGATGATTTCTTTATTATTCTTCAACAAAAAGCTCATGTACAAGTTACAACCAGGATAATAGAATAGGATTCTTTGTGATAAAAATTTACGGAAGCTTCCTGACACGTTTCTGATCTAGGAGAAGTGCTCCTTTTCCCTCTGCGTCTCCCTCTGTGTCCCAACGTTAACTTTCCCACGCTGTCCCAGCGTCAAAACTACCCCACGCAGGCCCAACGTCAAAAATCCCTTGCGCTCTCTCCCTGCGTCACAGCTTCTGCATTGTCCTCCCTTTGATCTGCGTCTTCTTCCCTTGCACTCCCGACTGATGCTGATTGGCCCCACTCTCTTTTCCACCTGCAACTCTCCCTCTGATTCGATTTTCTCTTGCCGAACTTCGACCAGTGAGAAAATCAATCTTACTCGGGCAATTGATTATCTGCCTCTGGTGTGTTCTCCAAGTGCCCATCAAGCCTCCTCTTATAATCCTCTCATTGATCAATCAACGGCCCATATTAGATCCTAATCATTGGCTAGGATCCTATTAACTTGATCTCGGCCTTTTCACCCACAGTTTAGATTAATACCCATTAATTATTTTAATTTCCTAAGTTTAGACTTAGGGTCCCATTAAAAAAATTAATTGTTTTAATAAAACTGTCTCCGAGTGGAATTTCCCAAAACGATTTTTGGGTATTGGAGAATGCATGTGTCTAAGCCTCCTTGCAAAATTTGAGACTTAGAGAACATTCGATGCTACCAAAAATCAACAGTGCTTGGGCTAGTTCTCTCTCTCCCACGTGCAAGTCGAAGTTAGGGTTTCTGTGCTAGGGTTATTTTTGGTTCATTCTTGAAGGAAGGAGAGAAAGGAAGTCAAGAGAAGGCCACTTAGGGTATCTCACTAGCCCTAAATCTCAAGGAAAGACAAATGAAGGGTAAATAAGGCCATACGAAAAGATCAAAGTCTTCTTGAGGAGCAACAATAGTTGTCAGGAGACAAAATTTCGGATCTGAAGTAGGAGGTCGAAGATCTTGCAGTAGGAGGCCAAGTTGATCTTGATCTTGGTGGGTGTTTGTCTGAGTCACTAGGTCATGGTATTCATCAATTGAAGGATCTATAAGAAGAGGAGATTTAAGAGTTTTCCCCTTAAGAGGAGGGGTTTTGGGCTTTGGCCCTGGTTTGCAGCCTATATACTATCTCACTATTCTTATTGTTTTGGTAGCTGTTTGATGTATCTCACACTATAATAATACAAATCTAATAAGGAATAAGGTAACAAAAACAATTATCAAGTTAAAGAGAATTAACATATTCACTGCCCTATTGAATTCTCAACATGATCAAGGATCTTTCTTGAAGAAAACTATCTTCATTAAGGAGAAGCTTTCTATTCTTTATATCATCATCAACATCAAGGAAGCAACAAGGAGAAGGAGCATCCTATCAAGTAAGTATATTTATGTACACATTTGAATCTGTCAAAATGTCTCTTTGCAAAGAAAGCAACAAATTAGTTGGTGCTTCAAACTATCTTGCATGGAAGAAAAGGACAAATCTAAATCTCATTGAAAATGAGGTCATGGAACATGTCAAAGGATCTATCACTAAACCAACAAAGGAAGATGCTCAAGCATTTGCAAAGTATATGAAAGGGGAAGTTAGGGCTCAAAGGATTCTCATAGAATCCATCAAGGATCCCCTCATTCCATATGTATCAAAACTCGAAACTTCAAAAGAAATCTATTGCAAACTGGTAGAGTTGAATTTCATAAGCACTGCTGGAGAAGTCATCTCATTAAGGCAAGAACTTTACAAGCTAAAGATGTCGAAAGAAGAAGGAATAGCCTCATACTTTATGAGGATATCTAAAATTAGGGATCAACTTCAAGATCTGGGAGAAGTCATGTTTGATAGAGAAATGACTACAATTGTACTAAATGCACTATCGAAGGAGTGGGGTAACTTTACTTCAAGTATTTATGGGAAGAAAGAAGCTACTCCATTCTAGGATCTATGGTCACTTTGCAAGATTGAAGAATCTAGGCTAAAGGAAAAATCTAATGTAGGATTAGGTGAACAAAATCAAGTTTATGCTACAATGACAAGAAGAAAGGGAAAATTTGGAAAGTCTGGTTCTCAGAAAAAGAAAAGGAACATGGCTAAGATTCAATGCTAAGGATTTCAAGAATATGGGCATTACAAAAGAGATTTTCCTAAGATCAAGAAGGAAAATAACAAAAGAGGAAGAGAAGAAGCCCATATCATCGAGGAAGTGGAGGAAGCTAAAAAGAAGAAGTCCAAGAAAGAGAAAGTAAAAAATCTCTATTATGATTGAGATAGTCTTTCTCTCCTAGCTCTTTTCAAGTTTTGTTTTTCAAGTTTTCCCGTTGTAAATAATAACTATTAAGAATCATGATAGAATGCATCATGGCATCATAAGAAGCATTAGGAGCAAGAGCTCGTGACATCATCATAGAGAAGCATGAAAGATGGTTGAAATTAAAGTCCATGGCAGTCACCCATGGAAGGATATAGCTCTTGAAAACCTCATTAGTAACATAGTTGGTACATATGGGAAAAGAAAGAAAAGGTCATCTAGTACAAGGCTCATCATACATCTATCAAAAGGAAACATCTGTTGGATGAAAATACTCAAGATCCTCTATTGGAATCTTCGTAGGAAGGTTCACCAATCAAAAGAAGCAAGGGTTTCATCAGGAATTCCAACTTGTGGAATTCATGGGATAAGAGTATGATGACAAAAGAGGTAAAGCAGATCAAGGGATTGAAGTTCTTTCAATCAAGGAAGCTGATGAAGGAAGTTTGAGATGACCTAAAAGAAAAATGAGGTATGTATGCTTATATTCGATATTGAAGAGTCATGTCATATGGTTGCAGGTAACATAGATAAATGCTCTATCTCAAGAGCATGATCAAAAGGAAAGGATCTCCTCCATTAAAAGGATGCAGGAAGGCATGGGTCACATATTGTCTAGATGAAATCAACATAATATGTCCTCATATGAAATATGAGGTGGTTGGCAGTAATTGGAGGAACTCTGATTAAAAGTTCCCTTGAAGGAAATGTGTGAAGAAAGAAGGAAAGAGATTGTGGAATGTGCAACCATGAAGAAGGTAATCAACATTCGAGGCCTAAGAGATTTGACTAGGATATCTCCATGAAAGATATGAGGACTCTGATGAAGTCTGAAGAAGAAAGAGACCCTTGACAGTATATATCTTTGGGAGATGGGTCAATGTGTGTGCAGGATGCTAATGCAAACAAGAAAATGTCATGATGAAAGACCATCACAAAGGTAATTTTGATTTAATGTTCATTCCTTATTTTTGAATGATATCTGGTTGGGCTTGTGCAGGGTTGCGAAGGGAAGATCTATGGATATCTTCCACCCATGATGTCCATGTAGTAGGGTGAAAGTTCCTTAAGGAAACATGCCATGAAGAAGGCAACATGGCATGAAGGAAGACCAGATAGGAATCGACGGATCACTTTTCGATGAAAGGAATAATGACATGACTGACTCATGGATGAAAGTGATGGATGGTCTGTGCCCTACGAAGAATTCCCAAAACATGAAGACTCCTGAATAAAGAAAAGAAGTTCATGACATCATGAGGAGTTCTTCAAGCAGCTGCTTGTCCCATCATCTCCACCTGAGGAGCTGTTATAGGTCTCTAATTAAGAGGGAGCTTGGAAACAAGTTTCTTACTTAGTAGAAACTCAGAAACAAAATTGCTAAGCCAAGAGGGAGCTTAGGTACATTCCTTCCTTGCTGGATTTGGCCCCCTCTCTTGGCAACTCACATTTCCTGGCTATTCGCACTGCTTGGCTAGAAATGCGTATGACTACCTCCTGGAAATTCATACAACCCTAGAATCACCCTCTGGCAAGTCGTCCTGCCTCCCTTTGCCTCTAGAAAATAGATTCAACCTCTAGCAATTGAAACGTGGTGTCTCCAGCAACATGCACTAGAAAATATGGATAATCGCACTAGTGGTACTGGCCTCCTCTGCAGATGAATTCGACCTCCTCTTCCTATCTCTCGGACACTGGAAAATACTGAGGAAAATTCCTTCAGACTCTTGCTCCCTAATCTTTGCTAATCCCTCTTTCTCTGATGATTCCCTTGTTGGAAATGTAACTAGTTTTGGTCTTCATAATTGTTATTATACTCATTTCAATATGTATCTTATGTAAAAAACAAAAGAAGAAAATAAAAAGTTATTATTTTAAAGCATGGGTTTCATGCTCATTATTGATGGTCTTCTAGGTAAAAGCATGTTCTTCATGCTTCTAGGGTTTGTTAGGTCATAGGATTTATTGTCACAAGTCAAAAGACTCAACATCATGTTTATAAGACCCTTCTAGGTAAAATATATCTTGAAAAATAATTTATTTTGAGTTTAGAAATTCTTGGAAACCTCCAAAGTACAAGTCGGCCTAAAGAAGGGAATTTGACCCCTTGGAAAGGCTATATAAAGAAGTAGATTCGACCTCATTTGGCACTCACTCACTCACAAGTTCGATCTCAAGAAAATAAGTTTGATTTGTAGCTGGGAAGCAAGACGAAAAGAAGAAGGAATAAAATATGTTTTTGGGCTCTATCTCTCTCAGACGTGCGAAGAATTAGGGTTTTTGTAGCTTCAAGGAAGGCCAAAACTGCAGATCCAAATTGCAGTATCAAGTTGCTGGAAGAGTGAATATTTTATCTTGACGTTGTTGACCTTGGGAGGATCTGTCTTGCTCATAGAAGGATTTCTTGAAGAAGCTGGATTAGGGTTTCTACATCAACTACAGGGCCGAAGCTGTGGTCAAAGTTGTAGCTTGAAGTTGGTTGATGCAGGACTGAGCTATGTTGATCTAATCTATCTGGAAGGAATTTTTGAAGGGCTGACTTGGTACTTGGAGGAGGACTTGGTCTAGGCTTTGGATCTTTGTTATCTCATTTGAAGCAGATTCTGTAAAAAGGAGAAGAGATTTTCCAGGTTTTCCCCTTGGAGGGTTGGAGCCCAATTTCTTGTGAGAATTTCTGAATCTACACATTAGAAATCCTATTGCAATCACTGGCTTATCATCTTCTACGTGTTCTTTACATTTAACAAGTTATTTAATTATTTAAACAACTACGAAAACACTATTGTAGACTACACATACATAAAGATCATGAACTGAAATAACATGAGACAATCACACAAGGGACATCGTTATTTTTGGATAATCGTCCCCGGAAAAAACCTAATGTGGGAAACCGGAAAACTAGTGCAACATATAGAGGGTTTGTATTATTAAGCAGATTTTTGAATACAACTAGGGTGCTAATTCCGGCTCACCCAACAGAGAATAAACCTGGCATAAGTACCTCTATCCGGAGACAAATATTTTGGCGAATCCAACTAGATGATCAAACCCCACAGGTGACAATGTTGTCCCCAGTGCTGGGTAGCGATCGCTGCTCCAAGCTCTGCGCTGGAACTGCATCACCTCCTCTAGGAGCTGTGTCACCCTCTCAGTGAGCCTCCCTTGCTCAGAAGTAAATATGTTGAACTGCTGCTCTCTCTGCCCCAAAAGAAAAACCCTAACGCTACCTCTAAGGGACCACGTTAGCCCCTATAGCTTCTGCGTCACCCTCTCTGGAGCTGTGATGTCTCTCCTGGTGCTGCTTTGCCTCTCTGTTATGTATTCTCGACCTTGGACTGAAGTCCCTCTGCCAAACTGCCCCTCACTACAACTCAGATCACTAGCTCGATTTTATCAGCTAATCTTGCCCCAGAAAAATCGAATTCTTTGATCTCTCAAGTGTATCTCCAACTGACCCTCAAGCCTCCTCTTATACTTTTCCTGTTGATGAATCAACGGTCGAGATTAAGTCCCTAACCAATGTCTAAGATTAAAATAGACTTGATCCTCGTCTCTTAGAAGTTTCTCACCCATATTCTTATTAATACCCATAATATTTTTATTTTCCTAAGTTCAGGCTTAAGAACTCATTAAAAATAGTAATTATTTTAATAACTCATCATTCGAGTAGAATTTCTCCAAACGATTTCTAGGTTCTGGAGATCTCATGTATTCTAGCCCCTCCACAAAATTTCGGAGCTAAAGCACATCCGATGCTACCCAAAATCAACACTCCCTCTTAGCGAGGAATGTGCTCTATCAGTACTTCCCCATAGAATCATTACAATGACCTATTGCATCGATCCTCTGTGTTGTTGATGCTTGGCCTGCTGTCCTTCATCCATTGCATTGTTGTTTCCTGTACTACTGCTCATGACTTTGCCACTGTCATTGCTACATCTGTACTACAACTCCCTCTCAAAATGTTGCCTCATGATGCCCATAGCACTGCCACTGCTAACTGCTGCACTGCAACTCAATTTATGAGAAGTAAGTAACTGAAACTTCACCCAAAACTGACATGCTGGTCAGTTTGGATGCCTCGTGATGTTGAAGCTACCTCTGCTGCTAATCTGTGCTCCCTCTCTACTACTACTGCGCTGCTGCACTCTACTCTGTGCCTCTCACATTGCCACATCATCCACTGCGTTGCCTCTGACTTTGGCACTCTAGCTCTGCCACTATCGCTCCATCACACCTTGCTCCAATCGACACCCGTCATTTTGCTATTGTCGTTAAGGGCTCCCGTAGCCGTATGTGATCCAAGAGTTTGGGCACCTCAAGGATCCTACCTGCTTCATGTAGTCCTCTCGACTACAACTCCATATCGCTCCACCTCTTCTCCAAAGGTGCATGAGCACTCATGGCGCAATCGTCATCCTTGCCTTCCTTGTCAGCTTTTGCTGGAGCAGCCTTTGATTCAGAAGCCTCCCCCTTGCCCTTCTTTTGCGGCCACTGAGTGGCATAATGTCCCACTTCCCCACACTTGAAGCATCTGACCTTGGTTATGCCCTTCTTCTTTTTCTTCTGTTGCCCTTGCTGTCCCGATGATGTGAGAGCTGCATCCTCCTCCTCCTTCTTCTTGACCCGAGCTCCATTTCCGCTACTCCCTGACTTGGTCAACCTCCTGAGCTCTTATTGTCGAAGAGATGTCGGTTGAAGAATCTAGGGCAAAGTAGTGTAGTGTGATTCTTTGTTACTTGATAACAATTTGTGGAGTCTTTTTACCTTTCTTGTTAGCTTATTGTTCTTTTTCTTCTTATTAGTGCATATGTGTGTACTTCATCAAACTGCTACCAAAACATAAAAAAACAAGAACACAAGATGTTGGCTCTTTGCCAAGGCCAAACCTCTCTACTCTTGAGAGGAAAACCCTTTAGTGAATTTCTCTTATTGAAGCTTCTATTGATCAATGCCAAACCCTAGATCTCTGATAAAGAGATCCTCCAAGCACAAGTCAAGTCTTCACTCATTTCTGCACCATATACTCAGGCACTTCTTCCGGCACTTTGTTTCCCGGAACTTCGTCCTTTTTCCTCCGGCACTTCGTTCTTCTTTCAACTTATTAGTGACCTTGTTGTACTTGTTCTAGAGAAGGTGTCTTTCCCTTATGATGATCCTTTCACTCTCCAACCAAAGAACCTTTTCATGACTGTCAAGGGAGGGCTGTTATGACAGCAGAGGCAGCCTCCTATTTCCTCCAATGTGTGACTGTAATGGGCTTTAGGATAGCCCTATTTCCTTCGTTCCTCTTCCTTCGCTTGAGTGAGAGGCACTCTAGATGTATGAACTTGGCCCAAATGATGAAATTTATAGGACTGTGGTAGAGGGCTGCTGTAACAGCAGAAAGACCCTCTCTTCCTTTGCATGTGTGACTGTTTTCTGCCCTAGAAAACAGTCCTGCACCTTCGCTGTCCTTCCTTCTTTCTTCGCTGGCTTAACAGACCTTTTATCTCAGCTTCCTTTTATCTTCTTGTCTTCTCTTTCCTTGTGGATTTCAGAGCCAAGTTGTACGTTATGTTTGGAGTGGACAGCCTCTATAAATAGAGGACTGTCCCTCCACTTATGCCGACTTGTAGGTTGACTTGACTGGCTGCTAGTAGGCCGACTTTGAGGGCTGTTTGTGGGCTGATTTGGAGGGCAGTTTGGTGGCTGATTTGCTGAGCAGACTTCACACATTTTTCATGGTGGTGTAGCATGCTTGAAGGAGCTTTCTTGAAGGTGTCATTACATAGGATTAGACTTGACTTTGCTTGGAGGTTTCCCTTTGACTTTAATATATATATTTATACATAGTGTAACATGCCCTTAAGGCCTTCAATATTTTATCTTGACTATTTGACTCACCTATAGCACTTTGACATGTGCTAGACCTACTTCAATGAGCAAGAAACTCATTGACATATATTATAAAATAATATTTCTTTTCCTGAATAAGTACAAATATCAAAAGTACATTTATAAAGACCGAACCTAGTTACACTTCCTTCAACAATCCCTCTTAACTAGGGAGGTATTCATACAACATTACAAGGTGTTTGGCTATTATCAATCTTGAAGAATTCACATAAGAGAAACTGGATTAGCAATTCATTTGTTATAGCATCATATTCATCAGCATTGTCATAGTGCAAGGCCTTGACTAACAACTCCATCTATTTACAAGACCATGAGCTACAATGCTGGCGAGACCAAAGATTTATAGACACCTTCATCATTGTCTCTCGAGGTACATACCCACCGGGTGTTCTCCGAGTATGACCTTCTAGGACTATTCTTATCTTGGGTTCCCAGCCCCCAAAGAATATCGGTTCTCTTGCCTACTCTTGTCTTCGATGCCCTACACATCCTCAAAGAGTACTAGATGCTAGATGATTACCCAATACTCCCATTCTTTCTTTCCAAATGAAGGAAAGAATGTTGTGTCTACATTTCCATTCATGGCCTTCATCTAGACTTACGATTGTTAATCCTAGTCTAGTGCATGACCCATGAAATGGAAAACACAATTGTCACTCCTTTGTAATCAGGGGTGATTCAAAACTCCCTCTTGATCAGGGACATGTCAGAGCTCCCTCTTAACTGGGGACTCTTTCCTTCATTAGCAACTTCTTCTTTGTGGTTCCTTCAGTTGCTTGATCTCCTTCCTTTCTTGATGTCATGAAGCCTTTGTTCGAACTTCTTCTAGGTAGGGCACCATCCATCGATCACTTTCCTTTTTGGTTTTTCATGTCATTGCTTCGTGGAAAGTGACTATCAGGTTTTCTTGTCATCTTGGCTACTCCTTTGTCATCTTGTCCATGCTTCGGAATATTCTTCTCATGGATGCTTCAATGTACTTGCTAGGTTACATGCTTTGACCTAGTAGCCCATCATGACTTTATCCTAATATTGCTTCAACATTGCTTTTTCTTTTGTTGGATGGATTCTTCGTCACGACATCTTTGTGGAGTAGAATTAGTTATCTGCACCTTTTATATCTCCAAGGCCTTCATAGGTGTCAAGGGTCCTTTCTTCCTTTATCAGAGTTGTCCTGCCTTCTTTCGGGAGATATCTTTCAAGGCATTTTGTCAGATAGTGATTCTTGGTGATCATGGTGTTCTTCACATGCTTGATCTCTTTCTTTATTAGCTTCTTCTCAGATAGATAGGTCAACCATCTAATGCTTCTTGTGAAAGCATTCCTTCATTGCTTTCTTTTTGGACTTGTCAGCCTTTCTTATTGCTTCTTAGTCAACAATCTTATGCTCCTTATGTGAGCATATTCTTTTGTTGACCTTCATTGCATTGTGGTACATGCCTTTGAGCATGTTCTTGGTGAAAGAGATTCTTTCATGCTTGATCATGTTATAGAACTATACCCATGACTTAATAATATACAAATTATAACATGACTTAAACTTTGATGCATACATACCTCATCTTGATTCTCCTTTGATCATCCTTTGGTGTGGCCCTTCTTGCTTCATCTTAGCTTGCCTACATATCATTCTTTTCTTGAAACCCATGAATGGGATTCCCAATGAGACATCTGCTTTGGTCCATGAACCTTCTTTTGAAGATTCCATCATAGGATCTTAAAGATCCTTGCCTTGCAAATGTTTCCTTTCTTTTGATGATGTAGGTCTTCTAAGATTCTTATCATGATCAATTTTTCTTTCATCATGTATGAGGTCCTATACTAGGTATGCTTCTTCTACACGAATATCTTGAGCTATATCTTCCATGCTCCTAGATATTTCTACTTATGCATTTTTGTTCTTATCATAAATGCTACATCTACATGAATATCTAGAACTTTATGTACATCATGTTGCTAGATTGTAGAGGATGTTTCTAGCCATGCAATTTTAATTTATTTCTACATGCTCCTATTCTACTCAAAACTTTGAAATAAGTCTAGAAGTAAAGAGTTTGACCTAGTCATAGTAGAGATCCGGAGGATCTTCCTTCTTTTGCTTCTTTCCTTCTTCTTTCATCTCTTGAGTTATGTGAGCTTCTTCCCTCTTCCTTTTGTTGTTGTCCTTTTTAAGCTTAGGACAATTCCTTTTGTAGTGTCCATATTCTTGGCATCCAAAACATTGGATCTTGGACATGTCTTTGTTGTTTGTTCTTCGTGGACCAAACTTGCCAAATTTACCCTTTATTTTGGCCATGGTAGCAAATGCTTGCTCCTTTGATCCCACATCTTCTTTTGCCTTAAGTCTGGTTTCCTCTGTTCTGCATAGAGACCACATTTCACTGAGAGTGGTTGCTTCTTTCTTGGCATATATGCTAGATGTGAAGTTTCCCCACTCCTCAAGTAGAGCATTGAGTACTACAGTTGTCATCTCTCTGTCAGACATGACTTCCCCAAGCTCTTGAAGTTGATCTCTCATTTCAGAGATTTTCATGAAGTAGGGAGCTATTCCTTCCTTTGTTATCTTCATCTTGTATAATTCATTCCTTAGAGATATTACTTCTCCGGTTGTAGATACAGAGAATAGCTCTACTACTTATCATAAATTTTGTTCGATGTCTCAAACTTGGAGACATAGGGAATGAGAGAGTCTTTGATTGATTCTATCAGAATCCTTTGAGCTCTTGTCTCATCCTTATTGTACTTGGATAAGGCTTGAGTCTGTTCCTTAGCAGGGATAGTGATATTGCCTTTCACATGCTTTAGGATTTCATTCTCCTTGAGTAGTAGATCATTGCTCTTCTTCCATGCAAGAAAGTTATTGGTACCTACCAATTTATTGCTTTCCTTGCAAAAAGACATTGATGTATATTCAGAAGGGGACATGTACTTACTTGATAGATTTTGAGATGTAATGGATTTGCTTCCTCCTTGAAGGCTCGATGGCTTGTCTTCCCTGGATCTTGATGTTCTTCAAGTTGCCTTCTGCAAGTGGACTTGCTTGGTGATGATGTTTGCTTGAAGAATTTTAGCTTGATGTAGGTCCTGCTTCAATCTGCTCTTTATGTAAGGCTCTTCTTCTAGCTTTGTAGACCTCCTTGATGGATGATGGATTGTAGACCCTTCTTGTCCTTGAAGTGATTGAGACTTCTGGGCCTGATGCTTCAACTTTGTAGATGCTTCTTCTTGATGAGTGTTCTTGAGTTGCCCTTCTTTGATGTGTCACCTTCGCTCTGATACCATGTTGAAGAATCTAGGGTAAAGTAGTGTAGTGTGATCCTTCGTTACTTGATAACAATTTGTGGAGTCTTTTTACTTTTCTTGTTAGCTTATTCTTCTTCTTCTTCTTATTAGTTCATATGTGTGTACTTCATCAAACTATTACCAAAACATAAAAGACAAGAACGCAAGATGTTGGCTCTTTGCCAGGGCCAAAACCTCTCTACTCTTGAGAGGAAAACCCTTTAGTGAATTTCTATTATTGAAGCTTCTATTGATCAATGCCAAACCCTAGACCCCTGATAAAGAGATCCTCCAAGCACAAGTCAAGTCTTCACTCCTTTTTGCACCATATGCTCCGACACTTCTTCCAACACTTTGTTTCCCAAAACTTCGTCCTTTTTCCTCCGGCACTTTGTTCTTCTTTCAACTTATTAGTGACCTTGTTGTACTTGTTCTAGAGAAGGTGTCTTTCCCTTATGATGATCCTTTCATTCTCCAACCAAAGAACCTTTTCATGATTGTCAAGGGAGGGCTGTTATGACAGCAGAGGCAGCCTCCTATTTCCTCGCATGTGTGACTGTAATGGGCTTTAGGATAGCCCTATTTCCTTCGTTCCTCTTCCTTACTTCTTCGCTTGAGTGAGAGGCACTCTAGATGTATGCACTTGGCCCAAATGATGAAGTTTATAGGACTGTGGTAGAGGGCTGCTGTAACAGCAGAAATACCCTCTCTTCCTTCGCACGTGTGACTGTTTTCTGCCCTAGAAAACAGTCCTGCACCTTCGCTGTCCTTCCTTCTTTCTTCGCTGCCCTAACAGACCTTTTATCTCGGCTTCCTTTTATCTTCTTGTCTTCTCTTTGCTTGCGGATTACAGAGCCAAGTTGTACGTTATGTTTGGAGTGGACAACCTCTATAAATAGAGGATTGTCCCTCCACTTAAGCCGACTTGTAGGCCGACTTGACTGGCTGCTAGTAGGCCAACTTGGAGGGCTGTTTGTAGGCTGATTTGGAGGGCAGTTTGGTGGCTGATTTGCTGAGCCGAATTCACACATTTTTCATGGTGGTGTAGCATGCTTGAAAGAGATTTCTTGAAGGTGTCATTACATAGGATTAGACTTGACTTCGCTTGGAGGTTTCCCTTTGACTTTAATATATATATTTATACATAGGGTAACATGCCCTTAAGGCCTTCAATATTTTCTCTTGACTATTTGATTCACCTATAGCACTTTGACATGTGCTAGACCTACTTCAATGAGCAAGAAACTCATTGGCATATATTATAAAATAATATTTCTTTTCTTGATAAGTACAAATATCAAAAGTGCATTTATGAAGACCGAACCTAGTTACACTTCCTTCAACACTACCCACATCTCCTCCCAACTGGGGAGAGTTGCTCTGCCCAAGAGACTTTGGACAAAATTCTCCCAGTCCTCAGTGACTTCATTCAGGGCAGTCTTGACCACGAACTCAGGATCTGGTTAGACCCCACGAAAGTCCACTGGTTGTGAATCCCTTGCAACCTAAGAAGGAAGGGATCGATCTCTTCTCCCTTCTGCATATGGTGTTGCCTTAGCTGATTTTCTAATAGTATCTTCCGTTGTATGGAAGAGACCTGATACAAGGTGGTCAGCGCCTCCCACATCTCCCTTGTTGTGTCCTTCTTAGTAATGTGTGGTACTACATGATCTTTGACCCCGTCTAGGATCATACACTTGGCCTTAGCCTGGGCCTCCTCGTACTTCTTCATTGGATCAGCGTCGACCGGCACAACAACTACCTTCAAGGCATAGTCCTTGATGCGATGTTTGTCTAGGATTGCCAGGATCCTGGCCTTCTAGATGACAAAATTGGATGCTCCATTCAATCTGTCCTGATCCCTCAACCCATTCACTGCCATCTTTGCTAAAAAATAAGACTAGTTCTCTTCTCCCTCTCCTGCTGTTAATCTAGCAAGACTTGGATCTGGATTTATTTAGCTCAAGAAACCCTCTAAGGAACAAGCTCCTCTAGACTCCCTCTGAGTCTTGATTTCCTTCATGGAAATCCTCCAACCAAATGTTGAATTAGTCCTTTCCAATCCTCCTTTGTTGCTGCAACCCGGATCTAGATTTCTTTGGCTAGAAATATGTCAAGGCAGTGACTCCCTCTACCTTGGCTCTGTCTCCACAGACACTGTCCTACGCCAACAGAAACAACATCTCACCAGCTCCTCAAATTAAATCTGCTCTGCTCCTCCAACCCCAACAACTGGTTGGTTCAAACCTTTCAGGCTCTGCGCTGGCCCAAAGAGTCGACGCATTCACTGTGTGGGATCCTCTCTGGCTCTACGTCACCCTCTGCAGGCTCGAAATGCTGATGCAGGCATTGCGTGAGCCTCTGCATCACTCCTGCAGCTGCTCCTTTGCCTCTGAAACAACGCTGTCACTCAGGACAACTGCTTCTCTGCAACAAATTCTCTGGATCTCTCAGCTGGTGTCTTCAGTCTCCTATGATCTGCAATGCTCTGATACCATGTGAGAATTTCTGAATCTACACATCAGAAATCCTACTGCAATCACTGGTTTATCATCTCCTACTTGTTCTTTACATTCAACAAGTTATTTAATTATTTAAACAACGATGAAAACACTATTGCAGACTACACATACATACAAATCATGAATTGAAATAAAATGAGACAATCACACAAGGGACACTGTTATTTTTGGACAATCGTCCCTGGAGAAACCCAATGCGGGAAAACCAGTGTAGCATATAGAGGGTTCGTATTATTAAGAAGATTTATGAATACAACTAGGGTGCCAATTCCGGCTCACCCAACAGAGAATAAACTTGGTAGAAGTACCTCTATCCGGAGACAAATATTTTGGCGAATCCAACAACTGGATGATCAAACCCCACAGATGACAATGTTGTCCCCAGTGCTGGGCAGCGATGGTTGCTCCAAGCTCTGCGCTGGAACTGCGTCACCTCCTCTAGGAGCTGCGTCACCCTCTCAGTGAGCCTCCCTTGCTCAAAAGTCAATATGTTGAACTGTTGCTCTCTCTGCCCCACAGAAAAACCCTAACGCTGCCTCTAAGGGACTGCATTAGCCCCTCTAGCTTCTGCGTCACCCTCTCTGGAGCTACGCTGTCTCTCCTGGTGCTGCTCTGCCTCTTTGCTATGTATTCTCGACCTTGGATTAAAGTCCCTCTGTCGAACTGCCCCTCAGTGTAACTCAGATCACTAGCTCGATTTTCTCAGCAAATCTCGCCCCAGAAAAATCGAACTTTATGATCTCTGAAGTGTATCTCCAACTGACCCTCAAGCCTCCTCTTATACTTTTCCTATTGATGAATCAACGACCGAGATTAAGTCCCTAATCAACGGCTAAGATTAAAATAGACTTGATCCTCGTTTCTTAGAAGTTTCTCACCCATATTCTTATTAATACCCATTAATATTTTTATTTTCTTAAGTTTAGACTTAGGAACTCATTAAAAATATTAATTATTTTAATAACTCATCATCCGGGTGGAATTTCTCCAAACATTTTCTAGGTTCTGGAGATCTCATGTATTCTAGCCCCTCCACAAAATTTCGGAGCTAGAGCACCCCCGATGCTACCCAAAATCAACATTTAGGTGTCAACTGTTTTTACTATTTCTGTTTTTGGTAATTGTTTGATGAAAGAAGATCTAATAAAGAATCATAGGAAGACAAATTAAGTTCACAAGCAGTTATTAAGGTTAAGGAAAATATGAATTAATAGCTGCCATACTGCATTTTCCAACATGGTTTCAGAGCTAAGGCGAACAAGAGAAGGCAACTGTTAGGATTATCTTGTGAACACAAGAAGGGAAATCACTTGCAAAAGACTATATCAAGCCCTCATCAAAGGAAAAGCCGGAAGAGGAAGGTTACAAGAAGGTTGTTGATCTCTCTTGGAAGGAGATCTATTCAAAGGCTCATTAGAAGACATCCTTAAAGGAAGCATCAAAGGATCGTGGTATCATTCATTACTCTTTGAAGTTGTTGTTGAAGGGATCCTAGAAGACATCTTTCTAAGACATCATTAAAGATCTTGAAAGCCTCAAGATAGTTGGAGACATTATCAAAGAAAGGAAGACTTTTGATTGACAACTAAGTATCTATATGTGTGAATCTATAGGTCATATGGGTTCTTTCTGCAAGGAAAGCAATAAGCTCGTTGGCTCAACAAATTTCCTAGCATGGAAGAAAAGGATTGATCTGGCACTTATAGAGCATGAAGTAATGGAATATGTTCTTGGTGAAATTACTGAACCTAGCAAAGACAAGACTCAAGAACTAGCAAAATACAAGAAGGGGAAGTAAGGGCACAAAGGATCATTGTTGAGTCCATTAAGGATCAACTTGTTCCATTTGTTGCTAATTTGAAGACTTCTAAGGCTACGCATGATGCTAGTGAATTTGTAATCTATAAATACATTAGGACAAAATATGTCTTTGAGGAATAAACTATATAAAATGAAGAAATCAAAGGATGAGGACATGGCATTCTTTCTAATGAAGATCTCCCAAATAAGGGATCAGTTGCAGGGGCTTGGGGACTCACAGTTTCTGATTTTGAAATGACCATATGTGTACTGAATGCCTTGCGACCAGAATGGAGCAATTTTGCAACGAGCATCTACTCTAATAAAGACTCAACTCCTTTTGATGAGTTGTGGGTTCAATGCATTTTGGAAGAAACTAGGATCAAGGCAAAAGATGATATCGAATCAAATGAACAGTCTCAAGCCTTTATTGCTAGAATCAAGAAGTTGAAGAAGGGAAAGTTTGGAAAGTCCAAGAAGAAGCCTGATATGTCCAAGGTTCAATGCTTTAGATGCAATGAATATGGACACTTTAAGAGGGACTATCCAAACAAGCAGAACAACAAAAGAAAGGAAAAAAGCGAAGCTCACATCGCTGAAGAAATGGGAGAACCTGAAAAGAAGTCGAAGAAAGATGTCAAAGATCTTTACTATTTAGGAAGGCATCCTCTCTGTCAAGTGCTTTATGAAGTAGGTCTTTCCTTTAGATAACACACATTGCTGTAGAAGAGACTTTTGTATAACATCATAGATAGGAGCATGTGTTAGTAGCATATTTAGAGTCTACTTGATTGAGTTGCTTTGTAGAAATCATCTAGTCTTGGACCACTTTTGGATATCATTGTTCATCCAAGCATTATATAACAATATGTTAGAGGTAGTCATTTTGCTAAGGAGGATCATCATGATCCTATAAGAATCGTCATTTTGGAAGGTTCTTAGAAGAAAGCATTATGACAATGATAGTATACATTCCATATAGTATAGAAACAATACTCTTAAAGGATGAAGGAACGCAATTGGTCAAGTTGCAGTCTTACTTTAGGGCATATAGCTAGATGATTAAATGAAAGCATAGAAATCCATATAGAAAGTAACTCTTGGGTAGGATTTATGCATACAAAATCCTGTAAAAGAAGTTGGTCATAAAATTATTCTTGGTATGGTAATATGATGCCAAAAGGATGAATTTGACTTGCTCTAAAAGGATCAAGACTTTCTCACTAGATTGTAGAGAATAGTGACTAAAATTCTGTATGTCTTTGGAAGAAAAAAAGTAACTTGGTAATCAAGTCCAATCCTTGGGAAATCTAATGCATGAAGGAAGACTCGTATGGAGATGGACCATGAGGATGTTGATGCTTTGATGTGAAGGTCATCATGATGAGGTAAGTCTAATATTTCTGTTATTGGTTATTTGGTTAACATATTGTTTTGCTCCCTGGAAGGATATTGTAGGAATACATGATGAATGTTGGAAATCATGAAGACAGGATGTCTTTTGTCTTAAGAGGTAGCAAGTGCGAAAAGATACCTTGAAGGTCAAGTTCATACAACAAAGAGATCACTTTCATGAGAAAGCTATGATCAACTTGAAGTTTAGAAAGGCTCAATATAATGTCTTCATCGATGATTACAAGATGAAAGTGATGTGCAAGATAGATTACTTGGAACCTGTCATAAGATTGAAGAAAGAAGATGGCTCCATGATACCTCGGAAGGAAGCAAGTTCGATATAAGAGATGCGAAGAACAGGTAGCTGATATTCTTATGAAAACAAGCTATAAGGATTATGATGTTGACTTCTCAAATTGAAAGGAAGTTTGGAATCAGAATCTCCTTTGGATTTGATAAAGAGTAAAGGAGTTTCCTTGAATTGGAGCAAGGATCTCTTCTTTGATCAAAAGGGAGTAAGGGTATCCTCTCTGGTTGAGAGGGAGTGATGATGGACATCACATGTGCATTCTCTTCTTCATGTGTCATGCACTTTACCAAGACTAACAATCGTAAGTCTAAGTGAAGGTAGTGGAGAGAGAATGGTGGAGGATCAGATAAGCATTTGTTGTTTCCTTGAGGATACAACATCCAAGAAAGGAAAGGTACTGACACTCTTTGAGGATAAGACATGTATCCAAGATAAGAGTGGTGGAAGAGTAGCGATATTCTTTAAGGATTGGTAATCCAAGATAAGAATAGTCCTAAAAGTACATATCTTGTGAACATTCAGATGGGGTATGTGTGAAAATTTCTAAATCTTTACAAACAGAACTCCTATTGTAGTTACTGGTTTAACATCTCCTACTTGTTATTTCATTCAACAAGTTATTTAATTAGATAAACAGTGATGTAAACATTACTGCAGACTGCACTGACACACAGATCATAAACTGAAACAATAGATGAGACAAACACTCAAGGGATACCGTTAGTTTTGGACAACACGTCCCAGGAAAAACCCAATGCAGGAAAACTGGTGCGGCAGATTGAGGGTTTGTATTATTAAGAAAGCAGAATCTGAGTGCAACAGGTTGCCTCTCACACTTGTTAACCTTACAGAGAAATCATGGCAACAAGAAATACATGAGGTTTTACCTCGTTCCTCAAGTCACAACTGATCCAATGAGCGATCTAGCTCCTCCCGGCAAACACTCGAAGTCCCTACGCAATCACTGCGTGGGCCAACATCTTGCCTCTAGAAGGTTGCATCACCCCTTCTGCTAGATCGATTTGTTGAGTGAAGTTTGTCGTTCATCCCTCCTGGCTCAGAGCCTTGCTTCCTTAGCGAAATCTCGGACTATTGATGAATACTCTGCATTGCCACTGCAAGAGACCCTCCTGGCCTGCGTTAGCTCTGCGTGAGCCCCTCCTGGGCTGTGTAGGTGTTTGCGCTGCCTCTATGATGCTACTGTTGCCTCTATGTCACGTATTCTTTGGCTCAGAACTCCTTTCCGATCCAAATCTCTGCTTCTGCCCTTCTCACTGCAACTCAGATCACTTGTTCGATTTTCTCAGCAAACTTCGCCCCAGAAAAATCGAACTGATTGATCAACTTGGTGTATCTCCAACTGACCCTCAAGCCTCCTCTTATACTTTTCTTGTTGATCAATCAATGATCGAGATTAAGTCCCTAATCAACGACTAAGATTAAAACAAACTTGATCCTTGTCTCTTAGAAGCTTCTCACCCATTTTTTTATTAGTACCCATTAAGATTTTTATTTTCCTAAGTTTAGACTTAGGAACCCCATTAAAAATATTAATTATTTTGTTAAAACACAAACATGGTGGAATTTCACCAAACGATTTCTGGGTCTTGGAGATCTTATGTATTCTAGGCCCTCCACAAAATTTTGGAGCTAGAGCACATCTGATGCTACCCAAAATCAACACTCCCTCTTAGTGAGGAATGTGCTCTAGCAATACTTCCCAATAGAAGCATCACACTGATCCACGATATCGGTCCTCTGTGTTGCTGATGCTTGGCCTGCTGCCCTTCATTCACTGCACTACTACAACCTATACTGCTGCCCATGACACTACCACAGTCACTGCTACATCTGTACTGCAATTCCCTCTCAATATGATGCATCATGCTGCCTATAGCACTGCCACTTCTAACTACTATACTGCAACTCAGTTGTTGAGAAGTAAGAAACTGGAAAGCCACCCAAAATTTGACGTGTTGGTCAGTCTGGATACCCCGTGATGCTGAAGCTATCTTTGCTGCTAATCTGTGATGACCCTCTGATTGTTGATTTGGGGTAGCATAGGATGTGCTCTAGCCATGGAAATTGGTGGAGAGGCTAAAGCACATGAGATATCCAATACCCAGAAATGGTTTGGGCAAATTCTAAATAGTTTGGGAGATATTAAAATAATTAATATTTTTAATGGAGTCCCTAGGTATAAACTTGGGGAAAATAAAATATTAATGTGAATTAATATAAAACTGTGTTAGAAGGGTCCAAAAGTCATGGATCAAGCCAAAGTTAATTTTAGATGTTGATTAGGGACTTAATCTCGTACGTTGAATTGTCAATGAGAAAAGTATAAGAGGAGGTTTGAGGGTCACTTGGAGAACACACCGAGTCGATCAAGATTTCGATTTTCTAGGGTAGGGTTTGCTAAGGAAGTCAAAAGAGTGATCAGAGTTGTAGCTGAGGGGCAGTGAATACAGAAGTAGAGAGGCAAAGATAGTACCGGGAGGATTAGCACAGAAGTCGGGAGAGAGGGACGCAAAGCCAGCCAGAGGTTCTCGCAGATCCAAGCAGGGCTCACGCAGAGGCAGCCAGGAGCTGCGCAGTGCTTCAGAGAGCTAGCGTGGGTGATGCTGAGGCTCTAAGGGCTGACGCAGGGCCTCCAGAGGTTGACGCAGGGCAAGCCAGGGTGACACTGGATAGACACTGGGAAAAAGGCTGATGCAGTCCCTAGAGGTTGACGCTGGGGTTTTTGTGGGGCAGATTGGAGTTGGGAACTTTCGGAGTGTTTATACGAGGTTTCAACCGGAACATTTTTCTCCGACTAAGAGGTAGTACTGCCGAGATTATTCTCTGTTGGGTGAGCCGGTTTTGGCACCCAGATTGTATTCATAAACTGCATAATAATAAAACCCTTAGATAGCTGCACCGATTTTCCCGCATTGGGTTTTTCCGGGGACATTGGTCCAAAAACAACAATGTCACTTGTGTACTTGTTTTGTTTCCTTCAGTTGATGATCTGTAATGTGTTGAGCATGTACTTGTATTTATTTTCAGTATTTACATGGTAAATAACTTGTTAATTAATCAGAACAAGTAGGTAGAAATAAATCAGAAAAGTACATGAAGGGTTTCTAACAGTTAGACTTAGAAATTCCAACATGGTATTGGAGCCAAGTTGCAGATCACAGGGGAATTGAGGACATCAGCTGAGCAGAGCAACAACAACGTAAAATCGCTGTCCCGAGTGACAGAAACTGTTCCTAGAAGAGAAGCAGCAAGGAAGGGGTGACACAGTGCCTGCATCATCATGTTTGAGCCGGGAAGAGGATCAGCGCAGTGGCAGAGGGGAGCAGAGTCGATCTACGCAGTGCTCGATCATGTTTCTCAGTCAGGAAGGATTGACGCCCGTGGCCAGGAGGTGCGGATTTTGCTGATGCCGAGATTGTGCAGAGCCTAGAAGCTCTAACCTTCAGTTTGCTGGGGCTTAGGAGGCTGTGGGTAAGTTGTAGAGTGAAGCTGGTGGGGTATTGTAGTCAGAACAATACCTAACAGGGCAATACCAAGGAGGAGGGAGTTGCTACCGAGGATTTCTAGCCAAGAAATGCGGATTAGTGGTGCAGCTGCACTAAGGATTGGAGTGGGGGCATCTCGACATTGGCATAGGGGTTTCTAGGAGGGAAATCGAGGCTCAGAGGGAGTCACACTGAGAACTTCCAGAAGGGAAGTAGAGGAGCAGCGAGATGGCAGTGAACGGGGTAAGAGACCAGGACAGACTGGACAGAGCCTCAAACTTTGTAGTCTAGAAGGCCAGAATCTTATCCGTTCTAGACAGGAACCGTTTCAAGCACTTCGCCTTGAGGATAGTAGCGGTCCCAGTTGACTCGGCTGATAATGATAAGTACGAGGATGCAATGGCGAGGGCCAAGAGCATCATCCTTGACGGGGTTAAGGACCATGTAGTACTACACATTGCCGAGAAGAATACGACAAATGAGATGTGGGAGGCCCTAAAGAAGTTGTATCAGCATACTTCCGTGTATAGGAAGATGCTACTAGAAAATCAGCTACAGTCATACCAGATGCAGAAGGGAGAACAGATCGACACCTTCCTCAGTCGATTGAAGGAGATCTGGGATCAGCTGAAATTCATAGGGGCCATGCCGGATCAAGAATTGATGGTGAGAACAACCCTGAACACAGTCTCAGAAGACTGGGAGGTGTTTGTCCAAAGCGTACTGGGCAGGGGACCCTTCTAGATTGGGAGGAAATGTGGGTGGCTCTTCGCCAAGAAGAGATCAGAAGGCCAAACAAAGCGGGAAGCATCGACAAGGGGATCATAATCAAGAAGGAGGAAGAGGAGGATGCTTCCCTAACATCTAGGGGAAAGCATGAGAAACAGAAGAAGACGGACCTCTCCAAGGTCAAATGCTTCAACCGTGGGGAACTGGGTCACTATGCAAGCCAGTGTCCGAAGAAGAAGAGCAAAGGAGAGGCTTCCTAGACCAAGGCTGCGCCAGCAAGGGCGGAGAAGGAAGTGGAGACAGATGATGACTGTGCCATGAGTGCTCACACGCCACTTGAGCGGAAGTGAGGAGACATCGAGCTGTAGTTAGACGGACTATAGGCGATGAGGGGTAGGATCCTCGAGGTACCCAACCTCTTGGACTATACCTTGCTACGGGAGCCCCGAAGAGGAGTAGCAGGATTGGCGGATGTCGGTAGAGACGGATGCGGATGAAGCGAGAGAGGGAGCTACAGTGTAGGAGTCCCAAGACAGTGTGAGGTAGCAGTGCAAGATGCACAGAGTTGTGGCAGCAGCGCAAAGGTCAGAGAGGGCGCACTTGTCAGTAAAAAAGGGAGCTTCAGCATTGGGAGTGTAGCTAGCCTGACGGAGATGTTAGATTTGGGAGATCAGTTACTTACTTCTCAGTAGCTGAGTTGCAATGCAGCAGTTAGCAGTGGCAATGCTATAGGCAACACGATGCAACATGATGAGAGGGGTTGCAGTGCAGATGCAGCAGTGGCAGTGGTAGGGCCATGGGCAGTAGCACAGATGCAGAGGGAGTTGCCATACAGATGTAGCAGTGGCAGGGCCATGGGTAACAATACATGATGCAACAGTGCAGAGGATGTTGGGAAGCAGGCTTAGCATTAGCACAGGGACCGATGCCGGTTGATCAGGTGATGCTCAGTGAGGAGTATTACTAAAGCACAGTCCTCGCTAAGAGGGAGTGTTGATTTGGGGTAGCATTGGATGCGTTCTAGCCACAAAAATTGGTGGACAGGCTAAAGCACATGAGATCTCCAATACCCAGAAATGGTTTGGGTAGATTCTAAACAGTTTGGGAGATATTAAAATAATTAATATTCTTAATGAAGTCGAAAATAAAATATTAATGTGAATTAATATAAAACTGTGTTAGAAGGGTCCAAAAGTCATGGATCAAGCCAGAGTTAATCTTAGCCGTTGATTAGGGACTTAATCTAGGCCGTTGAATTTTCAATGAGAAAAGTATAAGAGGAGGCTTGAGGGTCACTTGGAGAACACACCGAGTTGATCAAGATTTCGATTTTTTGGGGCAAGGTTTGCTGAGGAAGTCGAAAGAGTGATCAGAGTTGCAGCTGAGGGGCAGTGAATACAGAAATAGAGAGGTAGAGATAGTACCGGGAGGATTAGCACAGAAGCAGGGGGAGAGGGACGTAGAGCCAGCCAGAGGTTCACGCAGAGCCAGGCAGGGCTCACGCAAAGGCATCGAGGAGCTGCGTAGTGCCTTAGAGAGCTAGCGTGGGTGACGCAGAGGCTCTAAGGGTTGATGCAAGGCCTCCAGAGGCTGACGCATGGCAAGCTAGGGTGAAGCTGGGCAGACGTTGGGCCAGAAAGGGCTGATGCAATCCCTAGAGGCTAACGCTGGGGTTTTCGTGGGGCAGATTGGAGCTGGGAATTGTCGGAGTGTTTATCCGAAGTTTCAGCCGGAGCATCTGTCTCCGACTAAGAGGTACTACTGCTAAGATTATTCTCTGTTGGGTGAGCCGGTTTTGGCACCCAGATTGTATTCAGAAACTGCATAATAATAAAATCCTTAGATAGCTGCACTGGTTTTACCGCATTGGGTTTTTCCGTGGACATTGGTCCAAAAACAACGATGTCACTTGTGTGCTTGTTTTGTTTCCTTCAGTTGATGATCTGTAATGTGTTGAGCATGTACTTGTATTTATTTTCAGTATTTACATGGTAAATAACTTGTTAATTAATCAAAACAACAGAAATAAATTAGAAAAGTACATGAAGGGTTTCTAATAGTTAGACTTAGAAATTCCAACACTAATGCTACTGCGCTGTTGTTGTATCTGCTCTATGCCTCCCGCACTGCTGCAACACTTTATTGCGCTACTTTAGACTTTGGCACTCTAATTCTGCCACTGTCGCTCCACCACCCCTCGCACCAACTGACTCTCGTCATTCTCCTACTGTCATTAAGGGCTCCTGTAGCCGCATGTGATCCAAGAGTTTGGGCACCTCAAGGATCCTTCCCTTGTGAAGTCCTCCTGACTACAACTCAATGTTGCCCCACCTCTTCGCTAGAGGTACCTGAGCACTCATGGCGCAATTGTCATCCTCGCCTTCTCCATTAGCTTTCGCTGGAGCAGCCTTCGAGTCAGATTCCTCTTCCTTGCCCTTCTTCCGAGGACACTATGTGGCGAAATGTCCCAGTTCCCCACACCTGAAGCATTTGACTTTGGTTATATCCTTTTTCTTCCTCTTTTGCTGCCCTTGCTGTCCCGATGATGCGAGAGCTACATCCTCCTCCTCCTCCTCCTCCTTGGCTCTGACTCCTTTGCCGCTACTTCCCACCTTGGTTAACCGCTTGATCTCTTCCTGTCGAAGAGCTGCCCACATCTCCTCCCAATTGGGGAGAGAGGCCCTGCCCAAAATGCTCTAGACAAAGGTCTCCCAGTGTTCAGTGACTGCATTCAGGGCAGTGCTGACCGTGAACTCAGGATCTGGTGTAGACCCCACGGAAGTCAGCTGCAACCTCAGAAGGAAGGGATAGATTTCTTCTCCCTTCTGCATCTGATACTGTCTCAACTGGTTCTCAAGCAACATCTTTTGTTGAATGGAAGTTCCCTCATACAAGGTGGTCAAGGCCTCCCACATCTCCCTTGCCGTGTCCTTTTCAGCAATATGTGGGACCACATGATCCTTGACCCCATCCAAAATCATGCACTTCGCCTTCGCTTGAGCCTCCTCATATTTCTTGAGAGGATCAACATCGGCTGGAATAACAACCACTTTCAAGGCATAATCCTTGATGCGATTCTTGTCCAAAACTGCTAGGATCGTGGCCTTCGAGATGAAAAAGTTGGATGCTCCATCCAATCTGTCCTGATCCCTCAGTCCATTAACTACCATCTTTGCTCAAACAAGTATAGAACATGTTCTCTTTTCCCTCTCTCGCTGCCGCCCTAGCAAGACCCGGATCTAGATTTCTTTGGCGCTAGAAATCCTCTAAGGAACAAGTTCATTTTAGACTCCCTCTAAGTCCTGATTTTCTTCACAGAAATCCTCTTGCCAAATAATGTCGAATCGCCACTTCTCCAATCCTCCTTTGCTGCTGCTCAGCAATCCGGACCTAGATTTCTTTGGTAAGAAATCTGTTAAGGCAGTGACTCCCTCTACCTTGGTTTCGTCTCCATAGACACTTTTCTGCAACAACAACAACAACGTCCCACCAACACCACAGATCGAATCTGCACTGCCCCTACTACCCCGACAAGTGACTGATCTGGCACCTTAGGCTCTGCTCTGGCCCAGAGAGCTGACGCAATCACTGTGTGAGGTCCTCTCGGCTACTGCGTCTCCTCCTCCTGACTCAGAAAGCTGACGCAGGCATTGCATGAGCTTCTGCGTCACTCCTCTGCCACTCCGTCACTCCTTCAGCTACTCTTCTGGCTCTGAAACAATGCTATCACTCGGGATAACTGCCTCTCCGAACAAATTTGCTGGATCTCCCGGCTGATGGCTTCAGTGTCCTATGAGCTGCAACCGCTCTGATACAATGTGAAAATTTACGAATCTTTACAAACAGAAATCCTACTACAGTTACTAGTTTAACATCTCCTACTTGTTATTTCATTCAACAAGTTATTTAATTAGATAAACAATGATGTAAACACTATTGTAGACTACACTGACATACAAATCATAAACTGAAACAATAGATGAGACAAACACAGAAGGGGCACCGTTATTTTTGGACAACACGTCCTCGAAAAAACCAAACGCGGGAAAACTAGTGCAATAGATAGAGGGTTTGTATTATTAAGCAAGCATAATCTGAGTACAACAGGTTGCCTCTCACACTGACTAACCTTACAGAGAAATTACGGCAGCAAGAAATACATACGATGGGTTTACCTCGTTCCTTAAGTCACAACTGATCCAATGAGCGATCTAGCTCCTCCTGGTAAACACTACGAAGTCCCTACGCAATCATTGCGTGGGCCAGCGTCTAGCCTCTAGAAGACTGTGTCACCCCTTCTGTTGGATCGATTTGCTGAGTGAGGTCTGTCATTCAGCCCTCCCTGCTCAAAACCTTGCTTCCTCAGCGAAATCTCGGACTACTGATGAATACTCTTCACTGCCATTGCAAGAGACCCTCCTAGGTTGCGTAGGCCTCTGCGTTGCCTCTGTGATGCTATTGCTGCCTCTCTGCCACGTACTCTTTGGCTCAGAGCTTCTTTCCGATCCAAATCTCCGCTTCTGCCCCTCTCACTGCAACTCATATCACTTGTTCAATTTTCTCAGCAAACCTCGCCCTAGAAAAATTGAACTGATTGATCAACTTGGTGTATCTCCAACTGACCCTCAAGCCTCCTCTTATACTTTTCCTGTTGATGAATCAACGACCGAGATTAAGTCCCTAATCAACAACTAAGATTAAAACAGACTTGATCCTCGTCTCTTAGAAGCTTCTCACCCATATTTTTATTAATACCCATTAATATTTCTATTTTCCTAAGTTTAGACTAGGAACCCCATTAAAAATATTAATTATTTTAATAAAACACAAACCAGGTGGAATTTCACCAAACGATTTCTGGGTCTTGGAGATCTTATGTATTCTAGCCCCTCCACAAAATTTTGGAGATAGAGCACATCTGATGCTACCCAAAATCAAAAGTATGTGCCTTGTAGAGGTAGCGCATATCACACGTAAAACCTCCCAACATAATGCTCTTGAATGAAGATGAGCTTGTCTGGTTAGGCATCCAAGATAGTGTTGGTCATAATATTGATGCTTAGAGTTGGCTTATCAATTTGACTCTTCTTATGACTCATGAGAACTCTTCAGTTTGAGAATGATGTTGTACTGGTTGTACAATTATGAATACCTCCCTAGTTAAGAGGGAGTGTTGGAAATGTAACTATTTTCGGTTCATAATTGTTATTGTACTCATTTCAATATGTATCTTATGTAACAAACAAAAGAAGAAAAAAAGAAGTTATTATTTTAAAGCATGGGTTTCATGCTCATTATTGATGGTCTTCTAGGTAAAAGCATGTTCTTCATGCTTCTGTTAGGTCATAGTATTTATTGTCATTAGTCAAGAGAGTCAACATAATGTTTATAAGACCCTTTTGGGGAAAATTTATCTTGAAAAAGAATTTATTTTGAGTCTAGAAAGTCTTGGAAACCTCCAAAGTACAAGTCGACTTTGGCAGCTTCAAGTTGGCCTAAAGACGGGAATTTTACCTCATTCGACACTCACTCACTCACTCACAAGTTCAATCTCAAGAAAGGAAGTTCGATATGTAGCTGGGAAGCAAGAAGAAAAGAAGAACGAAGGTCTAGAAGGAAAGAAGGAAGAAAATCTAATTTTGGGCTCTACCTCTCTCACACATGCGAAGAATTAGGGCTTCTGCAGCTTCAAGGAAGGAGGAAACTGCAAATCTGAATTGCTGGAAGTCAAATTGCAGTATCAAGTTGCTGGAAGAGTGAATATGTTGTCTTGACCTTGTTGACCTTGGGAGGATCTGTCTTGCTCATAGAAGGATCTCCTAAAGAAGCTGGATCAGGGTTTCTGCAACAACTACAAGGCCAAAGTAGCAGGGTCGAAGCTGTGGTTGAAGTTGCAACTTGAAGTTGGTTGATGCAGGACTGAGCTGTGTTGATCTAATCTATTTGAAGGACTACTTGAAGGGCTGACTTGGTACTTGGAGGAGGACTTGGTCTAGGGTTTGGGTCTTTGTTGTCTCATTTGAAGCAGATTCTATAAGAAGAGAAGAGATTTTTTGGGTTTTCCCCTTGGAGGGGTTTTGCCCTGGCTTGGAGCCTAATTTCTGTGTCCATTGTCTTTACTATTTCTGTTCTTGGTAATTGTTTGATGAAAGAAGATCTAATAAAGAATCATAAGAAGGAAAATTAAGTTCACAAGCAATTATTAAGGTTAAGGAAAATCTGAATTAATAGCTACCATACTGCATTTTCCAACATCCCTAGCTTCAACTGCACCCTTGCTGAATACTTGCAACTAGGGAGTCGAATTGCTCAACTCACAACTGATTCCTTCTCCAGGCCCTTTGACTTGCTCTTATAATCTCGTTGGGTCTCAAATACTACGATTACATCTCAACCAATGGCTAAGATCAATTTGATTTCATCAATAGAAGCCTCTAGAGAAAAATCAAACTTCCCCAATTAATTCACTTTAATTAACCACTTTTCCTAAGGAAATATTTTAATTATGGTTAATTATTTAATTGAGGCGTCTCTAAGTCTTTTCTCATGAAACTTTTTCTGGGTTTTCGAGATCTCATGTTCCTTACCTCTTAGACATCATAGAGACTAGAACACGTGTCTGCTGCTACCCCAAACAAAAAAAACTAACATAAATAGTTGTTAGGTGTGAAACCAAATCAAAGTAATATTATGGAATGAGTCAAGTGAGTTGTCTGCACCCATGGTATCTTAATAAAGTTTGTTTTTTATAGGGATGTGAATTAAAAAAATGGCGAATGTAATAAAGTTATTGTTATTGTAATAAACGCTCTAATCTTTTTCTCGTGGTTTTTTCCAAATGGGTTGTCCATGTAAATTCTGTCTCCAGTTTATGAGTTAATTTGTTTAATAGGAGATGGATTAAATCCATAAGTCCTTGCTGAAGTTGAAGGACCTTTCTTGGTAAAGTAGTCAGATAATCGAGTGAGGGTCGAGTCAAGTGATGCTAACACAGGGTTGATCAACATAATGTTTGTGCATGTAGCGTTGTAGCGTGTTTCGCTTGGAATATTGGTGTCTCGACCTGGACATGAGGCAAAGCATGGAGAGGCATAAATGCTGGCATTAACACCCTGTAGCATAAAAGTAGGGGAATCAATTCATGGATCCATGGGGAGAGGTTGATTGTTAGTCTATCTGGGCAGAATGTGAAATTGGGTCAACCTAGTGAATGAAGATCAAGCCACAACAAATAGCATACAATAGATCAAGGAACTAGAAATTGTGTTGAAGCATTAAGGGCCATAAGTACAGGGGTTTAGTTGGTTTAATCCTGTAGTAGCCACAACTTGAGAAGCTTGGTTTCTGAGGTGATATAGTAAGTCACTTTGAATTGGTAGCAGGCTAAAGAGTGCTTGTGATAGGGCTAAGAATGTGGAGTAATGACAGCCGCAACAATCTTGTCAAGAGATCGGACATATCTTGCAACACCATTGTCAGGTTGCTATAGACATTAATGCTATGTAAGCCCTCAGTTTTGCCAAATAAAACGAAATTTGTGCCTTTCTTACAATAAATTGAATGTTATGCAAATGTTTGTAATTGCCTCTACTATAGTTGCCGACAAAATGCTGATGATTGTTTGCAAGTATGATGGTTTACCATGCGTTTGTCAAAAGGCCCATAAGGTCATTTTGATGGTTATTAGCAGACTTAATATTAATAATAAAAGAACAACTATAGTGTCCCAAAATTCTTTGAATTTTATCTAATAAGGGGGATATCATAGCCATCCTGACAATATATAGCGAATGATGGAGTCTTATCAAGCAAGAAACACTCTTCCTGGATCAGTACAATAGTATGCAAGTTGGTTTCATAACAATGATGTCTCCATAGAGAAAAGATCAAAGTGGATCAACAAACCTTTCTCAAAGGGAGTCCATGTTACTCTTCAACACAAGCAACTGAGAGATCTACAGAAAGAACAAGAAACAGAAAATGGAAAATTGGTTGTTTGTATTGGGGTCAGATTTGAAGCTTATGAAATCAGGGGATGCCATTTCTAAATTGGAGAAATTAGACACATTTTTGTTTGAGATAGACCAATCAGATTGGAAGATTTTAAGTTGGGCCTTGAAGCGATGAATGTTTGCCTTAATCCAACACATATTTTTGGAACACCCTTATAAAGAGGTAAGATTTGCAGTCGCCTCCTGCCTCAATGAGGTCATAAAGTTAATAGCTCATGTTCCCCCATACAATGATGATATTCTGAAGAAGATTCTACAATTGATTGTAGAGAGCTTTCATGGATTGCATGATATCAAAGGTCCAACTTTTGGTAAGAGGGTCAAGATTTTGGAAATTATGGCAAGAGTCAAATCATGTACTATCATGCTTGATCTAGAGTGTGATGATTTGATTCTTCAGATGTTCCAATGATTCTTTACCAACATTAGAGAACATCATCCAGACACTGTTAAAACAAGCATGCAAAATATTCTTTCCTTAATTTTAGGAGAAGATGATGTCATTTGTAGGCAGTTGCGATCAAAGTTGTCGGCTATTTGGATGAAGTAGCGGGTTTTTTCACTCGCTGCTCATGAGTTCTCAAGAAGATTGGTTGAGAAGAATATAAAAGGGTTCAAAATACAGTAAACTGAAAAAGAAATAACTTCAATAGATTTACACGTCACAAGGTGCTCCAACAAGACGAAGAGCCAAATAAGAAAGAAGCAAACTTGTTCACCATATCAGGAAATTTGGACACCTGTTCATTCATGTGGATTTACTAAGGCTCTATTGCAACCAAATGATGATGAGGACAAAGAAGCGGTTCAGACTATGGAGCTTGGGGACATTGCCTTCTCAAGGAGGGGATTTGATAGTTGATGAAGTGCATTAGGATGAAATAAAAGCAGCCTTAGCCATGCAATTAGATCAGTGCAATAAGGATTATGAGGCCTATGATGACACCCTTGAAAAGTATGAACAATCATGTGAAGATTTTGGCAATAGTTCACTTATGCATCCATGTTTGTTGATGATTGAAAATGGTCATTGTGATGAGGAAATAAATGAAATTCTTAGTGACTAACAAATTGTTCACATTTGTGAAATATGCCAAGAAGATGACATTCAAGGGATCATGGTGAAGGACCAATTAGAAGGGGTATTGCAAAACAATGAACTGGAGACATTGCTCGTGAGATATGGAGTGCAAGAGAAGGAAGGCATTGAAAATCAATATTAGCAACAGAGGGGCAAATAAATAGATGGGAACAATGTGTGGGCAGATGAACAAGATAAAGTAAAATTCAGAGTGGCGCATCATCAACATGGTGGGATCATATCTTGTGTTAACACTTATAACCAGGGACTTTTTTAGGGGATGCTGATGATCAAAGATAATGGGGGAAACATTCATTGGGAGGTTATGGACTGCAAAGGAGGCATTATTATTGACACTTACTATTTGAACAATCCACTTCAATTGGACTAGAGAGAGGTTATGAGTTGGTATTCTACTGAACGGGTGGCACTTCTATCCAGAGGTGCGACACAATGGAAAACGTGGAATGTTGAGAATGATAGGCTCCCTATTTGGCAATGGGACACAAGTGGGTCATCCCATCATACGACCAAGCTTGATCGCCCTATTTGGAAGAGGGATCCATGGGGATTGTCCCATCATATGGAAGGGCTTAACCAAGCAGGAAAGCACAACTAGGAGGAAGAAGGGGTCATGGCTCTAGCAACATACATTTTTGTTGTGTGAATGTCCCACTTTTTGGGGGAAAACTCCAAGAACATGTTTGCCAACACTAGAGGTTAAAGCTTCTAAAAGCAGTGGTTAATTTGGAAGATGAATGTAGTAGCATGAGAGCTCAACTTCCTAATAGTAGATTTCTAGTTTGCACCTATATTAGATTGGAACAATAAAATCTTCGGGAAAGCACGATTGGGGAATTGTTAGCAGGTCAGCCAATAGCATATGGCAACACGTGGTAGCATAAAGTCCCTTGAATGATGATCTAACTAGAGTATTTTTGTCAAAGGAATTCTCACTTGTTAAGAAGTCCCTTATGGACCAACATGATATGGTTTATCAAAGGAGGTTTTCTAGTTGCATTTGGGATATCAGAGCATCCTTGCTTTATTTTGAGGGATGATGCTGGAAAAGGGGATCATGAGGAGCAATAATCTTCAATCTTATTAGCAATTTTTGGGGAGCATGACTTACATCTTTATGATATGACAAAGTGTGGAAGGATTGGGATGATACAATAATTGCACAAGGAAGCATTCTACAAACTGGTATGAGATCTTGGTATTGATGTTGGAATTGCTTGGGGTCAAACAATTGCAAGAAGGAAGGACTATAATGTCCCTTTTTCCAAGCATTGGGAACGAAGACAACTCAGTATCCTAGCCATTACAATAGGCTACAAATAAAAAAATAATGTTGAAATGTCTAGGAATTAATTAATTAAAAAGTGACTAAGGAAAAATAATATTATAAGTCACTTTAATATTATAATTCAGTACCCCTACCATGTCATCAGTGCACTGTGCTTGTTCTTTGATGCCCTAAGGAATTTGGAAATTTTGATACTTGGGTTTTGTTCTTTTCTCTCTGTAGACAACTTCTGATGTAATGCACATAGCATACTGCCCAATGCTAACCCTGTTTAGCGACCTAGAAAATTGTTTAACCAATTTTTACTAAGATGTCACTAGCCACTATCTTCTCTAACTAGAAAAATTCAACGTGGAATGGACTCCTCTCATGAAGCTGAACAAACTAAGACCAAGTTGACATTTTGACCACCGGGACCACTTTGCTTTGAGAACCACGAACTACCTCGAAAATTGTGAAAGTTGTCAATATGAGACTACCATGCATGAGGGTTGTCTAAGAAGCAATGCACCAAAGGCAAGGTCACCTACAAACTCTATAGACTCTGACCATGTGATAGGACAAAGACGCACCTTGATGTGGGTTGGACTGGCCCATACACTGGTGATTACCCCTACATAAGCAGGTTGTTAGTTTTTGTAGCATCGGAGGAGTTCTAGTCTCGAAACCTTGTGGAGAGGCTAAAGCACATGAGATCTCCATAACCCATAAATCGTTTTTGGAAATTCCACCTAGAAGTGTCTCAATTAGATTATTAGCCTATTTTTTAATGTTTCCTAAGTGTAAACTTAGGAAATCTGGTTAATTAATCAAAATTAATTGAGATAAGGTGTGAATCATCTAGAAACTCACACGGATCGACTCTGATATGATCTTGGCCGTTGGAGCTCCAACAGAGGATTATAAGAAGAAGTCGATGGGTAGATGGGGAATACACTTGAGGCACTTTTGAGAACCACAGAAAGTTCGATTTCCTTGGAAAGTTCGATTTTCCAGAGGTAGTAGCAGGAAGAGTTCGAGCTTCAGAAGGAAGCAAAGATAGAGAGGGGTAGAGACGGTGAAGCTGGAGGCAGATTTCCAGATCCGGTGAGTGCATTTGTAGAGAGGTCGAAATTTCTCCAGGAAGCTGCGTAGAGGCTTCATTGGGTAGTTCGATTTGCTGAGTAAGGAAGACGTTTTCACTTCCAGAGGCTGGGCAGATGTTCCAGAGGGCTAGAGAAGCGTTTCCCCAGTCAGTAGCAGGAAGGACAACTTGATTTTCAGTGGTTCCAAGATAAGCGCGTAGTAGACTGCGCTAGGGTGACACAGAAGCTGCACAAAGCTAGGTGGACGACTTGATTTTCAAAGGCAATTGAGTGTCGGGATTGCTCGTAGTGAGGGGAATTTCCCTGAAGATATTTTTGCTAGTATTTTCTCTGCAAGATAGCCAGTATTCGACATCCAGATTGTACTCGGATAAATTCACTGTTGCTTAATAATAAAACCCTCAACTGTTGCATCGGTTTTCCTGAGTTGAGTTTTTCTGGGGACACATGTCCAAAAATACTTGTCTCAAATTTTGTGTGTGTGCTAGATTTTCTCAATTTCCAATGTGATTATTTTCAGTAGTTTTATTTGTGAAGATTGCAGTGTGATTCATTCAGTATTTTCCGTAGCAAATAAATTGTTAATTAATTAACAATTAGAAAAATAATTTCCAGTTGCTGCAAGAAGAATTTCAGACTTGAAATTTTCACATGGTATCAGAGCGTGATTGATTAGCCAGGAAGCTCATAAGTGAAAGATAAAAATTTCGCTATTCAGAGGGAGCAACAGGCCAAAATTTTCTGGTGTTGCACAGTACCTAACCAGGCTGTATGAATTGCTGGGCAAGGGTTCGATCTTCAGTTGCAGGGTGGTAGAAAATTCATTTTGTCCATAATAGTGATTCCAACAGGCAGAAGGAGAAGCAACAACTCATATTTTCATTGAGCATATTCATTCGTTAGGCGCAAAGGGTTTTGCAGTAGTTTGCGGTAGTAGAATCAGTGTCAGGTGGAAGAGAAAAGCACACACAATAGAGGGAAAATTTCTCTCAGGGGATCTCGAGCTTTAGAGATCTATTTTCTAGTTGCAGATTGGCAGTAGCTGTGGGTAGAGTTCCTCACTCCATAAGGGAGTGCGAAAAGCAGATCCAGTAGCTAAGCAAAGGGAAAGAGGGAGTTTTCGACTCGATTCGAGATGGCTACAACTGGGCTCAGAGATCAAGACAATTTGGATAGTGCCTCCAACTATGTCATTTGGAAGACAAGAATGTCCTTTCTCCTTGATGAGTATGCTCTAAAGACCTACGCAGAGAACGTGATAGCAGTACCTCAGGATGCAGATCAACAGGAGTATAAAAATGAAATGGCGAAGGCGAAGTGGATGATCTTGGATGGAGTTCGAGATCATATAGTCTCACATGTAGCTGACAAGAATACTACCAAGGAGATGTGGGATGCTCTCTCTACACTATATCAGAGTCCTACCAAACAACAGAAGATGTTTTTCCATGAGAAGTTGAGGAGCATCAGGATGCAGAAGGGTGAGGGCATAGATCACTTCCTCATTAGGATTCAAGAGGTCCGAGATCAACTATCAGCTGTTAGGGAGGTGCCCCAAACCACAAAGCTTGTACGATTGGCACTAAACAGTGTCTCGGAGGACTGGCAAGTGTTTGTCCAAAGCATATTGGGTAGAGACACTAAGCTTGGATGGGATAGGATGTGCGTTGATCTACAACAGGAGGAGTTGAGGCGAGCTTTAGTAAAGAGCACCATCAACAGAGATAGCAACAAGGGCGCGAAGAGTGAGAACGAAGAGGAGAATGTGGCCCTAACATCGAAGGGTCCCAGTCAGGGGAAAGGGTGTTGATTTGGGGTAGCATTGAATGTGCTCTAGGCCTCAAATTTTGCAGGGAGGCTTGGGCACATGTATTCCAAAGAACCCAGAAAGCGTTTTGGGAAATTTCACCCAAAGCCAATTTTATTAAATAATTAATATTTTTTAATGGGACCCTGATCCCTAAGTCTAAACTTAGGAAATAAAAAATATTAATGGGTATTAATCTAATTGTGGGTGTAACTTCTAGAAGAAGATGAGGATCAAGCTAAAATGAGTTTAGCCATTGGTTAGCTTTTAATTTGGGTTGTCGAATGTCAACGAGAAGATTATTTAAGGAAGCTTGAGGGTCATTTGGAAAGCACACCGAGAGATGAAGAGATCGAATTTCTGAAGTGAGAAGTTCTTATGAGGAAGTTCTGATTGAGGAGATTTCTTGCAGCTGAGGGGTAGGGATAGCATCCGAAGAGAGAGAGATATTTTCTTAGCCAGAGAATCATCAACAGAGAGAGGCAGAGAGTGATCCAACAACTCTTACGCAGAGGCTAATGCAAGCCCATGAAGGGCCACGCAGAGGCAGCGTAGAGGGTGAGAGAAAGTCCGAAATTTTGTTGGGCAGAGTCGGTTTCAGAAGCCGGGAGCTGGGGTGTGCAATTGGGAGGCTGAGAGCAGTGACTCCGGGTAGCAAATCGATCAACTGGTTGGGTGACGCAGTGTCTAGAGGGGTTGACGCAGGGACTGTGTGAGGACTGCGCAGAGGCAACATAGGGCCTGCCAGAGGCACCTCATCCAGTGTCTGGATCAACCGAGATTTTTCTTAGTGATTGTGTGAGGTAATCTCACAAATTTTTCTGCCAGTATTTCTCTCTGTAATTGAATAACCAGTGAGGTATTAATAAATGTATTCAGAATTTGCTACTGCTTAATAATAATAAATCCTCAGATCTGCTGCACCGATTTTCCCGCATTGGGTTTTTCCAGGGACATTTGTCCAAAAACAACGGTGTATTTTCTTTCTTGTTCAGTCTTTTGTTTCCGCATATAATTTTAATTAAGTGAAGGTTGCAGTAGTATTTACTTCGATATTTACTGTAGCACACAATAAATAACTTCTATGAATTAACAAGTATGAGAAGTAACATTAGCTGGCTGTAGTAGGGATTCCGATTGAGGAATTTTCACAAGGGGGAGAAGAAGAAGAAGTAGGACCTATCCAAGGTCAAGTGCTTCAGATGTGGTGAGCTAGGCCACTATAGTACGTAGTGTCCTCTCAGGAAGAAGGACAAGCAGGAGAAGCAAGACCAAGCAGTAGCGTCTGTTGAGATAGACAAGTTGTCCTCCAGGTTGGAGGAAGAATTTGCGATGTTTGCAGCTATACCTCCAGGAGAGAGGTGGGGCGATATGGTACTATAGTCCTAAAGCAGCACAAAGTTTGGGCAGGGTCCATTGAGGTGTCATTCTCATGGATCATTACCTTGCTACAAAGGGCCCACAATATTTAGTAGCACGATGGATCAGTGTCAGATGATGCAATCATCTTCTGGAGTGATAGTTAAAGACTAGTAGCAATAAGGTGTTGAGGAGCGCAGTGCAATGTTGATAGCAGAGCAGGAGACTCAGTAGTAGAGTCAGTAGCAACGTAGATTCTTCAGTGACAGTGCAGTAGCTAGTAGCAGTTGGGGCTTGGAGACAAATGCAACAGACACATTTGATTCAGAATTTCAGATGCTTCTCAGTTGCATTTGTTGTAGTTGCAACAGCAACAGATGAGAGGGAGTTGCAGTGCAGATGTAGAGTTGGTAGTAGTATAGCAGTGTCAACAGCAACAGAAATGCAACATCAGAGTTGCGTAGTGGTTGTTGGGTAGTGGCAATCAGTCACTGTGTCCAGACATCAATAACGTGACAGGGTGATACAGAGACATGGTGTTGTAGTAGCAGTGGTGCAACACTAGAACACCTTCCTTGATAAGAGGGAGTGTTAGTTTTTGTATCATCGAAGTTGTTTTAGTCTCGAAACCTTCTGAGAGGCTAAAACACATGAGATCTCCATAACCTAGAAATCGTTATTGGAAATTCCACCTAGAAGTGTCTCAATTAGATTATTAGCCCATTTTTTAATGTTTCTTAAGTCTAAATTTAGGAAATTTAGTTAATTAATCAGAATTAATTGAGATAAGGTGTGAATCATCTAAAAACTCACACAAATCGACTCCGATATGATCTTGGCTCTTGATTAAGTTTTAATCTTGGCCGTTGGAGCTCAAACAGAGGATTATAAGAAGTCAATGGGTAGATGGAGAATACACATGAGACACTTGTGAGAACTATAGAGAGTTTGAATTTCTAAAGGCAGTAGCCAGAAGAGTTCGAACTTCAAAAGGAAGCAGAGACAGAGGGGGGCAGAGACAATGAAGCTGAAGAAAGATTTCCAAATCCGGTGAGTGCATTTGCAGAGAAGCCAAAATTTCTCCATCGAAGTTGCACAAAGGCTTCATTGGGGCAGTTCAATTTGCTGAGGAAGGAAGATCTTTTCAGTTCTAGAGGTTAGGCAAGGTTCCAGAGGGCCGAAGAAGCGTTTTCCCAATCAGTAGTAGGCAGGATGGCTTGATTTTCAGTGGTTGTTGGTTGAGCATGTAGCAGACTGCGCCAGGGTCATGCAGAAGCTACGCAAAGCTAGGTGGATGACTTGAATTTCGGTGGCAGTCGAGTGCCTGGATTGCTCGGAGTGAGGGGAATTTCCCTCAAGATATTTTTTCCAGTATTTTCTCTGCAGGATAGCCAATATTCGACATCCAGATTGTACTAAGATAAATTCGCTGCTGCTCAATAATAAAACCCTTATCTACTGTAATGGTTTTCCCAAGTTGGGTTTTCTCGGGAACACTTTTCCAAAAATAATTGTCTCAATTGTGAAGATTGCAGTGTGATTTATTCAGTATTTGTCGTAGCAAATAAATTGTTAATTAATTAATAATTAGAAGAATAATTTCCAGTTACTGCAATAAGAATTTCAGACTTGAAACTTTCATACAAGACCCCATAAAACCATTAGTCCTCTAGTAATGCCACCTAAGGCCCTTCAATCCTATTACCCACCACCTGTGGATGACCCTATAGGATAAATTTTCTCCTAGATTTGTCTTCAGCCAACAACCAAGAACCCCTTGCAACCACCTGATAGCTCGATGTGCCACCGTTCTCCACCACTTGAGTCGGTTATTGTGTGCTCTCGCTCATCTGTTATGATCGTATGTTTGAAGGTGGGCCTTCCAACCCCGAAAGTATGACTTTTCATTATGTAATTGGGTGTTTATGCTTGCTTTTCTTGGGTACATTTGGGCATGGATTAGTAAGGGGATTTGATAGAAGAAACGACCTTTGACTTTACTTTTGTTCCCTTACCTCAACTTGGGGGGTTAATTTTGTATCCTAGTCTCGTGGGATCTCCTCTATTGGCTACTAGCTTCCTGATACCATATATCTCACTCCCCTCCGCTCATTACTAGCCCTTTTCACATTTTCCCCATCTTGGTCCACATTTGTCCATTGGGTCCTGTTGACCAATAGAGTGTACCCAATTTTTTTTGAAGACTCTATGCCCAAGGATGTATTAGAGGCTTCATGTACCATCAGAGAACATCATATCACAAGAGTTTTTCAACTCTACTTTTTCTTCTTATCTTCTTTTGTTGTACTCAGATTCCATAAACCCCGTGGGGATGATGTAAAGTGATGCTAGTATGATGAGTTGAGTCATGTAACAGGCCTAGGTAGCTTGGGACCTTTTCATCAAGTGAGTTCACTATGGAAGGTCTTTTTCACTTGGTTAATTATTATATCGTTACGAGGACTTAATAATTAATTGAGTTTTTTTCTCCAAGCATAACCCCACAGCTGAAGTGCGGCTTGACAATGAGGCCCTGGGTGAGTCCTAGTGTTTAGGGTCATTGTATATTACCATACTAGATCACATAAATTTTTTTGTGGAATTTGATTAGGTCTAAGGGGTCATTTTTTAATTTAAAAAATTTCCCGCAGGGTGAAAATTGAAATAAATTTTATATATGAAATGTAATAAGTGATGTTTAGAGAAGTTGTATGGGGTATGTGTGATCAAAATTACACCTGTCACCCTCAAATTAATAGTATGACATACTTTGAGGGGTTAAAAATGTGTTCTAGACCCTCAAAATCCACTTTTCCTAAGTTTAGTGGGAAATTTGGTAATAAATTAAACCAAAAATAAATTAAATGGAAAAAAATAAATAGCTCCATGTGACAAAATGACATGGAAATGACTTGGACATTATCTCAAGTCAAAGGAATGAGTTAAAGAATAACTGAAGGATTATTTGGTACCTTGCATCATAAATACATGGCCCACTCGAGGAAATCAAATTTTTGACAATAAATGAGGAAGTTGCTTACTTAGAAAATTCCAATTTATGGAGTTAATGCATATTTGAGAGAATATTCGGCAGAGATTTTTGTGGGAAATTGTCCTCACATGGGTTCCTACCCTTCTACACTTGTCATTTCATCATGGAATTCGATTTTGCTTCAGGGATTCTTGTTGCCACTTGGGAAATTCGAATTTGCATGAAGGAGCATTGGGATTTTCACCCATTTGTTTTGAGATTGTCACCATTTTCCTTGAGATTGACTCCCAAACTTTTATACAATAGAGCCATGTGCTCTCACTATGTATCCATTGAAAACGAGCTATTGTGTTTGGGGAATCTCTGCTCTTATGTACACTTATGTTCTATTGCAATAAAAAACTTGGGGGTTCACATATGAGGTGTTGTTGTTCTTAAGCATGGTAATATCTTGATCATTGTGCTTCATTTTCTACTTATGCTATTGTGTTCATTAGTTTCCATTATGCTTTTAGAGATTTGTTAATGTGTAGCTATCTCACATTGTCATTTGGTTTTGAGAGTTTGCTCTAGATAGAGAAAGTTTTAGTTGATTTTTCAATAAATCTGTAAGATCTCTTTATCATTGTATTTCTTTTAACCCATGTGGATCTAATGTGTATTTAAAGTTGTGTAGAGACATCTCTTGGATCAAGCCTCGAGTGTGGGGAAATTCTTGGAGGAATCATTCCTCTTGAGAAAGTTCATTGAAGAACTCACATTTGTCATATTTCAAGGTCTCATCTTACAATTTTGTGTTGTAGGGATCCTTGGCCTTTACCTTGTGTTTCAAAATCGAATTTCATTTAAAATCATTTGTCTCAATTTCTTGTGCTAATAACTTTTTTTTTTGCTATTGAAGAGCATGTTGAAAATTAGGCAAGATTTGGAGTTTTGCTCCAATTCCTTTGTGTTGACAGGATTGAGGAAGCTAAAGTTTAAAACTCTACCTATTTGTTGTAGGACCCCAAGAGCACTTGAGCATCAATTTTAGGGAGGCCATGGGAAATCTTGGACAACAACAAATTAGCTTGGCTGTGGGATTTGGGCACTTGTAATTTTCAGATTTCAAGAGTTGTTCATTGACCATTGTGGTTGCCACTTCTTGGAAGGAGATCTTGGTTCCTATAGACTTCTATTTTGTAATTTTCCCTTCCATCTTTTGGTCATCCCATTAAGGGGCCTTATACTCATCTAAAAAAACTAATAAAATATCTAGTTTCTTGTGGGAGCTTGGGTTTTACCGATGATATCCCTTCTCTCCATTTAGGGAGAGAAACATGTGGGTAGATTAACTTTTCCATTTTCTTTGTTTCCATTTTAATTGCATGCTTAAAATTTACACAACCTCACTCATCACATTTATATTTTGTTTAGATAAGTTTGCTACAATTCAACATAAGACTTTGCATTCGTTATTTTATATATTGCTTTGAGCTACAAGCACTTTACTTTGAGAAATCTACTCTTCACATGCAAACATTTCAATTTCTAGCAAACTTTAATTTTGTTTACTAATTCATTTCCATTTAGTTTGACAAATTTGTTTCATGTATATTTGAATGCATGCTTCATTTCTATGCTACATTGTTATTTTGAATATTGGAGCATTCTATTTTCAATGTCTACTTGAAACAAGTTTATCTACAAGCAACTTGCTTGCATCATTTCTAGTTTGCTTACAAGCTAATCTCCATTTGAAAGTAATATTTGCAATATATTGTTGAGCAACGTTTCCTTTGAAGCAGTGCAAATTTAATATTTCTTTGGGAGAACTTACTTGCATTTCATTTAAGCATTTTAGATTAGCTTGCATTTCTAATTTACCTCCAAGTATAACCTTGGTTGATAGACATTATAAGAAAAATACTTTCTTGGAAAATTCTTCCAACTGGTATGAAGTAAGGTAAAGAGTGTGTGACCTTGCAGTTATGGAGGTGGCTTGTCTCCTTCAAGGAACAAAGGCACATGCTGGCTTGTAAGACTTCCCTCAGCCCCTCTTTCTTACAATCACGCCAATTTTCACCCTTTGATAAGAGTTCAAAAAGAAGATCTCTCATTTAGATTAGAAATCTAGCTTAAAATTAACCAAGATAATTGCATATAACCTTAGTTAAGTGCATTTCATATTAACACATTTTACTTGCAAATTATTTACTTGTCATGATGAAAATGTTTTGAATTGAATATCTCATTTGGGCAAGTATCATATTGTTTATTTTGCAAAGTGAAGTTTTAGCTTGTCTCATGATTTTATTTGCCTCCTTACATGCTCTAGTATTGTGAATGATTATATTTTGAAAGCATTTCTTTGGAAGCAATTTTAAATCTTGCTAACATCTTCTTGATTGACAAGGTTACTTGTGTTTCACTTTGAAACATTTCATTTTAAAGTAATTGTTATTTATTTTAAAGCAATATGGCACTTTGAGGACTCATTTAGGCCTTCCAACAACCCTCTTGCCCGTTATTTTATCATTTCAGCTAGCTTTGGATGGCTTATTTTTCTTTTCATGAGATATTTGGTGGGCTTGTCACCAAAGAAATGTTATTTTGTATTGTTATTTTATCATTTCGGTTAGCTTTGGATGGGTTATCTTTCTTTTCATGAGCTATTTGGTGGGCTTGTCACCAAAGACGTTATTTTGTATATTAAAATATTATTTGGGGCTAGATTAGGCTAAATTGAACTTGAGGAGCCTCATATAATAAGAGAGGCCTCATTTTGTATTTCATCATCACTTGGATTTCGATCTCTCTTCTTGAAAAACTTAGACCAACAATTGTTGGATGAAATTTGGATGTTTGGATGCATTTTGACATTTGGAAATCTTCGCTATCTTTTCTTGGAGCTTCTTTTTGCAATGTTGATGGATGGATATATTCTCATTGTCTTGTAAGTACATTTTGATGCTATATTTTACATTGATAAATGTCTAATGTATGGAATGTTATTTCATGATCTTTAATGTGCCCTAGTTTAATGCGAATTTGTGAGAACATTAAGGTTATTGCATGCATTACTCAAGATAATGATGAATGAATGTTCATAGAGGTTAATCTTGCATCTTTGAAACTCCAACTATTGTCAACAAAGTATAAAATTGTATAGTAGTTGTGAAGCTGCCTCCTCTAGGGATAGCGAAGTTGCATTAGATCTCCTTCAAGAGCGAAATTATCAAATCAAAGTAATTCTCGACTCCATTTCTCCCAGTGGTCAGGCACTAGTCTAGAATCCTTGGTGATCACTTTCTTATTGACAAATCAATCTTTCTTCACCTTTTTCTCTCTATTTTCTTCGTCCCTCTAAGGCGAAGGGAGCTCCTCTAGGGCTTGGTGCGAAATCCTCTACGTTAGTTTTTGTTGCATTGGGGGTGTTCTAGTCTCGAAACTTTGAGGAGAGGCTAAGAACAAGAGTTCTCCATAACCCCGAAATTGTTTATGGAAATTCCATCTAGAAGTGTCTCAATTAAATTATTAACCTATTTTTAAATGTTTCCTAAGTCTCAACTTAGGAAAAGTGGTTAATTAATCGGAATTAATTTAGATATGGTGTGAATCATATAGAAACTCACACGGCTTTACTGTTGGGATTTCTAAGTCTAACTGTTAGAAATCCTTCATGTACTTTCTGATTTATTTCTGCCTACTTGTTTTGTTTAAATAACAAGTTATTTACCATGTAAATATTGAAAATAAATAAAAGTACATGCTCAACACATTACAGATCATCCACTGAAGGAAAACAAGCACACAAGTGACACTGTTGTTTTTGGACCAATGTCCCTGGAAAAACCCAATGCGGGAAAATCGGTGCAACTATTTGAGGGTTTTATTATTAAGCAGTTTCAGAATACAATCTGGGTGCCAAACCGGCTCACCCAACAAAGAATGATCTCAGCAGTAGTACCTCTCAATCAGAGATAGATATTCTGGCTAAAACCCCGAATGAACAATCCCACAGTTCTCAGCGCGAATCTGCCCCACAAAATCTCCAGCGTCTGCCTCTAGGGACTGCGTCAGCCTCTTTGGCCCAACGTCACCCCAACTCACCCTGCGTCAGCCTCTGGAGGCACTCTGTCAGCCTCTAGAGCCTATGCGTCACCCACGCTGGCTCTCTTTGGAACTACGCAGCTTCTGGCTGCCTCTGCGTGGGCCCTGACTGGCTTTGCTTGGCCTCTAGCTGGCTCTGCGTCCCTCTCTTCCGGCTTTTGCACTGATGCTCCTGATACCCTCTCTGCCTCTCTGCTTCTGTAGTCACTACCCCTCACTTGCAACTCTGATCACTCCTTCGATTTCCTCAGCAAGCCCTGCCCCAGAAAATCGAATTATTGATCAACTCGGTGTGTTCTCCAAGTGACCCTCAAGCCTCCTCTTATACTTTTCTCGTTGACAATTCAACGGCCGAGATTAAGTCCCTAATCAACGGCTAAGATTAGATCTTGCTTGACCCATGACTTTTGGACCCTTCTAACACAGTTTTATACTAATTCACATTAATATTTTATTTTCCCTAAGTTTAGACTTAGGGACTCCAATAAAAATATTAATTATTTTAATATCTCCCAAACTGTTTTGGAATCTGCCCAAACCATTTTTGGGAATTGGAGATCTCATGTGCTTTAGCCTCTCCACCAATTTTTGTGGCTAGAGCACATCCAATGCTACCCCAAATCAACACTCCCTCTTAGTGAGGACTGTGCTCTAGTAATACTCTTCACTGAGCATCACCCTGATCATCCGGCATCGGTCCTGGTGCTGATGCTAGGCCTGCTGCCCAACATCCTTTGTACTGCTGCATCATGTACTGCTACCCATGGCCCTGCCACTGCCACTGCTGCATCCGTACGACAACCCCTCTCATCATGCTGCATCGTGCTGCCCATAGCACTGCCACTGCTAACTGCTGCACTGCAACTCAGTTACTGAGAAGTAACTGATCTCCCAACTCTGACATCTCTGTCAAGCTAGAGACACCCACGATGCTGAAACTCCTTCTGTCGCTGACAAGTGCTCCCTCTTTGACCTCTGCGCTGTTGCAACAACTCCATGCACCTCGCACTGCTGCCTCACGTTGTCTTGGGACTCCTGCACTGTAGCTCCCTCTGTCGCTCCATCTGCATCCGTCTCTACTAACATTCGCCAATACTGCTACTCCTCTTCGGGCTCCCGTAGCAAGGTATAATCCAAGAGGCTGGATACCTCAAGGATCCTGCCCCTTATCGCATGTAGTCCATCTGACTACAGCTCGATGTCTCGCCACTTCCTCTCAAGTGGCGTGTGAGCACTCATGGCATAGTCATCATTCGTCTCCACTTCCTTCTCCGCCCTTGCTGGCGCAACATTGGTCTCGGAAGCCTCTCCCTTGCTCTTCTTCCTTGGAAACTGGCTTGCATAGTGACGCAGTTCCCCATAGTGGAAGCATTTGACTTTGGAGAGGTCCTTCTTCTTTCGTTTCTTCTGCTTTCCCTAAAATGCTAGGGCAGCATCCTCCTCTTCCTCCTTGATTCTGACCCCCTTGCCGCTGCTTCCTGCCTTGGTCAACCTTATGATCTCTTCTTGGCAAAGAGCCGCCCACAGTTCCTCCCAATCTGGAAGGGTCGACCTATCCAGTATGCTTTGGACAAACACCTCCTAGTCTTCTGAGACTGCATTTAGGGCTATCCTCACCATCAATTCTTGATTCGGCGTGGCCCCTATGGAAGTCAGCTAATCCCGGATCTCCTTCAATCGACGGAGGAAGGTGTTGATCTGTTCTCCCTTTTGCATCTGGTATGACTGCAACTGATTTTCTAGTAGCATCTTCCTCTGCATGGAAGTATGCTGATACAATTTCATGAGGGCATCCCACATCGCATTTGCCGTTTCCTTTACGGTAGTATGTGGTACTACATGGTCCTTGACCCCGTCAAGGATGTTGCTCTTGGCCCTCGCCATTGCCTCCTTGTACTTGTCGTTCTCAACCGAGTCAACTGGGATCACTATCGTCTTCAAGGCGAAGTGCTTGAGACGATTCCTGTCTAGAACGAACAAGATTTTGGCCTTCCAGAATATGAAGTTTGAGGCTCCGTCCAGTCTGTCCTGGTCTCTTACCCTGTTCATTGCCATTCACTGCTCCTCTACTTTCCTTCTGGAAGTTCTCGGTGTGAATCCCTCGAAGCCTCGATTTCCCTCCTGGAAACCCCTCTGCCAATGTCGAGATGTCCCCACTCCGATTGTTAGTGCAGCTACACCACTGATCCAGATTTCTTTGTTAGAAATCCTCAGTAGCAACTCCCTCCTCCTTGGTCTTGCCCTGTTAGGTATTGTTCTCACCACAGTACCCCACCAGCTTCACTCCGCAGCTTACCCACAGCCTCCTATGCCTCAGCAAACTGAAGGTTAGAGCTTCTAGGCTCTGCGTAATCTTGACACCAGCAAAATCCGCACCTCCTGGCCATGGGCGTCAATTCTTCTTGACTGAGAAAGATGACTGGGCACTGCATAGGTCAGGTCTGCTCCCTTCTGCCACTGCGCTGATTCTCCTCCCGGCTCAAATTTGATGACGCAGGCACTGCGTCACCCCTCCCTTGCTGCTTCTCCGTTAGGAACAACTTCTGTCACTCGGGACAATTGTTTCTACTGCTGCTGCTCTACTCGGCTGATACCCTCAGTTCTCTTGTGATCTGCAACCACGCTCTGATGCCATGTTGGAATTTCTAAGTCTAACTGTTAGAAATCCTGTCATGTACTTTCTGATTTATTTCTGCCTACTTGTTTTGTTTAAATAACAAGTTATTTACCATGTAAATACTAAAAATAAATATAAGTACATGCTCAACACATTACAGATCATCAACTGAAGGAAAACCAAGCACACAACTGACATTGTTGTTTTTGGACCAATGTCCCCGAAAAAACCCAATGCGGGAAAATCGATGCAACTATCTGAAGGTTTTATTATTATGCAGTTTCAGAATACAATCTGGGTGCCAAACCAGCTCACCCAATAGAGAATGATCTCGGTAGTAGTACCTCTCAGTCGGAGATAGATATTCCGGCTAAAACCCCAGATGAACAATCCCACAGTTCTCAGCTCCAATCTGCCCCACGAAATATCCAGCGTTTGACTCTAGGGACTGCGTCAGCCTCTCTGGCCCAGCGTCACCCCAACTCACCCTACGTTAGCCTCTGGAGGCACTATGTCAGCCTCTAGAGCCTTTGTGTCACCTACGCTGGCTCTCTCTGGCATTGTGCAGCTCCTGGTTGCCTCTGCGTGGGCCCTGATTGGCTCTGCGTGGCCTCTAGATGGCTCTGCGTCCCTCTATCCCAGCTTCTGCGCTGATGCTCCCGGTACCCTCTTTGCCTCTCTTCTTCTATACTGCCCCTCAGCTGCAACTCTAATCACTCCTTCGATTTCCACAGCAAGCCCTGCCCCAAAAAATCGAATTCTTGATGAACTCAGTGTGTTCTCCAAGTGACCCTCAAGCCTCTTATACTTTTCTCGTTGACAATTCAACGACAGAGATTAAGTCCCTAATCAATGACTAACATTAGATCTGGCTTGATCCATGACTTTTGGACCCTTCTAACACAGTGTTATATTAATTCACGTTAATATTTTATTTTTCCTAAGTTTAGACTTAGGGACTCCATTAAAAATATTAATTATTTTAATATCTCCCAAACTGTTTAGAATATGCCCAAACCATTTCTGGGCATTGGAGATCTCATGTGCTTTAGCCTCTCTACCAATTTTCGTGGCTAGAGCATATCCGATGCTACCCCAAATCAACACTCCCTCTTAGCGAGGACTGTGCTCTAGTAATACTCTTCACTGAGCATCACCCTGATCATCCGGCATCGATCCTGGTGTTGACGCTAGGCTTGCTACCCAACATTCTCTGTACTGCTGCATCATGTACTGTAACCATGGCCCTTCCACTGCCACTGCTGCATCCGTATGAGAACCCCTCTCATTATGCTGCATCGTGCTACCGATAGTACTGCCACTGCTAACTGCTGCACTACGACTCAGTTACTGAGAAGTAAGTAACTAATCTCCCAACTTTGACATCTTTGTCAGGCTAGAGGCACCCACGATGCTGAAACTCCTTCTGTCACTGACAAGTGCTCCCTCTCTGACCTCTGCGCTGCTGCAACAACTCCATGCATCTCGCACTACTGCCTCACGCTGTCCGAGGACTCCTGCATTGTAGCTCCCTCTGTCGCTCCATCTGCATCCGTCTCTATTGACATTCTCCAATACTGCTACTACTCTTCGGGGATCCTGTAGCAAGGTATAATCCAATAGGCTGGGTACCTCGAGGATCCTGCCCCTTGTCGCCTGTAGTCCATCCGAATACAGCTCGATGTCTCCGCACTTCCTCTCAAGTGGCGTGTGAGCACTCATGGCATAGTCATCATCTGTCTCCACTTCCTTCTCTGCCCTTGCGGGCGCAACCTTGGTCTCGGAAGCCTCTCCCTTGCTCTTCTTCCTCGGACACTGGCTCGCATAGTGACCTAGTTCCCCATAGTGGAAACATTTGACCTTGGAGAGGTCCTTCTTTCGTTTCTCCTGCTTTCCCTTAGATGCTAGGGCAACGTCCTCCTCTTCCTCCATCTTGATTTTGACTCCCTTGCCGCTGCTTCTCGCCTTTGTCAACCTTCTGATCTCTTCTTGGCGAAGAGCCGCCCATAGTTCCTCCCAATCTGGAAGGGTCGATCTATCCAGTATGCTCTGGACAAACACCTCCAAGTCTTCTAAGACTGCATTCAAGGCTGTCCTCACCATCAATTCTTGATCCAGCGTGGCCCATATGGAAGTCGGCTAATCCCAGATCTCCTTCAATCGACTGAGGAAGGTGTCGATCTGTTCTCCCTTCTGCATCTGGTATGACCGCAACTGATTTTCGAGTAGCATCTTCCTCTGCACGGAAGTATGCTGATACAATTTCGTGAGGGCCTCCCACATTGCATTTGTTGTTTCCTTTTCGGCAATATGTGGTACTACATGGTCCTTGACCCCGTCAAGGATGATGCTCTTGGCCCTCACCATTGTCTCCTCATACTTGTCGTTCTCAACCAGGTCAACTGGGATCGCCATCATCTTCAAGGCGAAGTGCTTGAGACGATTCTTGTCTAGAATGGACAAGATTCTGGCCTTCCAGACTACGGAGTTTGAGGCTCTGTCCAGTATGTCCTGGTCTCTTACTCTGTTCACTGCCATTTCGCTACTCCTCTACTTCCCTTCTGGAAGTTCTCGGTGTGACTCCCTTTGAGCCTTGATTTCCCTCCTGGAAACCCCTCTGCCAATGTCGAGATGCCCCCACTCCGATCATTAGTGTAGCTGCACCACTGATCCAGATTTCTTCGTTAGAAATCCTCGGCAGCAACTCCCTCTTCCTTGGTCTTTCCCTGTTAGGTACTGTTCTGACCAGAATACTCCACCAGCGTCACTCCGCAACTTACCCACAGCCTCCTATGCCTCAACAAACTGAAGGTTAGAGCTTCTAGGCTCTGCACAATCCCGACACCACCAAAATCCGCACCTCCTGGCCATGGACGTCAATCCTTCCTGATTGAGAAAGATGACTGGGCACTACATAGGTTAGGTTTGCTCCCTTTTGCCACTGCGTTGATTCTCCTCCCGACTCAAACTTGATGACCCAGGCACTGCGTCACCCTCCCTTGCTGCTTCTTCGCTAGGAACAACTTTTGTCACTTGGGACAACTGTTTCTGCTGCTGCTGCTTTGTTGGGCTGATGCCCTCAATTCTCCTATGGTCTGCAACCACGCTCTAATACCATGTTGGAATTTCTAAGTCTAAATGTTAGAAATCCTTCATGTATTTTCTGATTTATTTCTGCCTACTTGTTCTATTTAAATAACAAGTTATTTACCATGTAAATATTGAAATTAAATAGAAGTACATGCTCAACACATTACAGATCATCAATTGAAGGAAAAACAAGCACACAACTAACACCGTTGTTTTTGGACCAATGTCCCCGGAAAAACCAATGTGGGAAAACTGTTGCAGCTATCTGAGGGTTTTATTATTAAACAGTTTCAAAATACAATCCGAGTGCCTAACCAACTCACCCAATAGAGAATGACCTTGGCAATAGTACCTCTTAGTCGGAGATAGATATTCTGGCTAAAACCCTGGATGAGCAATCCCACAGTTCTCAGCTCCAATCTGTCCCACGAAATCTCCAGCATCTACCTCTAGGGACTGTGTCAGCCTCTCTGGCCCATTATCACCCCAACTTGCTGGAATTTCTAATTCTAACTATTTAGAAACCCTTCATGTACTTTACTGATTTATTCCTACCTACTTGTTCTGTTAATTAACAAGTTATTTACCATGTAAATACTGGAAATAAATACAAGTACATTTTCAACACATTATAGATCATCAACTAAACAAAACAGAAACAAGCACACAAGTGACACCGTTGTTTTTGGACTAATGTCCCTGGAAAAACCCAACACGGGAAAATCGATGTAGCTATCTAAGGGTTTGATTTATTAAGCAGTTTCAGAATACAATCCGGCTCACCCAACAGAGAAAAATCTCGGCAGTAGTACCTCTCTACTGGGAAACAGATATTTCGGCTGAAACCTCGGATAAACACTCTGGCAGCTTCATAGCTCCAATTTGCCCCACGAAACCCCAACGTCAGCCTCTAGGGACTCTGTTAGCCTCTCTCTGGCCCAGCGTTAGACCAACATCACTCTGGCTTGGCCTGCGTCAGCCTCTGGAGGCACTGCGTCAGTCCTCTAGCCCTCTGCGTCACCCACGCTGGCCCTCTGAGGCACTGCGCAGCTTTTGGCTACCTCTGCGTGAGCCCTGGCTGGCTCTGCATGAACCCTTCGCTGCTTCTGCATCCCTCTATTCGGCTACTGCGCTAATCGTCCTGGTGTTATCTCTGCCTCTCTGCTTCTGTATTCACTGCCTCTCAACTGCAGCGTTGATCACTCTCTCAACTTTCTCAGCAAACCCAGCCCCAGAAAGTCGAAATCTTGATCTCTTGGTGTGTTCTCCAAGTGACCCTCAAGCCTCCTTTTATACTTTTCTTGTTGACAATTCAACGACCGAGATTAAGTCCCTAATCAATGACTAATATTAGATCTGACTTGATCCATGACTTTTGGACCATTGTAACTCAGTTTTATATTAATTCACATCAATATTTTATTATCCCTAAGTTTAGACTTAGGAACTCCATTAAAAATATTAATTATTTTAATATCTCCCAAACTAGTTAGATTCTGCCCAAACCATTTCTGGGTATTGGAGATCTCATGTGCTTTAGACTCTCCACCAATTTTCGTGGCTAGAGCACATTCGATGCTACCCCAAATCAACACTCCCTCTTAGCGAGGCCTGTGCTCTAGTGATACTCCTCACTGAGCATCACCTTGATCATCCGTCATCTGTCCCTGTGCTAATGCTAGGCATGCTTCCCAACATCCTCTGCACTGCTACATCATGTACTGCTACCGATGGCCCTGCCACTGACACTGCTGCATCCGTACGACAACTCCCTCTGCATGTGTGTTGCTGCTCATGGTCCTGGCACTGCCATTGATACATCTGCACTGCAACCCCTCTCATCATGCTACATCGTGCTGCCCATAGCATTGCCATTGCTAACTGCTGCACTGCAACTCAGTTACTGAGAAGTAAGTAACTGATCTCTCGACTTTGACATCTTCGTTAGGCTAGAAACACTCCCGATGCTGAAGCTCCCTCTGTCACTCCATCTACATTTGTCTCTACCGACATCTGTCAGTCCTGCTACTCCTCTTGGGGGCTCCCATAGCAAGGTCTAATCCACGAGGCTGGGTACCTCGAGGATCATGCCCCTCATCTCCTGTAGTTTGTCTGACTATAGCTCGATGTCTCCCCACGTCCGTTCAAGTGGTGTGTGTGCACTCATGGCACAATCATCTTCTGTCTCCACTTCCTTCTCTGCCCTTGCTGGCGCTGCCTTAGTCTCGAAGACCTCTCCCTTGCTCTTATTCCTTGGACATTGGGTCGCATAATGACTCAGTTCCCCATAATGGAAGTATTTGACCTTGGAGAGGTCCTTCTTCTTCCGTTTCTCCTGCTTTACCTTAGATGCTAGGGCAGCATCCACCTCCTCCTTCTTGATTCTGATCCCCTTGCCATTGCTTCTCGCCTTGCTCAGCCTTCTGATATCTTCTTGGCGAAGAGCAGCCCACATTTCCTCCCAATCTGGAAGAGTCGCCCTGCCCGGTATGCTTTGGACAAACACCTCCCAGTCTTCTGAGACTATGTTCAGGGCTGTTCTCACCATCAATTTTGGATCCGGCGTTGCCCCTATGGAAGTCAGCTGATCCCAGATTTCCTTCAATCGACTAGGGAATGGGTCGATCTGTTCTCCCTTCTGCATCTGGTATGATCGCAGCTGATTTTCTAGTAACATCCTTCTTTGCATAGAAGTATGCTGGTACAATTTCTTTAGGGCCTCCCACATCTCATTTGCCGTTTCCTTTTCGGCAATATGTGGTCCTACATGGTCCTTGACCCCGTCAAGAATGATGCCCTTGGCCCTTGCCACTGCCTCCTCGTACTTGTCGTTATCAGCTGGGTCAATTGGGATAGCTATCGTCCTTAAGGCAAAGTGCTTGACACGATTCCTGTCTAGAACGGATAAGATTCTTGCCTTCCAGACTATGAAGTTTGAGGCTTCGTCCAATCTGTCCTGGTCTCTTACCCCATTCACTGCCATCTTGCTGCTCCTCTACTTCCCTCTTGGAAGTTCTCGGTGTCACTCAGTCTGAGCCTCAATTTCCCTCCTGGAAACCCTTCTGCCAATGTTGAGATGCCCCCACTCCGATCGCTAGTGCAGCTGCACCATTGATTCAGATTTCTTAGCTAGAAATCCTCGGTAGCAACTCCCTCCTCCTTGGCCTTGCCCTGTTAGGTACTGTTCTGACTACAGTATGCCACCATCTCCACTCTGCAACTTACCCATAGCCTCCTAAACCCCAACAAACTAAAGGTTAGAGCTCTTAGGCTCTGTGCAATCCCAGCACCGGCAAATCAACTTCCTCAGCCAACTGCGTCAGTCCTCCTTGGCCTCTGCGTGAGCCTGTCTTTGCCTCCCTCAGCCTCTGCATTGCCTCTTCCTAGCTCAATCTTGATGACGCAGGCAATGCGTCACCCCTTCCTTGCTGCTACTCTGCTAGGAACAGCTTCTGTCACTTAGGACAGTTGTTTTTTGCTGCTTTGCTCGGTTGATGTCCTCAGTTTTCCTGTGATCTGCAACCACCCTCTGATACCATGTTGGAATTTCTAATTCTAACTGTTTAGAAATCCTTCATGTACTTTATTGATTTATTCCTACCTACTTGTTCTGTTAATTAACAAGTTATTTACCATGTAAATACTGGAAATAAATACAAGTACATGCTCAACACATTACAGATCATCAACTGAAGGAAACAGAAACAGGTACACAAGTGACACCGTTGTTTTTGGACTAATGTCCCTATAAAATCCCAATGCGGGAAAACTGGTGCAACTATTTGAGGGTTTGATTTATTAAGCAGTTTCAGAATACAATTTGGGTGCCAAATCCGGCTCACCCAACAGAGAAAAATCTCGGTAGTAGTACCTCTCTACTCAGAAGCAGATATTCCGGCTGAAACCCCGGATAAAAACTCCGGTAGCTTCACAGCTCCAATTTGCCCCATGAAACCCCAGCGTCAGCTTCTAGGGACTGCGTCAGCCTCTCTTTGGCCCAACGTTAACCCAGTGTCACTTTGGCTTGGCCTGCGTCAACTTCTGGAGGCACTGCATTAGTCCTCTGGCTCTTTGCATCACCCACGCTGGCCCTCTGAGACACTGCGCAGCTCCTGGTTGGCTCTCCGTGAGCCCTGGCTGGCTCTGCGTGAACCCTTGGCTGCTTCTGCATCTCTCTCTCCGGCTACTGCGCTGATCCTCCCAGTGCTATCTCCGCCTCTCTTCTTTTGTATTCACTACCTCTCAGCTGCAACTTTGATCACTCTCTCAACTTTCTCAGCAAACCCAGCCCCAGAAAGTCGAAATCTTGATCTCTTGGTGTGTTCTCCAAGTGACCCTCAAGCCTCCTCTTATACTTTTCTCGTTGACAGTTCAACAGCCGAGATTAAGTCCCTAATCAATGGTTAAGATTAGATCTGACTTGAGCCATGAATTTTGGACCGTTCTAACTCAATTTTATATTAATTCACATTAATATTTTATTTTCCCTAAGTTTAGACTTAGGGACTCCATTAAAAATATTAATTATTTTGATATCTCCCAAACTAGTTAGATTCTGCCCAAACCATTTCTGGGTGTTGGAGATCTCATGTGCTTTAGCCTCTCCGCTAATTTTCGTGGTTAGAGCACATACGATGCTACGCCAAATCAACACAACTTGCCCTGCGTCGGCCTCTGGAGGCACTGCGTCAGCTTCTAGAGCTTCTACGTCACCCACGTTGGCTCTCTCTCGCACTGGGCAGCTCCTGGTTGCCTCTGCATGGGCCCTGACTTGTTCTGCGTGGCCTCTAGCTGGCTCTGCGTCCTTCTCTCCCGGCTTCTGCGCTGATGCTCCCGTTAACTTCTCTGCCTCTCTGCTTCTGTATTCACTACGCCTTAGCTGCAACTGTGATCACTCCTTCGATTTCCTCAGCAAGCCTTGCCCCAGAAAATCGAATTCTTGATCAACTCGGCGTGTTCTCTAAGTGACCTTCAAGCCTCCTCTTATACTTTTCTCGTTGACAATTCAACAACTGAGATTAAGTCCCTAATCAATGGAGATTAGATCCAGCTTGATCCATTACTTTTGGACCCTTCTAACACAGTTTTATATTAATTCACATTAATATTTTGTTTTCACTTAGGGACTCCATTAAAAATATTAATTATTTTAATATCTCCCAAACTGTTTAGAATATGCCCAAACCATTTCTGGGTATTGGAGATCTCATGTGCCTTAGCCTCTCCACCAATTTTTGTGGCTAGATCACATCCGATGCTACCCCAAATCAACACTCCCTCTTAGCGAGGACTGTGCTCTAGTAATACTTTTCACTGAGCATCACCCTGATCATCCGGCATCGTTCCTGGTGCTGATGCTAGACTTGCTGCCCAACATCCTCTGTACTATTGCATCATGTACTGCTACCCATGGCCCTGCCACTGCCACTGCTGCATCCGTACGACAACCCCTCTCATCATGCTGCATTGTGTTGCCCATAGTACTGCCACTGCTAACTGCTGCACTGTAACTCAGTTATTGAGAAGTAAGTAACTAATCTCCCAACTCTGACATCTCTGTCAGGCTAGAGACACCCACGATGCTGAAACTCCTGTCGCTGACAAGTGCTCCCTCTCTGACCTCTGCGCTGTTGCAACAACTCCATGCACCTCGCACTACTGCCTCTGCGTTGCTGCAACAACTCCATGCTAGATGTCCCTGCATCTGCATTTGTCTCTATTGACATCTCCAGTACTGCTACTCCTCTTCGGGGCTCCCGTAGCAAGGTATAATCCAAGAGGCTACGTACCTTGAGGATCCTACCTCTCATTATCTATAGTCCATCTGACTACAGCTCGATGTCTCCCCACTTCCTCTCAAGTGGCGTGTGAACACTCATGGCACAATCATCATCTGTCTCCATTTCCTTCTCCACCCTTGCTGGCGCAACATTGGTCTCGGAAGCCTCTGCCTTGCTCTTCTTCCTTGGACACTGGCTCGCATAGTGACCCAGTGCCCCATAGTGGAAGCGTTTGACCTTGGAGAGGTCCTTCTTCTTCCGTTTCTCCTGCTTTCCCTCAGATGCTAGGGCAGCATCCTCCTCTTCCTCCTTTTTGATTCTGACCCCCTTGCCGCTGCTTCCGCCATGGTCAACCTTCTGATCTCTTCTTGGCAAAAAGCCGCCCACAGTTCCTCCTAATCTGGAAGGGTCGACTTGTCCAATATGCTCTGGACAAACACATCCCAGTCTTCTGAGACTGCATTTAGGGCTATCCTCACCATCAATTCTTGATTCAGCGAAGTCAGCTGATCCCATATCTCCTTCAATCAACTGAGGAAGGTGTCTCTTTGTTCTCCCTTCTGCATCTGGTATGACCGCAGCTGATTTTCTAGTAGCATCTTCCTCTGCACGGAAGTATGCTGATACAATTTCGTGAGGGCCTCCCACATTGCATTTGTCGTTTCCTTTTCGGCAATATGTGGTACTACATGGTCCTTGACCCCGTTAAGGATGATGCTCTTGGCCCTCGCCATTGCCTTGTCATACTTGTCGTTCTCAACTGGGTCAACTAGGATCCTGTCTAGAACAGACAAGATTCTGGCCTTCCAGACTACGAAGTTTGAGGCTTCGTCCAGTCTTTCCTGGTCTCTTACCCCGTTCACTACCATTTCGCTGCTCCTCTACTTCCCTTCGAGAAGTTACCGGTGTGACTCCCTCTAAGCATCGATTTCCCTCCTGGAAACCCCTCTGCCAATGTTGAGATGCCCCCACTCCGATCGTTAGTGCAGCTGCACCACTGATCAAGATTTCTTGGAAAGAAATCCTCGGCAGCAAGTCCCTCGTCCTTGGTCTTGCGCTGTTAGGCACTGTTCTGACCATAGTACCCCACCAGCTTCACTTCGCAAATTACCCACAGCCTCCTATGCCTCAACAAACTGAAGGTTAGAGCTTCTAGGCTCTGCGCAATCTCGACACCAGCAAAAGCCGTACCTCCTGGCCACGGGCGTCAATCCTTACTAAGAAAGATGATCGGGCACTGCGTAGGTCAAGTTTTCTCCCTTCTGCCACTGCGCTGATTCTCCTCTCGGCTCAAACTTGATGACGCAGGCACTGCGTCACCCCTCCTTTGCTGCTTCTCCGCTAGGAACAACTTCTGTCACTCGGGACATTTGTTTCTGCTGCTGCTGCTTTTTTCGGTTGATGCCCTCAGTGCTCTTGTGATCTGCAACCACGCTTTGATACCATGTTGGAATTTCTAAGTCTAATTGTTAGAAATCCTTTAATGTACTTTTTGATTTATTTCTGCCTACTTGTTCTGTTTAAATAACAAGTTATTTACCATGTAAATACTGAAAATAAATACAAGTACATGCTCAACACATTACAGATGATCAACTGAAGGAAAAACAAGCACACAAGTGACACTGTTTTTTTTGGACCAATGTCCCCGGAAAAACCCAATGCAGGAAAATCAGTGCAGTTATTTGAGGGTTTTATTATTATGCAGTTCCAGAATACAATCTGGGTGCCAAACTGGCTCATCCAATAGAGAGTGATCTTGATAGTAGTACCTCTCAGTCGGAGACAAATATTCCAGCTAAAACACCGAATGAGCAATCCGACATTTCTCAACTGCAATCTGCCCCACGAAATCTCCAATGTTTGCCTCTAGGGACTGTGTCAGTTGCTCTGGCCCAGTGTCACCCCAACTTGCCCTGCATCAGCCTCTGGATGCACTGCGTCAACCTCTAGAGCCTCTACGTCTCCCACGTTGGCTGTCTCTGGCACTACGCAGCTCCTGGCTGCCTTTGCGTGGGCCCTGACTGGATCTGCGTGGCCTCTAGTTGGCTCTGCGTCCCTCTCTCCCGGCTTCTGCGCTGATTCTCTCGGTACTCTCTCTGCCTCTCTGATTCTGTATTCACTGCCCCTCAGCTACAACTGTGATCACTCCTTCGATTTCCTCAGCAAGCCATGCCCCGAAAATCGAATTCTTGATCAACTCAGTGTGTTCTCCAAGTGACCCTCAAGCCTCCTCTTATACTTTTCTTGTTGACAAATTCAACGGCCAAGATTAAGTCCCTAATCAACGGCTAAGATTAGATCTGGCTTGATTCATGACTTTTGGACCCTTCTAACACAGTTTTATTTTAATTCACATTAATATTTTATTTTCCCTAAGTTTAGACTTAGGGACTCCATTAAAAATATTAATTATTTTAATATCTCCCAAACTATTTAGAATCTGCCCAAACCATTTCTGGGTATTGAATATCTCATGTGCTTTAGCCTCTCCACCAATTTTCGTGGCTAGAGCACATCTGATGCTACCCCAAATCAACATCGACCATATGTGCTCTTAGCCCTTTGATTAAGTTTTAATCTTGGCCGTTGGAGGTCCAACAGAATAGTATAAGAAGAAGTCGATGGATAGATGTAGAACACACATTGGAGATCGATTTGTTTGGAGAGTTCGATTTCCCAGAGAGCAAGAGCAGTTGCCAGATGAGTTCGAGCTAGAGAAGGAAGCAAAGATAGAGAGGGGCAGAGGGACAATGAAGCCGGAGGAATATTTTCCAGATCCAGTGAATACTTTGCAGAGAGGCTGATATTTTCTCTAGGAGGCTCCGTAGAAGCCTCAAAAGGGCAGTTCAATTTTACTAGAGGAGAAGATGTTTTCAATTCTAAAGGCCGGGAAGAGTTTCTAAAGGGCGGAGAAGCGTTGTCCCGGTCATCAGTAGGTAGGACGGCTAGATTGGCAGTCGATTCAGGCAACACGTGTGGCAGGTAGTGCCAGAGTGATGCGGAGCCTGCACAGGCCCAGTTGGATGACTAGCTTTTCAAAGGCAATGAAGTGCCATAATTGCTCGGAGTGAGGTAATTTCCTTCATATAATTTTTGCCAGTATTTTCTCTGCAATATTGCCAATTTTCGGCATTCAGATTGTACTCGGATTATTTCATTGCTGCTTAATAATATAAAACCCTTAGCTACTGCATTGGTTTCCCAAGTTGGGTTTTTCCGGGGACTTTAGTACAAAAATAAATGTGTGAAATTGTGTGTGCTAGTATTTTCTCAGTTCCAGTGCTATTATTTTCCGCAGTATTTTTGTGAAGATTTGGAGTGTGTTTATGTCGTTGTTGCTGTAGCAATAAACTGCTAATTTAATTAACAGTTAAAAGAAATAATTCTAGTTGCTGCAATAGGATTTCAATAGTGAAATTTTCACATGGTATCAAACTGATTTTGATCAGACGGGGAAGCTCAGAAGCGAAAAAAGAAATTCACTGTTATAAGGGAGCAACAAGACAAATATCTGGGGAGTTGTGCAAAGCCTAAACTAGGTAGTGTGAGTTTCTTGAGCAAGTTCAATTTTTCAGTGCAGGTGGGCAGAAAAATTTGAATTGCCAAATTCAGTGATTCCCGTAGGCAAAGGGAGCAACAACTCCGATATTTTCGCTAAGCAGATTCCTTGTTTGGGCTCAAAAGGGTTTTGCAGTAGTTTGCAATAGTAGAACCAACGTCGGGTGGAAGAGAAAGGCACACACAAAGAGAATTTCTCTCAGGGGGTTTCGAGTTTTAGAAATCCAATTTTTCTAGTTGTAGATTGGCAGAAGTTGTGAGTAGAGTTTCTCACTCCAGAAGGGAGTGCATGTAGCAGACTCAACAGCCGAGCAGTGGGAAATAGGGATATTTTCAACCAAATTCAAAGATGGCCACAACTAGGCTTAGAGATCAGGATAGGTTGGAGGGAGCCTCCAACTTTGTCATCTGGAAGGCTAGAATGTCCTTCCTGTTGGATGAACATGGCCTGAAAGCCTATGCAGAAAATGTGGTAGCAGTACCTCAAGACGTGGATTAGATGAAGGAATACAGGAGGGAAATGGTGAAGGCGAAGCGGTTGATCCTGGATGGAGTCCGAGACCATATAGTCTCACATGTGGCAGAAAAAGGGATGACCAAGGAAATGTGGGATGCTCTCATCCAGCTATATCAAAACACTTCCGAGTAGCAGAATATGTTCCTGAAGGAGAAGCTGAGAAGCATCAGGATGATGAAGGCTGAAGGTATATATTCCTTCCTCATTAGGATTTAGGAGGTCTGAGATCAACTTGCAGTCGTTAGCTAGGCACCTCAACCGACAAAGCTTGTATGTTTGGCACTGAACAATGCCTTAGAGGAGTGGCAAGTGTTTGTCCAAAGTATGTTGGGCAAAGACACATTGCCTAGATGGGACAAGATGTGGTCAGACTTGCCGCAAGAGGAGTTGAGGCGTGCTCTATTGAAGAGTACCATCAACAAGAGCAACAACGAGGGCACAAAGGGTGAGAAGGAAGAGGAGAATGTATCTTTAGCATCAAAGGGTCCTAGTTAGGGACAAGGGCAGAAGAAGAAAAATGACATATCTAAGGTCAAGTGCTTCAGGTGTGGTGAGTTTAGCCATTACAATACCCAATGTCCTCTTAGGAAGAAGGACAAGCAAGAGAAGCAGGACCAAGCGACAACATCTGCAGAGATAGAGAAGTTGTCCTTCAGGCTGGAGGAAGATTTCACCATGTGTGCAGCTATACCTCCAGGAGAGAGGTGGGGTGATATGGAGCTATAGTCTTAGAGTTGTAGACAATGGGTAGGTTCCATTGAGGTGTCCTCCTCATGGATCATTACCTTGCTACAGGGGCCCATAGTATTCAATAGCAGGATGGATCAATGTCAGTCTATGCAGCCAGATTCTAGGGTGATAGTTGCAGATTAGTAGTAGTCAAGTGCTAAGGAGTGCAGTGCAGTGTTGGCAACATAGCAGGAGACTCAGTATCAAAGTCAGCAATAGCGCATATTCTTCAGTATGTAGTGCAGAGGCTAGTAGCAGTCAGTACTCTGGAGACATATGCAATAGAGACACATATGATTCAGTATTTAGGATGCTTCTCAGTTGCAATAGTTGCAACAACAATAGATGAGAGGGAGTTGTAATGCAAATGCAGAGTTGGCAGCAATATAGCAGTGCCAGCAGTGGCATGGATGCAACATTAGAGTTGCGCAGTGGTTGGTGGGCAGTGACTAGACATCAACAATGTGGTAGAGGGTTATACTGAGATAGGGTGTTGTAGCAGTTGTGCAGCACTAGAACACCTTCCTCACTAAGAGGGAGTGCTAGTTTTTGTAGCAGCGAAGGTGTTCTAGTGTCGAAACTTTCTGGAGAGACTAAAACACGAGTTCTCCATAACCCAAAAACCTTTTTTGGAAATTCCACTTAGAAGTGTCTCAATTAGATTATTAGCCTATTTTTAAATATTTCCTAAGTCTAAACTAAGGAAAAGGGGTTAATTAATTAGAATTAATTGAGATAAGGTGCGAACCATCTAGAAACTCACACAAATCGACCCAGATATGATCTTATCCTTTGATTAAGTTTTCATCTTTGTTGTTGGAGGTCCAAAAAAAGATTATAAGAAGAAGTTGATTGGTAGATGGAGAACACACACTTGAGATCGATTTCCTTGGAGAGTTCGATTTTCCAGAGAACAACAACAATGGCTGGAAGAGTTGCCAGAGAAGGAAGCAGAGACAAAGAGGGGTAGGGTCAGTGAAGCCGGAGGAAGATTTTACAGATCTGGTGAGTACTTTGCAGAGAGGCCGAGATTTTCTCCAGGATGTTGCGCAAAAGCCTCAAAAGGATAGTTTGATTTTGTTGGAGGAGGACATTTTTAGTTCCAAAGGCGAAAAAGAGTTTCCAGAGGGCTGAAGAAGCTTTTTCCCAGTTAGCAGCATGCAAGATGGCTAGATTGGTAGTCGATTTAGGCAACACATGTGGCAGGCAGACCCAAAGTGATGCAGTTCCTGTGCAGGCCTAGTTGGACGACTAGCTTTTTAGAGGTGGTCAAGCGCTGGAATTGCTCGAAGTGAGGGTAATTTCCCTTAGATAATTTTTGCCAGTATTTTCTTTACAGGATTGCTAGTTTTCGACATCCAGATTGTGCTCAGATTATTTCACTACTGCTTAATAATATAAAACCCTCAGCTACTGCACCGGTTTTCCCAAGTTGGGTTTTTCGAGGGACTTTAGTCCAAAAATAAGTGTGTCAAATTTTGTGTGTGCCCGCATTTTCTCAGTTTCCAACGCTATTATTTTTGCAGTATTTTTGTGAAGATTGCAGTTTGTTTATTTCATTGTTGTCGTAGCAATAAACTACTAATTTAATTAATGGTTAGAAGAAATAATTCCAGTTGCTGCAATAGGATTTCAGTAGTGAAATTTTCATACCCTAGGAGAGTGCGTTTTGAATTCCGTTTGGATAGGATTGTTCTTTAGTCTCTCCTCTAGGCATCTTCAAGTTTTGAATGAATTTCGACTATGGAATCTCATTTTATTTGATGCCCTAGCTATTAGATCAAGTGGGAACCCTTGAAGCTACCCTTCAACTTAGGGATTTCTTGAAGGTTTGTACTTTAGTAGCATATAATTCGAAACTTTTTCTCTTGACTATCTTGACGTTGGATGAACTCTTATCTCGTCAAATATCTCAACCCTAGATCTCATATAATATTTCTCAAGGGGTTTTTTGTGGAAAGTAATCCTAGCTTCTCCCAAAACTTACCCCTCAATTGAACCTTTCTATTGAATGAGCCATCCTTGCCTCACTTTGAGCCCTAGTGTAGACATATTAATCACAATTGATGGATATTGGGACTCCTCCCGTCGGTGAAAATCCGAGAGGAGAAGGGGACATAGACTGTGGTGACAGTGGGCTTCTATCCAAATTGTTGTTGTGCCCTCTAGCTCTAGCCTATATACTAGGCTTGCTAGTTTGTGCAACAACAAATCCTATACAAGACGAAAGGAACCCAGGATGAACTATAAGAGACTGGACATAGTTCGACCAAAACAACAAGATATAGAGAATAAGAACAAAACATTAGGTCTAACTTCTAAGATGCCTAATACAGGGCCTCACATGGTTGTTACAATGCTTTTGACTTGTGACCTTGGGCTTACAACGGTGGTGATATATACTACAATTTTTTTTATATGTACCCTTGCTGACATGAGGAGCAACAATGCCTAAGCCTTTTGCTCTCACTAGAAATCTTTAAAATCTCTAGTACAAGTATGCGTCACAAGTATTCATACAAGGTTGATTGCCTTACACCCAAGCAAATTCTCCACATATACACAATATTACATATCAAATTATGTACAACACAAGGGTGGTGAAATGGGGTATTACACCCCTTGGCTTTGGCCCTTGTGACATAGGCTAGGTATCAAACTCGACTTGCCAATTGGCCTGCATCGGATTGCCTAATGTCCAAGTTTAATTGATTCCTAATATCAAAAAAGTTTATACTTCAATTTTGATATTTAGGTCAAATTTCAATAACAATGCATTGTCCAATCCAGAAGGTTTCATTTGCAAATTAACTTTTCCAATGTGAACTCGATATAATTCTTCTTACCCAAGTAGAGGCAGTCTCAAAATTTGATTGTGATTGTTTCAGCTCCAGCCAGCCCGCACACCTTGCAAAGATTGATAGCATAACTTTAAATTTGAACAAGCAAAAATAAAAGTGCTGTAGCCTATTGGAATGTATGTGTAATTCAAATTTGAAGGACTATTTGTGTTGCTGAATAATTCAATTCATTAATTTCTGTAATGTGTGTGCATGCATGCAAAAAGACATTCTCAGCTAAAAGTATGGTGACTGAGTTAATTATTCTCTCTTTGAAATTTAATAATATTTTTGTTGCATGCCAATGCAGGCACACATCCTGTTTGGTAGAAGTTGTTCTCTGGCAAATTCCTTTCATCCAAACCTTCATGGAAACATACTTTCATCATGCAATAGCAGCTATGGTTGCCAAATTCAGGTGACGGAGGTAGCCAAGGATTCAGATTTAGAAGGTCTTACAAGGTGAAAGGATCTAGAACCTGTGCTGGAAGGAATCTTAAAATAAGCGCGGATAGAGAGAAAAACTTATGGCGTGTTCCATTGCACTTTTCAATGTGCTGTTTATACTGGCTTTTCTGAACCACTGTATCTGTGGCTCACATGCATTGCCAAAGCAAATACTTATGGACACAGACATGGATACAGATGATTTTTTTGCTATTTTGTACCTTCTAAAACAGAATAGATCAGAGGTCAACTTAAAGGTTTGTTTCATCTGATTTTTTATTTTGTAATTTTTTAGCTGAGAAAACCAATTCAATCTCATCTTTATTAAGTATGAAACTGATGTTTTCAGAAACGGCATATTTCTCTCCAACCATTAGTAATTCTTCTTTGAGACCAGAATATTAAATTGCTGAAGCCTTCCATATCAAGAAATGGACAATAAGCTTAACACACAAACAGGGAGACAAGGAAAGAAAATGAGGTAGATGTAATAGTCAACCACGCAAATAGAATCACAACAACAATAATAATAATCATCTAACTTGTAGACCACAACAGAGCTAGACACCAAATTGATGTATGAGGCCCTTTTCTTTGTGGGACAAGGGATCCTCTCCTTGAAGTGATTTGACTGCTAAAATTTATGGAAGTATACTATTAAGCAAAAAGATTCTTTATATGAGAATGGACCTACACGAAGAGTGAAAAACCCCAAAGCCTTAGCCTCTCTAAAACATGTATAAGATGCTTACTTATAACCTAAGGACAAGTTTAATTAAATATTTCCCTAACCCATACTTAATATTTTAATGCTAATTCCTAGAGATTCTCGATAAATGATCAAGAAGGAGAAGGAGGCATTGAGACTCACATAATTGCCCCTAAGATGTTGGACCTTAGATTTAGGAAAATGGGACTCAAAATGACTTGAAGACTGCCATTATTTTTACACGTAGTCTAGCTAATAGACAAAATGGTCTTTTGCAAAGCATTTTTTCTAGTTAATTTTAATCAAAATCTGGCAAATATTTTTAAAAACTTGAGTTTAAGTTGTTTAATCTGTAGAATTTGAGCGCCCAGGGTTTCTAGGGTGCTAAATCCATTTATACATTCAATTTTTTTTTTAAACAACAAAAAATCGCAATCTTGCTTGAATTGTAGTGTCTGATTTCGGTGAAAAGGCCATTTCGTCTATAAGTTACACTGTGCCTTATTTTTATATTTACAAAAGACAAAAGGGTTTCACCTAAGCACACACCGAGTTGGTTAAAATTTTTCCATCAGCAGCCAACAAAATAATCAGTCATGTATCATTTATCATATTGCTTCTATTTTCACATGTTCACTTCTCACAGTTCTCTTAGGATCAATGTTATTTTTATCTCTCCTTAGAGTTTCATAAGTGTAGGTGTAAATTCTAAATGAAACTCATTGATCACTCTTTCAGTTATAATTGGAAGTTTAATTGACAATTTGACAGTGATAAAAAAATAGGTGCATTTCGAAATTGTAATTATCCTTAGGCCCCTGCAAGAAAAGAATACAAGAATCTTTCTTCCCAGCATAACATGATGATATAAATGTGTTAGCAGCTCCGCCTCCATAGAAGTTGCCAAATGTGAAATCAGTTGTTATTTGAGCGATTCGTTCCATCACGAATAAGATTGAAAATCGTAGTTTGTCCTGCTAGGGCCACAACTAAGGATGGCTGCTTTTGCAAAGTAGCTTAATACACAGGTGGGATTCTTTGCAAATCGATTCCAAACACCAAAACTCCAGAGACCGGAGTTAAATGGGGTCTTCTTTTGTAATATCCCTTACCAGGAATATTCCTCAAACACAAGCAGAACTCCAACCAGAGATGGAGTGGGAGGGCATTTACTAGATATGTCGCCTCTAAAAAGAGGACGAGATCCGGAGGCTACCTGGCCCTTTCCAGACTCTGTCTAAGAGTATACGAGAAACACACAAGTGGTATAATAGCCGAGAATGCTCAAAGAGATACAAATAACAATGATGCAACATATAACAATATAACCATAAGCAGATACTCAAGAAATGTAGAGAGAATGCTGAGCCATTTTATTATACTGAGTAATAGAATGAGTACAGGAGGTGATCAGGAAGATGGCACCTCGACTTGCACCAGGCAAGTGAAGAAATACACTCAGAATAGCAAAGGAATGGCCCCTCTCTGAACTGCGTCCAAGCTGCTGGAGAACTGTCGTGCTGCTGCTGCTACTAGAAATCAAATGAGGATTTGGGGTTGCTCCCCTCCTCAGAAAAGGTTGAAACTCTGGAATCGGACTCTACTCAAGAAACCCAGAAAAGCCCAGAAAGCTTTTCTGAAATGGCCAACCCCCGAAAATCACCCCCTTGGGGTTCTGTGCAGTCCCTCAATGCTCTGTGCTGCCACTGAATGAAACCCTCCAGAAAACTGCCTGAAACCCCTGCCAAAACTCTCCAATATGCAAGAGCTGATCCCCTGCTCTACCTCTCAGCACAAATCCTCCTGCAAACCCTCAACCCAGACTCCTGCCAGAAAGAATTGCGTCCTCCTCTCAGTGCTGCGCAGTCCTCCAAAACGCTGATGAAACTGCTGCTGAAATGCTGATGAAACTACTGCTGGAATGCCAATGGAAATACCTTGCCCGAGCAGGCACTTGAAGTCCCCCAGGGCTAAGGGTGAGATCTCCGAACGGAGACACTCAATGCACTAAACAATGCTGCAGACTAGCTAAACAGCCAGCGTGCTTTAAGTCGAAATGACTATCACAAATGCTCATAACCAGAATGATCAAAATGAGGGGGCTCCTCTCTCTTTTATAGCCTTTGCCTCTCTCAATCCCAAGGCTCACCTCCTCCTGCGTGATTCCCCTCTTGCCACGTGTTTCTTCCCTCCTGCGCAGTCCCTCCATGTGTCTGCGTGGGCTCCATTTCTGCGTCCCCCTTTGGCCCCCTTGGCTCCCCTTTAAGTCACAACGTTGTGCTACTAGGAAGTGATTTTTTATTCTAAAAGTGAGTTATGTCCCCCTTCCTCACTTTTTATTTACAAATAACTATAGAAGGCAAAAATTGAACAAAATCGAATATTCCAATTAGCCATGGCTAATTAGGAATATTACAGTCTCCCCCGGCAAAATGTTGCTTGTCCTCAAGCAACTGAAGTGATGGATGCTGCAAGATCTTCTCACTCTCCCAAGTGGCATCCTCATCTGGCAAATTCTTCCACCTCACCAAGAATTCCCAGACCGTCCTCCTCCGCCGCTGCCTCTCCTTGGTATCAATTATAGCCTCCGGCTGCAACACCAAATGCCCCTCATCATCCATGGGTGGCAGCTCATCTGTCACTGTCACCTGTTGCCCCAATGCCTTTTTCAGGCATGATACATGAAAAATGTTATGAATCTTGCTGCCTTGGGGCAGCTCCAACTCATATGCAACCTGTCCAATCCTGCGTATCACCTTGTATGGCCCATAAAAGCGGGGCTTGAGCTTCTCAGCCCCCTTTTGCTTCAGTGGCGACTGTCGGTATGGCTGTAATCGTAGGTAGACCATGTCCCCTACCTTGAACTGTCTCTCCACCCGACCCCTGTCGGCATACAACTTCTGCTGGTTCTGCGCTGTAGCCATGTTATCCTTGAGAGCTCGGAGGATATCTTGACTCTCTTGGATCCAAATCTTGGCTCTAGGAGCCTTGCTATCACCAAACATCACGTCAGCAAAAGATAAAGGATGATACCCATATAAGGCATAGAATGGTGACATACCAATGGACATGTGATGTGAAGTATTGTAGCAGTACTCCCCCAGATGCAGCCACTTCAGCCATGCTCGCTGCTGCCCACTGACATAGTTACACAAGTAGCCCTCCAGCCACTTGTTAACTATCTCTGTCTGCCCATCCGTCTGTGGGTGATAACTGGTACTCGGTGTCAACTCCGTCCCCACCAACCGAAAAAGCTCTTGCCAAAACCTGCCCATGAAATGGCTGTCCCTATCGCTGACGATGGTCTTAGGAAGACCATGTAGCTTGAAGATCTCTCTGAAGAACAGCTCGGCCACCTGTGCTGCTGTATAGTGTGCAGATATGGCAAAAAAATGTGCGTATTTCATCAGTTGATCAACGACGACAAAGATACAATCCTCGCCCTGTACCATGGGCAACCCTGTGATGAAGTCCATTGAGATACTCTCCCATTTTCCCTCCGGAATGGGAAGAGGCTGCAATAAACTCGCGGGATGGCTCATCTCTCCCTTGTTGCTCTGGCAAACATCGCACTCTCGGATGTGCTGGAGTACGTCTTCCTTGAGGCCCTTCCATGAGAACCTCTCTCTAATGGCCCTGTAGGTTTTGGTAAACCCCTGATGGCCTGCCAATGGTGAATCATGTGATGCCTGGAGTATCTTCTTCTTGAGCTGAGACCCCTCAGTCAAGAAGATCTGGTCCCAGTAATAGATGATCTCATCGACCACCCTGTACCTATCATCTGCCACCTGCCCATCCAGAACCTCACATGCAAACCTGTCCTTGGAGTACTCTACTAAGAGTCGAGCCCTCCAGTCTGTATCCAAGCTCATAAGAGACAACGTGGCTGGTCTATGTGAAAGGGCATCTGCTACCACATTGTTCTTCCCCTTGACATACTCAATGTCAAAGTCATATGCTTGGATCTTACTGATCCACTTCTGCTGCCTCTCCTGTAGCTTCTTCTGCTCCAAAAAGAACTTGAGGCTGTTGTGATCAGTCCTCACCCTGAACCTATTACCCACCAAATACTGTCGGTACTTAGCCAATGCATGCATGATGGCCAACATCTCCTTATCGTATATAGAATACAACCTCTCATGCGGAAGGAGCTTCTGGCTCTCAAAGGCTATAGGGTGACCTCCCTGCATCAATACTGCGCCGATCCCCTCTCCCGACGCATCACACTCCAAAACAAATGGCTGCGTAAAATCTGGCAACGCAAGCACTGGGCAGCTGCTCATAACCTCCTTGAGCCTGTCAAAGGCTTGCTGCGCTGTATCCAACCAACTGAATGCCCCCTTCCTCGTCAAATCTGTCAGGGGTGCAGCAAGCTGTGAGAAACCCTTGATGAACTTCCGGTAGTAAGTACAAATGCCAATGAATCCTCGAAGTTTCGTCACGTTTCTCGGCTTCGGCCATTCTCTAATGGCCCTGATCTTCTCCTCGTGGACTCTCACTCCATCCACCCCTATGATGTGTCCCAGATACAACATCTCCGTCAACCCAAACTCACACTTGGAGAGTTTGGCATAGAACTGTTGCTCCTGTAGGACACACAATACTATCTCAATGTGCTGGAGATGCTCCTCCCAAGTCCTGCTGTAAATGAGAATATCATCAAAGAATACCAACAAAAACTTCCTCAAGTGATTACGGAAGATGTGATTCATGCAGGACTGAAATGTAGCGGGGGCGTTGGTTAGCCCAAAAGGCATCACCAAGAACTCAAAGTGCCCATAGTAACACCTGAAGGTGGTCTTGGGAATGTCCTGCTCCCCCATGCGAATCTGATGGTACCCATATCTCAGATCAATCTTTGAGAAGAAATGTGCTCCTCTCAACTCGTCCATCAACTCATCGATCCTGGGTATGGGGTACCTGTTCTTCAGGGTCTTCTTGTTCAGGGCCCTCTAGTCAATGCACATCCTCAACGTACCGTCCTTCTTCTTCACCAACGCCACGGACGAAGCAAAAGGACTCGTGCTTGGTCGAATGTGCCCAAAAGCCAGCAACTCCTGGATAGCCCTCTCAATCTCAACCCGATAGGCCTTGGGGTGCCTATAGGGGGTGGTGATCACTGCCTGTATGCCTTGCTCAAGCTCGATGGTGTGCTCAAACCCTCGATCCGGTGGTTGTCCTGGTGGAATCTCCCCAAATACTATGGCATACCGATCAAGGATGGACTGTATCTCTGGATGTACCGTCTGCCCTGTAGTCCCTGCCTCTGATGCACGCAACTCCACTGCCCACTCTATGTCTCCCTTTCGGAAGACTGCCTCCATCCGATGAGCCGAAATAGTCTGAGGCGGATATGTGTGCTGTCCCCGTATCTTCTCATGCCTCCTTGTCTTCTCATCATCCCACTCCATCTCTGGGGTCTTCCAATCCGTCGTGACCTTCCCTAGAGTGATAAGCCACTGAACACCCACTATCATGTTGGTGTCCAGAATATCGACCACGAAAAAAGTGGTTAGTCAATGTGTGGGTGCCCATCGTCACTGAAAGCTTCGAAACATAACGAGCACACGTCATGGTCTGATCTCCTGGGACCAAGACTGAAAACCCATCAAAGCTCTCTGTTTGTATACCTCTCCGCTCAACCATCTGTGCATCGATGAAGTTGTGGGTCGCCCCACTGTCAACCAAAACTGATACTCGCTGGCCATGTATTGTCCCTCGTACACGTAGCGTCAGATACTTGGGAACTCCTCGCAATGCTGCAAGGGCCCCTCCGGTGGGTGCAAAAGATGCGCCACCTGCTGCTGGCGGTGGAGGTGGCAAGGATCCCTGTACGGTATGGCTATCTCCTGCCTCCATATCATCCTTGTCATCCTCTTCTCCACTGCTCTTGGAGAAGACCTCAATAAAATGTGCTTTGCCAGCAGCACATCTATGTCCCAGAGCCCACAACTCCTGACATGTGAAGCACAATCGCTTATTCTTCAGCTCCCTCCCGACATCGTCATCAATCTGTACTCGTCCTGGATTCCCCTTTGGAGGTGGAATCCTCACATCCTTCCCCTTAGACTGAAAAGTCTGTCTCTGGGGGTAAGGTGTCTGGGTTCTAGGTAAGACATCCTATAAGTCCCGGGTCCTGCTGATAGAGTCCCGGAGTGTGGCTGGTCTAATGGATCGGACTAGACCCCGAAGTGGCTCTGCTAACCCCTCAACATACATATAGACCCTCCGTGCCGTGGATAGGTCTGGCACTATCACGGAGACCCTCAAGAAATCTGTAATGTAGGTCTCTGAGCTCCCTGTCTGTTTGAGCCTCGTCAACTCAACAAAATGCTGCTCGGGATCCCTCCGATCAAATCGCTCCATCAATCTCCTGATAAACTCAACATATGTCGTCACTGTGGAGTGCCCGAGTGTAACCATCCCATGAAACCACCAATCCTGGGCCTCACCATCCAAATGCAATGTTGCCACCTTGATGGCCTCTGTCTCCGACATCTGGTTAAGCTGGAAATAAATGTCTAGCTTCTCCACCCAAGACTTTGCCGAACTGTTTGATGAACCATCAAACGTAGGCAAGTGGACGGTGGGTGTCACCATCATGATAATGCTGGTACCCTCTGTGATGGTCGCGGGGTCTACTATCCCGCTGGAGCTGAACAAAATCTCTGAATGAGAGGGATTCCCTAAACTCCTACCCATAGGCTTGGTACTCTGCAAAATAATCGCCCATATGTCCGGGCTCTGCCTCCTGCTGGGCTACGGCCCCCGTGTCTGGTCCTAAGAAAGTGGGCATGGTAGAGCGTATAGGGGCATGTGAAGCCACCTGCTGCGCAGTATCACGCTGCTTTGGCAAATGGTGGGATGCGCCCTATCCCTCACCAACCTGGAAAACCCGTGGGCTCTCACGCTGTCTGGCCTCTACTACCGTGAATCTCTGCCCCATCACCTCAATCTGCCTCCACAGATCCTGCAATGATTTGAGGAGCATATCCGCAAATCTCTATATCTTCGACCTCTGTAACAGATATAGGGTTTTTCCCCCGGTGTCATAGAGTGCTAGCTCCACAGGTTGAGCCAGATCTATGCTCTGATACCATTGTAATATCCCTTACCAGGAATATTCCTCAAACACAAGCAAAACTCCAACCAGAGATGGACTGGGAGGGCATTTACCAGATATGTCGCCTCTAAAAAGAGAACGAGATCCGGAGGCTACTTGGCCCTTTCCAGACTCTGTCTAAGAGTATATGAGAAACACACAAGTGGTATAATAGCTGAGAATGCTCAAAGAGATACAAATAGCAATGATGCAACATATAACAATATAACCATAAGCAGATACTCAAGAAATGCAGAGAGAATGCTGAGCCATTTTATTATACTGAGTAATAGAATGAGTACAGGAGGTGATCAGGAAGATGGCACCTCGACTTGCACTAGGCAAGTGAAGAAATACACTCAGAATAGCAAAGGAATGGCCCTCTTTGAACTGCGTCCAAGCTGTTGGAGAACTGCTATGTTGCTGCTGCTACTAGAAATCAAATGAGGATTTGGGGCTGCTCCCCTCCTCAGAAAAGGCTGAAACTCTGGAATCGGACCCTACTCAAGAAACCCAGAAAAGCCCAGAAAGATTTTCTGAAATGGCCGACCCCCGAAAATCACCCCCTTGGGGTTCTGCGCAGTCCTTCAATGCTCTGCGCTACCACTGAATGAAACCCTCCAGGAAACTGCCTGAAACCCTTGCCAAAACTCTCCAATATGCAAGAGCTGATCCCCTGCTCTACCTCTTAGCACAAATCCTCCTGCAAACCCTCAACCCAAACACCTGCCAACAAGAACTGAGTCCTTCTCTCAGTGCTGCATAATCCTCCAAAACGCTGATGAAACTGCTGCTGAAATGCTGATGAAACTACTGCTGGACTGCCAATGGAAATACCTTGCTCGAGCAAGCACTTGAAGTCCCCCGGGGCTAAGGGTGAGATCTCTGAACGGAGACATTCAATGCACTAAACAGTGCTGCAGATTAGCTAAACAACCAGTGTGCTCTAAGTCGAAATGACTATCACAAATGCTCATAACCGGAATGATCAAAATGAGGGGGCTCCTCTCTCTTTTATAGCCTTTGCCTCTCTCAATCCCAAGGCTCACCTCCTCCTGCGTGATTCCCCTCTTGCCACGTGTTTCTTCCCTCCTGCGCAGTCCCTCCATGTGCCTGCGTGGGCTCCATTTCTGCGTCTCCCTTTGGCCCCCTTGGTTTCCCTTTAAGTCACAACGTTGTGCTACAAGGAAGTGACTTTTTATTCTAAAAGTGAGTTATGTCCCCCTTCCTCACTTTTTATTTACAAATAACTATAGAAGGCAAAAATTGAACAAAATCGAATATTCCAATTAGCCATGGCTAATTAGGAATATTACATCTTTTTGTCATAATTACAATCCACAAGATTAGGTGAACAGAATGGCTATGAAACACACTAAGTATTAGTTGCTAACATATGCAATTTTACTAAATTTTTTTATAGCAATTATATAATTATACAATTTTATAATACAATTATACTAAAAAATTATACAATTTTACTAAAAAAAATTATACAATTTTACTAAAAAAAATTATAGCAATTATTGGAGAAGAATATGACAAGTGCTTTTGAACTCGTGGTATATTCCTTTTGTGCTATTTCCTTTGAACAGCTGAGCATTTCTATATTGACCATACTTTAGCGAGGAGATCTGCAGATATTCATATGTTAAGGTGCTTGAGGCAGGCAATAACTATCAGTGCAAATGCATGGACTAATGCTGGGCATGCTGTAAATCAACTATATGATCTTCTTTACATGATGGGGCGTGATGACATTCAAGTTGGAATTGGAGGGGAGGGTGGCATACTGTTTGATGGTACCTTTCTACCAGATGTTGGAGGCTATCTATCATTGGCTGAACAGGTCTGAAAAGTTTTCTGAATCTGATGAATAGATGCCGAAGCTGTATCTCAAATTCATATCATCTCATTTTTTAGCTCTGTACTTTCTGTATAGCAGCATCAATATTGGTTAAATAGATAATAATCGAGTATTACATGACAGTGGTTGGTATCTGACAATTATTTTACAGAACACTTGAAGATTTAGGAGATTTCCATTCATTTTCATATTCATACATAATTGGCACTATAACTAATCTTCTACACTTTCATATTCATACATAACTGGCACTGTAACTGATCTTCGATGCAACTGAACAGGAGAATTCAACAGCAGGTGGATGTCGATATCGACAAGCTATTCCCCCTGGACAAGGAGGACAGATTGATATAGATAGTAATTATGGTATACGGAAAGACTTTTTACCACGGGTAACTTGCTCTAATATTTCCCTTAGTTTTAAGTTTAGCAATGTTGGATCATATTTTGGATTGTTAAAAATATATTGAATTTATTTTTTGTAAACGATAAGATACATCTCTATGAGATAATTTTTTTGCCATTCTTATTTAAAACAGAGCTCTTTGGATCAAGAAACTGCAATCCCATCGTTGGATAAAATTGTCTGTTTGGTTAGGATATATTCTCTGTTTTGAAAGCTGGAACAATCATAATCTCCATATAAACATGATTCATATGTACACAGCCAATCTAAAATATATAAGGTTGGATGTGATGTAGGTGCAACTATGGATGTGGCAAGAGTGAATTTTTTTTTGGACCACAGATATGGCAATTTCCATTTGTATGGGAGGAGATCATCAAGACGCTAGTGCGAGTGCATGAGGGATGGGTGCAGTTGAAGAGGAGATTGAAGAACGCACACAACTTTAGTGTGACTATTACTATCACAACCTGTCAAGTGGTGGACTGCAATCTCAATTAACAGTACAAACTGAACAGTATAAAAATTTACCACACAAATATACCCTTTCTTAGACAGTACCAGGACTCCCTAGTTACTAGAGAAACTCACTGAGTTGACTGATTCATTGACCTGCCATAAAAATCACCCATACTCAGGAATCAACATGATTTGGTCAAATTTGGTTAAACTCAGAAGTCTTCTGAAGCTTATGTTTCAAACTTGACCAAATATGGATAAATTTACCAGTAAAATTCAAACAAAGATGGTAAAAATTTGTCAAAAGAAGTCAAAATCTCCAGTACTTTTTTTCTCTTTTTTCATCTTATATTTTATCTAAGATGCAGCTTGTGCTTTTAAGTTTGTAGTACATAAGAAATGCTTGAGAATATAACTGTTATTTTAAAAAGTGATAGAAGATAGAGTAATCTGTGATAATATTAGCAGAGTCTAACTAATAGATGAAATGGCTTCATTGGCCAGAATATGTCAATATAATTTTGAGCAAGATTGTGATTTCTTCTTGTTTAAAATGTTTAATGCACTTTTGAATGCATAAAAACACCTTAAAAAAACCCCTGTGGCACTAGAACTTTGCAGATTAAACAACTTTAAACTTGTGATTCTTAAAAATCTCTACTGAATTTTGGGCAAAATTGACCAGAAAAAGTGCCCGGAAGAGGGCCATTTCGTATATTAGTTCGACTATGTGGAAAATATCAGCAGGCAGAACTATTTAAGGAAAATAATTCTACTATGCTATTGCAAAATAACTGCTATTAGTTTTTAGTTCAGCCATCATGGTTATGGCTTATAACCTATCATATATTTACCATGTTTACAATTTCATTAAACTATTTACATGATAGTGTCTCTTCTTATGTCTAATTGGATTTGCCATGAAATGCAATTGCCTGTATTTCTTTTTCATCAAATTTTAATATTTATAATTTTTTTAGTCGACCAGGCAAGTTGGCATTTACAGTTTCTCTTGCTGAGTCATCACTGAGTCCAAACCATCTTGTTCTTAGCTCCTCCCTTTGAAGCCTCTTCTTTCCATATTTCAGAGAATACTCATGGCAGGCTATTTGTCCCCTTACCTTCCATATCTTTTCACATCACCTGCTTTCTTTCGTTGAGCATGTGAGTATATCTAGAACTTAATTGTCGCTCACCAATGTAACATTTATTGTCTCAGTGAATATATTGCTGATGATCCGGAATATGATTTATTGACAATATTGTGGAAAATATAGGGATATGTAAAAAATACAAACATAATCATTTTTTTAAACATTTAAAGCAACAAAAACATCAAACAAACACATTTATACATAAATATGAAAAAAATGATATATAACATGTATAAGATGTGAAGTGTTACATCACACATAGATACTAAAATATGATATTTTTCCTGAGTCATAAACCCTCATAGGTTGATACAAAAGCACAACAAAACAAAAATAAATGTGTCTCATGAGATGAATCATCATGAGACATCTGGCTACTAGAAGGATAATGCACTAAGGAATCAATGATTCTCTCTACCCCTTTTATAGGAAAAGGTCATTGCTCTTCCTTTGGAAGTAGAAGATGGACATGTTGAGGTTGAGCTTCAGGTGGGAGGCGAAATTGTTGGTGCTGAGGTGGACGTGTTGAGGTGGAAGGTGCAATTGCTAGGGCTAAGGTGGAAGATGTTGGGCCTAAGGTGGAAGCTGAAGTGGGATGTATTCCGACTCTTCCCCTAGCTACCTATCTTTGTAGAGGGAGTGGTTGTGATGCACTCTCAATCTCCTCCTCCGAATGTGTCTCTCCTAGAAGTGGAACATCCTCCTCTAATTCCCTTGCTGCATCCAACACATTGACATCATGCTTCAACCACTCATGTGTCTCCTCCATGATATGCCTTTCGATCTCCACCCTCCATGCACTTGTGGTGTCAATCACATCCAATAAAATGGCATCCATGTCAAGCGCTTTGTCAATTTGCTTCTCCCACAACCTAAGATTGTAGAAGACATAAACCATGTCATTAAGGTAGTAGGCATCTAACTTTTATGTGGGCCATTTTGTAATGGCCTTGTTGTCGCGCAGATTGACACGACAACGCTCAGACCGGGGGCTGTCACCCTGATCCCCGGTCCCTCCGTTTAAGCCTGTCTCCCGCGGCTAAGGGGGGTAGACCCTATGAGGTGATGAAGACCAACTGAAGACCAGTTGGCTGGGAGACACGATATGAAAAGCACTGAATGGATTTAGAATTTAAAAGACCAGTGCCTTGTGGAGTAAATGTTTAATCGTTTAATTACCAGATGCTGCAGAAATATGATCTCATTAGGAGCAATCATTTATCATTAACTTTTATCAAATGAGAAAAATGCTTAACGACTTAGTGATAATCCAGCAAATTAAAATTTCGAAAAAACGCTTTGAACAACCATGCAAAATCATGAATCATTTACAGATACCAGCTAATCTTTAGGATGATCACAGATTCGTCTAAAATAATAAACATTTATCCCACATCAGTAATTTCCCGACAACAATTAGATCTGGCAAACAAGAAAATTTTTCACAAAATTTTAATTTTTTATTTTTTTTTTTAAAGAAATTAAAATCTAAACAGAATAAAATCCTAAACTAAAATATAAATATAAAAAATTTAAATTACAAACTAACCAAGCCCAAATCTAAAACATCAAAGTCTAATTAAAACATAACGTCAAAACCTAACAATAAAACTAAGCCTACAATTTAGACTAATCTAAAATTAAATAATCTTAAAAATCTAAAACAAAGAAAAGAAAATCAATTTTTATAAAAAAAAAACTTAGGAATAACGCGATTTTAAATAAAACCCTAACAAAAGAAACAAGACCTGGCTACTGAAAGATTAAACCACCGCAAATATACGCATGATAGACCAAGCAAATCCACGGGTTGACAAATGCCAAGATCCAAAATTGTGACCCTGCCTCAGACTTAAACGAAAAATTCCTAACGCAAGCAAAGGGAAACGATAAGACTGTCGACGATAAGAAGAACACACGAATCAGTTTTCAGATTTCACCTGAGCAAATCCGACGCTGAATGGTTTTGCTACCTGATAAGAGTTTTTCGTGCCACTGTTTGAAGGTATGCAGCCCTTTGGTAACCAGACGGCGGTGAGGAGAACGCATCAACGAAATGAATGCATGAATGCACGCAGGTGAAAACTTGAGGTTTGATGGCGAAAAAGGAGATACTCGCGGATCTTGCTGGCGTATTTTCTGCGATAATGCAACCACAGCTGTTTGGCCCGTATCGATTGATCACCTTATGCGTTTGCAGGTGCGTGGCATTGAGAGCAAACGTTTCCTTTTGACGGCGGACAGATATATGAAATAATGAAACTGTGTGTAAGTTGAAAATCGATGGATATAGACAGGTGAAAATGAGTGTGCAGGGTGGCTTGTACAGAGCGTAAGCGTTTTTTTACAACATTGGATTTTGCTGTGGGTATGAAAATTTTGGTTGTAGTAAGCAGTGTTGATAATATCGGTATCGGGAAAATATCGGCGAGGGTCCAGAAAATATCTTATCGGCAATATCGGCGAAAATATCGGCAAAATATCGGCAAATATCGGCAAGCATAAAAAATGCATAATATATTCATTTTTTTCAGATTTTTAAACATATAAAGCAATAACAACATGAAATAAACACATTGGCACATAAATATGAAGAAAACACTGATATATATGATGTCAAATAGAAATGATACATCAAAGGCGATACCAATTCCTGCTGATCCCTGATAATTGTCCATTCAAGGACTCAAATGTGGAGAACCAATACAAAATAACATCACATATATAAAAGTATCTCATCATTATGAGTTATATGTAGCATAACAAATAAAACTAGTAGCTATCTATCTGAAATCACTGCCTTCTCCCCCTTTTACGCGAAAACATGATGGGCTGTTTGCCAGGCCTGCCCCTAGTAGTAGGAGGCCCTGACCCTGCCTCTGCACCTAATGTCAAATAATGAGTGCTAGGTATGGGGCTATGCTCTCCTATATCTATAGCAGATGGTGTTGATGCTGATGCTCCCGCAATGTCCTCCTCCTCCTCCTCCTCCTCCTCTGAGTGTTGCTGCTCCTCTGACTCTGAGTCCTCCTCTTGCTGCCCCTGCTCTAATGGATCATCTGCCACTGGCTCTAACCATGAAGGTGACTCCTCCAAGAGGGGCTCCTCAGACTCCACCCTCCACGGAGACAATACATCAATATTGTCTAAGCTAAGTCACACGGCACAAGGACACGAGACACGGAGGACACGTAAATACGAGTATTCAATACGAAACGCAACGACCTGGAAACAAGACACGGGGGACAAGTTTTATATATATATACATATATATACCGAAATATAGTTTTTTATCCATATTAAATTGCAGGTTGCAGCTTATCTAATCAAATTAAAATATAATTACTTCTCAAAGTTCATAGTTCACTTTAAAAAAAAAATAGAGTCAAAATTTACTATTTAGAAATTAGAATGTGATATGCTTGATCTTGATTCTTGAATATTCAACGTTCGTTGTTCATGTACAACTTACAAAAACATAAGAAAATAACTAAAGTCTAATCCTATTAATTTCCTCTGCCCCTCTTGCGAGAAAATGCCACAACTTTCCCTTTCCCTCTAGATGTAGATGATGGTGCTGGTGGAGTTGGTAGTGGAGTTTGCTATGCTCTAGAAGCTGAAGAACTAGAAGTAGGAGCTATAGGAGGTAGACCACGTCCTCTACTGGTGGCAGGGGTAGCCTGGGCAGGTGGTGTCACCTGGAAACATTACAATCTCCCAATCCTGAAATCCTAAAAAACTGATAAGTCTGCTGCATTTTGAATGAAATCTAAAATTCTACTTTCTCCATATGAAATCGAATGAGGCCGGAACCACTCTCAAACATCCTGAGTCATTTCATGGTAATGTTAAAAATTTAAGTAAAAGGATGAAAATGAAGATTAAGGAGAATGTCACTTTTACTTTAAGAATTTAACATTACCATGAATAGCATATCAATACTAGGGCCTAGAACGCTCAAACCCTCCTTGGCAGCAACCACATAGCTCTCCCCTTCCTTCTCTAGCAATCAAAAATGAAAATGATATGAAAAAAAACCAAAATCGGATTTTTATAGGCCATGCGGAAATTTTTTACAGTCACTGGGCGATATTTTCGGAAATATCGGCGATATTTCGGAAATATCGCGATATAAAATATCGCCGAAAATATCGCGATATTTTGTCGGCGATATTTCGGCTCGCCGAAAATATCGCGATATTTCCGAATATCGCCGATATTTCGGCGATATTATCAACACTGGTAGTAAGTATGCAGCGTGATGGGGTGAACAAGAGAAACAACATGCAGAAGGGCGATGGAACTGGAAAGGCAGCAGAGAGAGCAGCGTTTCACAACACGAAATCGCTGAATAGTTTCACACCTACTTCCAAACTGCAAATCGTATCTGGTTAACCTGGAGCTTGACGACTTTGATAACTGAGGATGCTGCGAAACCCTGCAACCTGAAATGATGAAATCACCCAAAAAATAATATGTACACAAAACCGAAATCAAAACCCTAATAAAAAAAATTTGAAACCCTAGAACAGCTGATTAATGTACAGATTTGGCCCCTTAACAGCCAGATTCAGCAATAAGAACAGAAATATTTAAAGAACAGAAATTTCAGATTTTCACTGTGAAGGACTTCAGAAAATCTCTCATGCAAATTAGAAAATAAAACTGAATGATAGACCCAGGATCAAATCCAACTGGGCTCAGCAAAAAATGCTTGCGGGAGTTGGCTGGTTCAGCCGAGAACTTCCCCAAACGCCCACAAATCTTTTTCGATAAGGGTTTTCTGCACAGCTCAGAACAACCATCAGTAAAGAGGACAAAAATGCTGCTAGGTCTCAGAAAGTAATGGAGATACCTGCCATTACTTCAGAAACCCTAACAACACTCAAACCCTAACAACACTCAAACCCTAGCAAGTGAACAAGATACCTGTGCTCACAATACTCTACAATAAGCTATTATTAATGGCTGAAAATAAAATATGCAGAAAATTAAACAATCTCACAGCATTTCAAGAGAGTAACACCAGCAAGATATGGACCCCAAAGTCTTCTTTTATTAACCAGAAACAGATTTACAAGAGAGCTTATTCAGTACCAGACTCACAGATCTTCCCGTTTGAACTGACCCCTAGCACCCTACTAAAAGGAAATGATCCCAACGGCTAGTTCGAGTGATCCATGTCGAAATGATCTCGACCGTCGATGGAGATCAAGACATCTCTTAATCTCATCCGTCAAATTATTAAAAAATAATATTTTGCATGCATTCACTTAAAATATTATTATTTTATTGTTTAGGGTTTTTGCCTTATTTTATAATTTTTTATTATTTTTTTATTTATTTCATTTTTTAATTTTTTAATTTTTTTTTTAAATTTTTATTTATTTTATTATTTTTATTTAATTTTTTAATTATTTTATTTATTTTCTTAAATGGATCATCGAACTAAGCCTTTGGAAACATCACCTAGGACCTAGGACTTAGGACTCATGAGGGGATTTAAAACATCTTTCAACCCTCAAGACACATTACATCATGACTTTTACAATTTAGATCTTAAGGGGACAAACCCACTTAACATAGACCCTCATAAGCCACCCAGTTCTGCGACACAACTATAATCTAGCAGATTAACACACTAGGATTCTCCTAAAATTCTACTGACAAAATCCATCCCGGCTTTGGGGTCAGGTTGAAGGAAAACTCTGCCGATCGTAGATCGGTGAGACGAAAAACCTTCCGGGACATAGATTATCATTAGAAAGTTAGGTCCACCTAGGCAATTTTACATAAACGACTCATATCTGCTAGGATTATTTACAATTCATACATGCAGACTGGGTTTACAATTAAAATGATGAAACTGCTGATGACTGCAGGATGGCACGGACATGTCGATCAGGTGCTGCCCCTTTTCGCAAAGAAAAAGGGGGTGTACTGCATGGGTAGTTGACCGGTAGTGGTCAACATCTGGCTCTACTTGGGGACACGTTGCTGCTCTGTAGGAATGTGAGAATCCAGAATCTGCATCCACGCAACACACAATAAAATATAAGTAGCGTCCGTCCACAAATCATCATATAACATTAAGCATAGGAAAGATATAAGCTCTTCATTTATTAACTAATCTAGAAAAGCAAATCTAATCCTAAAACAGAAATGAAAATGCGGAAAAACAAGGAGTAGGGTTAGAAATACGATACAAAGGATGCCCCATGGCATCAGATGTGTTCAATATAGTGTATACTGAGCATTTGCCTGCTTTCAGGCAAATCTGTCGGCTGCTTGTCGGATGTGCCATGTCCAATTTTGCATATGGTAGGACTTTTTCCTATCCGAAAATCAAGCTGCTCGCGGCCGTCTGATGCATCAAATCTTCGTCTCATTTTCTTTCTTTTGCGCTTCTTCTTTCTGGCAGGTTGAATTACTGATGACACAGAACTTTCTGTTTCAAAGCTATCAGATGAAGTATGCGTGATATGTCTTTCTTTATCCTGCATCTGATCTTTATCATTCTTAAGTCTATCTGGATCACCTTCAATTAACCATCTTTCAATTGAACCAATGACCTCCTCATAATAAGATGGAGCTTTTTGTAGCAAATGAGAAGGCTCCTGATCATCTGACCATTGTTGAAATTTCTGAACTTGTATTTTAATGGCATCCACATGACTAGAGTGTTCATCCCTTATAGCACTGATTTGCCTGGCATGATGTTCTTCCATATCTTTCATTACTTTATCGTTCTTTTCCTTCATGTTCATCAAGCAATGCTGCATGGAATTTATTTCTTCTTTATGATTCGCTTGCATGTCAGCCAACTGATTATTATGATTGAACGTCATGATAGTTATTTCTTCATCCATAGCTAATAACTTGTTTTGCATAGAATCAATTTCCCTATCATGATCAGCTTTCATAGTCGCCATATTTTCCTCTAATCCTGACATCTTGCTATGCATGATTCTAATTTCTGTTTCATATTTAGTTTTTATGTCTTCAATTTCCTTAGCATGCTGATTTTGCACAATCTCCATCTCCCTATTACGTTTTTCCAGGTGGGTGCATAAAGTTCTCACATCATTGACGTAATTAGTTTGATTAATCTCCATATTTTTTACCAGCATCATTAGGTCTCGTATAATTTGCTTTTGTTCTTCCCTTTCATTATCATTTGTTCCTGCTTTTTCACTATCATGGTCTTGATCTGCAATAGTACTGGTGGATGACACATTCTGATCTTGAAATCTTTCTTCAACAGCTGGTCCTTTTATAAGATTACTTTCTTTCTTTTGCACAATTTTAGGGGCAGAAGGCAAGCTGTTTGGATAACCATATCTATCTTTAAAAGCATTGATAATGTCTTCTAAAGAAGTGAAAGAATCCTTAGGAAAATTGTTAAACCAATTCAAAGCATCATCTTCTAAAGAAAGGACAAATAGACGCATTTTGATATCTTCATGATTAAACTGAGGGGGTCTACAATATATGATCATTATGCGAGTAAACAAGCCTAGATGCCTTCTAACAGCGATTGAATCACCACCCGAGAAAATAGGTAATTTAGGAATGGCCTCTTCGGGAAAATCATGGAGACGTTCAGTAAAACGACATGGCTTAAATGAATAATCCATGACAGTGTTGTGGGGGAGCGCCCCCCTCCCCTCGAACCCGCTCCCGAAGCGCGCTCCGGGCGGGAGCGGGTTGGGAGCGGGTCGGGAGCGCGCTCCCGTAAAAAAATTTGCGCTCCCTGGTCTGTGAGGGAGCGATCGCTCCCGCGCTCCCGGAGCGTTTTTTAATGCCCGGGAGCGATCGGGGAGCGATTGCTCCTTGATCTCTCCCGGGCATTAAAAAACGCTCCGGGAGCGATTTTAAACGGGCCGGGAGCGGTCCGGCGGAAAAAAAAAATCCGCCGGACCCGAAAATTATAAAAATTTTAGATTTTTTTTTTTTGTTTATAAGCCCAATGGGCCAAAAAAAAATCATTTCAACTTCATTGAGCAAGAGATTGAGAGCTGAGCAAGAGCAAAGGAGCAAGGAGCAAGAGCTGAGGAGCACGGAGCCAGAGCTGAGGAAGCGAGGAGCAAGTGCCAAGGAGCGAGGAGCAAGCCTGCAGAGGTAAGTAACTTAATCATTTAGTTAGTTTAGCTGGTTAGGTAGCTAATTTGGTTAGTTTAATTTACCTGTTTGAGTTTAAAGCTCATTAATTTAAATTAAATTAATAAATTAAATGAATTAATCCCAATAAACTAAATTAATTTGCAGATTCAAGACTCAAACCCTACAAACATCAAACACCATGGACCTGGGGATATTTATTGGCATTTTCCTCTTCCTGGTCCCTTTTATGGTTATTATGGTGGTGGAGAGTAGGAAACGGAGGGGGCCTCAAACTGAAGAGGTGGATGAAGAAGCCGGAGGAAGTCAAATGGGTGAAAACCCCAGTGAGGAGGAGGTGGAGGAGGGTGAACATGAGGGTCAAAAAACTAAACAAGACCAAACTCCATTGTGGAAATATGTTCACAGGGCTGAAACAGGGAGAGGGGGTGGAACCACTAAATTTCATTGCCCCCATTGCAACACTGACTACACAGGCTCATACACCCGTGCTAGAAGACACCTCTGCGGGAAAAAGCCATGGGATGGAGAGAAACAAATAGGAATCAAAACTTGTGACAAGGTGTCAACAGCAGATAGAGCCAAATACATAAAGGAAGAGGAGGACGCCCAATACAGAACAAAAAGATTAAGGGGTTTCTTTGAACCAATCTCACCATCACAAAGAACTCCTTCAGCATCCTCCCAAGGCAGTGGATATGGACATGGAGGCACAGGGTCATCATCTTTAAGGCGTAGAACCATATCAGATTTCCTTGATGAGGGGTGTAGGAATGATGTGGATTCAAAAGTTTACAGGTTCCTTTATGCATGTGGGATACCATTCAATGTTCTACGCTCACCTTATTGGCACGAAATGGTTTCTGCCATAAATGATGCCCCTAAAGGATACAAGAGCCCTGGGTATGACAAGGCAAGAACTGTTGGCCTTGATCATGAAAAAGCAAAAATATCACATTCTTTGAATAAAATGACAAGTTCTTGGACTGACAATGGGGTGTCCATTGTATCTGATGGATGGACAAATGTAAAAGGCAAGCCATTGATAAGTGTTCTTGCTGTGTCCCGAAGTGGTCCCATCTTTCTAGCTACACATGATTACTCAGACAAGTTCAAGACCGCTATCAACATTGCAGAAGCATTGCTTGAAACAATTGAGCGTATTGGCCCATACAATGTCATCCAAGTCATCACTGATAATGCTCCTAATTGTAAGGCAGCGGGAGCAATTATTGAGGATAAATACCCGAACATATTTTGGTCTGGATGTTTGGTTCACACATTGAACCTTCTGTTGCATGATATTGTCAAAAACAAAAATGAACAATACCAATGGATTGGTGATTTGTACAAGAAAGGAAAAAAAATGATAAAATTTATTACAAATCATAGCAATACCCATGGCCTTTTCCGCAGTCACTCGAGATTGGAATTGCTGAAGATTGCGAGGACTAGATTTGGTAGCTATTACCTCACCTTTAGGCGCCTTTTGAAGGTAAGAGAGGCATTAGCTAGCATGGTATCAAGTCCACATTGGCAGGTGTTAAAGGAAAGGGCTACAAATGTAGCTGACATGGCAGGTTTTGAAACGGTGGAGGAGGCCGCTCTTGATGGGCAGTTTTGGACAACTGTGAGACAGGTATTGGATTTCACCAAGCCAATTTATAACATGATTCGGTTTGCAGATACAGACAAACCAGTGATTGGCGAGGTGTATGAGCAAATGGATACCATGTTGGGGGAAATAAAAGACATTGTTCATAATAAAGATCCCAACTTGTACAAACTGATTCATGATTGTGTGTGTGAACGGTGGAATAGGCTTAACCTTCCACTACATTGCTTGGCGTATATCCTTACGCCAAAATACTACTCAGAATCTTGGTTGGGCAAACCTGTAGCAGGGGGTGGTGTTAGGACCAAACCCCATTTAGATCAAGAGGTAACTAGAGGATATCTGGAAGCATTAGAAAAGTTGGTGCCTGACAGGGAGGAATGTGCAGCTGTGCGCCTTGAAATAGGCAGATACTTCAGTGGCAGTGGTTTGTATGGTAACTTCCATGCAATGGACGACAAAGATAAATTTGATTCTCTCACATGGTGGGAAACATATGGCGGCCACGGACTTTTGCCAAAATTGGCAAAAAAAGTTCTTTCACAGGTTGTAAATTCTTCTTCTGTAGAGAGGTGTTGGAGCACCTACAGTTATATACATAATGTGAAAAGAAACAGGCTCAACGAAAACCGAGCAGAAAGCTTGGTTTATGTGCACTACAATTTGAGGTTGTTGAGCCATTACTGTGATCGGGCTAATGAAGATCCCACATATAAAATTTGGGACAATCACCCTGAGGACGACAATTTGGAGGATGGCATTGTACATATGGAAGAACTAGAAGAGGAGCTTGTACGGGATGAAAATGAAGCAGCTGCAGCAGCCATGCCACCTCCACCTCCACCATCCAGTAGCAGTTCTCGGGGCCCGAGTCTTGTTCCATTGCTGTCGCCACCTCCATCGACACCCTCGCGTGGAGGCTCTAGTTCTGGTCGTCGGTCTGTGCGGGAGACTCCTAGAAGACCACCACGACCTACTTATACTCCTGGGGACTCTCGTGGCAAGGGCCACTTGTAGATTTACAGTTTACTTGTCTTTTTTAGTTTCTATTAGACTTTAGTTTTCATAACTGTTGAGTTTTGAGTCCTTGACTCTTGACTCTTGACTCTTTCATATCATTATGACATTATGATATTTTTTGTAAACATTATATCACTGTGACAATGAAAATTTGAAGTTTGAAGTTGGGCCTTGGCAATTATAACTCATTGGTAATGATTGTGAATTATGAATATGATGCTTTGTGAAAGACTAAAGTTGTTTCATTTCATCTCATTATTCATGTTTCATTTTATAAATTTTTAACATTTCATATCATGTTAACAGTTAGAAGTTAGGACTTAGAAATATCTTCGATATTACTTCTTGTAATGGTTAAACTTGGCTTACAAGTACAACTTGTTACTTTGGTGATCAATGATGATAAATGTTATTGAATTTTCAATTCTGAAAGCTTGAAGTTGAAACTTTAATATTGAATTTGATGAATCATGATTTATAAGACTCAATATGTTGCAGTTGTAATATGTATTTTACTAACTTGTGGACATGGTTGATGACGATTATAATTTCTAGATGATTGATGTGATATATGGTTCAATGATCAATTTATGTTTTTTTATGTTTTTTATGTCTATTTCATCATTCTACATGTTTTTGTTGACATATATGTATCAAAAATTAAAAAATATAAAAAATATATATATTTTTAAAAAATCGCTCCCCGATTCGCTCCCAAACCGGGAGCTTCTGAAAATGGTCGCTCCCGCTCCCGCTTCCGCTCCCGCTCCCCGCTCCCGCTCCCAAGTAACATTGATCCATGATGAATGATAAGGGATTAAAAGGATGATAGAACTAGATATCTGCTCAAGAAAATCAATAGATGAAAACAATGGAGTCGCCACTTGAACAATGAATCTGATTCTAAGATCCAAAAAGGAATCACAAGCAGATACGAGGAAGGCTTCTTGTCTGGGAAAAATGAGAAAATGGAGTCGCCACCCAAACAAGAAACACACCGAATAGATACTGATGATGTGACGAAAAATAAGGCAATGAAAGATCCAATTGATAACCCCACAGGTCGAATCTGCCAGCTCAAATGAGAGATGAGAAAGATGAGAAGATGAATGTCGATGAAACTCTAGGACCAGAAAAAACTCTGTCCCCGGCAATGGCGCCAAAAAATGTTGGCGCTGCCGGGCCAGATGAAAAGATAAAAATGAGAAGGAAGATTGTCGTTGAAACGCCGAGAAAACAATTTCCCCGGCAATGGCGCCAAAAAAATGTTGTCGCGCAAATTGACACGACAACGCTCAGACCGGGGGCTGTCACCCTGATCCTCGGTCCCTCCGTTTAAGCCTATCTCCCGCGGCTAAGGGGGGTAGACCCTATGAGGTGATGAAGACCAACTGAAGACCAGTTGGCTGGGAGACACGATATGAAAAGCACTGAATGGATTTAGAATTTAAAAGACCAGTGCCTTGTGGAGTAAATGTTTAATCGTTTAATTACCAGATGCTGCAGAAATATGATTTCATTAGGAGCAATCATTTATCATTAACTTTTATCAAATGAGAAAAATGCTTAACGACTTAGTGATAATCCAGCAAATTAAAATTTCGAAAAAACGCTTTGAACGACCATGCAAAATCATGAATCATTTACAGATACCAGCTAATCTTTAGGATGATCACAGATTCGTCTAAAATAATAAACATTTATCCCACATCAGTAATTTCCCGACAACAATTAGATCTGGCAAACAAGAAATTTTTTCACAAAATTTTAATTTTTTTTTTTTTTTTAAAGAAATTAAAATCTAAACAGAATAAAATCCTAAACTAAAATATAAATATAAAAAATTTAAATTACAAACTAACCAAGCCCAAATCTAAAACATCAAAGTCTAATTAAAACATAACGTCAAAACCTAACAATAAAACTAAGCCTACAATTTAGACTAATCTAAAATTAAATAATCTTAAAAATCTAAAACAAAGAAAAGAAAATCAATTTTTATAAAAAAAAAACTAAGGAATAACGCGATTTTAAATAAAACCCTAACAAAAGAAACAAGACCTGGCCACTGAAAGATTAAACCACCGCAAATATACGCATGATAGACCAAGCAAATCCACGGGTTGACAAATGCCAAGATCCAAAATTGTGACCCTGCCTCAGACTTAAACGAAAAATTCCTAACGCAGGCAAAGGGAAACGATAAGATTGTCGACGATAAGAAGAACACACGAATCAATTTTCAGATTTCACCTGAGCAAATCCGACGCTGAATGGTTTTGCTACCTAATAAGAGTTTTTCGTGCCATTGTTTGAAGGTATGCAGCCCTTTGGTAACCAGACGGCGGTGAGGAGAACGCATCAACGAAATGAATGCATGAATGCACGCAGGTGAAAACTTGAGGTTCGATGGCGAAAAAGGAGATACTCGCGGATCTTGCTGGTGTATTTTCTGCGATAATGCAACCACAGCTGTTTGGCCCGTATCGATTGATCACCTTATGCGTTTGCAGGTGCGTGGCGCTGAGAGCAAACTTTTCCTTTTGACGGCGGACAGATATATGAAATAATGAAACTGTGTGTAAGTTGAAAATCGATGGATATAGACAGGTGAAAATGAGTGTGCAGGGTGGCTTGTACAGAGCGTAAGCGTTTTTTTACAACATTGGATTTTGCTGTGGGTATGAAAATTTTGGTTGTAGTAAGTATGCAACGTGATGGGGTGAACAAGAGAAACAACATGCAGAAGGGTGATGGAACTGGAAAGGCAGCAGAGAGAGCAGCGTTTCACAACACGAAATCGCTGAATAGTTTCACGCCTACGTCCAAACTGCAAATCGTATCTGGTTAACCTGGAGCTTGACGGCTTTGATAACACCCTGCAACCTGAAATGATGAAATCACCCAAAAAATAATATGTACACAAAACCGAAATCAAAACCCTAATAAAAAAAATTTGAAACCCTAGAACAGCTGATTAATGTACAGATTTGGCCCCTTAACGGCCAGATTCAGCAATAAGAACAGAAATATTTAAAGAACAGAAATTTCAGATTTTCACTGTAAAGGACTTCAGAAAATCTCTCATGCAAATTAGAAAATAAAACTGAATGATAGACCCAGGATCAAATCCAACTGGGCTCAGCAAAAAATGCTTGCGGGAGTTGGCTGGTTCAGCCGAGAACTTCCCCAAACGCCCACAAATCTTCTTCGATAAGGGTTTTCTGCACAGCTCAGAACAACCATCAGTAAAGAGGGCAAAAATGCTGCTAGGTCTCAGAAAGTAATGGAGATACCTGCCATTACTTCAGAAACCCTAACAACACTCAAACCCTAGCAAGTGAACAAGATACCTGTGCTCACAATACTCTACAATAAGCTATTATTAATGGCTGAAAATAAAATATGCAGAAAATTAAACAATCTCACAGCATTTCAAGAGAGTAACACCAGCAAGATATGGACCCCAAAGTCTTCTTTTATTAACCAGAAACAGATTTACAAGAGAGCTTCTTCAGTACCAGACTCACAGATCTTCCCCTTTGAACTGACCCCTAGCACCCTACTTAAAGGAAATGATCCCAACGGCTAGTTCGAGTGATCCATGTCGAAATGATCTCGACCGTCGATGGAGATCAAGACATCTCTTAATCTCATCCGTCGAATTATTAAAAAATAATATTTTGCATGCATTCACTTAAAATATTATTATTTTATTATTTAGGGTTTTTGCCTTATTTTATAATTTATTATTATTTTTTTATTTATTTCATTTTTTAATTTTTTAATTTTTTTTTTTTAATTTTTATTTATTTTTTAATTTTTATTTATTTTTTAATTTTTAATTTTTTAATTATTTAATTATTTTATTTATTTTCTTAAATGGATCATCGAACTAAGCCTTTGGAAACATCACCTAGGACCTAGGACTTAGGACTCATGAGGGGATTTAAAACATCTTTCAACCCTCAAGACACATTACATCATGACTTTTACAATTTACAACTTAAGGGGACAAACCCACTTAACATAGACCCTCATAAGCCACCCAGTTCTGTGACACAACTATAATCTAGCAGATTAACACACTAGGATTCTCCTAAAATTCTAATGACAAAATCCATCCCGGCTTTGGGGTCAGGTTGAAGGAAAACTCTGCCGATCGTAGATCGGTGAGACGAAAAACCTTCCGGGACGTAGATTATCATTAGAAAGTTAGGTCCACCTAGGCAATTTTACATAAACGACTCATATCTGCTAGGATTATTTACAATTCATACATGCAGACTGGGTTTACAATTAAAATGATCAAACTACTGATGACTGTAGGATGGCACGGACATGTCGATCAGGTGCTGCCCCTTTTCGCAAAGAAAAAGGGGGTGTACTGCACGGGTAGTTGACCGGTAGTGGTCAACAGGCCTATTATCACCGGATTGGCAGCATTGGCAAGGTCCGTTCAAGATGCTAAGTGATAAATGTTACCCACCAAAATGTGTAACCCCATAGGAGAAATTTTTTCCTCTTATCTTGGACAAACATCTAGCTAGCAGCCCCACACATCTGCTTGATGATGATATGCCAGTTTCTCCACCATCTGCATTAGTCACACACCTTCCACCATCCAACATTCCTCTTGGATGAAAGTGGGTCACCACTCAATAGGTACTTTGATCATTTTGCAACTAGGTGCTTTTACTTAATGTTTTGGGCATTTGGTATGGATTAAGGGGTGATTTGGATGATTCACCGGTCTTGATTGTAAACTTGTTCTCTCACTGTACTAGGGGGGTTAATCTTTATTTCTAGTCTAGTGGGACATCCACTAAGGCCTTAGGTTTATAGGAGGGGCACTACTTGGAAGACCTGTATTGAAAGAACATGTTCATTCTCTCTTTTTCATACTTAACATTCTTCATATCACATTATTATACCTTGATACCATCTCCATTCTTCAGGTTTAATTGTCATCGGTTCATTGGGATTTGAAACCCTCTTATCTACATGCTTGAGTAGGGACGGAAAACATTGCCTTGGAGGTCGATGCAACTAAAAGAATGGAAAACATAAGATGGCCACAATGAAAGAAAAATAGAGTAAAAATGCAAAAGATGGCCAAGACATAATATAACGCGTGGGTGAAATCCTAGCATGAGCTCTAATCTCATTAACCATCGCCCGGTTCTTGAGCACTTGATGCTCCATCTCATCAAAAGGAACCCTTGCATGTCCCAAACTTTATGAGTGATATTGCATCATCCTAAGGTGTAAATTAAATCCTATATCATAAAGAACAAGCTTTGATCCTTGAGCTATGCACCGAAATAAAAGGCATTATAAAAAAGAAGTAAAAGGTGCACCAGAGGGGATTAATATGAACATTCTAGCTAGTGAGCTGATGTGAACTTGGTTTTCTGTTCCATCATGTTTATTTGGGCAACAATAAAATTATAATTTTGGATAACTTTGGGTTTCCATTCTTCAAAAATGTTACTAGCATTAACAGCAAAGTCACTCAAAGAAAGGCACACCATTTCAATGTTTGGTTGGCTTGCTACCAAATTTGCTTCTACTCCTATAACATCATTTTTAGCTTGAATGATGATAATGAGGTTCCTAGCTCTGAGAAAGTAAGAAAATTTACCTTCAAAAGCTTGTAAGTAAGTTGATAATATGGCAATGTTTGGTGGTCTTAACTTTTCACAAATAATATTCATTAGATGATCAAATCTTTGATTGAAACTTTTGATGTCTTCAGTTGTTTCGATTTTTACTAAGTAGAATCTATCAAGCAATTGTCCACAATCTATACTTTAGCCCATCTTTGAATAAAGGCTACTTCAAAATGTACCCAAGATGAATACTCTTATTTGGGAGAGATTGATACCAAGCTTTGGCATTGCCATCTAGGGATAAGGCAAATAATCTCATTTCCACTTCTTCCTCAATATTTGCATCAATATGGGAAGCACAGGTTGTTTCAAAGGCATCTATATGTTCAATGGTGGTAACAGAACCATTCCCATGAAATATCGGTACCCATTTATAATCTTAGGGAATTGGATTTGTGAATCCTAGAATACATGTCATTTCAAGTGGTTTGATAGCATATTATCATATTCAATCCAAAATTTCATTATCACTGCCATATTGAGTTTATCTAGGATAGGGTTAGTATCACTGGATGTTTCTTTGGATCCTCTATGGTATGTTTTAGTAGGATCAAATTCTACAATTTTTGGATTCATAATTGGAGTCATTAGATGAGCAATTTAACCTAAGCTTTGGGATGAGCTCATGAAATGAAATTAAAGCATAGACTATGGATCATGAGGAGAAGGACTTAACTCCTCCTGGCTAACGATGCTAAGGATGTTACTGCAAAATTTGATAGTCTAGTGCAAAGCATCACTAGGCACTCTAGGTTAAGGGAAACAATGAGATCAACCACCAGTGTAACCTTATTGGTTGTTTCCTTATTTTGTTGATGGATATTATCCCCAAAAGGGAGGTTTCCCTGACAGATCTCAGACATTAACTAACCTAAGGATTCCTAGGCTAAATACCCTCTAAGGACTTTGTTAATTAGACACCTTAGTGTGAAAATTCCAAACTGGAATCCTATTGCAGCAATGGAAATTATTCTCCTAATTGTTAATTTAATTTAACAATTTATTTACTGTTTACTAGAGCAAATACTGAATAGATCACACTACAACCGCGAAAGAATAAACGCTGGAAGAAATGCTAGCACACACATAAAATAACACAGTTATTTTTGGACAAAAGTCCTCGAAAAAACCCAACTTGGGAAAACCGGTGCAGCAACTGAGGGTTTTATTATTATGCAACAATGAAATAATCTGAGTACAATTGGATGCCGAAATTGGCAATCCTACAGAGAAATACTGACAAAAATCTTGTGAGGAAATTTCCTCACTCCACAGGCAAATCCAGGCTTTGACCTCAGGTCTAGGTGAGTTGTCCAAATTGGCTTGCGCAACTATTGCGTCACACTAGCGCAGTCCCTTCTGCACTCGGTTCGAACCAGCTTCTCCTCAAGTGGCCTGGTCTGCTGCTGTCTGGGAAAATGTCTCTCCTGGACTTCGGAACCTTTGTCCAACTTCTGGCACTAAAACTCATCTTTCCCCAGCAGAATCGAAATTGCATCTAGAGGCTATTGCGTTGCCCCAGTGTTAGCCTCTCTATGGGTCTCTTGCCTCTCTGCAAATGCACTCATTGGATTTGGAAACCTTCCTCCGACTTCATTGTCTCTGCCCCTCTCACTGCTTCGATCTCACTAACTCTCTCTCCGACAACTGACTACTACTACTCAGGAAATCGATCTGTTCATCAAATCGAACTGCTTAAGTGTCTTCTCCAAGTGCCCATCGACTTCTTATAATCCTCTGTTGGGAATCCAACGGCCAAGATTAAATCTTAATCGATGGCTAGGATCATCTTGAAGTCGATCCGTGTGAGTTTCTAGACTATTCACACCTTGACTTAATTAATACTGATTAATTAACCATATTCCCTAAGTTTAGACTTAGGAAATATTTAAAAATCGGTTAATAATCTAATTGAGTAATTTCTAGGCTGAATTTCCAAAAACGATTTCTAGGTTTTGGAGATCCATGTATTCTAGCATGTCCACACAATTTCGTGGCTAGAACACATCCGATGCTACAAAAACTAACACTCCCTCTTAGCGAGGAATGTGTTCTAGTGCCACTGCACACCCTGTGGCAGCACCTTGTCTCTACATCATCTCCTGTCATGCTGCTGATGTCTGGCCATATTGCCCACCAACCACTGCGCAACTCTGATATACACTGCATCTGTGTGCTGCTAACCCTGCTGAACTGTTGCCAACACTACATCTGTACTACAACTCCCTCTTATTTGTTGCTGCTGCAACTGCAACATCTGCAACTGAAAAGCATCCAAAATACTGAATCAACTGTGATCAGTATAATGCATCTGTCACCCAAGTCTTTGGCTGTTGCTCATATCTGCACTGTCATTGAAGAATTTGTGTTGTCGCTGACTCTGCACTGTGCCAACTGCACTGTTGCCAACTTTTCATTGTGCTCCCCACGCATTTGACTGCTACTAGTCTCTGTAACTATCACTCTGGAATCTGACTACATCAACTGTCACTGATCCATCCTGCCACTGAATACTATGGGCTCCCGCAGCACGATATTGATCCATGAGGTGGACGACTCAAGGATTCTGCCCATCTATAGCACTTTGGGGCTACAACACCAAGTCACCCCACCTCACTCCTAGAGGTATATCGACAAACATAGCAAAGCCTTCCTCCAGCTTGGAGTAAAGCCTATCGATATCTGCTGAAGTTTCTTGTTGGTCTTGCTTCTCCTCCTTATCCTTCTTCCTGAGAGGACACTGGGTACTGTAGTGACCAAGCTCACCACACTTGAAGCACTTGACCTTTGACAAGTCCTTCTTCTTCTTCCTCTACTCCCCCTGCCCTTGAGTGGGACCCTTCGATGCGAGAGCCACATTCTCCTCCTCCTTCACCTGCTTCAATCTGTTTTTGCTGCCACTAATGGAGCTCTTCAACAGAGCTCATCTCAACTCCTCCTGCTGCAAATCAGCCCACATCCTGTCCCACCTTGGCAAGGTATCTCTGCCCAAGATACTTTGGACGAATACCTGCCACTCCTGGGAGACACTCTTTAGTGCCTATCGCACTAGCTCTGTGGGTTGAGGTGTTGCCCCAACAACTGACAACTAGTCTCGGACCTCCTGAATCCTGGTGAGGAAGGGGTCTATGCCTTCCCCCTTCTGCATCTTGATGCATCTCAACTTCTCCTCTAAGAACATATTCCGCTACTCAGAAGTACCCTAGTATAGCGTGGAGAGACTCTCCCACATCTCTTTGGCAATATCTTTGCCAGCTATATGTGAGACAATATGATCTCGGACTCTCTCTAGAATCAACCTCTTCGCCCGTTCCATCTCCTTTTTGTACTCTTTCAGCTGGTTTGCGTCCTGGGGAACTGTTACCACTGCATCAATATACATTTTTAGGCCAAACTCATCTAGAAGGAAGGACATGCTTGCCTGCCAGATGACATAGTTGGAAGCCCCATCCAACCTGTCCTAATCATGAAGCCCAACAATGGCCATCTCAACAAAATGTCGAAAACCTCCTCTTTCCTTTCGCTCAGCTGCTGCTCAACTATTCGCACTCCCTTTTGGAGTGAGAAGATCTTCTCACAACGACGCTGATCTGCAAAGAAAAATCGAACTTCTTGAGACTAGAAGTTCCCTGAGGAAAATTTTCCCTCATTGTGTACTCTTCTTCCTTCCACCTGATGTTGGCTCTAGTTTAGCAAACTGTTGCAAAAAACATTGTGCCCAACTAGAGATTTGCTCCACGAAAATACTGAGTTGCTCTCTCTGCCTTTGGAATCACTTGATCTAGAGAGATCGATTTTTTTTGCCGCTCACTCAAAAAAATCGAATCTCCTCAAGTAACTCAGCCTCTTGTCAAAGTGACTGCACTGCCCCTGGGAATTTTGGCCTGTTGCCCACAATGAATAACGAAATTCCTTCTCTCTTCGCTTCTGAGCTCTCTCGCTGATCAACTGCGCTGTGATACCATGTGAAAATTCCAAATTAGAATCCTATTGCAGCAACTGGAATTTATTCTCCTAATTGTTAATTTAATTTAACAATTTATTCACTGTTAGATCTTATACTTTTGTGATCCATAATGATAATGAGATTGTCTTTCAGATTAATCACATCATGACGATTTGGCTGATGTTTCGAACCATCTAATGTGGTTCATCCTCACGACAAAGGTGGAAAAATCAATCTTTCCAAATGATTAAATAGCAAAGATGCATCCAGGTCTAGAGTTAGCCGTTAGGAATTAGTTGTTAGGAATTAGTTACTAGGAATTGGCCGAAAAAATATAAATTAATTATTAAGTTAATTATTTAATAATTTTTTTTAGACATATTAAAATAATGTCAAGTCAAAACTAGGATAATTTCATATTTTAAAAGGGGAGGGGAATTGTTAGTTAGGAATAGCCGTTAGTAATCATTATAGTAGGGGAATAATAATAAATTAATAATTTATTTTATTTTTATGTTTAATACCAATTTTTATTTATTTATTTATTTTTAATTAACATGAATTAAATTAATATAAAATAATCGAAAGATTTTAAAAAATTGACTATAATAAAGAAATCAAACTATATTAGATAAGAATTAAGAAAGCTATAAAAAATTATATCATATGATAATTAAAAAAAAAGGCGAGAAATCAAGAGGAGAGGGCAGGAATCCAACTCCTACTTAATTTCCAACCATCGTCCCTATTGAGATTGATTGCATGCTTCTCGATCTCAATAGCCTCTCTCAACTTCCTATGATAGAAGTGACCAACCTTAGCGATGACACGGGAATCCTCAATGCAAACATGGTGTTTGGATTTCATCGCATGCTCGACTAAGGCAGAGGAATGGGAACAACTATGCCTAATGTCTGTTGCATGTTCATGGATTCTTTGGTTGATGGAACGACCAATTTCACCAATGTAAGGAATCCCACATGAACAAGGAATAGAGTAGACCCCTTTCATGTCTTTAGGGTTGACTGGGTCTTTAACAGATCTAAGAGAGTTTCTAATGGTATTAAGGGGCTTGAAAACAACAAAAACTCTATTCTTCTTAAGAATATGAACAATCTTATCAGTGGTCCCTTGGATAAAGGGCAACTGCACATTAGGAACCTGATCATCACAAGCAGGTTTAACTTTAGATTCTTTACTAGCTCTTTTAAATGCTTTGAGGCCTTGTTGCCTACTATAGCCATTATTTTCGAACACCTTCAAAAGATGAGATTTTCCTCTTCTAAGTGATTCTCATCATAAATCCTGAGAGCACGGGTAGCCAAAGTGTTAAGAACTCCTAGTTTTTGTGCCGGAAAATGATGAGAACTGGCATGCAGATATTGTTCCATGTGAGTTTTATTTTTATTTTTTTAATACGGTTTGCTACAACAAATACTGAATAATTCACACTGCAACCTACACAAATAAAACTGTAGAAGAATAAAAGCTGGAAGAAATGCTAGCACACATAAAATAACACAATTGTTTTTGGACAAAAGTCCTCGGAAAAACCTAACTTGGGAAAATCAATGCAACAACTGAGGGTTTTATTATTAAGAAACAATGAAATAATCTAAGTACAACTAGATGCCAAAACTGGCAATCCTATAGAGAAATACTGGCAAAAATCTAATGAGGAGATTTCCTCACTCCACAAGCAAATCCGAGCTCTGACCTTAGGTTTAGGTGAGCTGTCCAAACTGGCTTTGTGCAGCTACTGTGTCACACTAACGTATTCCCTTCTTCACTTAGTTCGAAATAGCTTCTCCTCAAGCTGTTTGGTCTGCTGCTATCTAGAAAAATGTCTCTCTTGGCCTCCGGAACCTCTGTCCAACTTTTGGCACCGAAACTCGTCTTTCCCCAGTAGAATCGAAATTACCTCTAGAGGCTACTGTGCTGCCTCAATGTCAACCTCTCTATGGCTCTCTTGCCTCTCTGCAAATGCACTCACCGGATCTGGAAACCTTCCTCCGGCTTCAATGTCTCTGCTCCTCTCTCACTGCTTCGATCTCACTAGCTCTCTCTCCGGCAACTGACTGCTGCTACTCAGGAAATCGAATTGCTCAAGTGTCTTCTCCAAGTTCCCATCGATTTATTCTTATAATCCTCTGTTGGGACTCCAACGACTAAGATTAAATCTTAATCGATGGCTAGGATCATCTTGAAGTCGATCCATGTGAGTTTCTAGACTATTCACGCCTTGAATTAATTAATAATGATTAATTAACCATATTCCCTAAGTTTAGACTTAGGAGATATTTAAAAATCGGTTAATAATCTAATTGAGACATTTCTAAGCGGAATTTCCAGAAATGATTTCTGGGTTTGGAGATCTCATGTATTCTAGCTTCTCCACAAAATTTTGGGGCTAGAACACATCCGATGCTACAAAAAATAACACTTAGAATAATATACAATAATGAAGGGGTCCTGGTGAAATGAAGTAGTGAGTTCAAAGAACCTATGGTTAAGTCTAGAGGGATGAGATAAGTCCTAGAGATGCTCAAATAGTTTCCAAACCTATGCTATTTTAATTAAATTATTGCTATTATAAATTAGGGTTTATAACAAAGGAAATTTACAACATGCAAATTTTATAACAGCAACAATAAAAACAGCCCACAAGTGATGCTAAACAATAAACTATCAAAGGCTATTCAATGGTAAAACAAAGAAAAATATTAAAACAACTTTTCAATGGCTGAAAATTCACAAAACAACTGTAAAACCCTAGACAACAACCCTAGAATTATGGTTGAAAAAAGCATAAAAGTGACGCTCTTCCTTTTTCATTTTAAGAGATGTAAAACCTAACCCTAGGTCCATGACATTTAAGGTATTTTATGCTATTTAATGCACATTTTTCCGTAACCTAACCCTAGTTTACCATAAAAAAGAAGAAAAAGATCAAAATTTTTAAGATTGACACAAGGACTAGTGCCTTATCGATAATGGGTATATGGAGTCATAAAAGGCGAGGTCAAAGGTGGAAGACCTTGGGTGGAATGAGTGACAGAGAGAACAACCTCTCAATCAAACCCTTGTGGATTTCATTCAATTGGAGATTTAAGGTGAAGGAATGTTATCTAAGTTTCCTTGATGGATATTGTTGCCTCAAAATCTAGCAGGTCTTGTAGAAGGGTACCCTACAAGAATTAGGGTCCTGTTGACCCTGCCGCCTACACCTACCTACAAATCAGTGAGAAAATCCTTCAACCCCACAAGGTGTGGTTGGTGGCAGTGAACTCACAGAAGCGGTTGTCAAACTAATCTCGACTCTCTCCGTTTGAGCTATCTCCTAGGTTAGTTAAGGGGGGTGGTCCTCCTGACCACTGGAGTGACACTTGATGATTATATGAGGACTCGATGCCCAAGGATGATCCAGAGGATGCTTGTACCATCAGATATCATCAATCAACAATATTTTTTAACTCTACTTCTATCTTCTCATCATCTTTCTTGTACCCAGATTCCACACCTTGCAGGGAATTGTATTAAGTGATACTAGTAATGATGAATTTTTGAGTTTGTAACAGGTTTAGGATGTTGGGACTTGATCAGCAAACAAGTACACCTTCGAGTGCTTTTTTTTATCTGGTTAATTATCCCTTATTTTTCAGAGGCGGATAATTTTCTGTGTTTTTCACTCACTTTTTACCCCAAAGCCGGGGTGACGGTTTGAAGGTTGAACCCCTACCACATCTTAGTGTCTAGAGTCGATGTATATTACCATACTAGGTCACACAAAAAATTTCGTGGAATTTGGTTAGATCTAGGTAGTCATTTTTAAATTTTTAGATTCTCCGCAGGTCAAAAATTGTAAATAAAATTGTATTTAAATTGTAATAAGTGTAGTATAGAGAAGTTGTATGGGGTATGAGTAATCAAAATTACACCTCTCACCCTCAACTTTTTACTATGACACACTTTGAGGGTTAATAATGTGTTTTGAACCCTCAAAACCCACTTTTCCTAAGTTTAGTGGGAAATCTGGCAATTAATTAAGCCAGAAATTAAATAAATGGAGAAAAATAAATATCCACACATGCTAAATGTTGTGGAAATGAAATGGAAAATTATGGGGGAGTTAAAGTGAAGTCCCAAGGTGATGTGGACTCCTAAAATCAAGGAAAGGACATGTGCTCAAATAAAATCGAATTTCTGGCATTAAAGGAGAAAGTTGCTTACTTGGAAATTCGAATTTGTGAAGTTAATGCACATTTGGGAGGATTTGGGAGAATATTTGGTGGAGATTTTTGTGGGAAATTGTCCCCACATGGGTTACCACCCATATACACTTGTTATTCTATCATAAAATTCGAATTTGGCACATAAGGGAAGAAGAAAATGATGTCCACTTCCCAGAATTCGATTTTTACACTTGGCATTGGAGCTCCATTCAACAAATTCGAATTTCTCTTTGGGATTGTCACTTCATGCCACTTGTTTAATTACTTCTCCATTGGGATTGGCTCCAATGCCATTTATCATTGTCATTTTTCATTGGGATTTGCTCCCAAATCTCTATATGATAAAGCCATGGACTTTCATATTATATCATGTAATAAGAGCTATTGTGCTTGAGGAGACTCTGCGAGATTGTATTGACTACTTGCAATATAATACAACAGTCTTTGGCGTAAAGCGTGATGGTGTTCTTCTCCTTGCATGTGTGGTAAATTCTTGACTTCTTGTTATGCTTCTATTTATTTCCTCATGTCATTGTTTATTTCATGTTTGTTTCAAGTTATGTTAGTATGCAACTATCTCATATTAGCATAAGAATTAATTATTTGCTTTAGGAAAAGAAATCTTCTAGTGGATAATAAATGTATCTTTAGGAATTCTTTTCATTGCACTTATTTAATTTCATGTCGATTTAATAATTTGTGGTGAAGTTTTGTATATGAATCATTATTTGGTCAAGCTTTTCAAGCGTGAAGGAAAATTCTCGGAGGAATCAACCCATTCTTGAAAAATATTCAAGGAGAACCCGCATGTTTTGAATTCCAAAGTCTCATCTATATCTTATGTGTCTTGCAGGGATTCTTTCAAGTTTCTTAAAGCTTTTATTTCTTGCATCAAAATATCAAACTTGGAAAAATTTATTTTTTACGTATTGTACTTCATTTATCAATATTTGGCTATTTCAAAGAGCTAAGTCATGGCTAGTCAAAGAGGAGAGCTTGCTCATACTCTTTGGCCTAGCCTCTTGTAGATTATTTTTGTAACATACTTTGTTGTCATCTTGGTCTAACATTTGAGTTATTTTTGTATCCTTTTGAGCAAGATAGTTTCCATGCTTTGATTTGTAGACTTATTCATCTTGAAAGCATTTATAATATCTTGTGCTAACAATTTAGTGTTTCACTTTTTAGGTTTATTTTGGCTTTCCATTTGAAAGCATTTCACTTCATTTTAAGCAAAATACAATTTCATTTCTTAAAGAGCAAATACTTGGAAGGCACTGGTTGTTTATGTATTTGATGCTTATCTTATGATGGTTATTGCTCATATCAATTTTTTGCTTATAAATCTTAAAGAGATAATCTATTTAACTCTAACAATTCTCCTAGAAACTCACATCCTTTTTAAATTAACTTTTCATTAGGGACCACCCCCCTTAGCTAACCTAGGAGATAGCTCAAACGGAGAGAGTCGAGATTAGTGTGACAACCCCTTCTCTGAGTTCCCTGCCACCAACCACACCTTGTGGGGTTGAAGGCTTTTCTCATTGACTTGTAGGTAGGTGTAGGCGGCAGGGTCAACAGGTCCCTAATGAAAAGTTAAGTTGAAAAGATGTGAGTTTCTAGGAGAATTGTTAGAGTTAAACAGATTATTTCACTAAGATTTATAAGCAAAAACTGATATGAGCAATAACCATCAATAAATAAGATAAGCATGAAATACATAAACAACCAGTGTCTTCAAAGTATTATTATTTAAGAAATGAAATTGTATTCGCTTAAAATGAAATGAAATGCTTTCAAATGGAAAGCCAAAATAATCTTGAAAAGTGAAACAATAAATTGTTAGCACAAGATATTATAAATGATTTTAAGATGAATAAGTCTACAAATCAAAGCATGGAAACTATCTTGCTCAAAAGGATACAAAAAAAGAACTCAAATGTTAGACCAATATGCAATTAAGTTTGCAACCCAAAATACTAGTACTTGAAAGTGAAATCAACCATTCATAACAATATGCAATTAAATAAAAAGATAAGCCAATTTCCAAGTACAAGAAAATTAAACTTGTTGCAAAATTAAAAGAGATTACAATGTTTGCATCCAACGTGCCTCTTGAAATAAGATTCACATGTGAGACTTTAAACCATCAAGATAGCAAGAAATTTAAGAACTTTGCAAACAAATCAAATGTGATGGAATGTTGTTCTTGGTTTATTTTATTAATTAATGCTAAGACAAAGTTACAATTGAACTCTAGTCCTCAAATCTCATCATCGCCCAAATATTTGGATCTCACAATGAGGAGTCAATAGAGGTAGAGGGTCCCTAAAAGTCTATTCAACCAACTTAAGTTGGAAGTAAGTTTTCGTGAGGCTTGGGGCTTTCCTATACTGAAATGCTAAGATGAAGTGCAAATTGTGTTAATTCTCCAAATTAAACTAATGCTTCATGCAAATGCTTTAAAGAGAAATAGTTTGCAAAACTTGAGAGGCTAGAATGTAAATAAGCTCATATGTGTTTGCACCATTGAATGGAAAATAAACAAGTACAACGGAATAGATTTCTTTAAGCTACAATTGTTTCAAATAAATGATAGTGCTTCAATAGTTTTCATGACATATAACATAAATTGACCAAGTAGTGAAGCATATACTTGAAGAAATTATGAAACAATTAAAACTTGCCAAAGTATGAAGTGTTTACACATAAGATGAGATTTTCTCAAGTTTTCAATTTGGAAGCGTATGCATGTGGGAATTTAAATACAAGATTAGTAATATTTTACATGTGGAGTGAAATGTGTTGATTTTAAGCATTCACAATATGAAATTAAAAGCTAGAAAGCTAAGAAAAACTAGAAGCGAGATTAGGTCACCCACAAGAATGCCTCTTCTAAATGAGGAAGGGGGATGCCATGGAAAAAATCCCAAGCTCCCTCCAACATTTTTTATTTATCTTTTATTAGCGCTTAAAGCGGGTAAAAATGCCTCCAAGAGGGAAGCCCACAATACGAAAGAGATCTTTACAAAGATGAGACTCTAACAAAGCTAGACTCTCTCCCCAAAAAATATAACAACAAACTTGAAGATGGAAAAAACTTTTCAAAAGAGATTTCACAAGGCTCAAAAGGTCCACGGCCTAGATGAATTTGTAACTCTCTCCCAAGTGCTTATGGCCTCACTAGAAATCAGTCTTTGGATAGCGTGAGGGGGTCCTTCATACACACAAGTGAGTAGTTTTCCAAAGCTTCTCCTCAAACTCCTTGCTACCTAATGCTCAAGCCTATGGGCTACAAAACACAAAAAAATACCAATTGTCAGTGTGAAATTAGAAAAAATAAACCAAAACTAAACTTAGAATTTAATTTACAAAGTACTAGCTCAAGTAATGGGAGTGAACCCCCATACTTGCCTAGCTTTAGAAATGACTCTTGAATAGGAGATATAACTTTGAAAGAACTAGAATCAAAGAAGTATTTTGAATTTTAAATGGATGATCAAGTAGCTATAGAGTAAGAAAACTCCTTTTTGCTCTTCGTTGGATGGAAAACTTGAAGCAAAAAAATGGCTGAGTCTTGGATCGTTGTGACTCTAGGAGTGAGTTGATCTAATTGAGATTTCTCCCACTTCCAGATGGATTCCTGCACACAATACAGAGGATCTTTCCTACACACTTGAACACGTACTAGTTTGCACAAGATTAGAGCAATATGATGAATAAGATAAACCAAGCATTCCTCCTAAAATGAATTGACAAGCTTATCTCTAGAATACTACTCTAAATCAATGATATGTGCAAGATAGCTTGTACACATCAATTCAAGAAAGATAACAAATATAAACTAATATTAATTCAATATGTGAAAGAAATTAAACACAATAGCAGTAGCATGAAAAGACATCACCTCATAACACCAAGAGAACATCAGTCAGATAGCCCCAAAGTCTTGATTGTATTAAGAAAATATGCAAGTAAAAAATGCCAGATTTTTCTCAAGCCCAATATTTTATTACATGATACAATATGAGAGCATATAGCTTCATTATATAAAGAGTTGGGAGCAAATACCAAGGAAGAATGCATGTGAGAACTGAACTTGGAGCAAATCCCAAGGAAAGATAAGTCAAGTTCGATGTGGAGAAGTTAGAGACATCCGGTCAAGTTCGATGTGGAGAAGATAGAGACATCCGAGCAAAATCGAATTACATATGTGTGCACATCAAGGGAAATCGAATTCCATATATGGCATAGTAAACTCATCCATGAGTGAATCCAAGTACCATGATAACTCCAGTCAACAAATGCAAACTCGAACTAAGTGATGCCACATATGTAGATGATCCCCAGATAGCTCTGTGTGATTCCTCCATGTGCAACTCGTAGTCCTCAAGAGTGGAGTGTTAAGAGTAGAAGAACCTGAGATAACTGTGAGATGAGGCCCCACCTAATCTTTAGTCCAAATATACCATAGAATATTCATTTAGTGCATGATCTCCAATAAATTCGATTTTCAACATGTGCAACTGCTGCTTTATCTCTGGGAAATTCTATTTTATGAAATAATGGTGTATTCATGATGTAGTGTGCTCAGTCATCTTCCACATGTCTGTTGACTCAACTCTTTGACTTAGGATAATTTCTAAGTCATTTCGACATCATTCTGTCACATGGAATAATTTATTTCTCTCTGTTTTATTTAATTCTAGCTTAATTAAATCCTACAATTTCCACTAAACTTAGGAAATGTGGGTTTTGAGGGTCCAAAACACATTATTAACCCCTCAATGTGTGTCATAGTAGAAATTTGAGGGTGAGAGGTGTAATTTTGATTACTCAAACCCTATACAACTTCTCTAGACTACACTTATTACAATTTAAATACAATTTTATTTCAAATTTTGACCTGCGGGAAATCTAAAAAAATTAAAAATGACTACCTAGACCTAACCAAATTCCATGAAATTTTTTGTGTGATCTAGTATGGTAATATACATCAACTCTAGACACTAAGATGTGTTAGGGGTTCAACCTTCAAACCGTCACCCCGACGTTGGGATAAAAAGTGAGTGAAAAAACCGATAAAATTATCTACCTCTGAAAAAGGGGATAATTAACCAGATTAAAAAAAACTCCAAGGTGTACTCATTTTCTGATTGAGTCCCAACATCCTAGGCCTGTTACAGACTCAAAACTCATCATACTAGTATCACTTATTGCAATTCCCTGCAGGGTGTGGAATCTGGGTAGAAAGAAATATGATGAGAAGATAGAAGTAGAGTTAAAAAACTCTGTTGACTGATGACATCTGATGGTACAAGTGTCTTCTGGATCATCCTTACGCATGGACTCTTCATATAATCATCAGGTTCCCCTCCAGTGGTCAAGACTCAACAGGTCCCATTAAAAATAATTTATTATTTAAAAAAAACTGTCTCTGGGTTGAATTTCCCAAAACGCTTTCTGGGTTCTTTGGAATGCATGTGCCTAAGTCTCCCTGCAAAATTCGAGATTTAGAGCACATCTGATGCTACCAAAAATCACCACTCCCTCTTAGCGAGGAATGTGCTCTAGCAATGCCTTCCACTGAAGCGTTACCCTGACTTCATAACATCGTCCTCTGTGCTGCTGATGTATGACATGCAGTCCACCAACTACTGTGCAAATGCTGCATCTGTACTGCTGCTGACGCTGCCACTGTCAACATTGCATCCGTACTGCAACTCCCTTTGAAATTCTACATCCGTGCTACTGCTGGCAATGCCACTGTCAACTCCCTCTACACTGCAAACTGCTACTGCTACTGCATCAGCAATGGAAAAACATCCCAAATTACTGAACAAGTGTTCAGTATGATGCATCTCGTTGCTAGAGTTTGACGGTTGCTAGTCTTTGCATTGACACTCTGAAGCCTCTGCGTTGTTGTTGACCTCTGCTCTATGCCAACTGCACTGCTGCCAACTCTGCTTAGTCTCTGGCGCTCTTAGCCATTGCAACTGTCACTCTGGCACTCTTCTGTGCCAACTGTCACTGGTCCATCCTGCTACTTCTGATCTGGGCTCTCGTAGCAAGGAATTGATCCGAGAGGTGGGTGCCTCAAGGATCCTGCCCATCTGTAGCTCTTTCAAACTACAGCTCCAAATCATCCCACCTCCCTCCTGGAGGTATCTTAGCTGTCATGGCGAACTCCTCCTCCTCGATCTTCGCGGGTGTAGTCTTCAAATTGTGCTTCTCATCTTTGTCTTTCTTCCTGAGAGGACGTTGTGTTGCATAGTGACCCATTTCACCATACCTGAAGCATTTGATTTTCGAGACGTCCTTCTTCCGCCTCCGCTGCTCCTACTGCCCTTTTTATGCAAGGGCTGCGTTCTCTTCCTCCTTGGGTTTCAACCCACTACTGCTTCTTCCATCAAGCTTACACTTGACTAGATCTCTCCTCAGCTCTTCCTGCTTGAGAGCTACCCACATCTCATCCCAATTCAGCAAAGTCGCCCTGCCCAGGATACTCTGGACAAAGACTTGCCACTCATCTGAGACAGAATTGAGGGCCAGTCTAACCAACTCGGACCCTTGAGGCGTAGACCCCACAATTGCTAACTCATCATGGGTCTCTTGAATCTTCATGAGGAGCGAATCTATGCGCTCCCCCTTCTGCATCTGTACAGATCTCAGTTTTTTCTCTAAGCACATCTTCCGCTTCTCGGAAGATCCCTAATACAATGTAGACAACGCATCCCAAATCTCCTTAGTAGTCCCTCTGCTAGCGATGTGACAGACCACATGATCCTTCATTTCGTCGAGGATCATTCTCTTTGGCTTTGCCATTTCTGCCTTGTACTTCTTTAGTGGATCTGGATTTGCAGGCTCAACCACCACGCTGTTGACACATGTCTTGAGAGAATGTTCATCTAGAAGGAATGACATTCTTGCCTTCTAGATGACGTAGTTGGATGCTCCATCCAATCTGTCCTGATCTCTCAGCCCACTGGTTGCCATCTTGTGAAAATTCTACCACTGCAGCAACTGATTTACTTTTCCTACTTATTTCTTCATAAGTTGTTCATGAAATTACTTCAATAAACATTAAAATAATTACTGCTGCAGATATCACAATGTAATACAGAAACAACAATATGCACACATTGACATAGTTATTTTGGACTAATGTCCTCGGAAAAACCCAATGTGGGAAAACCGATGCAGTAAGGGAGGATTTTATTATTCAACAATTTTCTTGTACAACAGGGTGCCAAAATGGCTTACCCACAGATAGACAAACTTCCAACACTTTCCTAAACCCAGCGTAGGCCCTACTAACCTCTGCTACAGCCTGAAACCCTCTGCGTCAGCTTGAAACCCTCTACGTCAGCTTACTGAGGCTCTACGCAGCCTCTCTGGGCTTCTGCGTCACTCCTACAGCCTCTGCGTGGATGACACAGACCCTTTGGCTCTGCGCAGTCTCTGTTGCCTCTGCGTGGCTTCCTATGGCTCTACGTCTGCCTCTTTTGCGCTGATCTCTCATCTCTTTGTTCTATACTTGCTACTTCCTGACTGCTCTCTAGACCACTGGTTCAATTTCTCAGCAAACCTCGCTCCAGAAATTGAACTCACTGGTCTCCCTCAGTGTATCCTCCAAGTGCCCCCCAAGCCTCCTCTTATACTTTTTCTGTTGACATCTCAACGGCCAAGATTAAGTCCCGAATCAACGACTAAGATTAAATCTGGCTTGATCCATGTATTTTGGACCATTCTAACACAAATTCATATTAATACACATTAATATTTTATTTTCCCTAAGTTTAGACTTAGGGACTCCATTAAAAATATTAATTAATTTAATATCTCCTGATCTGTTTAGAATCTGCCCAAACCCTTTTTGGGTATTGGAGATCTCATGTGCCCCAACGTCTCCACCAAATTCCGTGGCTAGAGCAAATCCGATGCTACCCCAAATCAACACTCCCTCTTAGCGAGACTGTGCTCTAGCAATACTCCTCATTGAGTATTACTCTGATCATCCGGCATCAGTACTTATGCTGATGTTAGGCCTTCCTACCCAACATCCTCTGCACTGTTGCCTCCTGTACTGCTGCCCATGGTTCTGCCACTATCACTTTTACATCTATACGACAGCTCCCTTTGCATCTGTGCTGTTGCTGGTCCTTTCTCCGAGCATTGCATCTGCACTGCACCTCCTCTCATCATGCTGCTTTTGGTCCTTTCTCCCAACACTGCATCTGCACTGCAACTCCCTCTACATCTGTGCTGTTGTTGGTCCTTTCTCCCAACACTGCATCTGCACTGCAACTCCCTCTTCATTCAAGCTGCTAACACACTACTTTTGAAAGGGGTTATTTACCATCCCCATATTTTCTCTGAAGTAGTCAATTTTGACTTTCCAAGGGCCTTGATGAGGATATCTGCCACTTGTTCCCCTGTAGGAGTGTAGCTGAACTGTACAGCTCCATGTTGGACACAATCTCTGACAAAGTGACACCAGATATCAATATGCTTTGACCTATCATGAAATACTGGATTCTCAGAGAGTTTGATGCAACTCTGATTATCACACATGATCCCAGTCACCTCCATATTTATTTTGAATAGGTTTACTAGCAGTTTTCTAAGCCATATGGCCTCACACGAAGCTGTGCTTGTTGCCATATATTCTGCCTTAGATGAGCTTAGAGCCACAGACTTTTGTTTCCTACTGCACCAGGAGGTTATTCCTGATCCATTGTTGAAACAGTACCAGAGGTACTTTTATGATCCACTGAACTTCTGCCCAATCTGCATCAGTAAATCCACTCAACCTGATATCCTTCCCCTTGTTGTACAAGAGCCCATAATCAACTGTTCCTTGTAAATTCCTGAGAACGTGCTTGGCTGCTGCCTAGTGAGCCCTCTTTTGTTCCACCATGAAATGATTGAGGGTCTTGACAGCGTAGCAAATATCTGGCCTAGTATTGACTAGATACATCAGGGACCCTATGAGCTGTCGGTATAGGGTGGGATCGACATCCTTTTCTTCTGATGCATAAATCTTCTTCCAGTTGGTGATCATTGGCATAGCCATAGGTCTGTAGTCTCCCATCCCGAACCTTTTCAGAAGTTCTGTAGCATACCTTCCTTGCCCAAGGAAGATTTCTCCTTGCTGTTGCCAAACTTCCAACCCTAGAAAATAGTGCATTCGTCGTAGATCCTTCATATCAAACTCTGTGGCTAGATTCTTCTTATAGTCTTCAATAAGTCCGAATGATCCTGTCAGGAAGAGATCATCCACATAGAATATTAAGATAAGTGGCTCGCTCTCTACGACCAGATAGTAGAGATTCAGATCTGTTTCACTCTTGAAAAACCCCATCTTCTGCAAGTAGCCATTTATTCGACCATACCACGCTCTTGGTGCCTGCTTCAGCCCATACAAGGCTTTCTTCAGTCTGCATGCATGAGACTTCTTCTCATGAGTTTCAAAGCCCTATGTTGTTCACTGTATACTTCTTCTATTACCCCATTCAGAAATGCTGTCTTGACATCCATCTGATGGATCTCCCATCCCATCTGGGCTGCAAGAGATATCACGGTCCTAATAGATGTATACTTGGCTACCGGGGCGAAGGTTTCTTCATAGTCAATCCCTTCCTTTTGAGCATACCCCTTAGCCACAAACCTGGCCTTGTATTTTTCAATACTGTCGTCTGTAGCATATTTGATCTTGTAGATCCATCTTGAACCTACCACAGATCTGTCTTGAGGCCTTGACACCACCTCCTAGACATCGTTTACCATTATGGAGTTATACTCCACCATCGCATCTAGCTAGACCTGATGCTGAGTTGCCTCCTTGAAGCTGGCAGGCTCTCCATCCTGAGCTACTAACGCCTGATACCTGTCTAGCTGTTTTCACTCCCTTTTACTGTTCCTTGGCTCTCCGATGAAGTTCTCTGCATCACGCAGAATCTGACAAAGTTCCCTGCTGGTTCTTCCTCTGCCAATAGGTGCTTCTGTTTGCTCCTCTTCCTCATCCTGAGAATCTTCTTGATCTGAGGAAGGATTCTTCACTTCCGTTGGTTGAAGAGGCATGACCAACGGATCCTCTTTCGACTGCTCCTTGGAAGGCATTTCGCGAGATCTTCTAAAAGCTCTGTCCTCCATGAACTTTACATCTCATCGTACTACTACCTTCCTGCTCCCTGGAAGATAGATCTGTATGCCTTAGCGTTCTCACTATATCCTGCCAGATACCCCTTTTCTGCAGTCTGATCTAGCTTCTTCCTCTTTTCTTCAGGTATGCGACAATATGCCAAACTCCCAAATATCCTGAAATAACTGACTTCAGGTGTCTTCCCAGTGAAGACTTTCTTTGGAGAAATCTTGCCCAATGCTCGATGAGGAGTTCGGTTCTGAACGTAGACAACTGTGTTGCATGCTTCTGCCCACAGAATTTTGGCATATCCTGATCATACAGCATGGCCCTAGCTGCTTCTATAATAGTCCTGTTTTTCCTTTCTGCCACCCCATTTTGCTCTGGATTGTAGGGAGCTGTCCACTCTCTTCTGATGCCCTCCTTAGCGCAAAAATCAATGAAGTCCTTATCGACATATTCTCCACCATTATCTAAGCGCAAGACTTTTATTTTCTTACCTGTCAGATTCTCCACTAGAGCCTTGAACTCCTTGAATCGACAAAAAACCTCATCCTTGGTTTTCAAAAAATAGATCCAAGTTTTCCTCGAGTGGTCATCAATGAAAGTAAGGAAATACTCGGCACCACTGAGAGCTTTGACGGACATAGGTCCACAGATATCTGAGTGTATCAATCCTAGTACACTCTTGGCCCTGTGGTTGCTCCTAGGAAATGCCGCCTTGGCATACTTTCCTAGAGCGCATCCCCTGCATACATCATCTCGTTCCATACTTAGATCCGGAACTCCTATTACAGTGCTCTTGAGAATTCTTAGAGCTCCATGGTGCAAGTGACATATCCTTCTGTGCCATAGTTCGTTCAAGTCTTTGTCCCATGACTGCCTATTAGTGCCATTGGAGATTCTAGTTGTAATTTGTACAACCGATTACTTTTGATCCCGATCTACACTTTCTTTTTCCAGCTTGGGTGTTTGACGTATACCTTTTCCTTGATGAAGTAGACGTCATAGCCCTTGCCTTGTAGTTGTGACACGGAAAGTAAGTTCATCCCCAATCCTGGCACATGTAGCACATTTGTGGCACGGAACCGCTCTCCCGATTCTGTTTGAAAAACTATGGTACCCTTTCCTACTGGAGTACACTTTGCCTTGTTCCCCATGGTGATCTGAAAATTCATCTTCTCTTCTCGATATTCTGAGAAACACTCCCTGATTCTCATCATATGCCACGAGGCTCCATTGTCTATATACCATACTTTTGATGATGTAGCACTAGTCATGCACGCCACTTCTCTTGCCAACTTGGAAGCCAACATAGAGAAATCGAAATCTCTCTCTTGTGCAATCTTTTGAAAATCTGCGTGAGTCCCCTGAGGTGGATGCCTCTACGTCGTCGTCTCGACCCATAACTGATTTACCCTTTCTGTCTCTAATAACCTCGCTCTGATACTATGTGGAAATTCTACCACTGCAGCAACTGATTTACTTTTCCTACTTATTTCGTCATAAGTTGTTATGAAATTACTTTAATAAACATTAAAATAGATAATGCTGCAGATATCACATCATAATACAGAAACAAAAATATGCACACATTGACACAGTTATTTTGGACTAATGTCCCCGGAAAAACCTAATGTGGGAAAACTAGTGCAACAAGGGAGGATTTTATTATTCAGCAATTTTCTTGTACAACAGGGTGCCAAACTGGCTTACCCACAGATAGACAAACTTCCAGCACTTTCCTAAACCCAACGTAGGCCCTACTGACCTCTGCTACAGCCTGAAACCCTCTGCGTTAGCCTATTGAGGCTCTACGCAGCCTCTCTGGGCTTCTGCGTCACTCTTGCAACCTCTGCGTGGATGACGTAGGCCCTTCTAGCTCTGCGCAGTCTCTGCTGCCTTTGCATTGTTTCCTCTGGCTCTGCGTCTGCCTCTTTTTTGCTGATCTCCCGTCTCTCTGTTCCGTACTCGCTGCCTCCTGACTGCTCTCCAGACCACTGGTTCAATTTCTCAGCAAACCCCGCTCTAGAAATTGAACTCACTGGTCTCCCTCAATGTATCCTCCAAGTGCCCCTCAAGCCTCCTCTTATACTTTTTCTGTTGACATCTCAACGGCCGAGATCAATTTCCTAATCAACGGCTAAGATTAGATTTGGCTTGATCCATGTCTTTTGGACCATTCTAACATAGATTCATATTAATACACATTAATATTTTATTTTCCCTAAGTTTAGACTTAGGGACTCCTTTAAAAATATTAATTAATTTAATATTTCCTGATCTGTTTAGAATTTGCTCAAACCCTTTCTGGGTATTGGAGATCTCATGTGCCCCAACCTCTCCACCAAATTTTGTGGCTAGAGCACATTCGATGCTACCCCAAATCAACACATTTCTGCCACGAAAATGTTGAACTGCTCTTCTTTGCTTCTTACTACTATTGCTCAGCCAATAAGAAAATGGACTTCTTGGCAGGAAGTCTACTGAGGAAAAATTCCCTCACTGTGCTTCTCTTCTCCCTTCTGACGTCTTTTTGCCCAGCAAAAACGGCCTGTAGAAAAACTGCATCCCATCAGCTCTTCCTCATGTTGAGGCTTCAATACTGTTCCCTCTGCCACAACAAGATTTTGATTTGGAAGGCCTTATCTCTGTCGACTCACTCAAAGAGAGACTGCCTCGAAAATCAGCCCTCCGGCTAGGACTGCGCAAACCCCTCTGGGGATTCAAACTGCTGCTTCCTTCTGCTTTTTCGACCTCCTTTTCTACTCAGTGCTGGGTTCTATGGCACTGTTCTTGTTGCTTCACCTGCACTCACTCTGATATCATGTGAAAATTCCTTAAACCCAAGAATTCCTACTGCAACATTGATGATATTTCTCCTTGCTTGTTAGATTTACATGAACAAGTTATTTGTAGTTTCCTAAGGCAAACATCGAAATACATACACTGCAGCCTACACCAATTAAATTATATGCTGAAACAAGAACAGAACAATAGAGAAAGATACTCACAAGTGACAGTTATTTTTGGACAAACGTCCCCGAAAAAACCCAATGCGGGAAAACCGTTGCAGCAGCTCAGTTTTATTATTTTACAGTAGTAATTTCTGAATACAACTTTTGGATGCCTTCTCGGCAATCCAGTTACAGAGAATATCACTGACAGAGAGATCTGTGAGATTACCTCACACTATCACTGGAAATCCTGGCTGATCCAACCCCTGAATGACTGCCCCTGGCTGCCTCTGCGCAGTGTCTGTGTCAGCCCAACGTCAAACCCTCTGGGGACAACGTCACTCCTCCAGCTGATTGATTTGCTGCCCAGGAACTTCGATTTCTGCCTCCTGGTCTCACACCCTGGCTCCCAGCTTCTGAAATTGATTCCTTCAGCAAATTTTCAGACTTCCTTTTAGCTTCTGCGCTGCCTCTGCGTGGGCCTGCGTAACACTGTGTCAACCTCTCTGGCTCTGCGCTGCCACTGTTGGATCTCCCTCTGCCTTCTCTGCTAAGTATTCTCCAACCGAGAAAGATTTCCCTTTGGATACTATCCCTGCCCCTCACTGCAAAAGCTCACTTCGAATTTCTCAACAGCAGTTGCTCTGTTTCAGAAATTCGATCTTCTGAACTCTCTCTGTGCATCTTCTAAATGACCCTCAAACTTGCTTAAATAATCTTCTCGTTGACATTCAACGACCCAAATTAAAAGCTAATCAATGCCTAAGATCATTTTTGTTTGATCCTCGTCTTCTTCTAGAAGTTACACCCACAGTTAGATAACTTAGATTAATACCCATTAATTATTTTATAATTATTTTAATAAAACTGTCTCCGAGTGGAATTTCCCAAAACGCTTTCTGGGTTCTTTGGAATACATGTGCCCAAGCCTCCCTGTAAAATTTGAGACTTAGAGCACATTCAATGCTACCATAAATCAACATAACTCGTGGCTCCCACAAGCTGCATATAAAAACGATTCAAATTTGGTCACAACTATGACCCAACACAAGACAAAATGCTGCTCCAAGTCTATTATAATGTTGTTGTTATGACTGTGACTGGTTAGGGCATCATAGCACACTGCACCAACCCTTAACCAAGCACCAAAACAACCTTCAATCACTGTGAATCACCTCACAGGACAACTCCTCCTCTACGCTGCTGATCTGGGCATGTATGAGCCCTCAAACAACCCTACGCAACCCTTTTATGTGGTGTTATGGCCTGCGGCCTAACACACAATCATCTTGTAGATTACGACCTACACAAAATGAGTTCCCTGCCCATTAAACAATGCCCCAACAGACCTGCATTGACCCTTAGCTTACTCGGCCTCCATGCAAGAGTGAATAGCCCTTCAAACAGTCCCTAGAAGGCTCCACGCAGCCTTCCCTTCCTCGCTGAAGTAGTCTCCTTTCTGCGGCCGGCCTTAAGAGAAATACACCCTTGCTCCCTTGACCGAGTTCCTTATGCTCCTTTGATGAGCTCTTGTGTTGCACAAACAGATGAGGAAAAGCCTCCATCTTCACCTTCTATATACACAATAGAAGGGGTCCTCAAAACGTCAACTATGCGCTTGTCCAGCTGTCAAGAGGCTTATTTAACTCAAGCCGACCTTAACTCGTATGGTGCGAACCCACTCCATAACTTAACAAATTCATATCTCACTAAGGACAACTCAAAATTCGACGATTTTCAAGGTGTTGGATTCTCCTTTCCGCCCTCTATCATCTCATCCCTTTACATGTCCAAAGTTATCCATGGTTTTGGCCCAAATCACGATGGGTGAAAAACTCCAAGCTTGGATTCCAAGCCCACAAGTGACCCTTGTGGTGCTCCACCCTCCAAACCTTGAACCCTAGGGCTTGGATGTTGATTTGGGGTAGTATCGGATGTGCTCTAGCCATGAATTTTGGTGGAGAGGTTGGGGCATATGAGATCTCCAATACCCAGAAAGGGTTTGGGCAGATTCTAAACAGATCAGGAGATATTAAAATAATTAATATTTTAAAGGAGTCCCTAAGTCTAAACTTAGGGAAAATAAAATATTAATGTGTATTAATATGAATCTGTGTTAGAATGGTCCAAAAGACACGGATCAAGCCACATCTAATCTTAGCCGTTGATTAGGGACTTAATCTCGGCCGTTGAGATGTCAACATGAAAAGTATAAGAGGAGGCTTGAGGGTCACTTGGAGAAGACACACCACAATGATCAGTCATTCTATTCTCTAGAGCAGGGTTTGCTAAGGGAGATAGAATTAGTGATCGGGAGATGCAGCTGAGGGGCATTTGAGTACAGAGAGATAGAGAGGTAGAGATAGTGCTGGGAGAGTAGTGCAGTAGCCAAGGAAAGTGACGCAGAGCCAGCTAGGGATCACGCAGGGCCACGCAGAGGCAGCCAGGAGTTGTGTAGAGCCTCAGAGAGGCCAGCGTTGCTGACGTAGAGGGCCAGAGGGCTGACGCATGGCCTTCCAGGGCTGACGCAGACCCATTCAGGGTGACACAGAGCCAGCGTGAGACAGAGAGCGGTTGACGAAGTCTAGAGAGAGGCTGATGCTGGGGTTTCTGGGGCAGATTTGTGCTGAGTAGCTGCCGAAAGGATTATTTGAGGTTTCAGCCAGGATATTTGTCAGAAACTGAGAGGTATTACTGCCAAGGAAATTCTCTGTTGGGTAGGCCAGTTTTGGCACCCAGATTGTACTCTGATATTGCTTAATAAGAAAACCCTTAGATAGCTGCACCGGTTTTCCCACATTGGGTTTTTCGGGGACATTAGTCCAAAAATAATGGTGTCATATGTGTTTGTTTCTGTTTCTTTTAGTTGTTGATTTGTAATATGTTGAGCATGCACTAGTGTTTATTTTTAGTATTTACATTGTAAATAACTTGTTAAGGAAAATAACAAGTAGGTAGGAATAAATCAGATAAAGTGCATGGAGGGTTTCTAACTAAGTAAACTTAGAAACTTTAACATGGTATCAGAGCATGATTGCAGATCACAAGAGGACTAAAGGACATTAGCCGAGTGGAGCAATAGCAGCAGAAAACAACTGTCTCGAGGTGACAGAAGTTGTTTCTAGCAGAGCAGCAACAAGGAAGGGTGACGCAGTGCCTGTGTCATCAAGGGTGAGTCGGGAAGAGGCAGTGCAGAGGCTAAGGAAGGCAAAAGAAGCCTCACGCAGAGCCACGCAGTAGCTGGGAGGGTTGACGCAGTTGGCTGAGGAGGTTGGGTTGCTGGTGTCGGGATTGCGCAGAGCCTAGGAGCTCTCACCTTCAGGTTGCTGGGGTTTAGAAGGCTATGGGAATATTGCAAAGTGGAGCTGGTGAGGTACTGTAGTCAAAACAATACCTGACAGAGCAAGGCCAGAGGAGTTGCTACCGAGGGTTTCTAGCCGAGGAACCTGGATCAGTGGTGCAGTTGCACAAGATGATCAGAGTAGGGGGCATCTCGACAGCGGCAGAAGGATTTCCGAGAGTGAAATCAGGGCTCAGAGGGAGTCCAAAAGAGAACTTCCAGACGGGAAGTAGAGACTCGGAGGAGTCGAACAGAGAACTTCCAAGAGGGAAGTAGAGGAGCATCATGGCACTACACAGAGTAAGAGACCAGGATAGACTGGACGGAGCATCGAACTTCGTAGTTTGGAAGGCCAGGATCTTATCCGTACTTGACAAGAATCGTGTCAAGAACTTCGCCTTGAATGAAGGTAATAGCTGACCCAGTCGACCCCAATGATAATGCAGGTACGAGGAGGCGATGGTGAGGGCTAAGAGCATTATCCTTGACGGGGTCAAGGATCACGTAGTACCACACATAGCCGAGAAGAAAACGACATTTGAGATGTGGGAGGCTCTCAAGAAGCTATACCAGCATACTTTTGTGCAGAGAAGAATGCTGCTTGAGAACCAGTTGAGGTCGTATCAGATGAAGAAGGGTGAATTGATTGACACCTTCCTCGGAGGATTGAATGAGATCTGAGATCAATTGACTACCATAGGGCGACACCGGATCAGGAGCTGATGGTGAGGACAACCCTGAATGCTGTCTCAGAAGACTGGGAAGTATTTGTCCAGAGTATACTGGGTAGAGGGACACTTCCACCTTGGGATGAGATGTGGGCAACTCTTTGCCAGGAAGAGATCAGACGACAGTCGAAGACGGGGTAGCAGCAGCAAGGGGATCAAAGTCAAGCAGGAGGAGGAGGAAGATGTGGCCCTAGCATTTGACGGAAAGTAGGAAAAGCTGAAGAAGAAGGATCTCTCCAAGATCAAGTGCTTCCGCTGTAGGGAGCTAGGTCATTATGTGACCCAGTGTCCAAGGAAGAGGAGTAAGGGAGAGTCTTCGAGACTAAGGCAGCGCCAGCACAGGTAGAGAAGGAAGTTTTGACAGACGATGACTGTGCCATGAGTGCACACGCGCCACTTGAGCGTAAGTGGGGAGGCATCGAGCTGTAGTCAAGTGGACTACAGGCGATGAGGGGTAGGATCCTCGAGGTACCCAACCTCTTGGATTATACCTTGCTACGAGAGCCCCGAAGAGTAGTAGGACTGGCTAAGTCGGGTAGAGATGGATGCGGATGGAGCGGCAGAGAGAGCTACAGTGCAGGAGTCTCGAGACAGCACAAGGCTAGCAGGCTGCAGTAGTGCGAGAGGCACAGGAGTGTTGCACCAGTGCAAGATGGCACAGAGAGGTGTGCAACGGTGCGAGATGCAGGGAGTTGTTGCAGCAACGCAGAGGTCAGAGAGGGAGCACTTGTCAGCGGTAGAGGGAGCTTCAGCATCAGTGGGTGTCTCTAGCCCAACAGGGAGGTCAGATTGGGAGATCAGTTACTTACTTCTTAGTAACTGAGTTGCAGTGCAGCAGTGGGCAGCACGATGCAACATGATGAGAGGAGGTGCAGTGCAGATGCAGTGTTGGGAGAAAGGACCAGCAACAACACAGATGCAGAGGGAGCTATCGTACAGATGCAGCAGTGGCAGTGCAGAACCATGGGCAGCAGTACAGGATGCAGCAGTGCAGAGGATGTTGTGTAGGAAGGCCTAGTATTACCACAAGTACCGATGCTGGATGATCAGAGTAATACTCAGTGAGGAGTATTGCTAGAGCACAGTCCTCGCTAAGAGGGAGTGTTGATTTGGGGTAGCATCGGATGTGCTTTAGCCATGAAATTTGGCGGAGAGGTTGGGGCACATGAGATCTCCAATACCCAGGAAGGGTTTGGGCAGATTCTAAACAGATCAGGAGAAATTAAAATAATTAATATTTTTAATGGAGTCCCTAAGTTTAAACTCAGGGAAAATAAAATATTAATTTGTATTAATATGAATTATGTGTTAGAATGGTCCAAAAGACATGGATAAAGGCAGATTTAATCTTAGTTGTTGATTAGGGACTTAATCTCGACCGTTGAGATGTCAACTTGAAAAGTATAAGAGGAGGCTTGAGGGGTTTCTAAGAGAGATAGAATTAGTGATCGGGAGATGCAGCTGAGGGGCATTTGAGTACAGAGAGATAGATAGGTAGAGATAGCGCCGAGAGAGCAGCGCAGTAGCTATGGAAAGTGACACAGAGCCAGCCAGGGATCACACAGGGCCATGTAGAGGTAGCCGGGAGCTGCGCAGAGCCTCAGAGAGGCCAGCGTTGCTGACGCAGAGGGCCAGAGGGCTGACGCAGGGCCTCCTAGGGCTGACGCAGACCCATCTAGGGTGATGCAGGGCTAGCGTGAGGCAGAGAGGGCTGACGTAGTCCAGAGAGAGGCTGACGCTGGGGTTTTGGGGCAGATTTGTGCTAAGTAGCTGCCGGAAGGATTATCCGAGGTTTCAGCTAGGAGATTTGTCAGAAACTGAGAGGTATTACTGCCAAGGAAATTCTCTGTTGGGTAGGCCAGTTTCGGCACCCAGATTGTACTCTGATATTGCTTAATAAGAAAACCCTCAGATAGCTGCATCGGTTTTCCCACATTGGGTTTTTCCGGGGACATTAGTCCAAAAATAATGGTGTCATATGGTGTGTTTGTTTTTGTTTCTTTTAGTTGCTGATCTGTAATATGTTGAGCATGCACTAGTGTTTATTTTCAGTATTTACATTGTAAATAACTTGTTAAGGAAAATAACAAGTAGGTAGGAATAAATCAGATAAAGTGCATGGAGGGTTTCTAACTAAGTAAACTTAGAAACTTCAACATTGGAGTATCTCCCAAGCTACTAAAAAATCAACGGAGTGCCCATATATGGTGTCGTTGATCTTCATGTTTCGATTTGATGGTTGCTTGACGAAAAGAGGATAAAAGAACATAAAGAAAGTTAATAAGTCTACAAGAATATCACAATTAATTATCAACATAAGAGAATCTTTTTGCCTTTCTGAATTTCTAACAATCTATGTTTGCCGAAGCTGCGGTCTGTTGCTCTCCCCTTCTTGTCCTTCTTCTTCTTGGGACACTGGGTGTTGTAGTGACCAAACTCACCACACCTGAAGCATTTGATCTTCAATAGATCTTTCTTCTTCTCTCCTCCCTTTGAGCCTTGTCCTTGACTGAGACCTTTCTTCACCTTCCCTTTACTAGCAAGGCTATGTTCTTGTCCTCCTTCTCAACCTTCGGCCTTTGGTGGTGGTACTACTGACAATACCCTTGAAAAGGATGATCCTTAACTCCTCTTGTGTTAAATCACTCCATAGGAATTCCCAATTAGGAAATTTGTCACGTCTAGTGATACCCTGGACAAATATGGCTGACTTTGGGGTAAACCCATTGAGTGCTATTCGCACAAGGTCACTTTCCTTGGGTTTCTCACCTACAACTGCAAGCTCATCCTGGACATCTTGAATCCTGGTGAGATATGGAGTTACGCCCTCACCCTTCATCATCTTCGTGGTCCTTAGCTTCTCCTTGAGAACCATTTTCCTGTTCTCTGATGGATCCTGGTATAACTTCATGACGACATCCCACATTTCCTTTGTTGTATTCTTCTCTGCAATGTGTGGAACAATATGATCTCGGACTCCATCCAAGACCATCCTCTTGGCTTTGGCCTGATCCTTCCTATACTCGTGGAATTGGGTCGGATTTGTTGGTACAACTATGATTGCTGTCACAAACTCTTTCAGGCCATGTTCATTCAATGGGAATAACATCCGAGCCTTCTAGATACCAAAAATTTGAGGCTTCGTCAAGTCTATCCTGATCTCTGAGACTTGCTGCGACCATCTTTGCAAAATTCAAAAACATGGAAATAAACAGGAATATCCTCCCTTTCCTGCTCGACCTCTCTCTCTTTGCTACTCGCACTCCCTTTTAGAATGCTCAGTTCTGCTTCTGCCTACCTCTGGGTGTCTTTCTCCGGTCCTCACACTACTTGCTACCTCAACCGAGAAACTCGTTTGACCTTATAGAAGTCCTTCTCAGGAATCGACACACGATTTGCTGCTCCTGAAGCTCGCACTAGCTGGCGGAAAAAACTACTACAACCTACTGCAATTGAAAATCATGGATTTCCTCCTAACAACTGGATCTGGAAACCCTCTGATAAATTCCTCTGTGTGTGCTTTTCTCTTCCACCTAGCGTTGATCTATACTATTCGACTAGTTGCAAACCAATTGCACCTAGATCTGCTCAACGAAATTACTGATTTTCTCACCGAAACTACTTCCGACAACACCACTGCCTACAAATCACTACAACTGAGACTCTTTGAATTTTTGTTGCCTGCAAACTAAAAATAGAACCCTACCTCTGCTAATCCGCACTTCCTATTGGTGGCCTGCAAAAATCTAGAAATTTTGCCTAGAGTCTCTCTCTAAAGCTGCAAAATTTCTCCCTTGTTATTGAGCCTCTAATTTGTCTTCAGACTTGCTCTGATACCATGTGAAAATTCCTTGAAATGCAACAACTGAAACTTATTCTTCTAACTAATTAATTATGCATTTGTTATGACAAAATAACAAATAAATCACACTGCAATTTATTCACAATAAAAATGTTCAAGAAAATAAATTGGAACTGAGAAATAGATGCATACACACAATAAAAATGACACCAATGTTTTTGGACAAAAGTCCCTAGAAAAACCCATTGGGAAAAACGGTGCAGCAGATGAGGGTTTATTTTATTATATGTGTATCGAAATCTAAGTACAACATCTAGATGCTAATCTGGCAATCCTAGAACAAAATAATCTGGGCAAAAATATCTGTTTGTCTCACTCCACACTTGAACTGGCTTTGTCTGGCTGCTCGAATTGGCCCTGCATGAGCCTCTGCGCAATGCTTTTGCAAGCCCTGCTCGCAATCCTAGAATTGCTCAAACTTAGACGTCCTAGCTAACTCTGCCTCTAGAAGTGATTCGCTTGGCCTTCTGGAAATTTTCCCAGCCTCTAGCACCTTAATCACCCTTCTCCACAGCTAAATCGAACTGCCTCCTTGAGGCTTTTGTGCAACCTCTGAGTGGAATAACTCAACCTCTCCGTTGTTGCCTCTTTGGAACTGGAAACCTCCTCTGAAATTTGTTTGCTGCTGCTCCTCAATCTTTGCTTCCCTCCTCTGACTCGAACTCTTCTTCCTGCACTGAATCACGACAACTGGATAGCTTGATCTGCCCAAGGGACTCGCTCTCCTAATGTTTTTATCTCTGTCTCCATCGTCCTGCTCTTATAATCTTTTGTTGGTGAACCAACGGTCATGATTAGATCTCCATCAATGGAAAAGATTATCTCAAAATCAATCTGTGTGAGTTTCTAGAGCTTTCTCGCCCTTTCCTTAATTAATTACTATTAATTAACCAGTTTTCCTAAGTTAGACTTAGGAAAAATTTAATGATGGCTAATTAATTTAATTAAGGTGTTTCGCAAGCTTATCTTGCGAAACCTTTTCTTGTTTTTGAATATCTCGTGTTCTTCGCCTCTCTAACACAAATCGAGGCTAGAACACCAGTCTGATGCTACAAAAACTAATATTTTATTGGGAACATTGTATGGTGGGTTTTTTCCTGCAAGTTCTTTGAACATCGAATCTCCAAACGTTAAAATTTCTCTTAAGTTTGAGTCTCTTTATAAGTCATAAAAATTCACCTATTTTGATTGCAAGAATTAGTAAGAAGCTATAATTTTATTTTTTCAAATACATTTTTGTATTACATATATAATCCTTACTTTATGAAATTTCAAATTATATGATCCATCTCATATGCTAATGTAAACTGGTCATTGCTTAAATTTTTCCTTCCATATCCTTTGTGAAAATGACATCATCTTTTTGGTTTCTTTTGATGTAGACGTAACAGACAGATATTTTAATGACAATTCATTAGGCACAGAGCATTAGCTGTTATATTGATAAGACTTTTGAATTTATATAGATGTTTTGTTGGATTCTCCGTTTGAATAAAAGACTTATCTTTGCATTGTTTTGGTTTACAAAAGTTTCTTGTTCTGTTATTCCTGTACAGGAAAAAAAGACACTACTCATCTCTTAAACAACCTACATCACAGCAAGTGATGATGGAAACATTGTCTTCAGGCCAACAATTGTTCTCCTGATTGGGTCCCATACTAATTTTGCAACATTTCTTATGACACACCCGGAGTTGAAGAAGAACGTGGAACACGTGTTCATAATGGCTGGTGGTGTACGATCAGAAAATCCTACTGGATGTTGTCCCAAGAATGCCACATCTTGTATACCTGAACAGTGTGGTGACCATGGAAATTTATTCACTGCATATACCAGTAATCCATTTGCTGAATTCAATTTATTCGGAGACCCATTTGCGGCATATCAGGTATTCTGATGATTGCCAAATTTCTAAGCTTGTTGAAAATATTCAGATTTAATGGAAATATGATGCATGCCTGAATTTTAAACTCAAATTTTCTCTCCTTGTGAGAAATTTAAATTGAGTCCTCTAGTAATGAAATAAATATAATTATTATCTAAGAGTACAAGGGCAAGTGCTCTAAGAGAAGAAAAACGAGCGACTCATTAAAATCTTGAATTCCTTTTATGTCGAAGATTCAAGAGTTACAGCCAGATGATTTTCAACTTTTCAAATATTCATTCAGTTTATCGGCATCTGGGATGCCTTACTGGTAGTCTATTTCATCTGGAGGAGGAAATGATAAAAATTCAGTTGCTTGTATGATATAAATGCTACATATTCTCTCAGGTTCCTGCTCTGAAACAACTAAGGAATGAAAAATACGAATTTTGCGAAGTATTTCAACAGATTCAGGATGCTTCATTGTTATTAATAACTACATATCTAAACGAGATATTTGATTGATAATAGTATCATACATCCTGTAAAATTCTCATACGTAAACCTATCAAGTTCAACAACTTTCTAAATATAGCAGTCTTCCGTTGTCATTGGAAGGGAAACATCCAGTTCTAGTTTAGATGCTTTTCTCAAACAATGAACAGACTCTTCAATTTCCAGCTCCACCTTGGACGAGTGATGCACCAATTAGTGTCTTAAGTTACCCCAGTCGTGTTCTTTCAGTGTCTTTGCTCTCCTGGTAGCTGTTGATAGTATTGACTTCCTTCTTATAGGTTTTTCAACTTAGTAATATTTTCTGCCTGCCTCCGAAACTTTTGCCTATTGTGAGCAGGGCCTTGGTTGGTAAAGCGGGTTGGTGATATTTTTCCCACCAAAGTTCAATCCCCCAACGTTATGTTTGCCCCTTGTGGACCTGTACCTGTGCAAGTGAGCCATTTATTGCAGTTGGAGCCAGGTGCAATTCCTGCATTATTTTGGCAGCATAAATGCCCCCTACTAGGGGCTTCTTAGGTGAAGAAGCTTAAATAGTTTAATGTTGTAAACCGGTTTTGCTTCATTGAATATATCATACCTTAGAGAGGTGCACACTTTCCACATTGGGAGATGAGAAGCCTCTGTCAAAAAAAGAATGCTTATTTTCTTCTTTGAAGTATTTAATTTTTCTTTTTCAGCCTTAAGAAAAAACAAATTTTCTGATAAAAGACCATTTCTGACTCAGACATTTAAGCTAACCTTCAGATTACAACGAGAATTTTGGCTTAAGTCTGAGGTCCCAAAAAGCTTTGTGTTTTTTTTGAAGGAAAGAATTCAAAGGAATTTTTTTTTGGCTGAAAATGTTTGGCCAAAACTTGTCCTTTTGAGGTTCAAAACGATTTCGTTATGTCTTGTATTCAAAGGATTTACCATGGCTAATTTGGTATG